>CAXIVR010000005.1:118910620-119510620 GCA_964035755.1 Teleogryllus oceanicus | reverse complement strand
TTACTACTACATTGTCATTATCAGAAGATTATAGTGGTGGTGCATCATTATTTTACACCAGATAAATGTTTGCAAAAGTACTCATGCAGAGTGGTTGGTGGTGGATGTAGAATGAATGTGGATGTGTTGATAGTTGAGCCGGATGATTGTTTTAAGAAGCTTCCTACTCCATTTTGAAGCAAGTCCACAACAAAAATAAATAGCAATATTATTTGTGAAGAAAGATGAGTTGATATATTTGCGAAATGTCCAAATTCACATTCCAAGGGAAATTTACACTGTTTTGCTGCTGAATTCTTAAAAACCAATTGACGTCTGGTTCTGAGTGATAAATGCCACCTGTACTTCATCAAGTAGGCTCTTATTTGTAGCCGTCTTTTAACAATTGATCCTCGCCGCTAATGTTTGTATCTTAATTTCTGAATCATATGATTGGCATTACTCTCTCTCCTTCTCCCTCTCTCCCCTTCTCTTTCTCTGCCTCTCTTTCTTTCTCTCTTTCTCTCTCTCTCTCTCTCTCTCTCTCTCCCTTTCTCTCTCTCCCTTTCTCTCTCTCATAAGAGAAACGAAATGTACGAATGCTGAACATAAATTTCTGTCAATATAAATTTCTATAAACTATAATTTTGGAAGTCCGCAACTTTTTCTGAAACACTCAAGATAAGCGATACGAAAATGAAAGGACGCGATGAAATATTAGCAACATTTAAAATCGATATCCGCGTAGGGTGCACAAACCAGGAAATGCTTCGGAAAATCCCATGACCTGGAAAGAACGGGTTCATAAATCTTGTTGATATATGACGAGCACGAAAGAAGCTGAATAGCAAAATACTACGTGCGTAGGGAGAAGCGAAGAGGGCATTGCTTGGCAGTTACGAATGCAGACGGAGCCATCAGTTAATGCCGGACCGTCACTGTGGGCACCCGTCAGACATGCGACAACGGTGTTCCCACCGCTGTCGTTTATTTCGAACCCCAGAAAATGTTCTCGTTGTGTACGTTAGTGCCTGGTTTTGTTTAGTCTATTAGAAACTGGTAAACTGAGTTGTAATTCGAAACTTACACTGGCTACGAAGACGATACTTCAGAAACTGGGATTTCAACGATGTGATTATAGACCTTTGAAGTTATTGCAATGCAGTTTTCGCGCAAGTGTATGAGGGAATGGGGCTAATTGATGAATTCATTTCTTTTTATCACTTGTGTTTTATGAGAAATTGAGGTAACTTATTTTTTTTCAAATCGAACTATTTATATATTTTAGTGTATCACAACAACCGTAAAAGGCCAAGTCCAGTGGTATAAATATTGTTATTGTTAGACAAACATTTTTAAAGTAATTTTACTTTTTTGTGCTCAGCTTTCCTTTCTCGATCGCGCAATAGAAAGGGGAGCGCTGCGTAACCTTGTGTGGCGGACTGTTATCAGTTCAAAGTTTCTGTTACACACGTGGAATGGAGTGGCAAAAATCAAAATTACTCACAAAATCCCTATCTAACATGACAATATGTATATCATTGTATTCGTCTTATTGGGATCGTCATGATAGACTAATAATATGTATAGTTTCCTTTGAAAAAACAACGTTAAATTAATATCTCGTAAAATACGTCATGAAAACGAAAGGAATGCATGTATATATTAGCCACATTCACTCATGCACATCCCTGAAAATTGCATTGCAATAACTTCAACGATTCAAAAACTGCAGGAGGTGCTAAAGTTACGTGACTCATCCTGTGTGTGTGTGTCTATATATATATATATATATATATATATATATATATATATATATATATATAAGAGAGAGAGAGAGAGAGAGATACAAAATTTCCTCCTCTACATTTATATCTGCTAAAGATCTTAGCGTCCGGCTTGCTGGGTCAATGGGTCACGATATATTATAATCCTTATTACCTCTATAACGGATTATAGGATCGCTGACTATACAGCGCAGCTGAGAATCTGAAATAGAATGATTCTATTCCTAGTTCATTTTGTTTGGATTGACTAAATGAAAGATCACTTTCTTTTCTAAAGAACAAAATTCAACAAAGTTTATTTTTACGCTGTTAGCAAACAATTTAGTGAATTTACAATTTTAGGCCTTTGATCAAGATATCTTTCAATTTACAATTTATACCGCGGTTAACTTATCTTTCTTCGTTGATGTCCCTCGTAGACTTCTCAGTCGAAATATCTTGCGAGCTTGCCGTAGTCCAAATTTCCCACGAAATCCTCTTCTGCCCCTATCCAAGCTGGTCTCAAACTATCAAAATTATCAGTCCCGATTTCGTCCTATGACATAGTCCGAACTCGATTACCACTCCGACAAAGTTCCAATTTATACATCAATATTGCTTCTACATGAAAATATCTGCAATATCATTCACTGTCCTTAAAATTTCATTGATAACCCAATTCTATCTAGATTGTACCCGTTCCTCTCACGAACCTACGATCAGTTCAGAAGCGCGTTTCCGAGCAGAATGAAATCTTCCTGCATGATTCATCCTCGAAGACTTCGTATTAAACTACCTTCATTTTTTCATAACATTTGACCGTCCTCTCTCACCCAGCCAATCCATACGTTTGTTATATTTGGGTGTAGCTGACCATCTAAACTTCTTCGCCCAATCCCAAATTTTCTACTTTCGGCACCAAGCCATCTCTTAATGCATTTAGAAAAACAAAACTACATTGTTTATTCACGGTCGTTGCTAAGCTCTAGCTCTCGTGATATTTCGTAATGCATGTTCCACCATATTGTCTACAAATAAATGTTAGTTTATTTTAACGTGACATATCGGTATGTCACAATATATATATATATATATATATATATATATATATATATATATATATATATCCTGTTACGTTATATATATTTAAGTATGATCCACGTTGCTAGAGCAGTAAGTAATTTTCAATTTTCATTATTAATTGCTGAATTTTTGCTTTTCCATGTTAGAGACCCTCTGAAGATTGGAGAAGTGTTTCCAAAATGTTAACTTTATGTTCGTTATAATAAATATTATAACTGTGATTCGTGTGAATGATTATATCCTATCTAACATTATGAATACATGTTTTGCTTTCTGCGGAAGTCGGTAGTAATCCTTGCAAAGTTGTCTCCAGTGTAAAACTTTTCATGTCACCGTGTGTACACTCCCATGTCTAGCTTCTCATCGGGAGGGTAGCTCAGTAACTGATCACTGCAGTTCCTCTGACCGGGAGGTCCTAGGTTCGAGTCCTGACGGCGGCAGGATTTTCGACACTAGCTTTTCAGCTAGGTCCAATTCAGTCGCTGTCTGGAGGAGAATTCTAGCGGACGGCTGCTCTGATCGGTAGTTTTCCGTGGTTTCTACGAACAACCAGGCGAATGCCGGAGTAGTACTCTACCAAACGGGTCGGAAGCTTAGAGCTTGTCCCGGCTGGGGCGGTGCCCCGCTGGTGGGAGAGTACTGGTTGGGGTAACCCACTAGCCGACGGTAGGTCGGCGCCGGATCTCGCCATCCAGCGGGGAAGACCACCGCCATCTCCCGAAAAACATGCACTACACTAACGGGACTAATGAACAAAGCAGTTGACGCGCCTGGAAACACGAAAAATCCAAACCAAGCACAGTGAGGAGGATCATAGGAAGTAGGAGGTCATAGTCTTTAACTGATGATGCTTCGCAGTGTATATTTTCCAGAGTTGTCTGCATTGGATCCGCTCCGAAGTCAGCAGGTTCAGCGCCTCTTGAGAAGCGTCAAGAATAAACTGCACATGAACATCACTTGGAGTCGTAGGAAGCAAAGGCTCATCAGCAAAGAGACATAGCTTCGACCCGCGATTTGTAAAATGATTTATCTGTAGAAAATGTAAATGTGAAGAGTTCGGATTGCAAAGGTCGTAGTGTCTCTTTGATATATTTCAAGAAGCATCACCTTAAATGAAGGATTTTTGGGATTTGCAGTCTTGCTCTTTTGGCCTTTCTGACCACCCATTCTTGCCTAGGAAAAAGTGACGAACCCTTGCTGTTCCGTAGATCGGAACAGAAGGAGAAACAACCGGATAAGAAGGAAGTACAATAACCGTTCAGTGGAGGTGATTTTGGTTGATCTTATGCCAAGAAATACATTATTTCCATCCACTGTGTCCCTTAAATCAGTGCATTGTTACACTGGGTGCTATTTCTCGGTCCACAATCATCCCGAGGTCTCACAAATTTTAACGTTCTGTAATAATGGTTATTTAGGCACCAAGGGCATTGCATGTGTCGAGCGGCGACAAAAAGCCAGATGACTTTTTGTGAGAGTTACTACCAGTTAACGCCCGTGGTATATGCATGCTTTCATTTTTACCTACTTTTAATTATTCGTATTGACGTATTTACTAATCAACTACATATTAACATGACTTGGATTGTCATTTCGTATTTCACTCCCATTATTATCTTTCATAATTCCCTCCAAAGGAGAACATGAAGCGCTTTTTCATACTTCCCTCGTCATCACGATCCTCTCGATTGTGGTAAGTTGTGCAGTGTGTATCGAATTCCGTATCGAAGGCAATAAGTACAAGCAATAACGTATGAATAAAAGTAAAGTTCATTTCCGACCGCGGGGAGTTGTCAACTCGCAAGAAACCGGAGCCTCCGCGCTCTCAACACGTCTCATCCGCGCCATCAGTTGGGCGGCAGCCGCGTATCTAAACTCTTTGCTTGCCTCCCTGTTCCCTTCCCTCCCCTTATCGTCCGTTTACACCCTTTTCACCCCTTCCGCGGTACATTGCACCCCAGCCCCCGCTGCCACTGCCGACTCAAATAAATTAAACATAGTCACGTTTTGCCGATTTTGTCAATTGTCTTGCAAACGATGCCTGGTTTTTAACTTAGAGAACCTTGATTTTATTTAAATCGATCCAAGAATATTATTTTTTGGGAAAATCAACTGAACTGTATAGGCGCTAGCTTTGTCCACGGGCGTCGGCGGTCGGGCGGTCGAGGCGGTCGGGCGGTCGGGCGGTCGGACGGTGGGGAGGTCGGGCGGTCGGGACACAGGCAGACAGACGTCAGTAGATTTTTCGGAATCGAGGACCCACAAATCATCTATTCTGACTACACGTGTTAGAGGAAGTAGTTTACTGTGCATTGGAACACTATTTATCCACTTATTCGTTATGAGAGCCCGGCAATCAGAGTTTTTCTGTCAACAATTCACCCTTTCCTGGCGCACGGTTACAATACATTCTTTTCTGACGAAATAAATGAGAAAAAGTAAGAAGCAATGTGTAAAATGAACTTCTCCTAGGACCCAAGGAGTTTTACTTACACTAAGCGAGAGTCTCATGAAACGTTTCGCAATGATCATGGTTTAATACACTTTAGAATGGCTTTAATTGTATTTGGGCGGGTGTCGCTTCAACCTTTTGCTATACTATTCTTCCCTGCTTCTCTTTTCACCCGATCAAGCAGTCTTAGGTTCTTTGTCTGAACTTGCCCTGAAGAACTGTCTCTTGAACTCGTACTTCATACATAACACCAGAGCTTGATTCCTGACGAAACGCGACGAAACGGCGTTCCGGTACCTCAGAAATAAAATAGGAAAAAACTAATACTAAGCAACTTAGATTTTTAGTTCGACCAACTTTCAGAAACTCAAAATTAGTTAATTTTATTTAAGTATTATTTCTACCACGAATAAATTATTTTAAAAACACAAAAAATATTTTAAATTCTATTTTTATTTCCTACATTATATTACATTCACAGAGAGCCAGAGCTATCACTAATTGTTACTAAATTACTAATTGGTATTAGTATGCGATACAATAATATTAAATTACATTTTAAATATAGAACTATTTTTATTACATTAATAAATTATTGGTGGCCGGTGCGGGACCTAAAACGTTTTCATAACTCTGCACGACACTGCACGAAGTGGCACAAAACGTTTTGTAGAACCCGGTAGACACCGATGTAGAAACAACCTTGATCCTGCTGCCGAACCCTCTCGCCAAAATGGTTCACTGTTCTAAAAAAAACTCGCTTACCATTTTTATCTCGCTTGTTCGTTTAATCGCGTTGTCGCTGAGCTGTCACATTTCATTCCGCTCGTAACCTGTTGCGTTTAGAAGGCACGCGCAGTGATGAAACAGTCGCTTGCGGCCCCATGTTTACTGCATTCAACACTTCTGAGTATTTGAACTTCAACCAATCGTAAGAAATTGCCGCGAGGAGTCAAAGTGTCGCACTTTGTGATAAATATCATGCCCCCGGGGTCCTCAACTACTCGTTACGGGAAGGAGGTTTCTGACGAGTGAAACTGAAAACAAAATGGATAAATTAACATTTGAAGGAGAACAGGTTATCAAAAGAGGGTATGCCATATCCGTATAAACAGCCCTGAGCAAACAGGTATATGTAATAAGATCGTGTAAGTAATAGAATAATCCGGTTGCACGTAACACCTATTAAGAACGATAACTTCCAAGTCGACTTACGGTTAATGCTGTATATCACCCAATTATTTTACTTTCTCGCCTTATTACGTTTACGTAGTAAAGAGAAATTATTGTAGTGCTGCGGTAGAAATCGACGATTTTAGGACGAAAAAAGTCGTATTCTGATACCCTGATAACGAAAAGGTAGATAAATCTTGTTCCCGTACAATATTGAAAATAATCTTTTTGTTGTCTGAAATCTATTCTAAAAATCATATATTAAAAATGTCGAGTATAATTTCTTGAAAAACGCGTAGTTTTTGCGAAATTTCTGTTTCAAGGTAATGCAATTTATAAAAAACACATTTTTCAAAGATGGCTTCAATTTTTTTAACTTTATATACGGATAAACCAATCACGCAAGAAATGAAATATGTTTAATTTTCTTTGATGTCTCTGAATTTTCGAAAATTACAAAAGTTATACATAAACCGAGAAAGTACGTTCTGTTGTCGAATTACCATTTTTAATTTTATGACTAAAATGAATCATTGTGGTTGGGGGGATCTAACGCGTTATAACCAGATAGGTCCACACGTCGTCGCGTCTTGCACTTTTCTCAGCTTCCAAAACATGTGAAAAAGTTTGCACTATTGAACTGAATCATGAATCGTGTTCAGAAATATATTAACTACTAGTGCTAAAACAGCATGTACTTTCTCACCCGTATATTTACGCAAAATGACGCGTAAAATACTCACATTTTCAAAAATTGTACACGATCATATTTCAAAATACGTCTCTAAGTAACAGATTTTATTAAGGGAAACATTTCTATCTAATAATTGTAGTCGTAGGAAAACGCCGAAAAAATTTTGAACTATTGCATTGTGAGGTTGAGTAATGTAGACTTTTGTGTAGAAAATGTCCCAGGGTCTTTATGTAAAGTACCACCGAAATTAAAATAAGTATTTCAAATTCAAGGGGCCGCCACATCAGCCAAATCTACTGGGGAATATCAATTTTGGAGAAAATCGGCTATTCATAATCGACAGACCGACACAGATGGACAAACGTTTTATTGTTAATCGATTTTTCGGTATC
This sequence comes from Teleogryllus oceanicus, assembly GCA_964035755.1. Lineage (NCBI taxonomy): Eukaryota > Metazoa > Arthropoda > Insecta > Orthoptera > Gryllidae > Teleogryllus > Teleogryllus oceanicus. The sequence continues at coordinate 119,503,081 of CAXIVR010000005.1, read as the reverse complement.
AAGTATCCACAAAACATGGATTCTGGGTACACCACATGTTCGAAGATTTTTTTCTTAATTTAGCAACTGGATTTATCTATATTTTCACTACAAGGACTTTATAATAAGAGTTTTATGCCGAAAATTTACCGTGTTTTCGCGCAGCATTATAACTTTCTCTCTACTGCGTGAACGGTAGCGAGGACGTAAAAATTATATCTGCGCTTCCTGGAGCAGCGTCAGGCGCTCTTTGTTCTTCAGCGCGGTCTGCCCTTGGGCGACAGGACGCCGCTGGCGACACCGCGTTCCCTCACGCTCTGCAGGCAGCAGACGTTCGCGTTGGAGAGCAGGCGGTGCCTGTGGAAACGCTGGGCCCGTTTGCCTTGTTCCGCGCAGTTTGTAACGCTTCCGCGGACGCCAAATAAAATCAGGCACCTTCCGTGCGCGATGCCCTTCACTTCCCTCTCGCATATTCTTTTCACCCTCCTGCCCTCACTATTTTCTCTCACGTTTCTATTTTCCTCTCACTCTTACCTCCTACCCTTCCCCTTCACTCCTTCTCTGTACTGCTACGTACTTCTCTTTCTCCTCTTCATTTCTCTATCCCTTACTCTCCAGGCTAACCATCACTTTCTCCAACTTCCTAGTCAACTCTCCTTTCACTCCAAATCTACCTCTCAATTTTCTTTTTTCATACCGTCCCTCCACCTCTTACTTCCTGACTCTCTCTCTTTCTCTCTCTCTCTCTCTCTCTCTCTTCTCTCTCTTTCTTGTCTTTCTCGTTTTCTTTGTTTTCCTTCTTCTTTCTCATTTTCTTTCTTTCTTTCTTTCTTTCTCATTTTCTTTCTTTCTTTCTTTCTGTTTTCATGTAAAACGTTCATGGAGAGTTCTGAGGATGCGACTGAGAATTTCAATAGATGCATTCTTCAGAAGAAAAATCTTAGGAGTTTTTTTTATTAATTAATGAAATTGTCATCTGGAAGCGTTCACAAAATATTAAAAGAAATCATTTGTATACAGAAAGTGTAGAGTTATTTGTGTATCTCATATACGATTCTTCTTACGAGTATATGTGGAGTTTCATATGAATATTTTGTCGGAAATAATACTGTTGATGATTCGTGATTCTGAAAACGAGGGTTTGAAAATTGTTTGTTATCTATCTGCCCGTCTACGAAAAATGCTAGCGGCTAAATCTTTCATAGATATTCAAAGTCTCCTAAACGGTCTCTGTTCGATGAATCGTATCAAAACTGAAGTTCTGCGAATTTGAAATGCATATTTGATGTTTGGGGTTGTTACATATGAAGCCTATCAGATATTTTCAACTTTTTCTGAAAAATTACATGTTTATATAACGTTTGCACGAATGAAGCAAAATGCACCTATAAGAAATATGATAAAGGTCTGATTTACCATAGCATGTCTGAAAGTTGGTAACAAAATTACATAACATGTTTTTTATTATTAGTCGCCTCTAAAGTTTCTAAATGTTTGCCTGAAGTGTCGGGGAGAAACGTATAATTCTAAGGTCGCAATAGAACGAAACCATTGGAAATAATACGAGAAAACATGAGCTGTCGTAAATTCTCCGGTGCATTTTATCCGAAGCCTACTTACCACAAAGATTTCGCATTCTCCACCTTTTATCCTTATCTCTTTCTTTCTTTCTTTCTTTCTTTCTTTCTCTTTATCTCTCCCTCTCTCTCTCACTCTCTTTCTCGCACAATTTATAATCCAAAGTGGTAAGAGAAAGATCGACCAATCGAGTCGATCACAAATCATCATATCGCTCTTCTTGCAGGGGGACATTCAGTAAGCAGAGACCTTGTGGAAAGTTGCCCGACTCCACTCCTCGCAGTGTGCTCTCTCCGAGGTCTCGAAGCTCTTGCTGCTTGAAGACGAACTCGATGTGTCTGTCGAGAACCCCTCGCAGCCCCTCGGGACACAATAGGAACTGCTGCGGCCGAGAGCAACTCGCGACCAACTTGTCCTCCTCGCTTCGTTGATTGATTGCCGCTCCCCCTCGCTCTGACTTCGACTGCCCTCCGTCGCCCGTCGTCATCCTCTGCCGTCCTCCCCCGCACTCCGCTGCCCTCTCCCTCGCTTTCCTTGTCCTCCCGCGCCCTACCCGTCCTCCTCTGACTTTCCCCACCCTCCCTCGACCTCCCCCACCCTCTCGCTCTCCCCGTACTCCCCGCTCTCCTATGTCCTCCGTTCCCTCCCCGCCCCTTCCGTCCTCTCCTGCTCTCCCCGCCCTCCCACGCCCTCCGCCGCCCCCCCCGCCCTCCCCGCCCTCCCCGCCCTCCCCGCCCTCCCCGCCCTCCCCGCCCTCCCCGCCTTCCCCGCCCTCCCCGCCCCCGCCCTCCCCTCCTCTCCGCCTCTCCCACCGTCTCCCGCCCTCCCCGCCCTCCCCACCCTCCCCGCCCTCCCGCACTGCCCCCACTGCCCCGCCCTGCCCGCCCTTCCCGCCCTCTCCGCGCTCCCCGTCCTCCCCGCTCTCCCCATCTGGCGATTAGAAGTTGCAGTTTCGACCCCAACCCCCCCCGGGCATCTGGCGATTAGAAGTTGCAGTTTCGAGACATGCGCGCCCGGCCCTACCCTGCCCCTTTCCCCACCCTTCCTCCTGCGACGCACGCAGTTCTTGCGTGACTGGGCAGTCTCCTTGGCGCGCCACCGAGGAGCTCTTGTCACTGCGAGAACCTGCTTCAAGAAGCGAGTCGAATTTTGATGGATGTTTCCTTACAATGGAAATATTTGTTTGTAAAAGAGTTTATAGTTGGTTTGGTCCGTGACAGCAATAAATTGCCGCTGAGGCGTCTCTATAGTCGGAGATTCTTAGTAGGTCCTGATTACAGTGCGAGGCTCACGACATTTTGGATTCTGTTTTACCGTGAAAATAAGGCTGTTAAGTTCCTAAACGAGTCTTCACAATTTCTGGCACAAGTTGTGTCAATATGAGGACCGCAACCAAAATGTTCAAGGAGAACTGGAGTTTTCACTTTTAGTGTGGTAAGATATTACATAATTCTGTAAATTTTAAAATCTATATACCTCATTAATTACCTTAAACATTGCCTCTTAATACATTTGGAAAGTATTGCTCAAATATAAAATTATTTTCATCATTGTATTACCCATTGCCCTCACCATGACGTTACATCTACTAATTTATTCCGGATGCAATCGAGTGTATCGAAGTAACTCTCCTGACCTTTCTAGATATAATTTTAATATGTTCACAATCCAGTTATGGGGTAGCCTATGTGCCTCTGTGTCTTAAAATACTATTACATGTACTACATTACCAAATCTTTTTGAAGGTAATGGAGAGATTCGAGCAATTTTTGCCTTGGACCGGGCCTCAATCTTGAGATAGAAAAACACGCAATTCGATGTATATGTCGATGGTGAATATCATATGTCTAGGGAATATCCCAATCCTTGCATGTTATGTCAACACCGCCCCCTTCCGGGTGTAGTCTGCACTATATTCACAGGAGTAATTATCGTAGTAGTTGGTGTAACCAGATTCATTGTTTGATTGATTTTTTCATGTTTTAGGGCGCGTCAACTACTTCGGTCATTAGTCCCGTTAGTGTAGTGCATGTTTTTTTTCTCGGTAGATGGCGGTGATCTTCCCCCGCTGGATGGCGAGATCCGGCACCGACCTACCGTCGGCTAGTAGGGATTCCCCGTAACCATGACTCTCCTACCAGTGGAGCACCGCCCCAGCCGGGACAAGCTCTAAGCTCCCGACCGGTCTCCCGGAATATGTGGTAGTGTAGTGCATGTTAGTGTAAGTGGGTGTGTAAGGGGAGAGAATAGGAAAGGAAGGGGAAGGACAGATCGCGCGCGGTCCGTGGCCTGTTTGGTACGGCACTGCTCCGGCATTCGCCTGGTGTTGATCGGAGATACCACGGAAAACTACCGATCAGAGCAGCCGGTCGCTAGAATTCTCCTCCAGACAATGACTGAATTCGACCTAGGTGAAAAGCTAGTGTCGAAAATCCTGGCGCTGCCAGAACTCGAACCTAGGACCTCCCGGTCAGAGGTGTGACCAGAAACACTACATAAGCAACCAATGTGCCTCTTGACGAGGTGCGTCAGGTGTCACCCTAATGTTCACACTGGGCACTTGTCCACGCGTCTGCTCCACCACGCACGTTCTATTGTTGTTCAGAGGACTGAAATTACGATACGTCCGCGTTGCGAACGCATTAGGACGTCCTCAACCCCTTTTCCCCTCCCCTCCTTCCCCCACCTTACCACGCCTCCTCCTCACTTCCTCCCTTGACCTGTCTTTTCCTCTGGGGTGGCCCGTTGGCTAGGTTAGATAACTTATCCGTATTGTAATAAAATTGTTACTCTTCGAATGTCCTACGACGTTTAAACTGCATTTTCAAAACTTTAATGTACCATAGTTGTCATTGATATTTGATTATTAATTTACCAAACGGAAACGGATTGATATTGATAGTATTTCATAGGACGACGTGGACTAGTCTTACTTACATGACAAAACTGATTATTGAAGCTAATAGTGAACCATGGATTATTACAGCACTTCAATTTTTTAATTACGCGTATTAATCTGCCACGTTTCGCGATAAAAAATTGCACTACACTTACAGGACTAATGACACTAGCAATGGACGCGCTCGAAAACACTAACAAATCCTCATAATCAATCCATCACAATCAATCCTATTAAGTAACTGCTGTTCGTTTAGACAATTTTGATTTTATATTATCAAAGTGGACGAAAACAATTTGGAGTTTAAATTTTTAATGCTTGCTATTACACAGTTTAGTTATCTGCGAAATACGACCCCACATATGGACCGCTGGCCGCCCTCTGTCGCCTGCGTCGCTTTGACGGTTTCCCTGCGCTCGGAATCTGCGAAGCGAGCGGAGGCAGAATAATGCAATCAATGGCTGCGCGGATTCATAAACTGCTCGGAGAGGCCATAAAGTTAAATTAAACGAATCAAACAAACGACCGTAGAGGTAATCAGGGGGCTTTGGAATTCAAAGCCTTTGCGTGGTTATTTGCCAGGCGCAATGCACAACGTTGCCAGGTCAGGTCGTTTGAGAGAGAAGGCGCTAATGCTATTTTCTGAAAATTTTAAATAATTGCATTAATCATAACTCTTGGAGAAACGTTTTTCTCGCCATAATAACATTTTTCTAAGGTACAGGTCTGAAGAAAGCAAAAAAATACTATTCATTTTTGATAAATATGTTTATAATACATTTCCTGCAAAAAAAAGTTATTAAACAGAAAAAATTGCAATATTAATCATGTTTTGTATGTAACATATTTTGTTGTTTTTTTTAATTTAATAATTTGTGTTGTAGGGAATAAATGTGTTGCAAATGTGTCATAAACGAACAAGATTGTTGGTTTTAGGACTTTAGCTTACACATTTGTGAGATATATTCAGATGAAAAATGCCAAAAAAAATTAATTTTTTGGCCAAAAAATTAATTTTAGAAAATTGAATGGGCGAAATGGAAAATTTTCTGCGATTGATGAGTTTGAGACACACAACTATGGCAACAGTGTAAAACAAAAAGTACACATCTTTTAAAACATTGCGTAAAGGGTTTCTCATTTAGTTGGTTCACAGTACTCTATTTTGTCAGTCTCAAATTTGTTTTGCGATTTTTACAATGGATAGAAATATCGAACAAAGATTCTTTCTTAAAATTTCCATTGCAAATGGAATTATCAATACAGTACGTTCCAAAGCGTTGTGGAAGACTTATTTCGCTCTGGTTGGCCATCGACGTCTTCAAGTGTTGATGAAGTTTGAGAGAGATAGCTGTTGAACTTTCTGTGTCTCACAAATCACATCCTACAATTTTGAACTACTTTTTCGGCAAGAAACGCTTTGCCGCCGGAGTAGGGTCGAAAGATCTCAATATTCTGCCAAACCTCAATCGAGTAAATATTGCTTGAGCCATGCTAGAATGAGTCAATTCTGACAAAAAAATGCATAAAGCACACTGTAACTGGTAATGAGAAATTGTTTTACATATTTGACATGCAAATCAGTCAACAAGCTTCTTAATGGCGCCTTCCAACGGATCCGAAACCGAAAAATAACAGGTCAAAGTCGATCAAAAGTGGAGGTGATGACAGTTTTTTCGAATATCTCGCTGTTGTGAATATGGTATTCTTGCCGGAAGTAAATAAAAAATCGGTCATTCCACACAAAAAAGTAGATTTTATGACACGACTCCTTCAAACTGGAAAATATTTTGAGATATTGTTGTCCATGATGTCTATACCCTGGGTACAATATTAAAATTTTCCAACAGATTGTCAAATATTCAGAAAATATCAATTTTATATCGTGTTATTCTTAACAATAAAACGCAATTATTCGCAAGACAAAGTTTTTAACTTTATGAAAATATGTTATAATATTGTATTCAAGATGTTCTAGAAGCTATTAAATTTTCTTGATGATATCTTAAAAGGAACAAAGTTACCTGAACTGAAATGGGCAGAATGCAACCTGCCATAACAATTCATTATTGCACCCGCTCTGCTCGCGTCGAGGCTGATGGCCTACTCAGTCAAACGTACCTTTCGGGGAACACCTTCCCTAGGCACTTCAGCTGAATTTGATATTGGTTTTCTTGAAGGTTTGTACTCACTGACAGGAATGGCACAGAGTTTATGAAAATTGAAAAAGCGCGAAAGTTTTGTGGCGTCTTCCTACAACTCTAACATTGATGGGCGAGATTTTTTCCTTAACTTTCTTCCTTTCACTTCAGTACGTAATCCTAATTTTTCTCAGATTTCTATTGAGAAAATTGAAGGTTAGAAAATTTGCAACTGTATTAAATGGACGCCTATGACATGCAATGTATCTTATACGGATGATTTCACAGTATACCATGATTCTTATCTTTAGAGTACGTAAAACTTTATCACAAACCATCATTTAACCACATGATCCTTTACAAATTTATTATTATTCGTATTGAAACAAAAATTACAATAGAAACGGTTTTCAAATATTTTAACCGTCTTCTTCATGAAATTTTATTTCGTGTAAAATGGTGTCCAACATTTAGAAACGTAATATTAGAATCGATGGTTAAAATTTCGCCTCGTGCACCATTTTCTGTTAAAAAACATATTATTAAACTCTAGGAAGTAATAGACAGCCAATTAAAATATACTATCAAAGTTACATAGTGGCACAGTAAAACAACACACCAGAAACGATTTCATTCTATTTTTTTTTTCAATTTTTACATTACCCAGTTATACGAGTGCATATTACATATATGTCTAATTCACACATTCCACCACATCATTAGTATCGTTTACTGAAGTGATTTACTTGATTGTACATGATGATGAAATTTTGAGTTAACGAAGGACGCGTGCAAATTCCACGTTAGCATACAACGAGTACATCCGATGAGGAGTTTCGTCTCATCTGACCACCATCCACATTCCAGCGTTAATTCCACCTCACAAATACAGCAGCAGCAGACAAAAGCAGCTCTTCCCCAGATAAACACCGTAATGAATTCAAGCGCTCAGCGATCCACGTTAAGACGCCGTCTCCCGCTGCGAGCTCATGAAAGTTTAACGTGTGAAACGCGCTCTACCTGCCAGTTCCCCGTTCGTGTATCCCCCGCCGCCCCCGCCGCCCCCGCCGCCCCCGCCGCCCCCCCGCCCCGCCGCCCCGCCGCCCCCGCCGCCCCCCCCCCACCGCCCCTCCGCCCCCGCCGCCATTGCCGCCCCTGCCGCCCCCGCCGCCCCCTCCGCCCCCGCCCCCCTCCGCCCCGCCGCCCCGCCGCCCCGCCGCCCCGCCGCCCCGCCGCCCCGCCGCCCCGCCGCCCCGCCGCCCCGCCGCCCCGCCGCCCCGCCGCCCCGCCGCCCCGCCGCCCTCCGCCCCCGCCGCCCCCGCCGCCCCCAAACGCTCATAACCCACCCCGTGCCATCCCCGCACGCCTTTCCTTGCCTCCATCAGCACCAACAGCCCTTTCCCCCATACCCTCCTCTCCTATTCACGGCGGTAAAACATTCGCTTTAATACTGACAAGGAACGAGTTTTCATGTCCGCGCGGATATCTTCATTCGCTTTAATCAGTGCCCCCCCCCCCTCCGTCACCCATCTCACACCTCACACCAATCAGCCCATCCCCGCCCTTATAGCCACTCACACGTCCCAGAGTGTCATGTGGTGTAGTGATCAACTTTTATATCGGGATAGCGGAATTACGTTATGTGGAATAAACCATGTGGACTTTTAGTCAACAAAGCGGGTTTATGACAGGTTATATTTCGGTTCTCCGTTTTCTCCTTGCTCTTTTCCTACCATCGAGACATCATCATTTAAACCTTCTCATCTTAAGTATTGTCATTGGCCTCCCTGAATACCATTCATCTCGTTTACGGCCGAAGACGCTTCGATTCCGAAGATAATGGTATATTTGCACCTTCTGCCTTCATACTTTATTCACGCCAGTCCTCAACTCTCCACCTCTACATCCCGACCCGCAGTCGTTACTTAATGTATCACTAATGCCCGACTGCAGTCTATTTCTGAGTAAAACTCTTATTTATTTGTGTGATCTAATAAACAACATACTCCTGGCTTTGCTCTTTGAAACAAGAAAGTGTTTGTATCACTTGATTCTTAATGTTTAAACTTCTCAGGTTTCCTCAATTGTTCTCGGTTCCCAAGAGACATAACTGCGTTCCGGCGGGATCCAGATTCCAGGCCAAGGGTGTACTTCGTACACGATTGTGATATTACGATACGAGCGAGGATCGTACGAGTATCGTAAAATTCACACGACTATGTTAATACCCATCATATCGAGTTTAATACGATACTTTTCTAAAAATTATGGTACCTTTTTCTAGTTAATCTTTTTACATTGAAATGTTTCGGGGTAGTTGACATACTGGATTCAGCCAAAGTCACCTAGCGAACGGTACCATATCCTTCCGCAGGTGACTTTAGTTTACCAGTCCACTTGCAAGAGAGTACAAATCGTGGGACAATAATTCAAAGATCATCATTTTCGCTTTTTCTATGATTTTTGGAGCTCAATGTCTGATTTACTAGAAGAACCGGTAGCGGTAGCTCAGTGCATCAACTGATGTCACTGCAGCGCCTCTGACCGGGAGGTCCTAAATTCGAGTCCTGGCGGCGGTAGGATTTTCGACACTAGCTTTTCAGCTAGGTCGAATTCAGTAGCTGTCTGGAGGAGAATTCTAGCGGCCGCCTGCTCTGATCGGTAGTTTTCCATGGTTTCTCCGATCAACACCAGGCGAATGCCGGAGGAGTACCCTGCCAAACGGTCCACGGACCACGCGCGATCTATCCTTCCTCCTCCTTGTCCTATCCTCTCCTCTTAGACACACACACACTTACACCAATAATATGCACTACACTACCACATATTCCAGGAGACCGGTCGGGAGCTTAGAGCTTGTCCCGACTGGGGCGGTGCCCCGCTGGTGGGAGAGGCCTGGTTGGGGGAAACCCCTATAGCCGACGGTAGGTCGGCGCCGGATCTCGCCATCCGACGGGGGAAGATCACCGCCATCTCCCGAGAAAAAAAATGCACTACACTAACGGGACTAATGACCAAAGCAGTTAACGAGCCCGGAAACACGAAAAAATCTACCAATCTACCAAAATCTACCAATGATTTACTACAAATTTTAATCTAAGGAGTTTACCGGATTTTAAGGGCAACTATGCAGTAGTAGCATATAACGCACAATGTCTTGCACTATGATCTTAACGTCAATCAAATATTCCCTCGTCCAGTACCACTGCGCTAGTCAAATAGGATCGAAATTAAATGACGATCAAATTTATTTTAAATAATATTCCACGTAAAATTACTTACAATAAATTAAAACTCACAAGCGTAACCTAATTAAATGCAATTTTATTGTACACAATCGAACTTTTTAAATTTCTCTGTGATTGGCCAAGAATCTGTATCATGATAAAGTCTGTATATTTATTTATTTATTTATTTATTTATTTATTTATTTATTTATTTATTTATTTATTTATTTATTTATTTATTTATTTATTTATTTATTTATTTATTTATTTATTTATTTATTTATTTATTTATTTATTTATTTATTTATTTATTTATTTTTATTTATTTATTTATTTATTTATTTATTTATTTATTTATTTATTTATTTATTTATTTATTTATTTATTTATTTATTTATTTATTTATTTATTTTACGTCAAAAAACAGTTAAAAACTTCGTATGACGTGCTATGGGGAAAAGTGAATTGTGTGCACATTTTCAAAATTCTGTGATCCCTACACTAAGTCATATACCACTTAAATTTTGAATTTTTGAAAGGGAGAAAAAAAACAAAAACGCCCATATAATAAAATCTATTTTCAAGGATAAACAAGCAATAAATTTTGAATTTTGAAAGGGAGAAAAAACAAAAAAAAACTCCCATGTAATAAAATCTATTTTCAAGGATAAATAAGCAATGAATTGAGAATTTTGAAAAAAAGAAAAAAAAAAAAAAACCTTTTAAAGATAAATAAAGATAATAATAAATTTTGACTCTTATTACTTCCGGCCGCGACAACATGGAAACGATAATTTGAATAATTGTATTTCCCCCTGAATTCTAGAAGACGTGCACCGAAAATGAAGTTACATTTATGTCCAGAAGCAAAACAAAGGGCCATCTCAGCATTTGCTCAATGGAGCAGGGAAACTTGCCGAAAAACCTGATCGAGATGGGGGTCATTGACCCGGAAGCTGTACTACAATAATTGTTACAGGTTGTTTATACTCATTTATACAGTCCAAATGGTAAATAATGCATTATGCAGCAGATTAAACTTATGAGCAACGATTTCACTTGGGATTTAAACTTTTCTATTGAATTGAATCGTTTAATGTCATCTGGCAAAGTGTTGTAAAATAATGTACATGTATTGTATGTGAATTTTTTGTAATGAGCTGTTGATACTGTCACCTGATGAATATGATTTCTACCTCGAGTTTTATAGTAATAGACTTCGGCATTTTATGAAAAATAACAATAATGATAATAATAATGATGAATAGTAATGATTGTCATTACGCATGAAGAAAATTACATTTGTGTAATTTTTGAAACACAAAATATTACACCAAAATGAACTTTATTTCATAATAAACAGTGCAATTAGCACTATGTATTGCAAAATTTGAAGAAAAAATTTAGGGCCATTTTTGCGAAAATTAACAAAAGATTACAGTAATATGGCGTTTATGTGACGACATAGGGTTTGTTTGGCACTAACCCAACCAAAAATTTAAAGAAAAAATTTGTAGAAGAGTTTTTTAAAAAATTTTGAAAATGTGCTAAGTACGTTATTTAAAGTACTCCAAATTTTAATTAATGTTTTTCAAAATTTCAAAGCTTCAACTAAAGTCAGATCGACATAGGATTCGTCAATTTGGAAAAGATCGTACTGTAATGGAACGTCTTGCCTACTTATCCCAAATCTGTATGTAACCGCACCACGTTGCGGCGACAATATGAAATAAAACGACTATACCTTGAATCTCTCTACTCTATATAAAATCTATACAAATTTATGCCCTGCTAACTTTTGCCTCCTTTATCTAAAACTGTGCCCGTTACTTAGCTACTCCTTCAATGTTATAAAACTATTGAGCGTGAGGCTGTGGTTGGCCTGTACAGGAGCCTAACGAGATACTTGGACACTTGGGCGTAGGTCACTGTTTAATACAAAATCACGAAATCATATCATATGGCTTACTGTCGAACCAAATACGTCCGGCATTATTTATTCTTTTCTGGTTTTCACTCTCCACACTCCGCTGGAGACATAACAACAAAACATACACAAATGCAATACAATAAACAACATCCCATTTATCTGAACTATTATATTCTGTCTGAATATAGCCTATTATTATTTCCGCAAAACTTGGTCTTGTACATTAAAACCTAGTCTGTTCTTTCTTCCCATTTATCTGAACTATTAAATTACGCAAAGTTATTGTACTTTCCTTTCGTAGAAAGCGGCCATCCGTGTTCCATGTCACCTCCGTAGTATACACGTAGCATCCATTAATTCATCTCCCCACAGCATCCATCCATTTCCGCACACGTTTGTTAACGACAAATTTACTTTAAATGAAGAATATCCCTGATTAAAACTATTCACTAATTATTATACTAGTTTTTGTTAACTGCGACCGACAATATGGCGACAGTGTTCCGCGAACACTGTTTTTGTGAAATATATAAATATCTCTTCCACGTTTTATCTTTCCATTAACTCGACAGTTACTAAACACGATATATTTCACTCTATTCACAAACTGAACGCAATTTTCTATTAAAATAAAAATTTTTTCGGAGCGTTTCAACATGCATCCGTATTCAAGCTACTTCGACCGCGCTCCTCCACGTCATTGTTGTGCCCGGATCGTCAGCTCTTTTTTTTTTTTAACATCACACGATCGCTGTTGCTTCTCCTACAAAATATTACATCATTTAATTTAATTCACATTTTCTGTTCGGGCGGAGCCCCTCGAAGTTTCCGAACGTTGCGACTGTTACCATAATTTTCTAAATGATTTATTCTGTTGGTTCTTAAAGTTTTGTTTGTATTGCTTCACGCGTTCTCTTAATTTTCGCCACAAACACCTTTTGATTTACTGAACCTTAAAGCACAACAATGGCTATCATGTCTGTTTACAAGCTGGAATTTATACTATACAAAAATGTTCATATCTTTCGAACGCGTGATGCGATTTCCTTCAAATAACTTGCAAACGACTTCGCTACATGAACGCTACTGCCCTATCTTGTCCCAATTGTGAATTTGTCGCGTTTTCCGTTTACTTCTCAAAAACTATCGCTACGCGACATCGCCTTCATCTGTTTTTACAGTTCATGTTAATGTTATGCATTTTCTATTTATTCTTTGACTTGTGCCTTATTCTTGGGGGGAATCATGGAATATTACAGTACAAATTGTTTAGGCGCTAATAGTGTTTACAAACGGACTGACAGACAGACAAGCGAACGGATGGACGGACGGACGGACGGACGGACAGACGGACGGACGGACGGACGGACGGACTATTTGCTTTTAATTGGTTTTTTGGCATCAAGGACCCACAAAACAGAGATTCAGGCTACAGCGCGTGTTAGAGGATATTTTCTCTTAATTTAGCAACAGGTTTTACGCACTTTTCGCTATCAGAGCCCGGCAATGAATTTTTCCGCCGAAAATCTGCGGATTTTTCGCGCAGCATTCCATACCTTTCTCTATACTACGTACATTACTTCGTATATACGTACGTATATGAGAAAGTAAGAGTGTTGCATTTATGCATCAGTGGGACGTAATGTATTAATATTTTTTTTTCTAAAGAAACATTATCAGAAGTATTGTGTTCAATGTGCATTGCCATAATTGTAGTGAATTTCCTGTCCGTTTATTATTAGTCGCTGGGAATCGTAATACATTTTCCATAGAAATGAAGCTCAGCATTTCCTCATGAGTTTAATCGGTGCTTTATCACTTGAGCTTTACGGTTGTCACTTGATGCATTAGCGTCTGTTTCAAAACAAATGCTCATTTTATCAAATGATCTTTGAGGTTTGCAGCAAAATGCTAACCCATGCGTCCAAGTGGCAAGGGTTAAAGAGAATCGCCATGTCTTCTGAATAAATGTGATTTAGGTGTAATAACTCTGGGAAATATTTTTTCACCCGCCAGCAGCGCCGTGTTGGCACAGAGGCATAAAAGTCCGCGCGAGGATTAATAATCTGCTCGGGGTGTCGCCCCGAACCGCATGTCGACATTCGATTCCAATCGACGCCCCGAAAATACTAGTTATGTCCCATTGGGAGCAGCAACTCGCGGCTGTAATTTCTCTTAGTCGGCGCGTAAACCACTAAGGCGGAAAGGAATAAAATATCTTATGGGTCCCCAAATGGATGAGAAGGGTTTATTGGGGCCGTAATGTAATGAATTGAAAAGTTTTGCGAAAAATGTGGAAGAGGTCCAAGGAAATTCGATGCCCGCTAACGCGCGAAATCCCGTTTTTACGAGTAATTCGGAGAATGAGCACCGCAGCGCCTGATTTGCTGATTGCGACCGCAGGGGGGAAGGGCGGAGGTGGCGGCGAAGGCGGAGGAATGGTATATAAAGAGGAGGAGAGAGGACGCATCTCCACGTGAAGGGATTCGAAATCCAGCAATGGAGCGATCTCTCGTATCATTGAAGAACTCGCCTTGGTTTTTTTACTGATACTTAAGATTTCGTGTGGTTCTTAGGAAAAAATTTCGTTTGCGAGACACTCTGAAAGTTATTCTAATGTTTAATGTGGGGTTTATTTCGAGTGGTGCGAACAATTAATAATTGGGCGTCTCAGAATATATCCTCCATCTACCGCACGTCTACGTGATTAAAATTTTATTTTATATCACGGTAAACTAAAGCTTTAGACGATCGTGTTAAGCGCACAATCTACGTGGAAAATTGTAAACATCATTCATTTTTTAATGGCTTCAAATTTGTTTTAGGCGTTAAAAGTTTGGTTATGTAGCAGTTAAGATCATATAATATTTGAAAAAATTAAAGAATTTTTCCGCACGACAATACAAACCTTTCCTCGTAAGTTACTAGATTTATTCTTTTAATTTAAGTTATTACTTTATTCTTTACAAGTCAGGTCAGAACTGCAACCCAGCATACATACTACGAGAGCCTAAGACAGCGATAACGCTCCCACTGGACGCCTTAAATAACACTAGTCAGTAAATAAACTTTTTTTCTGGAACAAGAACGAAACACGAATGTATACATCACCCTTAGTTTTTACGTGATGACCGTTTTGTTAATGTGTGTCTTCCTATGTATTATTTGTAACTGGCAAAATGGCACCTAGTAATAGCTATAGGTTCAAATAAAATTGCAATATAATGTGAAATTATTTCTATTCTATTATGTTAACACTAATTTATTAAATTTGCTTTGAACTTAACCGTGTCTTCGACATATAACATATTACTCCTAATTTGTTGCAAGTGGACGTGTAATTCTACACAGAATCATGATTAATGGAAGTTCTATTGACTGAAACCAATTATTAGATTGATGGCAACTAATATAAATTATCAGAATGATGTGTCCAAATTCAACACACACAAAATTCAATAAACAATTTATTGGTTGAAAACAGGTACAGAGCTATAGTGCCGAATATCCAGGAGAATGTACAGTGAAACGTAGCCGAGTTGTCGTAACCAGAAGATGCACCAAAATATCGCCGAGTCGCCAAATCTCCGTAGAGGGAAGTCCGTTGTCGCAGCACTGTCCGTCGTAATCACATTCTTCACTGTACTACCACTTATCACCACTCTTCTCCGTTACTCTGCCGCTCACTCTCTGCCTCTCTCGGGCCACGGCCGGCTTATATTCGCCCCGGGCCGTAGGTCCGCAGACTGGCAGGCGTAGCAGGGGGCGGGGGTTGGGCCTCGCCCCGCTCGCTCAGGCGTGGCGGCCGCACACCGTCGAGTCCCGCTGGCCTGCGCTTGTCGCTGGCCGCTGCCGCCAGGGGCGGTAACGCCCTACTGTGGCGGCACCTTCAAAACTGTGCGGCCGGTCACGACACAGAATTTTTCAACAATAAAAATTTAACATTTATTCTTATATCCTCTATATTACAATTATATTGATTTTATGTGAATTACCTTTCAATATAGATCATTAAAACACCTTACGGATTTGACTATAGTTCCTAAGCTTACTACAATATCTTGATAGATGGATTCTCAGCTGACTAGAAGAATGTTGTCTATGGAATCCTTGGTGTGCCAATTTTCGCGTCCTTGTCCAAATTAAAAAATGTGTCAGAATGAGATTGCTATTAAAAGGACTTAATATTCTGACAAAAGTAATATGCGGACGCGAATTCCCTATCTGTGTTTCGTATGAAACACCTACTCGCAACTGACCATATTCAGCTACCTATTGAAAATTTCTTCCATCTACGAAACACGGAGTCTATTTAATTCAAACCTCCAGCTTCTACATCAATTGAATTTACAATTACAATTTACTACTACAATTTACACAATTCAAAGCTCTCACACTAATTATAAGTTCTCGTCTCACTATCATTTAAATAATACCCAGCGTAAACTGAAAATCCGTTCGCACCTCACCAACCACTTACGCACGTTTGCTTCAATAATTTTCTAGAGATTGATGCCATGCGTCCTTTCACAAAATCAGAGCTCTCAACGCCCACTCCAAACCATTTTCATATTATGTGTTCGGGGCAGTGTCTATGAGCACAGCGCTATGACATCAAGCATGGAATATGCTGTTATTAGTAACGCTGGGTTTCGATTCCATCATTAAAACTTAACCCAGGGTTCTTGGCTTATCACAATAAGTTGTAAGAAAAGTGGAGAAATATATATTAAAATATTTTCTTTCCAATTTCTTGCGTTACAGCAGGCGATCCACACGTCCACAGTAGCCATTCTAATTGCCTTGATAATGCTTTTCAATTGGAAAAATGTTTTGATGGAACCGTTTGAAATGTTCGTCACTGACGGCACCTACATTATCCGGTAACAATTCCACATGATCATTCACAAAACGTAATTTAAGTGACATTGAATCATACGGTTGTAGGATTTCAATGGTAAGTGTACAATGTCGCTGTAGTTCTTTGCTTATTATCGACTAAAAGTTGTAGTTGCACTCGTAAAAGCTTTAGTTGAACAGCTTTAGTTGAACTCGTGGCTCATTCTATCTATTCTAGCTAAGTCGCTAGCCTTTCACCACTGAAATCTGGGTTCGATTCCCGTCGAATCTCATGTGCAATTTGTTCCAACAAAACGAGTTTGGCCGCTTCACAAGGGCTAGTCCAACCCTTGTGAAGTGTCCTAAACCCTACCCCTATCCTTATTCCTTCCTAATTCTGGCCGCTGGGCAGTGGCACAGGAGCGCGTGGTGGGAGGTGCGTACACGGAGATGCTACCTGGCGGTCCTCTTGATAACTGACTGCGACGAGACGCGACAGACATAATATTAACGGAGGTTTACTCCAAAAAGCGCTGTTAGAAATGGAGGATTACTAAAAGCGCAAAGCGCTCAACGCCCCCGAGGGGCTTGGAGACGTGTTGCGTCAAAGTAGACGCAACAAATTTAAAAAACAAGTTTTTAGTGAAAAATAGGAGTTCAACGTCTGCAAGAAATAAAGGAAATGTTCATCAGTCATTAATTTTCTAATTCGCGGTTCTACAAATATTTGAACTGCTGCTGAACAGGTCCAATATTTCCTTATTTTGGATTCATTGATCGTCAGAAACGTTTTTTGCAAATACATGAATCCACGTAATGTTTTGCTCATGTTTTTCAGAAAGTTTTTGACGCGACCTAGTTTAATGTGAGGTGGAGGCAGGTACATGTTTTTTAGGTCAGTAAGAATGTTAAGCACATATCTCTGTACAGAAAGTAGTTCAATCCGAGCAGACCATTTTGTCAATAGTAATTTTTTGTCTCCACTGTCCCACTCACATTGAAAACAGCAATGTTTTGCGTACATTGCTGCATGCTGAGCAGAATGATAATTAACTTGAGATCTCGACATTTATTTAATTTGTATTCCCTATATTTGATAACGGTGAGAACCAGTTTAAAGTTCTCATGTCTCCTTCAGGTTAACTGCTTCAACGATTGAAACAGTAAGTAAATTTATTCCCATTGTGGGGAAGTATTTCTTTCAGACGTATGTTGCAAGAATTTATGTACTAGCGCTATTCAGTTTCAGTTTCAGTGAAATAATGGCCAAGAGTCTCCATAACATTCTTGGAGGAGATTATAACATTCTTGGTGAAAAATCAATTACTAAATGTAAATTTTGTATGGTTAAAATTACATAATACATTTTAAAGGAGGACACTACTTTAAAATATTGTTTGAGTTACATTGAGAAAAAAATTAAAATATGTCAATACATAACAGTGCGCAGAAGAAGATCATCAACAAAATATGGTCCTTGCAGATTGAAAAACGATGGATTCCCCACTTAAATAAAGAGCAAATAATTTCACTGCATGGATCATTGCACTCGACGCCCAAGCATTCAATCTGCGTTCCGCGTCGACCCCGCTCCAACTGCTCCTTTCCCTGCAAAGACGACTACTCCCACCGGGAGCGGTAGCTCAGTGCATCAACTGCTGTTGCTGCTGCGCCTCTGACCGGGAGGTCCTAGGTTCGAGTCCTGATGGCAGCAGGATTTTCGACACTAGCTTTTCAGCTAGGTCGAATTCAGCCGCTGTCTGAAGGAGAATTCTAGCGGTCGGCTGCTCTGATCGGTAGTTTTCCGTGGTTTCTCCTATCAACACCAGGCGAATGCCGGAGCAGTACCCTAACAAACGGGCCACGGATCGCGGGCGATCTGTCCTTCCTCTTCCTTGTCCTATCCTCTCCACTTACACACACACACACACTTATACTAACATGCACTACTCTACCACATATTCCGGGAGGCCGATCGGGTGCTTAGAGCTTGTCTCGGCTGGGGCGGTGCCCGCTGGTGGGAGAGTCCTGGTTAGGGGGAAACCTCACTAGCCGACGGTAGGTCGGCGCCGAATCTCGCCATCCAGCGGGGAAAGATCACTGCGCATATCCCGAGAAAAAACATGCACTACACTAACGGGACTAATGACCAAAGCAGTTGATGTGCCCGGAAACACGAAACAATCAAATCAAATCAAACGTCTGCTCCCCACTACTTGCACTTTTGCCGCTCTTGTAGTCAGACGGCTAACTCTTATATCCAGAATATCCGCGAGAGCAGGCGTTGTGCAGGTCTGCTGTGACATGCAGTTGGTAACTGTCTTGTTTGTACAGTCCATAATTTGCTCGAAAAACTTTAATTTTAAGTGGAAAATTGATATTAACGCAAAATATTACAAGATAACTGAATAATTCCAGTTAAATAAAATTTAACTTTGTGTACGAAAACTAAATGGCCATGGATTTGAAATTGACCAGCACATTTAGCTGTTCGAGAACCTTCCTATTGACTAGTTCCCGAGTGATTGAATGTGCTGGTGATTATCAAATTCAAGGCCATTTCGTCTACGTGTACAAAGTTACATTTTATTTAACTGGAATAATTCAGTTTTCTTGTAATATGTTTTGCGTTTGTATCAATTTTCCACTTAAAATTAATGTTTTTCCAGCAAATTATGGACTGTACAAACAAGACTGTTACTAACTGTATGTGCCTCACAGCAGGTTGTAAATTAGGATATTGCAGAGTTTTTATCGTTTTTGAGACGGTTTCAGGAAGTAGAACTTGGGATTTCAGAGACTTTTTGGGGGCAAAAAGTAGTATTTTTAGTTGTAATTCTGAAGATTGTAGGAATATTAAGTAACCGTGCCGCTTTAAAAATCGTTTAAATTTTCTCGTCTATTTGTTTCTAATTCAGTAGATTATCTATTTTGTAACCTTTTAAAATCATCAAAAATTGATTTTCGTGAAAATATACTAAGTTAATCAGTTACCAAATCATTATTTACAATAGATATTGTGTATTAAATTCTAGTTTTCTGAATTGATTTGTAGTTTACAAATGCTGATAAAAGGCTTTGCTCTTACATCTCTTGATCTGTTAACTATGAATATAAAAGTATGTAGGTATTCTGGGGTTCAAGTTCTGAAACATCATTTCTGAAACTTAAGAAAGCGTGCGCAGATGATTTTCTCCCCCACACGTCACATACAGTTTTTGAATGTTTTTGACTAAAAAATAAATAAATAAATAAATAAAAGTAAACGTTCACAGATTATTCTTTTCCATGATACGTCATATTTTGGACTGAAAACTGCAAAATATGAACCAACTTCTTTCCAACGTTCTAGTATTACCTATTGTAGTTATTTCTATGTCTTAATAACCTGAAACATCTAGTATATGCAGCCTAAGTCCCATAGTCTTGTTATATGAACATGTCCAAACCATTTATGCCCATATAGAAAAAAGGTCATGCTGTTTTAAATCTATCTTATCTTTAATGAAACCAGCCTTATCGGTGATATGTATTTGACATTTCCTGCATCTCAGCCGGGAGTAAGTTCTTGGCATTTCCTGCATCTTAATAATCGCTCGAAAATCTTTGTCGCACTTCCGAGAATCTTTCCGCTTGTGTGGTACGTCATTGCCAAATCCTTTTAGTTCGTGAGAGGCAGGGGACTTAGATGGAGTTATTTTGAATTGCTGTGATCTTAAAATGGAAGTCTTTTGAATTATATATGATTTTTTTCTATCTCTGAGAATTGTGTACTTATACTATACATATTCGAACGTGTTGGGTCGCTAACGACCCAGCGGATATTTGAGATACATTGGAATGTGTGGCCTAATGTTTGGTAATTCTGAGCGTTTCGCGTTGATATTCCTATATTTTGCAGTCTTAGATAACGTAAAGGGTTAAGTACCCACAAACTTCTCTCATTGATAGAGACTACAGATCCCGAGAACGTGTAAGGAGATGTGGACGTAATAATTAGAGCCCCAGTTGTTGAAAATGACTCCGATGGTAACTTCGGAGAGGAAATGTGCAACAATCCTGATCGTCTCAGAAAAATTTGCTTCATGTCCAAGCAGAGTTCTGGATGAAAGGAGAACTCTCTGCAGTATACTTGATAAAGCATGAAAATAGGGAAAGCACCCAGAGTATTCAGTTACAAGTGCAGTAAAATTACCATTTCCAAATTTCTTGTATGACATCTTCCATCCATTCCAACACGAGACTCAGACATCATTGATTCAGTCAGACACTTCTTGAATTTGTTCCTCGGAATGCAGTGACTGATTCCCACCAACAAGAGGTGTACCAATATTTTTAGTTATTGTGTGATGAGCCTTCGATGAGAGATATTGTGAAGATGTCAGTGATATATGCAGTTCAGAAAATAACAATCCCCATTTTACACAATACGAGAAGTCTATGCTTTCTACACAATTTTACGGCTGTACGATGTGAAGACTATAGCGTTGTCATGCGTTTTGAAATCAGTACTATGGCAGCCCACTGGGAACTGCAGCAAGATATTCAAACACCCGTAAAGAAAAAAAATTTGTCCATCAACCCAATATGGTGGAACAATGTAACATGTTTACGGGGGAGAGGGGAACCAATTGGATCAGTTCACACAAAAACGCCTTGATATTAGAGATGAAAGTGGTACATTCCAGTAGATTTCTTGATGATTAATGTGTATCTGAGCAATGAGTGGCAACTAGGAAAGTCTAAAGGAATGTGCAGAAATTGCAAAGATTCTGCTGCAAAAATATAGTGTTCCGCTATCATCTACAGGGGCGGCACTGTACATGAACATCGTAAATATTATACTTTGTGCATGCAAAACAACAGGAGGTTTGTTGACCTTTGGAAAACCACGACACCGATGCGCGATGTATAGAAACAAAACAACTAAAGGACATTCACATGTAAATTACAAGGTTCCTCTTCTTGCTTTTTATTGCATTTCAAATGTATTTGTATTAGGAATGAATATTGACAAACTGTAGAAAAACATGCAAAATATTTTTCTCTCTAATGATGTCTTTTATGCCCAATGGGTCGTTAACGACCCATTCCAAAAATACACTTTCTATTTTTTTAACAAAGTATTCTTACCATACGTTTTCATAATAGTAAGAGAAGCCTCATATCACGTTTAGAAAGAAATTACACTGATAAAACCTTCCAGGCATAAATGGGATAAGAAATTCCTCTAAACTTGAGAGAGGGTGCTTAGTTTGATGAAAACGTGTGAAATTATTATACAATTTCCCAGGATAATTTCATTCTCTTGGTTCGCAGCCAGACAGTTGAAATAGCGTTTCATGATTTATAATTTGTTAAGCAAATTTATTAGTGCCATAATTTAAATTTTAATAAAAGTATTCTCAGAAAAAACGTGACTTGTACATCATCTCTAACATTGCGAAGTCGCAATATCGTCGCCTCGTCTTAATGTATGCCTGCCGTTTTGCCTACTCAACTGCCGCCAGAGAAAACCTCTCATCTGCTGCCTGATGAAATTTTGTCGCGGGATGTTGGCGCCCTGAACCAATGAGGGGAAACGAAGCGTACGGCGTCATCGTCCTTAGCGGTCGGCGTAAATCTCCTCGACGCGAATTTCTAGACGCAATTCGTCTTGCTCGCCGTATAACGGTTACACAGTTAGGGTCCGTAACGCAAGATAGTGGCTGCCCCTGTAAATCTCTATTACGGCGTAAGGTATGAATTATGAATCAGGCGCGTCTCCGATAGATTCGCGCAGGGCGTTGTGAATCACGGGATGTGCGCCTGCTACATAATGTAACTCCGATGTAGATGCAGTGAATCGTTCGGTGGCAGGTGAGGGAGCGCGGGTGCAGGAAGATATTATTTTTGACAAACATCTAAAGCATCTAAATCAACGGACCGTCTTACGAACTATCGTTTCCTTTACACCGGCCTCACCCCTTAAATTAACTGCAGGCATATAGCAGCTAAGGATAAAGCTAGCATATAAAGCTAAAGAAGCAGCTAAAGAAAGTTTTAGATGAAGATTTGAACCGAATGACCGAATGGACAACGCCATGAGTACAACTGTCGCTATGAATACTACCTACAATGAATGTGACGCAATGAATACACCCTGGCCACGAGCCTACGATGTCACTGCAGCGTCTCTCGCCGGGAGGTCCTAAGTTCGAGTCCTGACGACGGCAGGAGTTTCGACACTAGCTTCTCAGCTAGGTCGAATTCAGTCGCTGTCTGGAGGTGAATTCTAGCGGCCGGCTGCTCTGATCGGTAGTTTTCCGTGGTTTCTCGGATCAACACCAGGCGAATGCCGGAGCAGTACCCTACCAAACGGGCCACGGACCGCGCGCGATCTCTCCTTCCTCTTCCTTGTCCTATCCTCTCCCGTTACACACACACTTACACTAATATGCAATCAAGCAATACAATCAAACGAGCCTACGCTTTAGTGATTTCGGCTAGATAAACATCAAGCATGTAAAACTGTCTTATAAGATTAATATAGGTTGTCCGTCTATTGAGATCAAATTCGCAAAATAATATTTGAGATAAGGAAACCTAGAAATTGACTTCCATTTTCATAACAATGGAAACAAAAGAAATACTTCTGTAGTTTGTAGTTTCGCGACGAAAAGTCATATTAAGTCGTAACTGCATTATGTCTGGAAATGCGTAGAATATCTTACGTTGGTTGGACACCAAGACATTTAATGTTAATCATGAAGACCAAAAATCATTGTTGCGCTGTCGACCTTCAAATTTCGCGAGTGAAGAGAGACAAATGGTGATTAAAGTGATTTTTTGTCAAGTAAAGTGAATAAGACGTAATCGTTTTCGAATCACTCCCACTTCAACAGCATATTCAACACGCTTATTATTATTCTTCAGGTTGCAAAAAGTCCTCACAGATGGAATGGCCAAAAAAGGAATGGTTTCATGGCTACTTCTGTCAAGGGGAGATGCACCGGCACTCTCTTCCTTGATGGAAAGCCATCGCAACCTCTTTGATGGACTAAGCCTGGCATGTTATGGGCACGGCCAATGTAGAGATTGCAGAGATACTTACGTAGAGTTCGCGGGCACTGCACTCAGAGCAATTGGCATACGATTTAAAATTAAGGATTGCACAAACTCCTCTGGAGTGGCGGACATCACTGAACAACTGGATCATGTCTGTCTTTAGGAGGAGTCAATTGACCATTTTAGTCCCAAATTTTCCTATATTCAATTCCATTTCCTCTACTAAAGTAAGGAAATGATCTATTGAAAATAATAATACACTAGTGAACGTTTAAACTGTCAATTAAGCGTAAAATTAAAATTAAACAATTAGAATCGAAAGTATCACCACTTTTTAATCATGGTTACTTAAAGTGAAATCATTCATTTTTACATTTAGGCTAGGATGTTTAACTTTGATATTTATCTGTTCCGACAAAGAGCTGTCGTAAGCCAGAATTGTTAATTAATAGAGTCCTTTAATTTGTTTATATTATTACAATATACAACTTATAACGAAATGATTTAATGAAACAACACAAAACAAAAACAAGGAAAGAATTCTTCATATTTCTACTCCTCGAAAAAAAAAGTTTATACAAGGCAGAATTTAAAAACAAATACACACGAAATAGTTATGAATAGTAAAGAATATAATCATAATTCAAATGTCGGTTGTTTAGTAGAAGAAAACTGCAAACGTAGTTTCGGGTGAAGCCACTATTTCCCACCTTGCGGCGCTTCATCCTGAACGAAAACCTCTTTCTGGATTTGGAGGGGATTTTTTGATTGATTTTTTCGTGTTTCCGAGCGCGTCAACTGCTTTGGTCATTAGTCCCGTTAGTGAAGTGCATGTTTTTTCTCGGGTGATGGCGGTGATCTTCCCCCGCTCGATGGCGAGATCCGGCGCCGAACTACCGTCGGCTAGTGGGGTTTCCCCTAACCAAGATTCTCCCACCAGCGGGTCACCGATAATCCTACCGCCGTCAGGGCTCGAACCTGGGACCTCCCGGTCAGAGGCGCTGCAATGACATCAGTTGATGCACTGAGGTACCACTCCCGGTGATTTGGAGGGGAAATAGAGCGGGGTGAGGGGAAGTGGCCTGTGCTCGCAGGAGTGCCGGATCTCCCAGGCGGGCAAGTAACCTGTGCGGGTGCTGTGTCTACATACGTACACTAGATCCACAGTTAATGGTGGGTGCCTCATGGAATAAAGAACCTACGTTTGTCAATCGTTCGAACA
The DNA here is from genome assembly GCA_964035755.1 of Teleogryllus oceanicus. Lineage (NCBI taxonomy): Eukaryota > Metazoa > Arthropoda > Insecta > Orthoptera > Gryllidae > Teleogryllus > Teleogryllus oceanicus. The sequence continues at coordinate 119,478,219 of CAXIVR010000005.1, read as the reverse complement.
TACAGTCATAGGCTTAGTGCCTGTCTGATGAGTTGTTGAGTTGCTAAAGCTGTTATTTTAGGTGAAAACTGCAAACGATGTATCGCCCTGGTCAAAACCACTATGCTGATTGCAAATAATTTATTCAAATAGAAGTGAAAAAAGCCATCAATTCCGCTCTGCTTCGAAGAATAGAAAGAAATTTTTATTTCTATGGCTCGCACAGAACAATTGACATAAAGCAAAGTGTTTGGGGATCAGTAACCTAGCTACTAAACTACTGCGTTCCTGGGTCGGAGGCTCTAAGGTTTGAATCCCGACCTTGGCGAATTTTCGATACTTGTTAAATAATTCGGGCGAAATCACTGGCAATCAAGAGAGCGATTCAGCGACTGACGATTTTCGTCGGTAATTTTCTGTAGTATGTACAGTACTATAGGAATGTTGTAGCTGTATCATAACAACCAGGCTAGGTATGTTAAATCTCAAACTTGGCCTACTGCTTAATTTACAGAAAAATAACTTAATACGGTCGCCAGCTGTACAAGACAGCACAAATTTTACATAAGTCTCGCTACGTAGTATAGCGAGGTGACCATGCTTGCCCCTAATGAAATATGTATACAAAGCTAACACAAAAGCTTCTAAGCTATCGAAATCGAGAAGACTGTCGTCACATTCGAACTTTTCAAATGGACGCTCCAGGTTCTAAATAAACAGGATCGTAACTTTAAAGGATCTCAATACTGGAGATATAACTTTCAACATTACAATTTTATTCACAGAAGTATTTTACAAATAGAAGTTTTTCCTGATGGGGGCCGTCTTACGTGAACATTAAATATTGGCGCGTCAAAAATGCGCCGACATACAGAATTACAGTATTTCAGTCGACCTCTCAACAAAACCCACTTTAGGGCGAGGAAGCTGAATACACATACATATAACCTTGTAATAAAGGGGAACACTATTAACTTGCGCGTCAACAATGCGCTAACATATACAGAATTACTGCCTTACAATCAACCTCTGAAATGCCCAATTTAGGACGAGGAAGATGAATACATACATAAACAAATTTGTAAAAGAAGCCGTCCTCGGTCTTCTTTTCATACATAAAGAACATGAGAAATTGCATTACCAAATGAGCCATTAAACAAATTTTCATAGGAGTGCATAATACCAAAATTCTTGCAAATGGACCTCTTACCATAACTTACGTAACTTTACAAACATGAGAATGTAGCAGGGTTACTCCGGGACGAGAAGGAGCGGTCCAAGTGCCCGCCCGTATCTCGTTGAACAAAGCCGTGACCGGACACGAACGTCGATCAACATACGGCCCAACAATGCCTGCATGTGACCCCACCGTTCCGTGCCGATGACGTGCTGTCGCCCAGCCGACTCCTCTGCCGGCTACGGGACCAGTGACGCTGCTTTCCAATGGCCGCGGTCCAAAGCTACCGCACGGGCCTAGCAGGCGCCTTTCCAAAGCTCCTATTGCCGAATGCGGCCGGAGGCCGTCTTACTCACGACAGGAACATAAACTGCAACATTAACAGAAACATGAGAAATGCGCAGTATCATAAGCTGAGCCTCCACAACAATCGGAGATCAGCAACCTTCATACAACGTAACGTACTCATAGACTGAGCCTCCACAACAATTGGAGGTCAGCTACCGTCAAACAACAGAACTACAGAGTAAACCTGCTGCAAACAACTTAGAACATAATCAATTATTCAATTTACAAACATTTCAATACAAGAGTTCCATTTCCAAGACAAAAAACATACATTTCCAAGAAATCATATTATTATGCACTCGTACCTACTTTAAAACATACCGGTTCTGAAGGAACCGGGCCGTTTTACTTAAAATACCATAAATGGCTCAGGTACATAAGTGAAAGTATCATATGACAAAACAAAATAATAAGCATTAACAAATTATTGTAACGACTCTGAAGGAGTCGGGCACAAGAAGCAATAGGCTACATAACAACATTAAAAGTAGAAAAGGCACTGTGCGCGAGACGCGCACGTCTTATATACTATCCCCCGAAGGGGTAACAGTGTGGCATGAGGGGGGGTACAGTAGCGGGGAGGTATCGATCCATTATTAGGACCCTCTTTGCCTAAGAGCTTAGAATGTAACGCCTGCCGAAGTAGGCAGCCCGCCTATCATCCCGGAGGAGGTGGCGGCCTCTTGTAGAGAGACAAGGCACTGTATACACTCTCTGGAGGATGCAGAAATAATTTTTAGATTGATGAAAAAACATTAATTCTGAGGCTACAAAGGCAAATGAGGTGTCCAAATGATCCTAAATTTAATGTAAATTGCGGATTTTGATATAAGAATCCGCTACATTCAGTGGTTCTCTTATAATAAATAAAAACCTGTTTTGAAACTTGAAAAAATTGTTGCACATGATACAAATTTTTTCTCGGGTCTTACCAAAGCAAAAAACTAGATCTCAGTAACAATTTCTTAGGATTTTGAAACCTTCTCATGGCCATGAGATCACAGTTTGACTGTTCAATATTACCTTTTTAGAGAAAATTACAGATGAAAAGTTATCCATATATTACTATGGTAAACCTAATTACATGAGGAAACCTTACAAACTATGGATGTAGAATCTTCTCAAGCAGGTCTTCTAGGATGAATGTTGGATTCTTTTAGATGTTCACACGCCGAAGTTCAGTAACTATGATTACTTAAATTTTCAAATTTAACAAGGTATCGTGCGGTCATTACTACCTCATCCTTGTCCGCCCTAACTCAGACTCGTACAGGAACAACACTACCACACTTGTCGGTAGACAAGTCGGAAGTTAAGAGCTTGTCCCGTCTGGCGCGGTGCCTGTTCGGGAAGATGTCTTGAGAGAGTACGTGGCAATCAGGCGTGTCGGTCGGTGCTGAATGTATCATTTTGAGATGTACCAAAATTTTCCTCTCTCTCTACATCTATATCTGCTAAAGATCTTAGCGTCCGGCTTGCTGGGTCAATGGTCACGATATAATTATAATCCTTATTACCTCTGTAATGGATTATAGGATCCGCGACTATACAGCGCAGCTGGGAATCTGAAATAGAATGATTCTATTCCTAGTTCATTTCTGTTTGGATTGACTAAATGAAAAATCACTTTCTTTTCTATAGAACAAAATTTAACAAAGTTTATTTTTACTTTTTTGTCAAACAATTTAATGAATTTAAGTTAGGCCTTTGATCATGATCTCTTTCAATTTACAATTTTACACCGCGGTTAACTTATCTTTTCTTCGTTGATGTCCCTCGTAGACTTCTCAGTCGAAATATCTTGCGATCTTGCCGTAGTCCAAAATTCCAACGAAATCCTCTTCTGCCCTATCCAAGCTGGTCTCAAACTATCAAAATTACCAGTCCGATTACGTCCTATGACATAGTCCCGAACTTGATTACCACTCCCGACAAAGTTCCTATTTATACTTCAATATTGCTTCCACATGAAAATATCTACGATCAGTTCAGAAGCGCCTTTCAGAGCAGAATGAAATCTTCCTGCATGATTCATCCCTCGAAGACTTCGTATTAAACTACCTTCATTTTTTTCATAACATTTGACCGTCTAAACTTCTCCGCCCAATCCCAAAGTTTCTACTTTCGGCATCAACCCATCTCTTAATGCATTTAGAAAAAACAAAAACTACATTGTTTATTCACGGTCGTTGCTATGCTCTAGCTCGTGAATTTCGTAATGCATGTTCCACCATATTGTCTCCAAATAAATGTTAATTTATTTTAACTGACATATCGGTATGTCACATTTCTACGAGGGAAGTCCACTGCCTTCAACCGGGAGAATAACATGCGGTACACCCGCGGTAATAATTACCAATGCAGAAAGGAAAAGGGATACGTAGTAGTCTCAAAATCAATTATTATTATTATTATTATTAATATTATTACAGTTAATAATAATAACAATAATAATAATAATTCAAAGAGTTTCCTTTGCCACAATCACAACTAAAACATCCTTGCCACACGCGAGATTCGAAGCGGCAACCTCGGTGCACTGCGTACATGAGCCCTTGCCGCCGGCCCTCTGCACCTCGCGGCAGTGTTCCGCGGAGGGGAGGAGGCGGCGTGCAGCGCGCGCCGAGATTTGGAGCCCTGAGAAACGCCTGCCGGGTTAGTAGTGGTGGTGGTGGGGGGGCGGCTATTAATCTCTGCGCGCCACACCGCGCCGCTCGGCTCACCCTCGACCACAAATCGACTCCGCCGCCACCCAGCCCCTTGCCGCCCCTTGCCCCCCACGCAGCCCCGCGCAGCCCCGCGCAGCCCCCGCGCCGCCCCGGCGTTGCCCCGCCCCGCATTGCCCCGCCCGGCGTCGCCCCTCCCGGCGTCACCCCGCCCCGCGTCGCCCCGCCCCGCGTCGCCCCGCCCGTTGTTTGTTTCCCGCCGGGAAGAGCCGCGTTCGAGCTCCGCGTGCGGCGAATGGCTGAGTGGCTGCGGAGACAGGGAGCCACCTGCGGTGCTGCTGGAGAACGGAGGGCGATGCACGAGAGGCTACCGGTGCATTTCGGGCGTGGTCGTTGTGCACTATCGAACACGTGTTTGACTTCATCGTCTGTGATGTTGATCGTATCTGGTAAGGGACGCTCATGGCCAAGGTGGCTGGAAGTTCCTAAAATCAACACATCGCCGCAGTGCTTTTATTAGTGAATCCACTCGTAATATCTCAAAATATTTCGATAATCGACGTTTCTGAATACCAACAGGTCAAAATCAAAATTATCAAATTAAAGCAATTGGGGCCAACTTCAGCATTATCACATGTGGGGGGTAGAGAGTAATTCCAACGTCCGCGATCGACCGGTGGAGACTGGATGTCGAAGCCACACAGTTTACAAACGAATAAATAGTACCATAAAATCAAGTGTTTTGGAAATGTGAATCTGGATTTTGAAAGCAGCCAGCTTATTTCTCACTTAAAGAGAGGAATGGTAAATAAGAGGAATAGAAATACGTTGCTAGAGAGGGGGGATTAGATTTGTATGTTATGCAGCACGAATGTTGACTGCCGAATTCTGCCCGGGTGAGAAAGTCACCACCTGCTCTGAGAGTGGGGCTGTTCCCTCTTCCATTTCCTTTCGAGTTTGTCGGGAGTGCTGGGTGCGCCCGTAATAGTGTGATTTTTTTATTTACGAGGATCAAGTTTTAAGTTACTCTTGTAAATACATGTTATTTCATTTTTCAGGCCATTTTGAAATACCTTACAGTCATGTATCATACATTTTCCTACGACTGTCTAGTTTCTGAAAGGATCAGTGCCAAGGGCCCAAGCTTCCGTTGAATTCTCTTTGTTTCTAAATATTGTACTAATTGCCCGAGATGTCCTTTACAACGAATTTGGCGGTTAATTGTCATGCATTTGCATTCTGAACTTTGTGTTAGATTTAATATCTCGCCAAAATATTTTGTACATACTACCATTTGTAACACAGTTTCTCCCTAAAACCTGTATTAACGTATTAATATTAGAAAATTGTCATGGTAAACGACCTAGATTTCTGTAACAATCTCCCCGGCTCATTGGGTGAATCTTTTGAAAATGAAAAATTAAACTATTGTAAACTTCACTACCTTGGAAAATATTGTTATTCAGAGTTCATCTTATTGCAAAAACTCCTTTCGGCGTACTAAATAGAATCTGTAGTAAGTAACTCTTCGTGTTAATTAAAATAACTTGCGATATTTGTTATGTGTAGGTATGTTAAGAAATCAGTTTGTAATAATTCCTTCTTTCTACCCGTCAAATCACGACCACACCTCTCTGCCCCCTCAACATTAGACTTTCTACGCCTGATTATCAACTTAGAATCAAGTCAATGACTTGACGTAATAAAAAATGGAAAAATATGTAGATATCAATATGCATCATTTTATCATGTTTCATATCATATTTTCTTGTTCGGTACATTTTTACCACATCTTCAGCAAATGGAATCACCTATAATTTGACAATCTCCTCTGAGAAGATTTTTCAAAACACAGATATCGCGGCTCACTTCGGAGTTTCTTCTTAGAACGGCCATATTTCTGTGCACCGCACGAAACGCGGAAGCCACTAGCACAATTCAATGTATCTAGGAATGGTTTCTTAACATGTTCTTTAGTTTACGTTCTAGTAGCAGAAATAATATGTTTCGGTCGTTTGAATGTATGTTTATTTGACAAATATTCAATAAAAATATAAACCGTAAAACTATTAAAATGAAGTAATCCAGAATCGATTTTCTGAAAGATGATAATCTTAAATTATAGCATGGACAAAAGATAAACGCACATTTTGGTGATGAAGCGACCCCACATCCCGAAGGGTAGCGCTTTCACTCCCCCCTCCTCACTCCTCCCCCTCACTTCTCCCTGCTGTGTATAACAGCATTTGTGCCCACATGGTGGTACAATGTGCGCAACATAGATGCGGCCCACTGTGGCCGCTGCAGAGTTGCGCCGGGGGCATGGCCAGTCGAGAAATGAGGAGTACGGGAAGACGCCACCAGGAGCAGGGCAAGTGGCGGCGCTTTTCCGTGGCCACCGGACCGCGTCGGCAGGGCAGTCACAGGAGGGGCATTTCCCCGATGCCCCGCCACGGAGGCGAGAAGTAAGAGACTCGCCCCGATGTCTCGGGGCGTATTTATAGGGTCTCGCCCGGGGCAGTAGTCAGTAGGACAATTCTGGAGCAGCAACCGAGTGCCTAGCAATAGTAGTAAGTTCGGTTTTGAAGTGTGTGTGCTACGGTGATTGTATTCTTCTGGCGGACTGGAACTTGGCTTGTATTTCTTGATTTGGATTGTAGCTTTACTGAAATCTTATGGTGAAAGAACTGTTGTTGTTTTTCTTTGTACATAACACTCCTTACTTTGCTCCAGCCTATGGGCACGTCGACTTAATGGAGCGGTGGTGGGGAAACGCATCATGGTGGCTCCCTTTGGGTTGATTTCGGGCGCTTTAATTCGCCTGCGGAGACCCGTAGTTACTAAGCTTTCTCTCACTCCCACTCCCAGTACCCTTCCCTCTTCTCCTTGCTGTTGCTCAAGCGGTCTTTCTCCATGGGTGTTCCTCGTTTTGCCTCTGCCTATCTGTATCTTCCTATTTCTTTCTGCTTCTGTTTTTGTCCCTATGTTTCTGTCTGTCTCTTCTCTGTATCTCTCTGTCTCTATCTGTCTGTTTGTCTCTCTCTCTCTCTCCCTCTCCCTCTCCCTCTCTCTCTCCTCTCTCTCTCCTCTCTCTCTCCTCTCTCCCCCTCTCTTCCCCTCTCTCTCCCTCTCTCTCCCTCTCTCTCCCTCTCTCTCTCCCTCCCTCCCTCCCTCCTCTCTCTCTCTCTCTCCCGTACTGGCTCACACCGCACCAGGCAAACTAAAAATCCTGACGTTCAGATTCTCTTAGAATCAATATGACTTTTTATCTTTCTTGTAAGCCTACAGATAATTATATTTTTAAAATTTTTTCGCTGAAGTTAAGAATATTTCCATCTTATGTGAATCATTGATAATTAAATATGTCTCCATAAATGGTATTCTATTGTTTATTCATACTTAACATAAATATATATTATTAGAAAACATTGGTTTCCAAATTACTGTTAAGAAAATCATTATTTTACTACAATACAAAATTTTCAGACAGCACCCGAGGATATTTGTAGTGAATCTTAATATTCTGATGATATTTTTTAATATCGGATTTCTTTCTTTTATAATGTATTTTTATTCATCGGTAGAATAATTCTTTCATTTAGGAGCTGGACGTAAACTATTTGTTACTTTATACGTTTTCTGCTTCCTTTTTGTATGTAAATTAAATTTTCCAAGAACTAATTTAGGTAAAAATAGCGCCTACCATGGTACGTAAAAATGGTTCATTCTTGGGTGTCTTTGCGGAGATAAGGTTCTTTTGGAAAATGACGTCCGGGGGAAAGTGGAGGGCATTCAGTCTCCGAATGGGCAAAATGTTTCCTGCGAATGAGTGGAAACACCTACTTAACATGCAGAGCACGCCACAATGGCGGAAGAAAGAGGAATCTTAGAAACTTCTGCGTCCGCCAAGCACAGCGTTTGTTTGAAATATTAATTCCCTGTAAGCAAAGAGCGTGCATTGCCATTCGGTGGAAGTCTAGAATGTTTCCAGTTGCCCTAAAAAGCGTAATTCTAAGCCAAACTGCGCATGCAGTTTGTGAACGGAGCGTAGCACGGAGCAGTCATTTGAAATATGGCACACATAATGGCAGGCGAGGGCCAAAATACCCATGATCGTTCTGTATTGCCGTAATTACAAAAAATACGTCTCTAAATCAACAGTGTTGTTAAGAAACTAGGGAATACTTTTTAAAAAAACACCATACACGTCATAAGAATTTTAAACTTTATTTTTATCGTTAACTTTGCTTTTATCGTTATGCGCTTAAATGCGCTTAAGCCAACCTTCTGCTGAGTGCATGGAGTATTGTTAAAGATAGTGTTTACAGTCAATTACCGTAACTAGCTGTTTATCTCCAGAACTGCCGCACTTGTCTTTAGGTGAGACCCCCTGAGCGTTGACTCAACTTCTAATGGCTTCTCTCCTTGCAGAGGGAAATCCCAGGGGCGCCATTTTCGTGGCTGCCTAAAATCTCGCGTAGGCGACATGTAAAACGAGCCGCTAACGACTAATCGGTCAATGGAATAGAGGGATCTCTCACCTCCTCGTGAGCAGAGTGGTGATTAGAGAGCATCTCGTCAGTTTGTTTCAGGGTGTCTATCAGTGAGGCTTTAGCTTTCGAAGTCAGATAGCTGTGGAGGCATTCGTTAGCGTTAATTCCTTTGAGACTCTTTCCTTGCCCTCAATTAACGTAACAGTTACACCCGATTTACAGGCTTCCTTTTGTTGAACGGTTCCTGAATTTTCGCAAACGCGGGCATGTCCACATTCCTGAACCTCAGAACAATAGCCACTATGCGCATGCGCACGTTTGCTAAAACTCCTAAATTGTTCGTAAGAGAGAAGCGTGTAAATTGACCTTTCTGGTGCAATTTGTAAAAGACGTGTAGTTCTGAGAAAACACAACATGGATCACAAAATATTAATGTGTGATATTTTAATAAACATTTTATCTGCTCCCTTTTTTTACGTCGTTCTTTTCGAATACACGAATATACGTATCTACGAAAATTGAAGGCTATAGATTTGCAATGTAATGGCCAGTGATGTACGCCAGGGATGGATCCGTAACAGCCACCCGAGCCCTCACAACACAAGGTTTAGTAGTCGTTTCCCACGGTGGTTGGTTTTCGTTACTAGCTGTGTACTTAGACGGGATTGATTGATTGATTGATTTTTTCGTGTTTACAGGTGAGTCAACTGCTTCAGTCATTAGTCCCGTTAGTGTAGTGCATGTTTCTTCTGGGAGATGGCGGGGATTTTCCCCGCTGGATGGGAGATCCGGCATCGGCCTACCGTCGGTTAGTGGGGTTTCCCTAACCAGGACTCTCCACCTGCGGGCCCCGCCCAGCCGGGACAAGCTCTAAGCTCCTGACCGGTTTCCCGGGATATGTGGTAGCGTAATGCATGCTAGTGTAAGGTGTGTGTGTAAGGGAGAGGATAGGACATGGAATGGGAAGGACAGATCGCGCGGGTCCGTGGTCCGTTTGATAGGGTACTGCTCAGGCATTTGCCTGGTGTTGATCGGATAAACCACGGAAAACTACCGATCAGAGCAGCCGGCCACTAGAATTCTCCTCCAGACAGCGACTGAATTCGACCGAGCTGAAAAGCTAGTGTCAAAAATCCTGCCGCCATCAGGGCTCGAACCTGGGACCTCCTGGTCAGAGGCGTTGCAGTGGCATCAGTTGATGCACTGAGCTACCGCTCCCGGTACAACTTAGACGGGAATTAACCACTGACAGTAAGATAATTCTATCGGCTATTTGGTAAGATCGGTAATATTCTGTGGCTTCACAGATAGGTAATAGACGAATTCCGAATCATTACCCTTGAAAAACGGTTGTGAACCGCGCGCGATCATTCCTTTCTCATCCTATCTCCTCTGCTTTTACAAAAACAAACACACAATTACATGTTCTACAGTATGCCACACGTCGGGAGACAGTAGGGAGCTTAACCGAATGAGACAGTTCCCCCTCTGGAGAGTACTTGGGGGGACAAAACCACGCAAGTGGGCATGTGGATCGGCGCCAGTTATCTTGTTTCAGTCGGGAGGATGGGAGTTGGGAGGATTACTGCCACCTCACATTTATAGCACGCACTGATATCACGTGTCCAGAGACCAGAATTCTTGACTCTCCCGGAAGCGCAAATAATCGCGGCGGGTGCACGAACCAGGTCGGTAAATGTGTGAGTAACCGAGATAGAGCTTCAACTGTTATGAAGTGTTTTCGGAACCACTCATCAATATAACCTCCCACAAATATAACCAAATATATTGATTTTAGAGTGTTTAATTTTTATAAAGAAGGAAAGAATTGTTATGAAGTTGCAAACATTCTCCTGCAGACAAGGGTTGAAATCGATGTATATGGCTAGTGTGGAAAGTCCGCCCCCGTCGGGTCTCAAACCCCAGGCCCCCGTTGAGAGGCCGAAGGGAAATCGACGGGGCTGGTGCTCCCTGCGGGGGGTTGTCCTTGTCCGTGTCACTGCCACGCCGCGTCGACCCCCGGGGACAGCGGTTTCGCCGGCTCTCCCCAGCGCCCCTCGCCCGGGCGCCTTTGGGCTGACGGACAGAACGCTCCGCGCCGGAAGATAAACCAATTGCTGGTGCACTGGCCCTCGTCATGCAATTACGCGCAACAATGTGGCTTTGTCCGGAACCCTCCCCCCGGGGTGCAAAGTGCATTCCCTTGGGGCGGTCCTTCGCGCCCCCCTGCTCCCAGCCCCGCCCAGGCTCCGTCATATGTTCCCTAACGATGGGCAAATGAAGGAAGCAGGAAACGAACAGTGGGATGAATGACAGGAACTATAGGTGTAAAAAAATGGCTGGGAATGCGGAAAACTCTTAAGAACCGTTCATATAATTCCTACATCCAGACCGGGAGCGGTAGCTCATAGCATCAACTGATGTCACTGCAGCGCCTCTACCGGGAGGTCCTAGTTCGAGTCCTGACGGCGGCAGGATTTTCGACACTAGCTTCAGCTAGGTGGAATTCAGTCGCTGTCTGGAGGAGAATTCTAGCGGCCGGCTGCTCTGATCGGTAGTTTTCCGTGGTTTCTCCGATCAACACCAGGCGAATGCCGGAGCAGTACCCTACCAAACGGGCCACGGACCGCGCGCGATCTGCCCTTCCTCTTCCTTGTCCTATCCTCTCCCCTTACACACACACACTTACACTAACATGCACTACACTACCATATATTCTGGGAGACCGGTCGGGAGCTTAGAGCTTGTCCCGGCTGGGGCGGTGCCCGCTGGTGGAGAGTCCTGGTTAGGGAAAACCCCAATAGCCGACGGTAGGTCGGTGCCGGATCTCGCCATCCAGCGGGGATGTCCACCGCCATCTCCCGAGAAAAACATGCACTACACTCACGGGACTAATGACCAAAGCAGTTAACACGCCCGGAAACACGAAAAAATCAATCAATCAGTCAATAACCTATACACAGCCTTCTCGACAATAATGTCGAGTAGGAAATTGAGAAATATTGAGGTTTCAACCCAATATCTAGTGATAGTGGTCGCGCAGGAGCGCTGAGAGTTCCGTTTTGTCACTTTGATTGGTCAGAAGAGCCTGGACGGGGCGGGAAAGTTGCGAGGGATAGTGATAACTCAGACCACAACATCGGTGCGAGAGATCCATCGGAGCGGAAAGAAGAGCGTCTTCAGAGAGATGTTCACTTTAAGAACCTTAGAACTACAGCACTGACTACATTTTATTTGCGTCCAGGAAGGGAATGAAACATTAATAAAACATTAACTCTAAGGAGAGAGCAGTAACACCAAATTTATACTACAAGTTAATATCTCACCTCTTTTCGCTAAAACTGAAGACATGTTCAAGAAAACACGCAAAATTTATTTTTTATTATTTAATAGATAATTATTACATACAAATTAGAAAACTTGATGCTCAGTGTCTAGGCCGAAGGCCTTAAGCCATTACAATACCTACATTCTAGCATTTCTCGTCGAGTCCCGGGCGGTTCGCGGCCGACAGCTAGGAGCGAGAACCGCTTACGAGGCCGATGGCTGCTGCAAACACCCTAAATTCCCTCATGGTTATTATAAGTATGTAATATATTTTTCATTCCTCCATTTCTAATAAACTATTTTATTGGTGCTGAGGATTATCCTGCGTACACAGCGTAAAATATCATAAGAATAATATTTAGCAAATATTTAGAATAATATTTTTAAGTGTTTTTAACCTCAACAAGTGACCGGTCACTTCAGTTCCATGCTGTCGGTCACGCAGTGGGTGTTGTGGGACCCTGGTTACGCATCTCGATGCAACATCAACGCGATCCACCCGTCCAGCCCATTCCGCAGGCACTAACCCATCGCAACCTCCACTTGGGCGTTGCCACATTTGCCCTCTCTGCCTCCGCCAATGGCACCTCGCCGTCCCAGCCATTGCCTCTGCTTGGGACTTTGCCACCTCTCTCTTTCACGCTACCGAACCGGTCGGGAAAATGCCGAGTCACTCTCCCCGCCCATCCCTCTCTGCTATCACCCACTCGACCCGCTCGTCCTGCCCATCCCGCCCGTCCTGCCCGTTCCGTCCGTCCCGCTGGGCCCGCCCTGCCTCGCCCTGCCGGGCCCACCCGTCCCTCCTTACCCGCCTCACCCTCCCGCCCCCGCCCCCGCCACGCGCCCCGGCCCCGCCCCGCCCTCCATGCCTCCCCGCCCTCGCGTCCCCTGCCACTCCTTCCCGCACGCCCCGCCTACACACCTCACCCTGCCCGCTCCGCCTGACCAACCCTCCCATCCTCCGGCTCTGCCGCGCCTCCCCCCCTCCTCCTCCAATCACCGCCCGCCCGTCCCGTTTCTGCCCATCCCCGCTTCGCCCTGGCCTGCCCTTCGCTCCCTGGGCGGCCACCTGCTCGCCTGGATGTGCAAGACGGATGAGCCGGACGAGCATTAATCTGACGCCCGGCGCTGAGGGGGAGGGGGAGTGGTCAGCCGGGTGCGCAGGCGGTCGCTGTCGCCTATCGATTGTTGCGACCGCTAGTCGCCCGCCGGGATCCACCGCTGTCGATATTCCGATATTCTGCGCAGGCGACTTCCAAACGGAAACGGGGAGATGTTAGCCTTCCTGTAAACCTGGTTCTCAAATGCCTCGCTACTAAAGAGAGCCAAGGTCTTCTGCCTGTTTTATTATTCTTGAATATATTAAGTAAGATACTCTTCTAGGGTGGCTTGCAAAACGGTGGCAAAACGGTGACAGGCGAAGTCCAACAGAGGCGCTCACCGTTCCACAGGCGAAATCTTCGAATGCCTTCCTACCACAGTCAACCATTGTCTCTTTCCTGCCTTATTTATTTAAAATATTTTACGAAAGATACCTTCAACTGGCGACTTTCAAATCGTTTCTTAAAGATATTGCATCATCAATGGACCAAGATGAGGAACCCATTGGGATATTTTTACATCTTTCGAAAGCTTTTGACGTTATTAACCATAACATCTAGTTCTCAAAATTACCTTTATGGAATTAATGGTATTGCCGTAGATTGGATAACCTCGTATCTTAAACATCGATCTCAAAGAGTAGAAATACCGTACTGGCATTGAAGGACATTGCTTACTTATCTCTCCAATTCTTTGCCAATTGAACATGCGGTTACACAAGGTTCTATCTTAGGTCCTATCTCCTTTCTGTTGTACGTAAACGATATGCTATCATCTATTAAAAATGGATAAACAGTTTTGTTTGGCGATGACACGAATATTTTTTGCAAAAAAAGAAACAATAAATAGTAGAATTTCAGAAGTTTCAAATTGTTTTTTATTAAAAAATTATTAGTTGACGAAGGAAAAACTGTCTCAATGCAATTTTGCGTTTCAAATCGACAATCGTATGCTCCACTGAAAATGAACAATATGCAAAATAGCTCATGTTAAGGTAACAAATTTTCTACGTCTATCAATTCAGTCAAACCTCAAGTGGAACCTCAAATGGTTCCTTCACGCCTTCCTTTCTTCAGCTTTCATGCAGCTCGTTGCGTATATTTCGATAATGTACATTCTTGCCGGAGATATGGCATAATATTCTTGGGAAGCTCATCCTATGGTGCCTAGACATTTAGAGTCCTGACGGCGGCTGGATTTTTGACACTAGGTTTTCAGCTACGTCGAATTCAGTCACTGTCTGGAGGAAAATTCTAGCGGCGGCTGCTCTGATCGGTAGTTTTCCGTGGTTTCTCCTATCAACATCAGGCGAATGCCGGAGCAGTACCCTCCCAAACGGGCGCCGCGCGCGCGATCTGTCCTTCCTCTTCCTTGTTCTATCCTCTCCCTTACACACACAAATACACTAACATGCTCTACACTACCACATATCCCGGAGACCGGTTGGGAGCTTAGAGCTTGTCCGGCTGGGGCGGTGCCCGCCAGTGGGAGAGTTCTGGTTTGGGGAAATCCACTAGCCGACGGTAGGTCGGCGCCGGATCTCGCCATCCAGCGGGGTAAGATCACCGCCATCTCCCGAGGAAAAAATGCACTACACTAACGGGACTAATGACTGAAGCAGTTGACGCGCACGGAAACGCGAAAAAATCAATAAATAAATAAATAAATCCGCAACACTGCGTAGGTTGACGCAGGATATCACGTTCTGGCTGGGAAAGGACACCATCCTCTCCCGCGGTAAAAATTTGTCCTGATTGGTTATTTTCTTACTTGCACAGCGCTTTTCTTTTGATATTTAAGGTCGCACCAACGTCTAGGTCTTTCGTGAGCACTATTGGAGTTAACGTTATGGTAAATATGAAGATGAAACGAAATGGTGATGGTAAGGGGTGAAAGGACGAACACAACCAAGGAGTGAAAGGACGAATTCAACCATGCCCGAGGTGGGACTCGAACCCGCGACTTCGGTCCGATATAACTACGACACTACTGCCTTAAGGATCTCCGCCTCCGGGACGACAACGCATTCTTATTTCTCAACTTTCAGAGCGCTTACGAGACTAATGACCGTAGAAGATGCCGCACCCGGAAACACCAGCCAATACATGCAGTCTGCGTTTCTGATGAGTGCTGGAGATCGCTCGCAGTTCATCTCGATCTCCTCTCGCGTCAAGAAGTTTCCGCGTCCCGTGGAGATGCTATGAGTAGAGGAGCGGAGGCAATGCGCTGCTGGGTTCTAATTAGGGGATTAATAAATGTAGTTAACGTATCAATATAATATAATTTTTGACCAATTTATCTGTCAAGTATTTTATTTAGTTTATGAAAATCAATATGAAGCAAGTCATAAAATTAAGGACACTAGACAATAATATTCCAAATACATAACCTGTCTTAAATACTACCACGTTTACTTAAGTACTACGACGTTTCGACTGCCCCAACGGGGCATCATCAAGTGTGGTTTATGTTAATTTTGAAACCTTAATAATTAACAGTATATAAAATGTAAAAATATTGAGTAATTTTGAATGGCCTTTGATAAATTCTCGTTCTTTTTTCTATTCGAGCAAACGGAAAGGAATGCGGTAAAACTTCTTTGTGCTTGCTTAGATCAGACTTGGCCAAACCGCTCTTCTCTTCTCTTATCAAACCTTCAAGAAGGAGCCGGGGAGAGTCTTCAGGAGAAGCCTTTACAAAGGCGTCAACAGGGGTAGTTTGGGAAGCAGTAGACTACATTCATCTAGTAACCCATCAATCCATTCATACCTACTGATCCTGTGTGTTTGATTCTATAGTAATTTATGAATATTTATTTCCGTAATGAACTTGAAAAAACATCCACAGCACATCCATCTCATGATTTAATATCTCTTGACTGCCTGAAATATTATAAGAGATATAAGAAGGTTTGTTTTTCCCATGCTTAATGTGCCTAATGTTCGTGCATTCCATTAAAATGAAGTCTAAATAAAAGCAAAACACGAGGAATGCACTCAATATCGTTATTATTGTAACCTGCATGCTTCTATGAACACGCTTGCATGAAACAGCGGTGTGGGCCATGGCTGGTCGAATTCGGAGTGGCGTGCTCGCGCTTCCCTTTATCCTTTTTAATCGCTTGTACATTATTGATGAAATTTGCCGTGTGGATGCCGCTGTTTGCTTTTCCAGCGCCCTGCAACCCGAAAACCAAATAACAGCGCTAATAATTCGCCAGTTCGTGGACGATCTCTACCCCGCGCGCAGCGCTCTCAGCGGCAAATGTTCGATTTAAATTCTGGGCCGCTATTTCATATTTTGCGGCCACGGAGGCAGAAAACTCGCCGTGTAAATTGTTTCCCAACTGCAGTGTCGTGCCATCAATAGAGGAAATCCAGCGTATTTAATTCCCCGATTTTATTGAGCGAGGTGTTCTGTCAGATTTTGCGTACGAAGGACTGTGATATCCATTTCTACACCTCATTTGTAGTGACAGTGACACTGAAAATTAATTTTTTTGCAAATCTTACATAAATATAGTTAGTTTTCCTTTTATCACTTGATATTATATCTCATTAAGACATATTAGTACGTTTTGCTTTCCTTTCACGGCTGGTCGTTTATCTGTTGGTATAAATAGAAATGTGTCAATTTAAAAAAAAAACATATTTCAGTGACATAAAAATGATGTATTCTTTAAACGAGAAGTTAAATTTAGCACCGGACAATGTATTTTTCTTCTTTCATTGCTGTACATTTTATATGAAAAAATTAAACACCACTGGACACTGTATTTGAAGCCTTCGGCTAGGACGTGCTACAATTTATAATCTTTTGTTTGTCTGGTACTCTGTGGTGTATAGTATGCTTCATATAGCCATAACTTCAGGCTCGGTGATTAATTTGGGTTGCTTTATTAAAAAAAAGCTTCGATCAACGCGAAGTGAAAGTCCACAAATTGTGTAAACGCGTTTCACGTGTTTCATGTGAGCTTTAGTTGCGCGTGAAAATGGGTGTGGCGACTCAGCACTCCGTCGCGCTAACAAACTCCAGGTGTTTGAAACTAAGATATGTCAACTATTTGCATAACTGTTTGTACCCTCGCACTTTGCATGCCTCGCGAGCCCCATAACTTCCCGCACTCACAATCCCCATTCCGTGCTCATATCTCACCCTCTCCTTCGTAATTGGTCTAAGAATATCAGAAAGATACACTGAAAGTGACCCCATTTTTGCTTTGTAATTGTTTCATTCATACAAATGCTTTCAAGTAGATTGGGTTACAGCTCTGTCGTATAAACAGCAATGACGTCTAATTTGATTAGTTTCAAATTGTAGTCATTTGTCGTCTGAGGTTACTTTTAGATCTACAAAAATAGATACTTTCCGAAATTGGTTCTTATATCTTTAAGAGATGATGTGATCGTACTTTTCTCTACTTCATTTTTATAAGTTCTTACATATAAATCGAGTTTTTATGGTTGATACAGCATTTATAGAGAACAGATATGATACAATATGGACAATCAAGGCGTGTGACGTAATTATACATTAGGCATCGAGAGAAAAAAGTTTCTTTGAATTATGTATATGGGAAATGCAGCGCCGAGAGGATTCATGGGGCTGTGTAGATAAACTTTAACATTAGAGTTAAACACTAAAATGTTCGACAGACGTAAACCAGACATGGAATAACACTGAAAGGTGTTCGAAATAGATATGATAGTGCCCAAAAGACAACATTAATAATAACATGAATTACATTTTATTAGTTTTCATTTATCGTAAAAAGAGCTCGAAATAGTAAAAAGAAATGATGAATTGATTGAAGTGATTCCGCGCGCTTCAACGGCTGAGGTCGCAAATCCCGTAAGTGTAGTGCATTTTTATCGCGGGAAGATTAGTTGATCTTCCCTCATTGGTTGGTGAGATCCGGCACCGGGCAACTTCTATAGTGAAATCGTCTACCTCTATAGTGTTATGACGCTAACAAAACACGCACGTTCCTTGCTCAGCTGCAATGCTCTACAGTGCGTCTACTCAATAAGCGTGCGGGGTTCGCGCAGCTATCTCCCGGACAGTCGTCGAGCCGTCAGTCGGCCGGACGTGGTCTCGCACTTTCCAAAACTGGATGCAGTGGGCCGTTCCCGTGGAACGGTTTTGCCTACATTTGACACAAAAATGGCCAAGATTTTTCTCTGTGATGAATATTATTATTTACTATGCCCACTCGGTAGTAAACAAGAGGGAAACGGATTTGATTGATTTGAAATACAATGTGCACATGGCATTATTCTGAATGTGAAGTACTTTGTGCAGATATCATTTCTTTGAAACAAAGAGTTTTTAATGATGCTTTGTGAACTATCGGTGATTCAATAAGGGTAGTAATTAGCCTGGGGTTGGCGAGCCTAATATAGAGAATACGAGTTTAATAAATGAGACTGAACGTATTTTGTGGGAGGTTGAATTGTGGGAATAGGCGGAGAGCATTTTCAGCGACTTCTATCCGAGGAAATTGTGAGAAAGCTCGTGACATGCAGGGGTCATCGCACGGGCAGATCTTGTGGCATTCAGCGCTCATAAAGTTCACACAGACGTAAAGGAGACAGTTTGCTTAATAGGACTCCTGTATTAAAAGCATTGTTACATCATTTCATAATTGTCTATTTTACTGGTTCACTACAGTGTGGAAGCTATTAATTCAACACGAATCCTCCAGAAATGAAGGTTATTTCTGTCTCTTCAACGTTTCAACACGTTGCACAGTACTTTCAGACCTGCTTCAGAATTATCTCATAAATGTTATTTTTTTCGTAAAACATAATGAAATATTGTTCTGTTACTATCTAGAAACCGGTTTACGAAGAATGTATAGGTTAAAGTTGTGTTTATGATCTCCCTTTTCTTCAGTAGTCAAGTGGAAGTAATGAGGTCCCTCACACTGAAAACAAGCCTTATGGGATAATAATGGCCATGAATGTAAGGACTGCAGCGTCTCTGACTGGGAGGTCCTAGGTTCGAGTTCTGACAGCGGTAGGATTTTTGACACTAGCTTTTCAGCTAGGTCGAATTCAGTCGTTGTCTGGGGGAGAATTCTAGCGACCGATTGCTCTGATCGGTAGTTTTCCGTGGATTCTCCGATCAACACCAGGCGAGCCATGCCGGAGCAGTACCCTATCGAACGGGCCACGGTCCGCGCGCGATCTTTCCTTCCTCTTCCTTGGTCTATCCTCTCCCCTTACACACTCTCTTACACTAACATGCACTACACTACCACATACCCCGGAGAAAGGTCGGAGCTTAGAGCTTGTCTTGGCTGGGCGGTGCCCGCTGGTGGAGAGTCCTGGTTGGGGGAAACCCACTAGCCGACGGTCGGTCGGCGCCGAATCTCGCCATCCAGCAGGGGAAGATCACCACCATCTATTGAGAAAAAACATGCACTACTGTAACGGGATTAATGACCAGAGCAGTTGACGCGCCCGGAAACATGAAAAAATCAATCAATCAATGTGAGGAAACAGTACTTAATATCGTGCACACAGCACTCCGCACCAGCCTGGACGGATACGTTTTTGCAATTTTGTTGCGAGGAAACCCAGAAAATGTTATCCACTGGTGGCTTCGCGCCACTGCCTTATATAAAGAGCGAACCACGTGATCTCGAACATCATCTGCCCCCACGCGCAGCCCTGGGACGCTGGCCACCGTGCACGACTCCCTGGCATCGGTTACCTGCCGCAACCAGAAACTCTGTCCGGTGTAGCGCTCATTGGTCGGGAGGCTATTTTTAGCTCCCCTCATGCCCATACCGTGTGCTTCTTTGAGCAGGAAGGAGCTACACACGTCCTTGGGAATGGATTAACATCCCAAAATGCGTTACTCGCCCAGTAGCGAGCAACTGGTCGCCGAATTCTGTGTAGCGTAGACGACTTGCTTGCTATTTGCCGAGTGACAAACATTCGGTGCTTGCCGTACCCACCGCGCGCCGTCCTTTTGGACACATCAAAGGAAGCGGACATTTGCCGAACATATTAGCTGTTCGGGATTGGGCGAGCAGTAGCTTGCTGCTCGGTAAAGCCGAGTGTGTGGACCCGCCTTTTGATTCTGTATATTGGCTTGAACGGGGCTCTTCCAAAGCGGCCATGAATCGTCTAAAGATATTTCATTTTCTTCCCGTCCCTTTCCTAGCGCGGGTTAAATACTTCATTGGTGATTGCAGAAGATGGTGATCTCCCTGCAGTCCGAAAGAGAGAAGTGCTGCTAATGGGGTCACGGACCACGACACGCGCGCCATCTCCCCACCACCTTTCCTCCACAACTCTAAAACGTTCTTAGTGATCGAGTGATTCCGGGCGTGTGAACTACTGAGGTTATTAGTCCCGTAAGAGTAGTTCATTTCTCAACGGGTGGCAGCGGTGATCTTCCACACTGGATGGCGAGATCCGGCCCCCACCTACTGTTTTCCCCAACCAAGTATCTCCCACCAGCAGGGGCACCGGCCCAGCCGAGACAAGCTCTGAGCAAGACAAGCCCGACCGGTCTCCCGGCATATGTAGTAGTGTACTGCATGTTACTGTAAGTGTGTGTAACTGGATAGAACAAGAAAGAGGAAGGACTGATCACTCGCGGTCCGTAGCCCGTTTGTAAGGGTACTGCTCCGGCAGTCACCTGGTGTTGATCGGAGAAACCACGGAAAACTATCGATCTGAGTAGCCGACCGCTAGAATCCTCCTTCAGACAGAGATTTAATTTGACATCGCTGATCAGTTAGCGTCGAAAATCCTGCTTTCTCGGAACTCCCGGTCAGATTCACTGCAATGACATCAGTTTATGCACTGAGCCACCTCTCCCGGAGTCGTTCTTAGTGTTCCTACGACCCCATAGGTCACAGGCGACTGTGCAGGCACTAGCCGGTCTGGGTCTATAGATCTCAAGATGCAAAGGGGAAGAGGCTGATACTGTTTTAGCAGTTACAAAAAGAAGCGATTAATGCTAAGAACGGGGGTTGTCGGTAACATCTCAACGGAAATATCAACATTCAATCCCAATACTGGTGTTGAGGGTAATCTTCGGAGTTTCAAACATCATAAGATTTGTGATCCACTGTATTTGCCATTGTCTTCGAAAGAAGTAGTTATTTATACATCTAGGGCGTTAAGTTTTTGCCCCGAGAGCGCCTCCCAAATCCGAGCGGTTGAAGTCGCGTGAGGGGCAAAAACTTTTAGTACCGCCCGTGGTGCATACAAAAGTTTATGATTTACTAGTTCGTTGCTGAATAAAACAAGAATTCGAAATGTTTTATAAGTTTTCTTACATCTAAGTGAAAAGACGCATTGCAGTGTGCATTTGTCAATTCGACGACAGATAAACAAAACGATTCTACGCATGGTTTTTTATTTTATTTTATTTTATTCACGTCAAAAACAGTTAAAAACTGCGTATGACGTGCTATGGGGAAAACTGAATTGTGTGCACATTTTCAAAATTCTGTGATCCCTACACTAAGTCATATACTACTTAAATTTTGAATTTTGAAATTTTGAAAGGAGAAAAAAACAAAAACTCCCATGTAGTAAAATCTATTTTCAAGGATAAAAAGCAATAAATTTTGAATTTTGAAAGGGAGAAAAAACAAAAACTCCCATGTAATAAAATTTATTTTCAAGGATAAATAAGCAATAAATTTTGAATTTTGAAGCTGCGTGTATTCAAAAGGCCCGCGCGGGCTTAAATGCGTGTAGTGTTCACAGACGGACGGACGGACGTTTTGCTTTCAATTGGTTTTTCGGTAGTACACTATTTATTTATTTTATTTGATTGCATCTCAACTTTAATTAATCGATTTTATAAAAATGTTGTATGTATTGTATTGGTATTAGAGTGAGCCATAAAGTATTCAAAAGGCCCGCGCGGGCTTAAAAATCAGAAATGCTGGCAAAGGTTTTAAAAACACTATTACGTGTTTGTTTTGAGGTCCGTAAACATACAGCAATGACCTAGTAAACCATGAATGGCATTTTTGGAAAATGGGAATGAATTTAATTTTAGAAAAGTATTTAAAAACAAAGAAAAAACTATTTCCTGCGTCACATGCAAAAACAAAATTAATAGTTTTTTTCTGTTCCAAAATTAAGTCCTTCGCAGAACGCCAAAAATGCTTTGATATTTCGATCTGACGCGCAATAAAATGAATTTTCAATAATGATTGAATTATTCGAATACATTCCGTGTATGAACCTGCTTTCCAAAACGTTCATTTTATATTTCAGATTTGCTACAAATAAGTTTATTGCCTTCTGCTTCAGATCAACAGACTCCTTTTTCTTCTCAGGTTTCCAGACAAATATGTTCGAGCCAGCCGTCGGAAATACTGCCGATAAGCACTGTAGACCACCTACTGTGTCTGGGTTAATAAACTCCAGCAATTCCCTGATACTGCGTTTTGATTAATAAACTCTTCAACTCTTGATGTTTTAGCCATGGATAACCGATACTTCGGACATAAAAACATAGAAATTGGCAGAGGTGAAGTCAGAGTCAGACGTCTTGTTGGCTGTGGAAGGAGAGACGCAGTAAAACGATTTTGAGCAGAGCAAAATCTTGTTCGTTGTCCTGCGGGCGTTCCGTTTCTCGTCTGCTGTCCCAAGTGAGCTGCCCTCCCCGACTATGTGTTTGTGTGTGCACGTATGTGTGTGTGTGTGTGTGTGTGTGTGTGTGTGTGTGTGTGTGTGCTGGCAGCGAGTCAGAGAGCGCGGCCTTTGCTTTACGCCTCAGGCACTAGGGCGCACGCGGCGACCAATAAAGCGACCCTCCCCCCCCATTGCTCGCGAGGAATTGAGTTCAGGAGAAACGACAAGGGCAGTCGCGAGGCGCAGGGAGGGAGAGGGGAGTGAAAAATGTCAACGAGTAGTATTGGGTCCCCTGTAAGGAGAAAGATATGGGTACGGAGATGGAAAGTGGAGCAGAGGAAAAATAAAGACAAATGGAGCATTGAACAGTAATAAATACGTTATATTTATGTGGCTTCAATTGGCTAGTTACCAGGTAGTTACAATAACCCTTCAAATTTACAATGAAAAATAAATTGAAATACAATTCAATAAAAACTACAACTTACACCACAATAACCAAAGGTGATACAAGAGATCTAAAAAACCTATGCACACCCAACAATTTCAAAAACGAATATTTTACCAACAAACGCAAACCATTGTTCACATATTTCCATGTATGCTTATATGCATGTGCACATACATACTAAATGTTCGTATCTACCTAAACATACGTGTCGTAGTTATAGGCGCTACTAACGCATATATTGATTGATTTATGTTTCCGGGCGTGTCAACTGCTTTGGCCATTAGTCCCGTTAGTGTAGTGCATGTTTTTCTCGGGAGATGGCGGTGATCTTCCCCGCTGCATGGCGACCTACCGTCGGCTAGTGGGTTTCTAACCAAGACTCTCCCACCAGCGGGGCACGCCCCAGTCGGGACAAGCTCTAAGCTTCGACCGGTCTCCCGGGATAAGTGGTAGTAGTGCATTAGTGTAAGTGTGTGTGTGTGTGTGTGTGTGTGTGTGTGTGTGTGTGTCAGGGGAGAGGATAGGACAAGGAAGAGGAAGGACAGATCGCACGCGGTCCCTGGCCCGTTTGTTAGAGTACTGCTCCGGCATTCGCCTGGTGTTCATCGGAGAAACCACGGAAAACTACCGATCAGAGCAGCCGGCCGCTAGAATTCTCTCCAGACAGTGACTGAATTCTGACCTAGCTGAGAAGCTAGTGTCAAAAATCCTGCCGCCGCGGGGAGTGGGAACCTAGTACCTCCCGGTCAGAGGCAATGCACTGACATCAGTTGATGCACTGAGCTACCGCTCCCGGTCTGATGCATATAAGTTGCCCCTTCTTAATCTTGTGTAGCGAGAGAAAGGAAGGCAAACTGGGAGTATGAGAGTGGCGGAGGTAAGGAGGTTGAGGCACCCGACTCTCGTGGTAGAGAGGTGGGGTAACGGAGTGCGCTATCTTACCTCCCTCCCTCCCTCCTTCACCGTCGCAGTCGTTCAGGTGCCTCATTCTTAGTTTCCATTTTAAATGCCACACAGCGTATTTTCCTTGAAGGAAAATGTTTTTATGTTAAACTATGCAGGTATGAATCTCAATCTTGCATATTTTTTAGGATATTCGTAAAACCAATTTTGAATATAAACTCTGACGTTGCTTGCAAACTGAGGCATACAAATATTTGCAGAAACACTTTCCAAAGTTCCGCAAAAAAGTACTTAATAGGAATAGGATGCCCAATGGTAGCGGAGTGACATACTAGTGTTGCCGCTCCTTTCGAGATATTTGGTGTTTATGTCTAATACACCAGAGTTTCAATTGTTGGCAAACCAGCCTAGGTAGCTCAGGGGATTAATTGACGTCAATGCAGTGACTCCGACCGGGTAAACGTAGGATTTAAATCCCGGCGATGGCAGGATTTTGGACACTAGCTATATAGCTAAATCGAGTTCAACCTCTCTCTGGAAGAGAATTCTATAAGAAGGCTGCTCTTATCGGTAGATTTTTCGTTTCGCCGATGAACACCAGGCGAATACCTGAGCAGTACCCTAAGAAACGGGCCATGCGCGATCTTTCCTTCCTCTTCCTTGCTTCTCCTGATCTCATAACTTACTTACATTTAAATGTATACATTCCGGGAGACCATTCGGGAGTTTAGAGTCTGTCTCGATTGGGGCGATGCTTCGGTGGTGGAGAAAATCCACTAGCTGACGTGTTGGTCGGCACCGGATCTCTCCATCCAGCGGGAGTAGGTTATCGCCACCTGCCGAGATCAAAAGCATGCATTACAGTTACGACACTAACTACTGTAGAAGTTGACGCGCATGGAAACACTCATCAATCAATCAATTCTTAATGAAATGTATGAACACTTTTAAGAAATTATTGGTGAATGACGGCGTGTCCGGTGAACCGCTCTCCTCATTTCTGTCAAAATCTTAGAAAAGTGGAGTTGCTTATGATCAGCGATTCATTGACAACAATGTTTCTTTTATTTATTTTATTTATTTATTTATTTTACGTCAAAAACAGTTAAAAACAGCGTATGACGTGCTATGGGAAAAGTGAATTGCGTGCACATTTTCAAAATTATGTGATCCCTACAATAACTCATATACTACTTTAATTTTGAAGAAGAAAAAGGAAAAAAGGGGGTGTAATAAATGTAATAAAATGTATATGTAATAAAATCTATTTTCAAGGATAAATAAGCAATAAATTTTGAATTTTGAAAGGAGAAAACAACAACAAAAACTCCCATGTAATAAAGTCTATTTTCAATGATAAATAAGCAATAAATTTTGGCTCTTATTACTTCCTGCCGCGACAACATGGAAACGATAATTTGAATAATTGTATTTCCCACTGAATTCTAGAAGACGTGCACAGAAAATGAAGTTACATTTATGTCCAGAAGCAAAACAAGGGGCCATCTCAGCATTTGCTCAATGGATCAGGGAAACTGGACGAAAACCTGATCGAGATGGGGATGGGGTTTTCGTGACTGTTTCCTTCTAAGCTCATTAGGAATGTAATGACTTTTCAAATTGGTAACATACGTATTGTTAAAATTTATAAATAAACATAATTTGTTCTTATTGCACGAATTAGTTATGTTTAATATTTTAGTAGAAAATGTAACGAGATTGTAAAGACATTGAGTGAATATATCTTAAGCTCTTTCTTGTCTGGTCTGTTGTATTAGGACCAAGTACAAAACTCTTTTCCACAATGGGGCAAAGAGTTCATATTTAGCTCACTAAATCCTGCAAAAGAAGTGAAAAGGAGTTAAGAAACAGGTACAATATCCCGCATTTGACAAACGGCACAGGACACGCAAAACTCGAATAAATGGGGAAAGAAACGGATGCAATCTCTTTGTAAGTAGGCCACAGAGTATACGAAACGAGATGATCGTGATTTGGAAGTATTGCTTTCAGGTAATTATAGGGTGGTTAATATTATTATCAGTGGTAAGGTGACGCAAAGGTACACGATACCGGCAGAATTATTTATTCCTCCTCGGGTCCCGAGCTATTCCAAAGAATTCTTGCTAATAGAGGTGTTAAGATACGATTTATCTCATTTATATAATTACTCTTCGACTGTAAACACTATTTTGGTCTTGATGAGAAATAAAATTATTGCGAGTTACTTGTTATGTTGACACTATAATATTATTTTTTATTTACAAATAAGTTAACGAAAGATACAGTAGAAGGATTATACACTCATAGAAGATTTCGCACGATACTACCCAGTTTGTGGCTCAACTGATATCACTGCAGTGCCACAGTGAGAGGTTCTAGAGTTCGACTCTCTGCAGTGGTAGGAATTTCCACGCTAGCTACTTGGCTAGGTCCAATTCAGTCTCTGTGTGGAAGTGAATGCTAGCGGCCGGCTGCACTGATAGATAGGATTCCATGGTCCCTCCGATAAAAACCATGAGAATACCCTATGAAACCTATGAAATGGACCATGGACTGCGCGCGGCCTTTCCTTTTTTCCTTGTTCTATCGATTGATTGATTGATTGATTGATTGATTTTTCGTGTTTCCGGGCGCGTCAACTGCTTTGGTCATTAGTCCCGTTAGTGCAGTGCATGTTTTTCTCTCGGGAGATGGCGGTGATTTTCCCCGCTGAATGGCGATATCCGGCGCCGACCTACCGTCGGCCAGTGGGGTTCCCCTAACCAGGACTCTCCCACCTGCCGGGCACCGCCCACCGGGACATGCTCTAAGCTCCGACCGGTCTCCCGGAATAAGTGCTAGTTTAGTGCATGTTAGTGTAAGTGTGTGTGAGGAGAGGATAAGGCAAGAGGACAAGGAAGAGGAAGGACAGATCGCGCGCGGTCCGTGGCCCGTTTGGTAGGGTACTGCTCCGGCATTCGCCTGGTGTTGATCGGAGAAACCACGGAAAACTACCGATCAGAGCAGCCGACCGCTAGAATTCTCCTCCAGACAGCGACTGAATTAGACCTAACTGAAAAGCTATTGTCAAAAATCCTGTCTCCTCGGATTCGAACCTACGACCTCCCGGTCAGAGGCGCTGCAGTGACATCAGTTGATGCACTGAGCTACCGCTCCCGGTCCTTGTTCTATCTTCTCCCTTATTTACTCACATTTACACTTGTATGCCTCACACTACCATATATCGGGAACTCAGAGCTTGTTCTGACTGGAGTGGTGCCCTCCTGGTGGGAGATATCTGGTTAGAGAAATCCCAGCAAGCCGACGTGTTGGTCGGCCCTGGATCCTGCGGGCGAAGATCACCTCAACATCTCTTGATGAAGAACGCGCCCTACACTTACGGTTCGATTCCCGGCCGAGGCCATTTGTAACTGTGTGCATTCTTGACAAATGTCCCAGTATCTGTTGCTGTCTGACGTTGAGAAAATCCACCCTAAGGTTATGAAGAACAGTACATACGGTGTAGGTATATCTTCATGCTAATCACATGAATTCCTCATCCCATGGCCGAGAGGCTGGGTCACCGCTGGTCGGCAAATACCCGTTGCAGACCGTCGAGCCAAAGCACAGGAACAGGAATTACGCTTACGGACTAATGATCTTAGCGGCTGACGTGTCCGGACAAACAATCAATCGTACGTATCGATAGTCAATATCAACAAGATATCTCAAAGGTATTGACCTCTGTCTACAGCCAACAACACAAACGCTTTGCGATGAGAAGCTTCGAAAGGGGCGCAAATGATCTGTTTATTGTGGTATTCATTTCGCTTCATATTTATTTGTTCGTTTTGTCGACTTTTTCATGTAACATTGAATATCAGAAAGATTAATTTATAAGGGTGCTGAAATTACCAACGTAACTGTGGTAACTTCTGGCAGTAGTCGCATTGATTTGGCCATCAACCTGCTTCGGACGCCAGCCCGACAAAGTCCGGAGTGGGCAGAATTTATGGTAGCAAGAACAACACTTTTCCTACTTCAAACGCAAGCTTGTTCTAAATTTGTTTGTTTAAAAGGCGATATACGTGAGCATTATCTGAGATATAACTTCATTAAGTACTCGGGTCAGTATTTGAATGCATGTGCATTAGATTGAAGAACCTCTAGAAAAACGTTCTATTGCATTTCCATCCCTTTCATAAAATCACTAATGACGTCATTAGTCCTCTCTCCTCCCATTACTCGCTATACTGGTTAATTGTTTCGGAGAATAAAGGGAAAGGTTATCATTTGAAAAGTCTCTTTTTCGTTTCATTGATCAGAAGAACAAGCGTTTTGTGTTACTCTGCTGGGTTACATCAGTAACCACAAGTGTGGGCAACCACTAATGTGTTAGACTACGAGTGAAATAAACATACAGACATCAATCTTACTACTACTTTATATGTCGTATGGATGTGATATTAAGGTACATTATAGTGGTTCTTGCTATTAATATTAATTTAAAATGTTGTTTACACTTGTGCTATTGAAATGTAATAAATGCAAAGGTAAGGAATTAATTTAATTAAAAAAATCTTTGATGATAATTACGATTTAAGTTTATGATTAAAGTTATGTACCTAAAGGAATAAATATGTATGGGTCTTTATTGTAAGTATTTCAATTTCTATAGCTAGTGAAAACTGTCTCAAGATCAATTTCTCACTCTTAAAATTATTTTACTACGCCTCTTTTATGCCGCCATCTTAAAATCATAAAAGAGATTTCTTTTAGACAAGTAGTAAAAGTTTCTTTCCCCCTTAAAAGATATGAAAACTTTCAACTCGATTTGGTAAGCTTTTCCTTCCTCCCTGATGTTCTTCACTTCTCAGAGGATGAGAAATCCGATGTCTCAATTGCATATCGGAAATCGTGTTCCAGACGAGAGCTGCAATTATGATAACGTTAAAGAAGCCTGGAGAAGAAACTGTCGTACTGCTGGTAGATCTTTAAACGCTTCGTTTCTTTGTTTATTCTCTTCTTTCTTCTTTCCGTCCTGATTCTTCGTTGCTCTCCTTTGCTTTCTTCTCAATGTTCTTTGCTGCCTCGAGAGGCCTGCATCCATTTGCATTCGTTTCAGCGGCGCGAATTCCGACGTATCACTGATGACGCCTTTTATTCCAGTCCCAAGATATTTCTTGTATTTTATTTCGTAAACTTAAAATTCTTTTACTTAATTTTCTCATTAAAATTCACAGACTGCCCCATTTTTCTCCGACAATTCCTTAAGGGATAAAGGGCACGTTGCAAAAATGGGACGTACGGCACAGCGTTCCTCCCTTTGCGCAGCAATCAATGGCTGCCAGCATTTGTTAAACTCGAAAATGCAGAAAGAAAACACATGAAATTTCACCCATTTGAATTGGTGACTGTATCGGCCAGAAATGGTTAGAACATGCGTAATAACGTGATATTCAGAAAAAATTAACTTAGTGTAGTTAGTGCTCTTGTTGCTTTCTTATTTTTTCTGCAATATCTCGTACAGTTTTGCCCTGAATGGAAAAAATGAAAAAAAAGTACTCCAATATGTTTGTCATTCAAAACCTGTGTCTTTCGTCTGATTATCACAGAATTTTTAGAAGTTTGAAATTCCTGCGGTCAAAACACAGCAGACGCTTAATTAATCTATTGTAGATCTAATGCGTCCTGTACGTTTGACGGAGTGATTGCTTCAATCGCAATGTATACGTAATAATATGTATGTCCTTTATACCGGACGCCGCAATGGATATCAACACAAGTTCGTTTGTATGTTTACTTGTTCTCTGTTTGATTTTTCTATTTCCAATTCTCAGCTCTTAACAAAGATTATATTTTTCATTGATAAACCGAGAAAAATGGTGGACATATAATTTATTTCTCAGAAATCCACAATAAATATGAAAAGCTTAGAGGATGAATTCATGTCATTTAATTATTCTGAGAAATTCTAAATACATGACCGGGAACGGTAGCTCAGTGCATCAATTGATGTCACTAGCTACCAGCTAGGTCGAATTCAGTCGCTGTCTGGAGGAGAATTCTAGAGGAATTCCGGCTGCTCTGATCGGTAGTTTTCCGTGGTTTCTCCGATCAACACCTGACGAATGAGTAGTACCCTACCAAACGGGCCACTGACCGCGCGCGATCTTTCCTTCCTCATCCTTGTCCTATCCTCTCCTCTTACACACCTCTTCTCTCCCCAAAAAAACATGCACTACACTCACGGGTATAATGACCATAGCAGTAGTCGCGCTCGAAAATACGAAAAATCAAGCAATCAAGCAATCGAAATACATGTGTCCTTAAGGCAGGTGTTGACGTGAATACAGTTTATAAGATGCTATCAAATTGATGTTATCTTTTATTATTATGGATGTATTGTCATGTTTTTCATTATTTTGTTACATAAACTGAAAAATAGAATCAAGGATATATCCTTCCTAATGTTCTGGTAGAAGTAAATTTGTAAAAAAGAAGAAAATCACATTTCATTTACGTTGTGTTGAATTTCTTTCTAGCTTTAAAAAATTATTTAATTTTAAAGGCGACGTCATAACAATATTTATTTCAATATAAATTAAAAGACTATATATTACAAAAGAACCAAAACTATTAGAATATGCGTTCAGCAACGCCATTGGAGGCAAAGGCGTGACGAGGTAAAGAGGGGGAACCCACTGCGCTAATAAGATTAATGGCGCAGGAGATTAATTAATTCGCAGGCAATTAATCTCCGCTCGCCGACGCCCTCTTGGGCAAGTGATTTTTCTTGCATGGCGAGAGAGCGTTAGGGGGTGGGGGTGGGGCAAGAATGAGAAACAGTTGACCCTGGAGACCACGAGACCCTCCGCCATCGCCTCTCCCCCTCCTCCTCCACACTCCCTCTCCACTCTCTACACATCCACTACCATTGGCCCTTCGTCGTTTACCCTTCATCTACGTTCTCCGCCCAAAGACAGCAATCCTCCACTTTCCATCCTCCGTCTTCCACCCTCCGCCTTCCGCATTCCGTTCTCCGCCCTAGACCGACATCCTCCGTCCTCTACACTCTTTCATCCGCATTCCGTTCTCCGCCCTAGACCGACATCCTCTGCTGTCTTCAGTTCTCCGCCCTCCGTCCTCCCGACCTCCATCCACCATCCTCTGCTCTCATTCCTCCACCTTCCGCCTACCGTCTTGCCCCCCGCTCTCAGTCCTCAGTCCTCAGTCCTCCATCCTGCGCCCTCCGCCTTCCGCCCTCCGCCTAAAAATTAATAAAATTGTTTCTAAATTTTGAAACCTTTTTCATGTTAAAAATATATTTTATTCAATCAAAAATATTTTATTTTATTTTGTAAAGGAATCAAATCTTAATTTTTATTAAAAGTTCCTTTGATAATGAATGCTGTAATTATGTGCTACAATGCTAGTAAAATGAAAGTACGTTAATGAAAACTAAGCATTCAGTATCTATCTCCTCCAGTCTTCGTACAAGCTTCCCCTCTTCTTCTACAATTCGCCTCTGTAATTTTCGCCCCACCCACTTCCAGTTTGGTTTGGTTTGTTTTCTTCGTGTTTCCGGGCGCTTCCACTGCTTCGGTCATTAGTCCCGTTAGTGTAGTGCATGTTTTTTTCTCGGGAGATGGCGGTGATCTTCCCCCGCTGGATGGCGAGATCCGGCGCCGACCTACCGTCGGCTAGTGGGGTTTCCCCTTAAACAGGACTCTCCCACCAGCGGGGCACCGCCCCAGCCAGGAAGACCTCTAAGCTCCCAACCGGTCTCTCGGAATATGTGGTAGTGTAGTGTATTTTAGTGTAGGTATGTGTAAGGGATGAGGATAGGACAAGGAAGAGGAAGGAAAGATCGCGCGCGGTCAGTGGCCCGTTTGTTAGGGTACTGCTCCGGCATTCGCCTGGTGTTGATCGGAGAAACCACGGAAAACTACCGATCAGAGCAGCCGGCCGCTAGAATGCTCCACCAGGCAGCGACTGAATTCGACTTAGCTGAAAAGCTAGTGTCGAAAAACCTGCCGTCGTCAGGACTCGAACCTAAGACCTCCCGGCCAGAGGTACTGCAGTTGGCATCAGTTGATACCCCCTTCCACCTCCCCCTCCTCCCGCTTCTTTACGCAATCTTACAAACCCCCTTCTCCACTTTCAACTCTGCCCCAGCTCTAGTTCTTCTTGGTCTCTTCACCTCCACTGCCTGACACCCAGTCCTCTCGGTCGCCTCGGGAACCCAGTTGTTTCATTAGAAATTAAAAATTAAACCAGGTTTACGAGTGGGAAAATCTCTACTTACGCGACCTCATTCTGGCGTGCTCTTGCGAAGGATTAATTCGAGTCTAATTACGAAAAGAACAAGCCTTTTGGTGGTGCTGGGACAACCTATTCTTTACCGCTCTCTTCATCCTGCACTCTGTCATCCTGCATACTCTTCTCAAACACCCTTCAGCATCCACTCTGCTCTTGTAATATGATTTTGATGCCCAAAATTTTGAAAACATTATTAATAAAATGTTTTTAAAATGTTTTAAAAATGCCCTAAAGCCAAGAAATATGCCGTAAAAAATTGTGGTCAAAACCTATTCGGATAAACAATTCTAACTGTTGGATACGTTACTGATGTAATGAAGTTTTATTCTATTGGTTCAAGTAATCCAGGTTTTAACTTTAGTTTGGATTGTGGTTACCAGGAAATTCTGTCTTTGGTTATCCCAAAATCGGCTGAACCGACAATGGTGCTGATAAGCGTCACAGAAACCTAAGGTTGCATACAATAACTGACATTAAAACTTCTGAGTGAATAAATCTAATAGGCTACTTAGTAATTCTATGGAGAAAATTAGTTGAATCTCATAAATTATTTGAAGCAAGTACATTAATTAGTATTAAAATCAATTAAATCAGAAAATAATTAAAAATGGAGGAAAAGGTAAAAAAAGATTTTCAGTGGAAATAGACGAAAAATACAAAAATATAAAAATGGGTCGTTTCCTTTCATCATACATAAACTAATTTCTATCTAAACGCATTTTTCTAAAGTGAAAAAATTACATTCAATAAAAACCGCCCGCTATTCATCTGCATCTGGGAACTTGCAAAGAGATCGTACCAAACTTTAAATGTAAAAGTAAAAAGTATAAAGACAGTTACAATAAAATTATTTCTATTAAGTTTGAATCCATTTTCATTAGAAATTAGTTTCCTGATTTATTGGGTGTTAAATTTTGTTTTCCATTATGAAATGTTCATCTCTATTCGTTGGCAATGAAACCTGTTTTAAGCGTCCATTATTTACCGGAGAAAAATGGCAGATGGTGGAGGTGACCGTATAATACAAGTTCTGAGATTATGGAAGCAAACAGCTTTTTTTTTAATTTTAAATAAATACATTCATGTACTATTTATTTTAAGAGAAAATATGTCTTTATTGGCACATTTATTCTTCTTTACAGAATGTATTTGGTATGAAACAAGCGAATTAAATCAATTTGCTTTTATTAGAAAGCGTAATCATAACCTTCCTCGCCCGTATTAATTTCCTGCTGCTCTTGCTCCTGACGTTATTTCTCTTTCCCGAGCCCGAGCCCGAGCCCGAGCCCGAGCCCGAGCCCGAGCCCGAGCGGCCCGAGCCCGAGCCGAGCCCGAGCCGAGCCCGAGCCTGAGCCCGGAGCCGAGCCGAGCCGAGCCGAGCCTCGAGCCGAGCCCGAGCGCGAGCCGAGCCGAGCCGAGGCCGAGCCGAGCCGAGCCGAGCCCGAGCCGAGCCCGAGCCGGAGCCCGAGCCCGAGCCCGAGCCCGAGCCGAGCCCAGCAGCCCGAGCCGAGCCGAGCCGAGCCAGCGAGCCGAGCCGAGCCCGAGCCCGAGCCGAGCCGAGCCCGAGCGAGCCGAGCCGAGCCCGAGCGGCCCGAGCCGGCGAGCCGGCGAGCCGAGCCCGAGCCGAGCCGAGCCCGAGCCCAGCCTAGCAGCTCGCCGCCCCGCGCTCGCGCCTGATGCTGATTTATGGCGAATGGCGCCCAGCAGCTCGCACCGCGCGCTGCTTTGTCTCGCGACGTCCTGCTGACGGCTCCCGGAGCGCGCGGCGCGGGCGGCGATTGTTTCCATTATGGGAGGGCGGCCGGGGGGGCGAGGGCGGAGGCAAAGAGAGGGCCCGGGAATAAGGGAGGAGAATTAAGAGCAATGGGAAGGTCAGGAGAAGGGCAGGTGCGAGAAGAAGGAATTAAAATAAACTAATAATTATATGTACTTATTGGAGACCAGGATTAAGCCAGGCTGCGCCTGAGAAAGGGTGTAGGATGTGATGCTAGGAAAGTCAGGAGCGGTGGCGGGGGATAGAAAAGACCGGGGTGATGGTGGGGGTAATAGTGGGGGTGATGGTAGGGGCGACGGTAGGGCTGACGGAAGGGGCGACCAGAGATGAGGGCAGGGGTGATGTCGGTGAAGATGTTGGAGATGGCGGAGGTGATAGCGAGGACAATTCCAGAGGTGATGGCAGGTTTTTAGTGGGGGTGACGGCAACAACAAAAGAATTAGCTTGTGTGATGGTGGGTGTTGACGAGGGAGATTGCGGGAGAGGTGGCGGGGACAAGTTGGAGGCGATGGCGGGGCGTTGGCAGGGTAGATGGCGGGGACAATGGCGGAGGATGCCTGGGGCAAAGCCGAGGACGATGGCAGGTGATGTCAGAATGAACGGCGATGAGAAGGGGCAGGGGCTCTGGCAGCAGCGCTGACAAGTCGCGACAAAATAGGAGCGTAAGATTTTTGGTGCCGGATTGATTGATTGATTTTTGTGTTTTCCCGGGCGCTCAACAGCTTTGATCATTAGTCCCGTGAATGTAGTGCATGCTTTTTCTAGGAGATGGCGGTGATC
This sequence comes from Teleogryllus oceanicus, assembly GCA_964035755.1. Classification (NCBI taxonomy): domain Eukaryota; kingdom Metazoa; phylum Arthropoda; class Insecta; order Orthoptera; family Gryllidae; genus Teleogryllus; species Teleogryllus oceanicus. The sequence continues at coordinate 119,443,302 of CAXIVR010000005.1, read as the reverse complement.
TTCCCCACTGGATGGCGAGATCCGGCGCCGACCTACCGTCGGCTAGTGGGGTTTTCCTAACCAGGACTCTCCCACCAACGGGCACCGTCCCGCCGGGACAAGCTCTAAGCTCCCGACCGATCTTCCGGAATATGTGGTAGTGTAGTGCATGTTAGTGTAAGTGTGTGTGTAAGGAGTGGATAGGACAAGGAATGGGAAGGACAGACCGCGCGCGGTCCGTGGCCCGTTTGTTAGGGTACTGCTCCGGCATTTGCCTGGTGTTGATCAGAAAACACGGAAAACTACCGATCAGAGCAGCCGGCCACTAGAATTCTCATCCAGATAGCGACTGAATTCAACGTAGCTGAAAAGCTAGTGTCGAAAATCCTGCCGCCGTGGGGAGTGTAACCTAGGACCTCCCGCTTAGAGGCGCTGCAGTGACATCAGTTGATGCACTGAGCTACCGCTCCCGGTTTGGTGTCGGACAGGGATAGCATATGACACCCCTTTCCCGCGCCTTCGCGTTCTCGAACTCTTTCTTTTCCTTCACCTCCATCCGCTCTCGCGGGAATATTTTACGCAACTAGTCTGATGATGAATGACAGTACTTCTAGCGTACTTTCCTCTGATTAGGAAGAGCAGTCATAAATGATCCTTTTAGTGTTTCTTTCATGTGACAGCACATAATGCCTCCCGTGAGACATTCCCTGGCGCCGTGAGGATAAGCGCAATGAGGGTTGAATGAGGCGCTTTGTATGCGAGGCTCAAGGCCCGCAGCCGGCACCCGCCCTCGCCCGCCCTCCGCGCTCCACGCCCCTACGCATCCCGGACGTTCTTGTCCTTCCCATCCCTTAAACGCCGCTGTAACGAGTGAAGTTGTGCGTCCAGAGAAGGGGCTCAATACCATCTCACAGCAGCAACGGCTCTTTCGGATAGAGCTAATGGCATAACATGAGAACACCTGTAATCTAAGATTAGGTTTCAATAACCTGGTTTCAATCTGCTTCTTTGGCATATTTCCGGTATCTTTACGTTTTTGGACTGACAGAAGTCGGCGCCCCTTTTGAAAATGTCAGTATCAACAGCTCATTACGAAGCAATCACATACAATGTATGTAAAATATTTTACAACACACCTCCAACACGTATTAAAAGATTAAAATCGATACTCAAGTTTACGTGCGAAGTAAAATCTTTTCTGCTATATATTTAGAAACTATACCTTGATCCTTAGAACGAATTATGAGATAGCCTCTCGTTTTACATGTTGGCAAAAGTATAACTTAGCTATCTGTGCACGTTTTTTAGACTTCTCTTCTTCTCTACTAGTGGGGAATGTAGTTACTCAAATTATCGATGTTCATTTTCTCACGTCAGTAAGTCGATTCCTTCCCGAAGGAAACGTTGAAAGATAATTATCAAAATCTGGGGTTGATTTGACTTTGTAAAGTGATTTTATTACACGTGAGCAAATACTTTACCAAAATGCATGTTTACCCATACATTCGTAATTCATCTGAAATTGGTTTGGTTCCATGGTTTATGCCTGCCCATCAAACTCACAGAGAACTCTAAATCGATATCGTTCCAGAACACACAAAAATGTAGTGAATAATTTCTATTATTCTATTCCCACATCTCATTCCAGTCATGAATTCCATCTATGCCGATCAGCAAGTATCCAAAGTCTAATCAAATCCAAATTTCACGAAGATATGCTTAAACCTCTCTAAACTAATAATTACGCGTAGAATGTGTCTCTTTAATTTCCTATTGCTCAACGGCGTAATCCTTACGGTTTATTCCCAAAAATTGAAATTAAAATTCAACATCATCTGAAACAAAAGAAATGAATTAAATGAGCCAGATTAATTTAACCGCAATTTGTTAAGGAATGCCTAAATGCAAAAGTTCATCATGTAAAACTGAAATCCTCGAGACCTCAGGTCGAATGAGAAAAGAAAACACGTAAAACAATTCAATTTGTATGTGGGTTATGGAAGGGATCCCATACTTAAGGAATACGTTCAGAAAATACACTTCTCCCTATAAACAACACACAAGTTTTTAACTGTTTGACCTTAAATAAATGACTAGCGATGTTAGCAAATGGCACAAACTTTCTCAAATAGTTATTTTCCTAATTTCTTTGGCCGAGCTCAATGTATTTTTGCTCAATTTTTCGGTTTCAAATGGCAGAAACGAAATATTACTTTAAGAATAATATAGAAGATCATCCTATACGAAAAGTTTCTGTTGCAAAATTCGACCGCTTTGACAATTTAAGGTTACTGTAAATGCGAAATTTAAAGTTCTTTCACAGAAAACTATTGAATTATCGAAAAACTTTATTGGAAATCATTTGAAGCGCTTCCACTCGCAAATGCCATAATTTACATAAATTGCTGGAAAAGTGCATATTAAAAGAGTGAGAGATACTAAAAATACATTTGTGTCATTTTTGAAAACAAAAGAATACAGCGAAATTAAATTTACGCTTGCACTTTGCGCGCAGAATTACATAACTTGCTCTATTCTACGTGTACTACATATACGTATACGAGAATGTAAAAAAAGGAAAGCAATGAGGTTTCAATACAGGGTTGTTTATTACTGTTTATATCATTAATTAATAGGAACGGTATAAATGAATGGAGTCCGTTTTTATCATTGTGTGATAATTATGTATCTTTGTTTTAAACTGACTTGTCTTCAGTATGGTTATCTGCTTTCAGTCCACTCGTATATATTTTTAATCTTTCTTAGAAGGTACAGCCGCACATACTCAAGTGTGTTCAAATTACGCGTAAGGAGTGTTAGAGGGGAGTCGGATGGGAAAGAGCCACTGAGATTTGGACCGAGATTTACCCACTGCGCATCGCCCACTCTCTCCCTCGACAAAGGCGCGCGGCCATTCACCCCACCCCACTCCCCGTCCCCGCGGCCACCCCCCCGCAATTGGCGAGGGAGGAGCCGCGACGCGCAGACGAAGAATTTCATTTGTGGCGGAATTCGCAAGGCCTCTTCCTCCCCCCCCCTCTTTCCCCCCCCCCTCTCTTGCCCCCCGGGGCCGCCGGCGTTGCGAGAGCCAAAGGGCAAAAGGACCAAAGGGCGGGTAGCGCCCCTCCCCCCAGTCTGCTCCACCCTTCCCCGCCCTTCCCCCCTGCGACACCAGCGGGGCGCCCCGATGCCACTGGAGCAAGGCTGTGGAATGCGTCTCTCAGCCGCCTTTTCAATTCTACTTGCCAATGAAAGTATTGTGGTGTTATTGAAGATTTGCCCTAATTAGTTTGTCTTTTAGATTCGTGATTACGTCAACCCTATTGATTTCAGTCTGGTCTATTGAGAACGCTAATTTAAGTCTTGTTCTTTGTTATTTATTCTTCAAAAACTGTGTACTGGCACTTCCTTTGAATGGGACCACGTTATTCGGGTCAGTTTTTATTATATTATTATAATTATTATTATTATTATTATTATTATTATTATTCACCTAAAATTTTAACATATTTTACAGAACAATTTTGTAAAACAGAAAATAAATGAAGGTCGTTCATTTTCAGTGTAAACTGTGTAGTGGCCACATACGAAAATTTATTTGCTACATTTGTTCTATCAAACAACCAAAATTTGAGTTAAGATTATATTCTTGACTATTTCATGTTTATTTTCTTTTTGAACTCTGCCTTATATAAATATATTGCCAAGCGAAAGGAATATGTTTGAAGGTGTATTCGTTTCTACTCGTAGTTGTCGTTTTCAGTCCTATTTCATTAAATCATCCAGTACTTATCGTGTGAAAGAATGTGAAATCAATTATGAAGTCTCTGTAAGTTAACGTTTTTCGTACACGGCCATACGTCTCTTAGCAGACAAGAATCATTGTCTGAAAAGCCTCCTAAACTGATGGTAGGAAATTAACGTAATTATTGCACTCTTAAATTATCTTGATTACGGAAGCAAGATACTTTCGATTCAGAATGATATCCATGTTTTGGAATTTAAATCTGTAGGAGCAAAGTTCAATTTTGTTAAACATGCATGACCGACATTATACAGTCTTGATGGGTACACAGAATATTGCATGGAGGAGATTTTAAAATATTTTTCTCCTCCCATTATATAATTCTGTTGCTTGATGACTGCAACCCGAATTAAAATTGCATTTAATATAATATGTTTGTCAGTTTTAATTTCTTTTATTTGTAGGATTTTTACGTAGACTATTATTTAAAATGAATTTAATCCTAAACTCACTTTGATTCTCTTTGACTAGCGCAGTAGTAAACTTTAGGCCACCTGCGGCGGGAAGGGTAGGCTGGAGCTGTCCACTAGGTGGCCTTGACTAAATCCTGCATGTCAACTGCCACGAAACGATTCAATGTAAAAGTTCAACTTATAAAAGTTACGGTAAGTCGCAGGAAAAGTACCGTATAAAATTCGATGTAATAGGTATTAATAAACTCGTCCAAAGTTTACGGTACTCGCTCATTCCTTGATTGTATCGTAATATCCCCCTCGTGTACTAATACCCATCATCATTTCACAATGTACTAACTGAAAAGGATTTTCTCAAAGTGCAAATATTTCGATCCTATTCTGCCACGGACTATTATCCAGACACAAGCTGTACTGATTGATCAATAGCATGAAATATTGTATTTGCGTCTATTTTTAACAATTTCATAGCGACCACAGGTCTTTAAACGGTATTATCACAATCGTTTTCTTGAGACCTCATTTCCCTAAATGCGAGAGGAGTGGGGGGGGGTAGTTGATTTCCACGACAAAACCATAGTATCAATTCTGTAGCTTGTTTTTGGATGCAATATAGTTTCTATAATACAGGAGTGAACATTTCACGTCATCACATTTTGCCAACAACGTTCTTTACTCTTATTTATGCGTAATTCAACTAACGTTAGTAAAGGAGTGGGGTAGGTATTCCGAAGTTCAAGAAAACGTGCACGTTGACTTGAAGTGTAAAGAGGAATCAAACTGATGGACAGGTTATTTCAGTTCGTTTATCATCGCTTTTCATGCCAAGAGTACTGTTATATTCTTACTCGACAGCTTCAAGTGAAACAACAGAGATGGTGTAACGAAGACGGAACAGGGAATTTCCCTAATCCGTGAAGTGAAGAAGAAGAAGAAGAGTACTGTTACTATCTTCTTTACAAAGGTTAAATTTTAATATTATTTATAAGACTTTCTTTTCGAATTTTGCCGTATGGAACATTTTTTTTTTTTCATTTTTATTATAATTTTTACTTTTATGTAGATTATTTTACGTGTTACAATCTTCCCGCCGCCGCCGGCGGGCGTCGGGGCGGGGGGGGGGGAGTGCCAGTGAGTGCCCTGCCAGTGGGAGTACAGTGAAAGTGCGGCGCCGGCGGACGCGTGGGGCCGCGGGGATGGCGGCGGCAACGCCTGCCGCGCTCTGGCTGATGCTCCTGCAGGGGATGCTCGCTACGCCAGGTACGCGGTCGCTCGCCCTCCACGTGGCGGAGGCGAACACCACACGTGTTTACTCCCGTCACGTTGAACGTTTTGTACACAAGACGGGAGCAATTAAGTTTGCAAACTGAATTATTATTAAAATGATCCATTAGATTTAAAATGAGAGTTAAGTTTCAAAATTATATTTTTATTTGCTCACCACAACGTTTCGACGATGATATTTATCGTCTTTTTCACGTACTGAAGAAATATATTTACAAACTAGGTCATCTTCGTTTTTAGACCTACTTGTTATTTCATTAGAACGTTATTGATAAGGAATGTACATTCATTCAGAAATCAATCGAATAACCCGTTTTTGCATTAAAACTTACATTCACTAAACGGTTATTGGGCAAGTATGCATTATAAGAATTTAGAGACCTACTTGTTATTTCATTAGAACGTTATTGATAAACTAGGTCATCTTCGTCAGTTTTTCTGAAAGAAAAATTATTTTGAATTGGAGAGATACTTGTGATAGCTATCCAGTAAGTGAGGGTTATTTAAGAGGATAAATATTATGAATGGAAGAGGTTGTATATTGAAAGGATGTTGTAGGTAGGGAATTAAATGGGATTTCGAATTAATTATTGTTTTAATTTTTATATTAAAACATCGTTGTTATTTGTAAATCTATTAGATCCTAGAACAGAATTTAAAACCGTTTAAGAATCTAACAGATTTACAAATAACTACGATATTTTAATATCAAAATTTTCATTTTAATAACAAGATATCTTTTAGACAGTTACAAAACTAACAAAAAATGCAAACTGTCGAATTTGATGAATCGCAAAGATGTTGAACACTGTGGTCAGACGCTAAGATGAAAACTTGCGAGCCCCGAGATTCCGTGTTTGTGTTCATGTCATTAGAGAGAAAGAAGGGTCATTAAACTACTCTAAAAAATAAATGAAAAGAAAAGGATATGAAATAGAAAACATCGTTTCAGTAAAAAATAATCTATTGAAAAATGATCGTTATCTAGGTATCGCCATTTTATGTTGACACCTAATTATTTATATTTTGTTTTATTTCGTAAGCTATTTTATTTTGACATTCGCGTCCTATTGTTATGGATAATGACACCCCATATCTTCCGTTTGTCATATTTTATGTCTTCTTGATAATGTTATTGTTTCCATATGGATGAACTCTTACACTAACATTATACCAAATACATTGCGACTATTTTCTATCCCAGTCAATAACAAATTAATTTTCAATTTTATAATTATTAGGTTTAAGATTTTAAAGTTTTACAAATGTCTTAAAGGAGCGGGAATGGCCTGTCTCACCAATGTTAATGTAAGGAACACTTTCTTAGGAAATACTTAGTTCACAGTTTTGAAATTTTATGTTCGTGTAGATTCATTATTTATATGGATTGTAACGGAACTATTTTTTATAATTACTAGTTTTTTTAAATAAATTTTGGTCTTTTGTGCTAGTTTTGATGTTAAAAATACTAACATTAATAAGAATGTCTAAAGTTTTTAATGACTTAAAAACCCGCCGCTTTAAACTATACAGGTTGAGTCACGTAACGTTAGCACCTCTTGCAGCTTTTGAACAGTGGAAGTTATTGCAATGCTATTTTCACGAAAATGCACGAGGAATGGAATAATTGGTACACGTATTTTGTAACTTTTATTAGTATTTTAATTTGTTTCTTCATATGTAATGATACATATTTTGTAGTTAATGTCGATCGTAAAAAGACAAATCCAATAATACACATATTGTCACATGTTAGATAAGCTTTTATTAGTAATTTTTATTCATTTGCGACTTGTGGTTAGTTTTATAAGATGTCGTTTAAAGCTTCTGTAATTACAAATCCAATCACTCACTATCTTCATGCCAGTGGACCCCAACACCCGCAATTCCGTTAAAATATGGAAATCGATTTTCCGCTACATTACATAACTTTTTCTACATTACGTAAACTACGTGTAACTCCGTATTTCCGTATCTGACAATGTAAAAGTACAGCATGTTTCAAAAGAAAAATGACAAAAAAAGCCTGTTATATGACTCTTGTTTTTTCATTGTTTCATGCGTTTCTCTGAATAATTATGTCATACAGAGCACAAAAACATCAACAAAAAATGTGACTGAATTTGTTAATTAGAGTTTCTTATCTTCAATTTTTTGCTTCCGGAATGAAATTTTGAACGTGGGGAAGAGTCAATCGGAAAATGTTCAATGTTTTCATTATACCTTTGATAATATTCTGTAATAATCATATGGCAATGGTAAAACATTTAGTAACTTTGCTTTTAATGCAGTACTGACCGATTTGTGTTCCACCTGATTACAGTATGTAGTGTTAATAGAGAACGTGAAGATGGTAAGTGAAGCTTTGGAATAAAAACATTATAAACAAATCAAACTTTGAAAAAATATTTTTTTTTTTTTCTAAGGGCGAATAATAATTTCCTAATTCTAATGTATTTCCTAAACGATTGAAAATGTATTAAATGGTAGAATTTCATAAATTTTCATGATTCAAAATTTATCTTGAGTATCCCGAAATTATTGTTGCGAAATAAGGATGAGTCTAAAGGGAGATTTCTTCTATTACCGGTAGCGTTCAGTTTCCATTAAGGCAAGGAAGTGAGGAAGAGGGAAACGACCATTATTCTTCCCAGAGAACAAATAACTCAAGCTCAATGGAAAACTGCCTCCTCTTCTGTTCCTTTCGCGATGAATCTTCACGCCAGTAAGTTAGAAGTGTACGACCCTGTAGAGCTCGAAAACTTCATTTATGATTAAATTTCCAATATTTGCCAAACAAATGATAAATTACATTACTGAATAGATTAATTTTACCAATATTTTGAGGTGTGTTGCATTGGGCGGTCCGCGTCGGCAACCACGTGTCGTTCGAGGTCTTGATGGCACGTGCACGGGTGGGGGAGGCGGAGGCGGAGGCGAAGGCGGAGGCGGAGGCGGAGGCGGAGGCGGAGAGGCGGAGGCGAGGCGGAGGCGGAGGCGGAGCCAGGCGGAGGCGAGGCGAGGCGAGCGAAGGCGAAGGCGAAGGCGAAGGCGAAGGCGAAGGCGAAGGCGAAGGCGAAGGCGAAGGAGGCGAAGGCGAAGGCGAGGCGAAGGCGAAGGCGAAGGCGAGGCGAGGCGGAGCGGAGGCGGAGGCGAAAGGCGAGGCGAGGCGGAAGGCGAGGCGAGCGAGGCGAGGCGAAGGCGGAGGCGAAGGCGGAGGCGAGGCGGAGGCGGCGAAGGCGGAGGCGAAGGCGAAGGCGGAGGCGAGGCGGAGGCGAGGCGAAGGCGAAGGCGGAGGCGAAGGCGGAAGGCGGAGGCGGAGAGCGAAGGCGATGGCGAGGCGAAGGCGAAGGCGAAGGCGAAGGCGAAGGCGAAGGCGAAGGCGAAGGCGGAGGCGAAGGCGAAGGCGAAGGCGAAGGCGGAGGCGGAGGCGGAGGCGGAGGCGGGGGAAGGCAGAGGACTCTCCACAGGCGGCGCATCTCCCGGCACCGTCCCTCGTGCGATGCTTGTAAATCTGTACGACACGTGGCACAGCCCGCGTCGCCGCTCTCCACGCCTCCGTCCACCTGCAGTTCTTCCTTCACATCTGTACCACCGTCGTCACACTCGCCGCCTTCCGCTTAACTCCTCAATCCCGTTTCTCTCCACTTCCACCTACCGTCCATCCCTCACTCCATAATTTTCTCCCCTCCCCCGTCCATCCGTTACTCCCAATTTCCATAACATCCACCCTCCTAACCCCACCCTTTCCTTAACCCCACCTTTCCTTAACCCCCACCCTGTCCCCCACCCACCCTTAACAGCGACCTTCCCCTTAACCCCAACCCTGCCCTCAACGCCATTTAATTTCCTCCCCACATCTTATCCACCAATCTGCTACCCTATTTCTTCTCTCGCTAACGTACGGTAACGTAATGTTGTGTCCCAGTAATATTGTGATGAATTTGTCCTACTTTGCGGCGTCTTTGCTTGGTTAAATCATTTCGTCCTGACCCATATCCGTAGCAGTTAGCTGAATGTCATTGCAACCCACACGCACAGCACAAGTGGCAAAAAAATGACAGAAGGGGTTGCGAGGAGCAGCCCCACTCATGGCTTCTTGTTGTTCTCGATCCTCTTTTTAATATGCTCTCGATTATCCACTGTGTCCCGCAAGAACATTAAGCCCCGAGACGCGATGCAATAAAACTTCGGCGACGCGTTTTTCCTACATAGTCGCCGCTTTTTCAGCGCCGGGCCGGAAGTACAAACCGTTAAAACTCTTCATTGGCTCTGAAATTCGCTGCGGCAGAAGCACGATTCTCGCAGACTGCCTACTATACCTTGCAGCATATTTTCAGGAACTGGTTTTATTAACATTGATATTAAATTCAATAGTCAATTCAATAGCGTTCGGTTCAGAAGGGTGCAGTTCAATAGTGTTCGGTTCAAAAATGTGCAGTTTAAAAGTGTGCAGTTCAAAAGGGTGCAGTTTAAAGGTTGCAGTTAAAAGGTTGCAGTTTAAAGGTTGCAGTTTAAAGGGTACAGTTTAAAAGGTTGCAATGTAAAAGGGTAAAGTTTAAAGGGTGCAGTTAAAAGGGTGCAGTTTAAAGGGTGCAGTTTAAGGGTGCAGTTTAAAAGGGTGCAGTTTAAAAGGGTGCAGTTTAAAGGGTGCAGTTTAAAAGGGTGCAGTTTAAAAGGTGCAGTTGAACAGGATTCAGTTGAACAGGATTCAGTTGAACAGGATTCAGTTGAACAGGATTCAGTTGAACAGGATTCAGTTGAACAGGATTCAGTTGAACAGGATTCAGTTGAACAGGATTCAGTTGAACAGGATTCAGTTGAACAGGATTCAGTTGAACAGGAACTGAAGTTCAATGATTGTATTTTTTGCTGGATACAGTGAGGGACGTTTAAGAGAATTGTGTTCGCTAAAGATAGATTTTGAAATACGGTCATGTACAATTTTTCGAAAATATGAGTACTTTTCGCGTAATTTTGCGTGAAAATATGGGTAAGAATACGTGCTTTTTAGCACCACTAGTTTTCTTTAGAAATATAGTATTCTAGCAAACTCGAGTAAGTATTTCCTGCGACCGAGCGCATCTACTACTTTGGTGATTATAGTCCAATTTATTCAGAACTCTCTCTGTAATGCCATCAGCAGTTACAGTGTCATCCACTGGGGAGTTTACACGTCACTACAGTGGCGTTAAAGCTTTCGATTGGATAACACCGTAACAGCTGATTTTCGTCAAAGGCAGGTTTTAATATGTAAAAGTGTAGTCCCGTAAGTATGGCAATATTGTATTCCAACATGAGGCTGTGGTTCTCCGCCGCTGTAACCTGAGATCTGGTGCCGAACTAGAATATGTCGGCTTGCGGGAATTCTCAACTAGGGATCTCCCTCATCGGTTCACAACGAGGCTTGCTCTGCATTTCGACATTTGCGAGCGTGTACGTATGTGAGCGTCTATGAGAGGAGAGGGAGCGAAGATAAGAATGGGAATATCTCACGCCGTTTGTGGCCTATTTTGTAAGGTGCTGCACTGGTATTGCCTGGTATTGGTCGAAGAAACCAATGAAATATCACCGATCATTGCAGCCAGACGCTAGAATACTCCTGCTTTTCAGTGATCTGTGAAGATAGTGTCAAAAATCCGCTACCGGAGGACCTCCGAACCCTTGAACTTTCCGTTCAGCGACGCTTCTGCAGCGACAGTTGTTTACTGAGTCAACTCAACGGCTCATTCAGAAAATAATAAAAAATAATAATAATAATAATAATAATAATAATAATAATAATAAGTAAATCTAGGGACCATCCTGACATGCGATTTAAGTGATTGAGTGAACACAAAAAAAAAAACTCCAATCAGGAGGGTGGCTTAAGGCTGAACGTTGAGAACAAGAAATATGAAGGTTGAGAGTGAAAAACAAAAGAAAAATAAAATAAAATAAAAGGGGATCAGAAGGGTTTTAGGACATACATAATGCATAATCTCAAACACAAACATGGAAAATACCACATTAAAGAGAATTACAAAAGGATATCTTGTGGTATAAAATACATCATAATTTTAGAAATATTTATAAGTTATAGTTATACGTAAAGGTTTCTTATCTTACATTAAATCTATTACATTGTAGTAACAAAGTGTGTGCATTTTAGATATTTTAGATACAAGAAACTGTGAGGAGAGCATTCATTTACACCTCGAAAGCTTTGTCCATTCCCGATCGCCTTCCTTCGGAGGGGAAGTAAAGCCGGCTGTCCCATGTTAGTACATTTACTGCATGTAAAAGATCCTCAGGCCTAAATGACGCCTCTCAAATAAATTCAAATCGCCTGTTTCCTCGCCCAAGTAATACCTTCTTTCCCCCATGATTGGTGAAAAGAGTGTAACGAAATTTGCGTGGTCAGACGGAAGAGCAGGCCCCATGGCCTGAGTCTCGCCACGTAAAATAAGGCAAATTGAATTAAATTCAATCGCCCTTCACTGCTGGACGCCAGGACCACTGCAGCACGAAGCGGCTACTGAAGCCTGCCGGTGGGAGGGAATGGAGTCATTGCACCTCCTTTGATTCTCCACCCGCGCTACCTCAGGGGAACGATTTGGGGGAGCCGGAGCTTCGAGACAAATTCCCGTCGCTCCGCCTCTGAACCCCTCCCGTTCGCAGAGAGCAGGGAAATCGCTCGTAAGACGGGCGATTGCCCTGCGGACGCAGCCGTTTTCCTGTCGCGGGGGAATCTCTCCTACACCACCCGATGTTGTCTTAGAGAGTGCGAGGGCTCGTCAGTGAATCAAAACTCCGCTTTTTGCCTTTGTATGACATTCATGTGGCCTGAAATAGCCGCGTAGGCCCATGGAATTCAACCGCCCCGATGAGTCATTTGTCGCTAATATACCTTCCACAATTGTCGAAAATTCAGTATACTCTTTTAAAGGATTTCCAACCTACCCTAAAACGGTCGCTTCTGTCTTTATTTTTTACAGCAGCCTGTTTGTTGCAATTACTACTGACTTTTGAAGAGCAAGAGCCCTGGGATGATTTAAGTATGTCAAAATCCAGAAATAAACTCTTTCGATGGAATCGCTCTTTCGTGAGGAACCGGTGTGCGCTGCCTCCGAGGGCCAAGGAGCTTCAGGACGGATTCCCTATGCCCCCGGCCGTCGCCCTGGTTCGCCCCGCCAGCCCGCAGAGCGCGGGGCAATCGCCCGTGAGATGGCGTCGCCGTGGAGGCGCTCGTTTGTCCCGGCGAGCGGGAAGGCGCGCCGTCGCCTCGAGGGCCTTCGCAGAAAGCGAGCGCGCGTCATGGCCTCCTCACGCGGAAGCGTTTGGAGCGACAGCGGAGGTCGACGCTGCGGGGGGACGGTGTTTTGGATTTGATTTGATTTTTTCGTATTTTTGGGCGCGTCAACTGCTTTGGTCATTAGTCCCGTTAGTGTAGTGCATGTTTTTTTCGCGGGAGATGGCGGTGATCTTCCCCCGCTGGTTGGCGAGATCCGGCGCCGACCTACTCTCGGCTAGTGGGGTTTCCCCCTAACCAGGACTCTTCCACCAGCGGGGCACCGCCCCAGCCGGGACAAGCTCTAAGCTCTCGGAATATGTGGTAGTGAAAAGCGTGTTAGTGTTAGTGGGTGGTAGTGTGTGTGTTTAAGGGGAGAGGATAGCACAAGGAAGAGGCAGGACAGATCGCGCGCGGTTTGTGGCCCGTTTGGCAGGGAACTGCTTCGGCATTCGCCTGGTGTTGATCGGAGAAACCACGGAAAACTACCGATCAGAGCAGCCGACCGCTAGAATTCCCCTCCAGACAGCGACTGAATTCGACCTAGCTGGAAAGCTAGTGTCGAAAATCCTCCCACCGTGGGGAGTGGGAACCTAAGACCTCCCGGTCAGAGGCGCTGCAGTGACATCAGTTGATGCACTGAGCTACCGCTCCCGGTACGGCGTTTTGGGAAAACGGCGCTTTCTCCGCTCCTGACTTCGAAATTCGATTAGGGAATGTTTCTCTGCAGGTTGCTCGCATCATATCCATTTCATTATCGCCACTTTGTTATTTTTTAAGCCTTTTTGATGCATACTAATAAAAGCATTGGTTTTCTCGATCATACGCAAGTTTTTCAGTAGATATTTACTTCTTTATTTATGTTTATCAGGTATTAATGGTAACAGAACTGTCAGAAACTAACAAATTTTGCATATAACTAATCATATGCTAATATATTTTGTATTAATTGTTTCTCAGAAAATATTAACACAGAATTATTACGAAGGCATGACGTTCTTTAAAAAACAAGGGTAGACATTCCGTTTGCAATATCATATAATACATTTAGTGGATATTTTCACTGTGAAGAACGATGAACCTTAATGGTAAATGTTATGAAAGCCACAAATTGCAAGAACTAACCTATAAACGCAATTTTGAGTTGATGATATCAGTGTGCATTGTGAACATAGTTTTATGATATTAATTGAATAAAATGAATTGGTTCTAGAAAACAGCTTTGAAACAAGTTTCGTATAATTTTTTTTACAAATGCACGCTGCCACTAACATTAAAATTTACGACAATTTGGCGGTGAATTATTTATTTGTCTGTGTTGTAATAGTTTATCCCCCTCAATCGTCGCGAAAAGGTTTTTTGTAATGTTAATATGTCTGTTTCTCTTCTTATATAGTTTGTTGTTTTCGTATAGTTGTCGGTAAAAATAAATAAAGAGCACTTACATATCGCCGCATCATTAAGGTATTGCAATGTACTCATAATGCAATGACTTGGGTGAGCTGTTTCGGTGCATCGAGTTTTGTTTGTTCTGCACAGCACCAGATACTTGTATGTCCCGAAACATGTGACCCCAACATGGGCACATCGTTTGAAAAGCCAGGCCAGTCTCTTGCCACCATGTGGCATGGCATGCGAGAAGTGTTGAGAAACATTTTGAAAGTGTCGTAAAGAGACCATTCTCAAGGGTGGGTGACCAAAATTAACACGATGAAGGCGTAATTAAAATAAAATATGCAATATTAAAAAATGCATTATATATATTTGTGTGTGTGTGTGTATGTGTGTGCGTGCGTGCGTGTGTGCGTGTTTCAATGACTTGTAACAAGGTGATAATGGTTTTGGTACGTGACTACATTTAAAAGTCCTGGTATGGTGATGCAAATCGGTGCATGGAACTATTTGACTAAAGCCGGAGAGGCTGGACAGTGGCGCTCAGCTCTGTCATTCCATCATGTGGTGTACTAGCCTTCGAGAATAATTCCACCCTTCAATTCGGAAGTGTTGAGAGTTACTTTCCTTTCGCCTCTATCTCCAAACAGTATTTGAGTAACTCCTTGAGTGTGCAGATGTGTGGTTTCCGTCTCCCACGGTTAGACGTCTTCTCGTACACCACTCGAGACATACGGCATTCGACGCGTCTCGGCCTCCTGATATTTTGTTTTTGAATCCGCCCAGAAGATTTAAACAAATTTTCAAAAATTTTTATTGCTTGTTTTGGCGCTGTGATCTTAGTGAGTAAGCCGGGAATTAAACCAACGCCACCTATAGAGCAATTTTTATAAGAAAGGACGATTTTGATATCTAGTACGAGAGTATTCGTATCTAGACGCCAAGGAATGTTTTCCTGGGCGGCACAGGGTAATAGCGTGAAGAGACGAGAAGTCATAATGGCGACGTAGTGAGATGTTTCTTTGCTACCTGGTTTCCTTTCACTCATAGTGCTTCTTGGGCTGCCAGGGAATTCACTATGAACTGCTAACGTGCTTACGCTCCAAGACTTCAGAAAAAGTTTAAGGACCCAGCTTTAGAACCCAGCTTTCAGAAAAATCCATTTAGGGGAAAAGAGTTAAGATTATTTATTGTGAACACCAGTGAGTTAATATGCTTTAAAAATAAAAAAAGCAACGCAATTTCTCAGTGTTTGATTTATAAAGTATCTTCTGTTAAGTGGAGAAGAGCGAAATATATGTTCGGATTCACCTTGAAATGCTAACGTGCTTAAGCTCCGCGTTTAAAGATCTTCATCGGGTTGCATCTTTCAGGAAAATCCATTTCAGGAAAGCAGTTGAAATTATTTATTCTGAACTCTAGTGAGTTAATATGCTTAAAAAAGCTCTTTCTTATTGTTATATTAAGAAAGTATCTTTTGTTAAAGCGGAGAAGTGCAAAATATATTTTGCCCTTATCCAGGGGCCATAAATGGGGGGATGCGGCCTTCAACCCGTCAACTCTTTAACGCCCGTAAACTGTTTATTGAACACGAATATGGCCCATTTGCATGCACAATGCACTACCTCGGGTTTGTACACAGCAGTAGCGCGTGGGATACGAAATATGTTATGGTACATTAAGGTTCATGGGCTCTTTTTATGAGTTATCACGTGATTACTGTCAAAATGAAGGTTCGAAGAATATGATTAAAAATGTAGTGAAATTTTTGATGATGATACCGCTGGAATGCAGAAATAGTCCATATAGGACAAAGCAATAAATGTTTCACATTTATCGCTGATCCATCACGAATAATGGCGATGAATCAGCGCTAAATCGCATCAAGATGTTGGGGAAAGTGTAAATGCAGTCATGTATTGAAATAAGATTAAATTCTCTGTCTCATCCCTCCTCTCTCATAGTCTCTCTCAACCCCCTCTCCCGTTTCTCTTAGTCCGTCACTCAACCCGGCACTCTGACCCTCTGTCTGAGCCCTCTTTCTCTCTCGCTCATCCCGTCTCTCTCCCTCGCTCATCCCGTCACTCTCTCGCTCATCCCGTCTCTCCTCGCCTCACTCAGGTCTTCTTTTTCCTCATTCCGGCTCGTCCCGTCTTCCGGCAACCCCTTCCTACCCTTCTCCGTGCAGTTTCGCCTGCCAGCACCTAGCTCTCCCACCACCCACCGCCCGCTCGCCCAACGTGTTCCTATTCGCCTTTCATCGCCCTCGCTCACCCGCCCGACTCCACCCCCACGCTGCTCGCGTTGGCCGGCGGCACCCGGCGCGGCAGGCGGCGAGCGGCCACATTTGATCTCGTTTGCGCCGCGCCGCGCCGCGCCTCGCCTCGCCCCCGGCGCTGTGGCCGGGCGCGGGCGGGGGCGGCGGACGATATTTGATTACGGACGCGCAGCGTTTGGCGTTTTGTAAACGGCGTTTGGGGGCGAAGGGCTGCCGCCAGCGCCGCTACGCGTCTGCGGCCGTGTTTCGAACCCCTCAGCCCACGAGGGAGCAGCAGCTCAGTCGCTTCGGCTGCACGTGGCGCCAGGCAGAAATCCCTATCGCAAACGACCAACGTTTTGGCACCGCGATGCGCATTCTCGCTCATGTGTAAACATTTTGTGTTCTAAACACATGGATGAATTCCGAATGAAGCGAAACGACGGCGGTCTTTATGCCTTTTGGTCTTCCGAAATGAGGAATTCGTGGGTATAACACGTGTTGCTGATTGTCAGAGGTGTGTATTCCACTGAGAGCGAGTTTGTTTCGATTTTGAATTTGTTGATGTTTCTCTGAACCATTTGATATACGATATATAACTGTACATCTTCGTTAGTTCGTCAAATTTTAAAATTTGTATTTAAAGTAACCTTATTGCAAATCAATTTAACATATAGCAATATGTTTATCAATGATTTTCTTGCGTTAAAACGGATGCGGTACTTTATAGTTACTTACAAAATAACCATCTGTTGGCACATAGGCGTCCAAAATTAATGTGCGCCGCACGTGGAATTCAATCATTTATAGCAATTCTTTGGCGCTCATTCATGGCGAAGAGCATACATTTCAAACATCCCCCGTTGGACTTGCATCTTATATTTTTTTCAGTAAAAACTGCTAACGGGCTTCCAGACAGAAGGGCAATACATTTTTCTTATGAAACGTTTTGGAACAGCTGAATTGCTTTGAAATTTTGGACTGCTTTCCTACAAGGGCGTTTTCTAGGACGTACGGACACCAGAAATGGGCAGAGAGATAATATTGCATATTGTAATTTCGCGGGATCCTCGCCTTCTACTTAAGACTCGTCGCGATCGCATTGTTTGGAGATCGTAAAGAGCTAAGTAAAGAGTTTTACGTTGGCAGTGCACCTAGCTCAGAGCATTTCAGGTTCCGTAAACAGCGTTTTGGCGCGCAGATTCTGCGTAACATTTGTTACGCCCGAATTACATCAGAAAACGATTTTCTTTTCGCCCAGACAAGGGCGAATTTATTGCGCATTGACAACTTCAATGTGCAATAAATCTTACGCTTAGATAAACTAATAGTTGTTAAATAATTGGCTTTCAGAATTGTCCGTTGTGTCAAGGAAGTAAAAGGCGGCAGGAGTCTTTCAACACGCAATATCTTCAGATATTATCCCAAAAAACTCTAGCTATTTTGCAGCCTGAACATCACTTTAAGATATTTTATTTTTATACAATACTGGGTTATTATGAAAAAAAAACGTTCAGAGCAACGATATTAATATACTACGTTTTCTACTCTCTCCGTACGAAATAGAGAAAAAAGTTACGTAATGCTGCACGACAAAAACCAGCGGGTTTTTGACGGAAAGATTCTTATTACAGGTCTCTGCTAACGAACAAGTGGATAAATCTAATTCCAAATCCAGTCGAAAAATCGAATGACGGGAAACTGTCTGTCCGTCCGTCCGTCCGCCCGTCCGTCCGTCCGTCCGTCCGTCCGTCCGTCCGTCCGTCCGTCCGTCCGTCCGTCCGTCCGTCCGTCCGTCCGTCCGTCCGTCCGCCCGTCCGTCCGTCCGTCCGTCCGTCCGTCCGTCCGTCCGCCCGTCCGTCCGCCCGTCCGTCCGTCCATTCTCTTTGTCTGGCCGTCCATGAACAACGTTATCGGCTAAACCGTATTCAGACGATTTTCTCCAAAACTGAAACCCAATCGATCTGACCGATGTGTCTCCTTGAATTTGAAACAAAGGTTGCAATTTGGGGAGTACTTTACATGACCCTGGGACATTTTCAAAATTTTTCAAAGGAATGACATCTTCGTTTTCGATTCAATTTTGTTGTTGGATAGTGTTAAGGACGTGTAAGAGAATGGCGCAAGTCTCGCGAATGGTGCTGCCCTCGCCCCTGCCCTTCCCGGCGACGGGCTCTTGGGTGCACGGTCCTATATTTTTGCATTAAATGATGTCGCGGCACAAAAACGCGGGAGAGCCGGCGAGGCTTCCTCATGATGAATTGGGCACAAAACGGCGCGCAAAAACTGCCCCTCTGCCTCCGGCCCGGCGACCACGCCCCTCCTTCCGCCGGAAATTCTTCTACGAAGACGAATTCCAACTTGGTTCCAACGGGACACGAGGAGAAAAAGCCTTTTGTAGAATACAAATGTTCACTCATATGTCATTTGCACTTTTTCTGTATTAAGAAACGAATTAATTTCTTCTGATGAATGAATTAATGCTGAAGAGTAACTCTTGTGAGATTTGTACAGTATTGTGAACGGATAAACGTCGTTTGTAAAATGACGTGACAAAATTGGAAAACAATGGACAAAATATTCCAGAATAAAGTTAACTTCCTGTATTTGTTTGAAACTATTTTAAGTGAATATTAACTTGTACTTTAGAAGTATTAATGAATCCTTGTTCATTGATTGCCTGAAGGTTTTAAAAATGCAAATGACTTTACTTACAGTAGTTTTTAGATATGCAATGTCACAACACAAAATTTCTTTGGCGAGCAAATTAACATTTTAATCATATATTGTTTCCTTTTCGGGGTTTGATGAATAATAATATATTCTAATCGTAGATTAATGTTTGAGTATTAAATATGTACACAGCACCTTACAGTATCGGGTATATGAAAAAGAAGAATAAATAAGAAGCAATAAATATATGAACGTTTATTAGATATTTAAACGTTTCCCACTTAACTTTATCTACAAAGTATTTACGACCAACGGAGTATTGTATCTGTTGGACATTTTTACTCGTGAATAGAATTGTAATAATGCGGTGAATAACATTATTTGTAAAGCGATGAACAAAATTTGAAGAAGTGTATAAAGTTATCTTCTTTTGAAAAAACGAAATTGCGTTTCATTGCAAGACATACCAGGTGTGGTATAAAAATGCCATGTGTACTCTCTCAATTTGCTAATATTTCCTCAATATTTGCAGGATACTTCGTGTCATCTAGATACGCCTTTGTGCACATATTAAGCAGGTACCAAAACATTTTCATGTATTTTCAAAATTTCTTAGAGTTATTTTATTTTTTCGTTACATGTGACTTGTTTGACCTAAGGTACAGCCTGTTATTTTCTCATTCCCATTTGAAATGCCTTGTCATGGACTTCAAAAAATAGATCTGATATAGTCAATATTTGATTTAGCTCGAAATAACTTTCATAAACTATTATAAGTATTTCTAAAGTATTATGTATCAACAATGGATGTTAGGTGCGGTAGAGGTTCTTGTGTATATGAAATATTTAATGTGAATAAATTATATTTATTATGTTATTGAAAATAACTTATAACATGTAAATTTATATAAAAAGAATATTTACACTCAGTATATTGCCGCACATATTCGTGCTTACCATTTCCAATTGTCAGTAATGGTTGGGGTCCAAGAAGACCCCCAGGTTTAGTACTTGAAGGAAATTGCATATTTTGTCCGAGGGTTAAGAGTCAGAACATATTGAAAAAGCCAATCAACTGCTTGACCTGTCAGTAGTAGATCTCGTTGACATTTTGAATCTTAATTGAGTAATATAAAAAGAGTCGATTTATGTAAAATATTTGAAGTTACTGGAGGAAGTATAAAATATTAGCCTAGTGGTTCATATGGAAGACTTGTCCAAGAAATAGAGGACCAGAAGCAAATGATCAAGCTGATGATTTGAAACGAATCGATCAACTGGAATTTTGAAACAAAAGCAAGTTTGGGATCTCAAAGAAATCTATCAAGTGGGTGATTTGAAGCAAGTAGATTGATTGGAAGATCTGAAGCAAGTAGATTGATTGGAAGATCTGAAGCAAGTAGATTGATTGGAAGATCTGAAGCAAGTAGATTGATTGGAAGATCTGAAGCAAGTAGATTGATTGGAAGATCTGAAGCAAGTAGATTGATTGGAAGATTTGAAGCAAGTAGATTCATTGGAAGATTTGAAGCAAGTAGATTGATTGGAAGAACTGAAGCAAGTAGATTCATTGGAAGATTTGAAGCAAGTAGATTGATTGGGGTATCTGAGGCAACTTGCCTTAAGAATAAAAGACAAGTGAGTGTTTGGACGAAAATGAAAAATTGAATGGGCATGAGAATGTTAGTCGGATCTGTCGAAATGCTTGCAAATCCATCAAATGGATGGCCACAACCCAGTTGACGAAATGTACTGGGGTTTCTCCCTAACCAGGACTCTCCCACCATCGGGGCACCGCTTCAGCCGGGACAAACTCTAAGCTCTTGACCAGTCTCCCGGAGTATGTGGTAGTGTAGTGCATGTTAGTGTAAGTGTGTGTGTAAGGGGAGAGGATAGGACAAGGAAGAGGAAGGAAAGATAACGCGCGGTCCGTGGCTCGTTTGGGAGGGTACTTCTCCGGCATTCGCCTTGTGTTGATCGGAGAAACCACGGAAAACTACCGATCAGAGCAGCCGGCCGCTAGAATCCTCCTCCAGACAGCGACAGAATTCGTTCTAGCTGAAAAGCTTGTGTCCAAAATCCTACCGCCGTCAGTACTCGATCCTAGGACCTCCCGATCAGAAGCGCTGCAGTGACATCAGTTGATGCACTGAGCTATCGCTCCCAGTCAGTGAACTAGATGGGAAAGGCAAATAAATCAAGTGAATGGTGGAATATAAATCGATCAAGTGGATCGCCGGAATATCTGCGGTTTTCGAGGTGTGATGATGTGAAGGGCAGAGATTTCGCTGGAGGACCTCGTGCACTCGTTTTGTCTCCGTTAGTGACAAGAAACGGGACGGTCAGACACCTGACACATATAGAGTGCGCGAAGTCTTGATTTCAAGCGAGGCGGAGATAAGATTATCTTTCAATGTCTCTCCATTGAATTGTGCGAAATTAGGAACATCTTCCTGTGCTAGTATTGGCGTTCAAATGGAATGTTTCTCGTCTCTGTCATCTACGCATTAGATTTAGATTTGAATAAGCCTTGCGCCATTCCCACTTCCATTTCACATGGTTTAAACGATATTTTGGAGGTACTACTCGCTCAATTTTTCCCCCTCCCTTGAGCAATAAACATTTGAAGGCAAAAGCTCGCAGCGAGCACTGATGACAACATTCCAAGCATTAACAGTTCGTTAGAGCAAAACAGAAGCTAGTCAAAGCTAGTTGCCTTCATAATCGAGAACTGCTGTTCAGCTTCATTACCGTTATCTAACGAAATGTCTGAGGACCTTCAAGGGAGGCACCCAGAGCGATGCCCACCCACAGCGATGGCCTCGCCGCACACGTCGCAGGTTTGACTTAGATTTTTCAGAGGTTGTCATTACTGTAAATGCTCTAATGGCCGACTTTCTAACTAATACCCCCACTCCGCCCGCATTTGTTTAATTCTTCGTTCAAGAAAAGTTGCGCGAGTAGTATACTATAAATTTCTTTGTAAATAGGATTTTCTCTGAAATACATTTGTAATATTTCTCTCAATGGATAATTCAGCTGACGTGCGTATGCGTTCCCTGTGGACAAAACCATAATTTGTTTGTGCAAACCTCTCAAAGCGCTTCATGTAATTCCGCATTTCGCTTTCATATAATTTATTTCTCTGTCGTGTTACTTTTATCGCTGGTTCTGACGCCGCTCCCACATTAATTTAATTGTCCCCGTCAGGTTTTCGGCGCTATTTGATTACGTGATAGTTTGTTTTATTGCGTGCAAAATAATTTTGTGCGTGAATTTGTCGACTCGTGGTTCGTTGCACGTCCGCCAGACTGCAATGATGCAGCGTTGTCCGGATAGCGCTTCCCTTCCCTGCGTTAACTGATGCTCCTTTGGGAGAGTGCTGACCGTTTCGATTGTTTATGTTGGCACACCTGGCTCTGACGCCCATTGGGGATCTACGCTTTTCAGCTCTCTTCTGGAGCTGGTGCTTTCCTTCTCCCTATTGCCAACAATCAGTAGAATTCTTAGAGACCACTTTAATGGGAAACTGGAGAATACGGTTTTCCATTAGAATTAGTCAATACAGACTGCCGACCGGCAAAAGTTGCTCAGGGCATCAAATGATGTCGCTGCAGTGTCTCTGACCGGTAGGTTCTAGGGTTCCAGTCCATTCAGTGGTAGGAGCTTTCACATGGGCTGGATCGAGTTTTGCTGCTGTCTGGAGGAGAATTTTAGTGGCCGGCTGCTCTGAACGGTAGTTTTCCGTCCACCAGGCGAATACCTGAGTGGTACTCTAACAAACGGCCCACCGACTGCTCCTGATCTTTCCTTCCTCTTTCTTGTCCTATTCTCACCCTTTCTTACACACTTCCACTTACTACACAATCACACATGTTGGGAGACCAGTGTTGAACTTAGATACGCTTTCAAACTGAGGAGGAGGAGGAGGAGGAACTGTAGTACATGAACGCTAGTGCGTGTTTTGTTTCATTCTTACTCCATTGGTAGTTCTATACTAAGATTCTAAAAACAATCTTGCCTGATTTATCAAAGTTAAAGTATTCAACTACACTTACTGTGTCTCATATACACTGCCATAACTGAACGCGATCTTTGAGTAATCATAAATGGTGAAACCGGTAGCGGTAGCTCAGTGCATCAACTGATGTCACTGCAGGGCCTCTGACCGGGAGGTTCTAGGTTCGAGTCCTGACGGCAGGATTTTCGACACTAGCTTTCAGATAGGTCGAATTCAGTCGC
The DNA here is from genome assembly GCA_964035755.1 of Teleogryllus oceanicus. Taxonomy (NCBI): domain Eukaryota; kingdom Metazoa; phylum Arthropoda; class Insecta; order Orthoptera; family Gryllidae; genus Teleogryllus; species Teleogryllus oceanicus. The sequence continues at coordinate 119,419,987 of CAXIVR010000005.1, read as the reverse complement.
GGTCTGCAGGAGAATTCTAGCGGCCGGCTCTTCTGATCGGTAGTTTTCCGTGGTTTCTCCGATCATTACCCGGCGAATGCCGGAGCAGTACCCTAACCTTCATTCTTACCGCCGCCATCACCCGAGAAAAAACATCACTACACTAACGGGACTAATGACCGAAGCAGTTGACGCGCCCGGAAACACGAAAAAATCAATCAATCAATAAATGAACTAGCACCCAACACGCACAACATTAATTTAAGTGGCGAGATGGCCAGCAGAGGTACTTTGGGCACAAATTTGAAGATAGAAAACCAAAGATGGGTCTAAGTAACGCATTGCGAAAGCACGAGAGAGCACAGTTCCTCACTGGGAGTTCGCAAGGAAGCGATAGCGACTACGAGAGTCTCTGGTAAGTCGGTCAGGGGCGATACATGGCAGCCTGGAGGGGGGTTGGATAAAACTGAAATAGAACATGTATTTTGATATTGCTACCGTCACGGCGCGAAAGGAAAGCGAATGTTAAATGTACTTCGGAAAGAAATATATTGTGGCCCATTTTTTATAACTGCTTTTTTATCTTTAAACAATTTAAACATTGTATGTGGTATATATCCATGTTTATTTCAAATATAAATAGAAACGTATAATACTGAGATAAATAGAAAATTTGCACCCAAGAATGGATGTGTGTTTTCTTACATATTTTTTTAAATTTGTTCATTGTACGATAGTAACTTTTCCGTTTGTTAAAATTACGATTACGGTACTACTAGCATCATGGCTGCTGGCACACCTCAAGTTCAAACGTATAAAATTAATTTCAATTTCAGGTCAGGAACACAAGACCGAAAAGAAATGGGGTAACCTAATATCGTTTTTCATTGAGAATTGGAAACTGTATTATTAACGATTGTAGATTTCATCTGAAGGTAGATTATCCAATAAAATTTGTAGATATACCTATGTGAATTAGTCAATAGGATGTTCTTTGCATTAAATGGTAAATTTATGCTGTGCCCGTTGAGAAATACATACTGTATTACCGGCTGTATGCTTATTCCAACTACTACAATGTAATGTTTAAGCATAGAAAGTTTTAAGTGGATTGTTTTGAAGAAATTTTCTGAAAGTAAAATTGTTTTAATGTTCAGGAGGTAGCTTTGGTTTCACTGTAAAGAAATACGCCTAACTGACCCTACTTCATCCCTTCCGTAATTTAGGACGTATTATAATAAAATTATTGGGTGTTCTGTGTAAGACCTGTAAGCGGATAATCGTCTAATGTACTTAATTAAGTCATTACCAACTGAAGAGTTGGAGAGGTCGTCAAGATCGTGCACCTTTCACTCAAACTCCTCCGAGTCTCTTAAGGTGGATGGTTGGCGACACTGCAAAAACATATTTTAAAAATTCTCCAATACCGCTTCAAGGTTTTATTAAGTGGCAGAATATTCGTTATGACAATAGAATCTGATGACAATGTACATTATTCCGCGAATATGCTAATCTGCATCAACTGATGTGGATTGAGACCAGATACAAAGGACAATTGTAATCAAAATGATCTTTCAAAACACTGCTTTAAGAGACCGGCTTTTTTAATCATCAGTCTCCTAGATTCTCAGCAGACAAATCATTCATTTTGCAATAGGTCTGACTAAATTCAGTACATCTAGCGCGAACGTTTAGCAACAGATCTTGGGTGAGCACCCGTTGATTGGAAGGAGAATAGAGAAGGGCCAGGAGCAATGCTTCGGGGTGGGAAGGTGAAGAGACTTCCCACGAAGAAGCCGGCAGGTTAATTTCGAAAGCATTAGACTGCGCTCACATAATGATCCGTCAATATTGCATTGATACCAACTGTTTTTTTTTAATTTATTTTACGTCAAAAAAAGTTAAAAACTGCGTATGACGTGCTATGGGGAAAAGTGAATTGTAATAAAATAAATTTTGAATTTTTGGAAGGGAGAAAAAAAACAAAAACTCCCATGTAGTAAAATCTATTTTCAAAAATAATTAAGCAATAAATTTTGAATTTTAAAAGGGAGAAAAAAAACAAAAACTCCCATGTAGTAAAATCTATTTTCAAAAATTAATAAGCAATAAATTTTAATTTTAAAGGGAAAAAAAAAAAAAACTCCCATGTAATAAAATCTATTTTCAAGTTCCTCTGTGTTTGGTTCCTTATTTCTAGTCAATTGTTGGATGTCTGGATAACATGAATGAAAACGGCAACAAACATGTCTGAATTAAAATCGCTGTTTTCTTCGCATATCTGCCAATAGTTTACCGTTAAACCATATTTCCACCGCTCGTGTGTTTGTGCGCTCGTGCGTTCCTTGGGCAGACCAGTTTGAGAACCTTCAGTTAAGATTCTGATTGCTTCTTTGATCATTGGTATGTGTTTGTTCTTGCAAAAGTAAGTTTATGTTTAAAAGATACGTTCTTTTTATTTTCAGGTAAGTTCGAGACACCCTGAAAAACGAAGTTATTTTATGTGAGAACCATCATGACAACATGAGTAAGTAACCGGTTGTCGGTATGTATTTTATATCCTCACCAAAGTGTAGAGGAAAGGTATTTAGTATTTGGTGGCTGGGCTAACGCTTTGAGTCTTCCCTGGAGATTGTCACAGATGCATTCAAAAAGCTCATGTTTCTTCTGTTGTTGTTTTTTTCTAAAATATGACACATTAGACTATGTTCTAAAATGACAAATTACAAAATTTATTAATCTAGAAAGCCATTTAAAAAATTATATTCTAAAATGGACTTTAACAAAACGTGAGATAGAAATATTCGACCTGGTAGCAGCTACGTAAAAGAAATATTTTAAGAAAATATTTCATCTTTTAAAAACGTCGCAGTCCAGTGCCAAACGTAAGAACACAATTTCTCCTTTATACGAGACCACAATAATGCGATGTCTTCCGAATCCTGCGTTATGGAAGAAGCACTCAAGAATGTCTACATTATTCCCGGGCCTGATGGTTTTTAAAAACCTAACACATTTGCCCGTTATAGAGAACATTAAAGTTAACGGAGAGCAGTAAATGCGTTCAGCGGCGTGCGCACTTCTTTATGATAAATGTTTCGCGACACATAAAGCGTCTGGCTGGCAAAGGCGGAATGAAGAAGCAAAAAAGACCGTAATGGCGTCTGAAAGCGGCGGTACGAGCAATTTCTTCGTCTCTCATTTACTAAAGAGCCTATTAACGCGCCATCGAATAAGAAATCCGACCACTGCAATGGCTCTAGGAGTGAGGAAACGATGCGACGTTATTTATCAAATGAAAAGCACCACTCGCTCGCAGACTATCTCAGCGGATGGAGGTGGGGATGGGGATGTATGAAATTAGTCATGGGGCAACGAGCAAAGTAGCCACATGTATTTATCACAAGATTTTCCTGTAATCAGGCAACTTTTTCAACTGGCAGAAAAGATGATTTGTTTTTTTAAACCGCCATTCTATAAGTACACCCCTCCTCCAGTGCTGGAAACAAGTTCCACCCTTTTGTACTGGGACAGACCAGTTTTAACTGATCGTACTGTCGATTACAATAGGCCAGATATTCTCCTATAGATAAAAAGAAGAAAGAAGGAGTATAATAGACATCGCAGTACCATTATCCCACAATATCAAGCAGAAAGAAATAGAAAAAATTTCGAAATATGAAAACTTATCTTATGAACTAAAACATATTTGGAAATTAAATTCTACCAAAACATACCCACTCGTGATATCGGCGGAAGGCCTGGTCAGTAAAAACTTCCTTAAAAACTTAACAGAACTTAAACTACCTAAAAACGTTCTGAACATGGGACAGCGCGCAGTTTTGTGGCAAACTGCCCATATCGTAAGAAAATTTTATCTTAAGTCCAGATATAAGATGAAGTTCTTCTTCTGTGACCGAACCTATCCCCAAAACAACTCCGGGGAAGGTGAGCATTTCTACCAGCAAAAATAGCTGAGAAAACGTAGTATGATGATAATAATAATAATAATAATAATAATAATAATAATAATAATAATAATAATATGGTACGAATAATATGTTGTCTTCAGAACACATGAAACTATTGTAACAGTTTTGCAAAGGAGAAATGAACGCCATTTATACGAACATAATCCACAATTATTAAGAGAAGGCCGACCGATGAACACTTCCTAGAACAGCCGGTATTCTTTATAGAAAAGGCTGGTGATAAATTACTCAGACAAAATGCACTTATCTCTCGTGGTTATGCCGCATCTAAGGCTGTGATGCTGTCGTTTCGACATTGTAGTCGTTGTCTTCTCCAAAATGCTGTGCCTGCACAGCCTTCCATACGGCGCTACCCGGACAATTGAGAGCACCCGCGGAAACCTTCGACTACATAGTCAAACCATTTAAGAATGAGAGCTCTGTAATAGATCACTTCAGGAACATTCTCTTTTAGCGTCCCCAGTGGGTGTGGCCCTATGCCTCATTTATGACTTGGACACAAAACGTATTAATTATTTCACTGATGCGTTATTGCATCCTTTAAGATGGCTCATGGGTAGTGTGCTAGCTTCCCATGGTGTGATCCGCGGTTCGATTCCAGGTCGAGGCAAAAATAGAGTTGTAGCTTTCCTTTAAAATCGCTTCAGTTTCTGTAGCTGTGTGATGAAGAAAAGCTCAAGAAGGTGGAGTTTGCTAGTTACGCTGAAGGAAGTACGTCATAATTCGCCATAAGTCTCTCTTACCCCCAAGCGTGGGAATTAAACTAAGCCCACACATGGGGGACACAATTAGCTAGCCGGCAACATTGGACGGTCGACCCAAAATGCCATATATACACATACGCTATTGCTTGTTATTGCCTTCGATACGGATCTCGATATACACTGTGTAACTTACCTGGATTGAAAGAATCGTGGTTTCAAGGAAAATATTAATACAGTTGAAATATGCTACATGTATTCTTATGAAGGGAATTATGAGAGGGAAATATGAAACAAGACTATTATAAGTTAAAATATAGTTAATAAAAGGAAATAACGTAATCTGAATCATTAAAATTTGGCAAAAATAAAATAGAGTATACCAGAAGATTAATGTCTAATGATCTCCGACTAAAGCCCCTCGGGCTTTTCTCAATCATTAGAACATTTACAACGCCCTTGGTCCACAAACCAATTCTTCCACCGGGGAATTGTGTGGAATCTTACAAATACAATATTCCTTGCTGACTACCTTTTACTATGTCAATTGAAGTTTCTTGTAATTCCCTCTCATTGACTCACGGACCAAGTGCCAGTGTTGCCAGTGCGAGGTTGTGGAGGCCCGCGCGTGTGCCGGGCTGCTTCTCGCTTCCACGATCCCCTTATTTACAGACGCCATTCTTCTCGCCCTAGGCGGCGTTGCCGGCGGGCTCCAACGCCCCAACAGCGACCACGCACTTCAACGCCCCGACACGAAAACGCACTCCCAATTTGAAGCACGCGGTCCGCGCATGCAGGGGGAGCACGGCCAATTAACAATATCCCACAATAAAATACCCATGGATCCAGACTCACTCTGGATTGTTACTTACAGTAACGACAGTATTCTGTTGTAGACGAAATAACCAACAAATTCTTTTTTGGTGATGTCAGCCGTATGTCGTTTAATAATTTTCGTAATACCATACTTTTTTAAGAAAAAACTTGTAAATTAGAAAGGCCGTGTTTTGAAATAAGGGAACTCGTGTATTATCTTTATCTAAACGTATTAGTTTTGATAATTCTTAACAGCGGACTATTGAAATCCTTAAAGGCGCTGACCGTTAAAAATTGATTTTTACTTTCTCGTATACGTACGTTTATACGGAGAAATAATACGTAGTATAGAGAAAGTTATGGAATGATGCGCGAAAAAACGGCGCCTTTTCGACAGAAAAAAATTATTGCCGGGCATTGATAACAAAAAAGTGGATAAATCCAGTTGCTAAATTAAGAAGAAATCCTCTAATACGTGGTGTAGCCAGAATCCCCGTTTTGTGGGTTCTTGATGCCGAAAAAACAATTGAAAGCAAAATGTCCGTTCGCGCCTGTCTGTCTATCTGTCTGGTGTGTGTGAACAAACCTAGCGCCTAAGCCATATGTAGGATATTTCCAATTGAAGAAAACCCTCTCGCTTTTGCGTGAGCTCTGCGATTGCGAGCTCTGCGAAGCTCTGCGATTTTCGAAAACATTAATTAATGTTTGGGGAGACTTTATACGAGTATGAAGCCTTAGGGACATTATCAAATTTTTCTCAACAATGACTCCAAATTTTTCTTTAAATTTCTTGAAAGAATAGAGTTAAATACACTTATAAATGTGGCATAGGTCCGATTTTCAGGATTAACTCTGAATTTTTGTAAATTGTAAAATACATTTTTCGGCAAAAATAGTGCAATATTTCGTTTAAGTCAAAGTGTAGGGTTTTTTGGCACTAACTCTATCCAATATTTAAAGAAAAAATGTGAAGCCTTTTTGAGAAAATCTTGTTTTTGTTATTTTTTAAAATAGCAAATATTGAACGCACTATTGCACGAAAACTACTCAAATATCCAAAAAATCTATGACCTTAATGAAAGAACTATATATGGACAATAAATTTCATTTGTAAGGAAAAATTTCTGTCTTCAATATTGTAGTGTTAGGAAGTCGCTGAAAACAATTCAAACTTTTGCAATTTTTGGAAATTCAGAAATAACCGAGAAAATCGGACTTATTCCACTTTTGTAAGTGCGCTCTATTACAAACATTTTAAAGAAAAATTTCGAGAAAATTTTAAAAATCTCGGGAGGTCTTCATGTAAAGTACCCCCAAATTTCAAAGAAGGTGTTTCAAAATCTCAACGGACGGACGGACGTTTCGAAAACAAATACTTTTTTGGTACCAGGGGCTCCCAAAACGTGTATTTCCGTTGAAGAATTACATTACTTTCTCGTATGTATACGAGAAAGTAAAAATGACTTCTGTGAGGATAGTTAACACTAACTGTCATCCATTCAAAACATCTGGCGCTCAATATATTCTGTATATTCAGTTTACATGCATTTATTAATTCATTCACATTATATTCATATGATCATCAATTTCAGTCAGTACAAACATGTTTCAAATGTTTATGTTGCGTATAAATAGTTATAGTATAAACTTTACGAGATCGTCTCAGTTAATGAAGCACACGAAATGGGAAATCTAAATTTCAAGACCTTATATAAAAGAAATACTTACTTTTAATTTCATCATGCGCTCACCATTGACAAAATAACGTTGACATCATGTAATGTTTCTGTTTGTGATAAATTGAGTTCCAACAAGCCCAGAATAAGAGGGTTTTATCACTTATTTTACCACCATTCCCTAGCTACTCGGCGACTCGCAGAGTGGTCATAACATCCACGAAATTGAACCTCCATGAGCCACACCACCCCGCGAACTCGCAAGCAAAGATGTCGCCCTCCTCGTTCGCTCAGTAGCGCATTCCGCCTCACGCAGCATCCCTCCCACAGCGCTCAGCCCCCCATTCTTATCCCTCGCTCCTCCTCCTCTCGGCGGCGGCGCCAGTCTTCTGTTTGAACGCGCTCCAGAAGCACTTAATGCGCTGGCGCGAAATTAAATGTAATTTCATTGCGACTCGTCCGCTCTGCCGACGCCGACTTCGCAGTGTGAGGTCCCGGCTCCTCCGCGCGCTTCGTGTAGGAGCCTCCGAAACGGATATCTCATTTTTCAATCCTTCGCCTCGATTCCTCTCGAAATGACGGGAGCTGTCAGTTGCAAATGGAAACTCAAACGATGACAAACAGCAAGTCCTAGCGAGATTACGTTCAATAAAACACTAAGTTGATGCTCTGCATATTTTGCTTTCGTTTTAAAAAGATTAAATGTTTTTCTTGACCCGCACATGTATGCGTGCGCTTGAAAAATGGTTTAAAACTGTGGGTTGCCAACTTGTCGAATAATAGCATTTGTCATTTGTAGTGTGCGGATTTCTGTGATTTTGCGTATTTTTGTTTAGTGCTTCGGGGCATAGCTAAGTGTTATTTATTTACGTCAAAAACAGGTGTGTGTGACGTGCTACCGGGAGACGTGTGCACATTTTCATAATTCTGTAATCCCTACCCTAAGCCATAAACTAGTCGAATTTTGAATATAGAAAGAAATCAACGTTTTTGCAAGTATTGGTAACAAAATATTCATTTTGATGTAATAAAATATATTGTCAAGGGTAAAATCAGCTGTAGATTTGGACTCTCACCATGTTCTTCGTGAAGGAATAATACTTCCTGCAGTGACGTGGAGAACGATAATTTGAATAACTATGATTTACACTGAAGACGTGGACAGATAATGAAGTTATAGAAGTGAAATATCTGTACATTTAGTTAAAATCGGATGCTATGTACATTAATACGTTGGCACATATTTGTGCATATTTGGCAAATTTTTCCTATTGGTAAATATATTGTAAATATAAGTGAATATTTTGCATATTTCGTTACAATGGAGACTTATCTCTAAAACGTTTCCTCTTTTCATAGAATCTTTTTATTTGTGGGTGTTCATTTACTCGAAAGAGCTTGTAACTGTTTGCATTTGTTTTTCTGTTTTTCTATATATGATAAAATATTTGTGCAAAAGTATGTTCCTGTTATATTTTTTAAACAAGGCAGAAGAAATGCAACAATGCACACTACGTGAATATTTAGTTCAATTATTTCTCCCGCGAAGCCAGGTAGATTTTATGTTTGCACAAATACATTGAAATCTCTCAATTTTATCCCCTGAATTTTATCAAGAACCGTTCATATGGAAAATGAAATATAGTTAATTTTAATTGCTTATTAAAGTGTATATTTAAGAATATTTAGGTCATAAATGCAGGTTTTTAAAAGTATATTTTCGTATTTTTAGGGCATAAAAATCCTTTCCCCAGTCATTTGGCTCCAGAGAGCTCCATGCGTTTTCGTGACCTCTCCTTTTTTGTACTCTTTGTTCCATTTGGTTGGCATCGGATTAGATATGTTGATTTACACGCTTCACTAATGTTTCATGACGCAAATAACCACCACGTGTTGGTGATCAAATATTGTTAATATGGAGGTTCACATTGGCAGCTCTGAAATATGATACTAAAATAAATGTCTCTATATCCCTGTGTGTATCTATATATTTGCATTTGGAGTAAAGCCAGCATTTAGCGAAAGAAGTAATAAATGTTAACAGTTTGTGGAAGTATTAAATTGCTTCAAGCAGTTGCCAACTTCTCTACATGATTAATATCAGAATACATGCCAAATTTCTAGAGGGGAAATAGTCTGTTGTTTATGGTCAGCCGGCACTGAGTACTGATATTGTGAAAAAATACAGTTGTACCTAATGATACAAAACGTACCTTCTTTGAAATGTAATATTCATAATTGAAGGTAACAAGTTTATATTTATGAAATATGTTATGAAAAATTAGTGTACATTTGTTTTCCAATAAAATATGTCAAGTAAACAGTAAAATCTTGAAAACTGTCTTTAAAAGTTTGGTAAACAACCTGACGAGGATTCGTAATGTCATCTGAGGTGCCGAGAGTGATAAGATCGTAGAATAGTAAATAAACGCACCGAAGCAATATATGCATATACAAGTGCAAATAGCCATCATCGTAGGACGAGAGAAATTAATAAACTGAAGCAAAGTTCTCGTGTAAAAGCATATTCATCCCGCACACGGAAATTCTAGATATACTCTCACCACTCTCACTTGTTAAAATTATTGATTTGACAAACAAATGTTAAAAATTGGCACCTATATCTAACACTTGTTTGCAGATAAGCAAAACATGCTGCTTGAAAATATGCAAACCATGTGTGTCTATCACCTACCGTTCTTTAGGTGTACTCCTTCAACCATTTATATTTCAGTAGAACAAATATGCCAGAAGGTCATTCTTCTTCGCCTTCCTTACCCGACTCATAAGTTGAATGCACATGTCAAATAGAAGAAATGTGGTGACACGATTTTTGTCCAACTTTGAATCGAAGTATAGTTCATATGATTTAATAAGAAATTGTGTAAAATTCTTCTTATAGGAGTTTTTAATAGATAGACGCTCACATTGCGAAATAGATATGGTGAATAGAAGAATTCTCTGGAAGTCACAATAGGGCATCAGTACTCCGTCACTCGCGTCGTTAGATGGAGTCAAACAGAAGTTTCTTTTCTGGTTACGAATGGAATGTTAACCTTCTTCGAGTAAAAACAATGCTTCCATTTTTAATAGTATCTGAAAAAGATGTCGATAAATGTATCTTTGCTGTTTAGATAGGCACGTGTAACAATATCCTGAAGTGAAATACTTGTATCTGTTTGACAAAACCAACATGTGTGCATTGATGTATGGAACGGTGTTTTTTTTTTCAAAATAATACTTTTTCTGCAATATGAGAGAGTTTTAATATTTCAGATGTTGTGTTATTAAGTATTTGTGCGTTTCGTTTTATTATTGAGCAAAAACCTAAATAGTAGAAGTCGAAAGAGACTAAATAACGAGTGAGTTAGACGTCTAGCATGCAAATACTAGTGCTACGAATGGACGCAGGAGAATATTAAAATAGAAACAAAAGAAAAATTAGTATTGAAATATCAAAAATGCTTTAAAGTATTACTTTAAACATACATATTTTCACAGAAGAGGAAACTTCTGTGTGGCGCAGCGCGAAAAAATTAAAAAATCGTGGGGATATAAAATTATGAATCATGTGTTCCATGAAAAAAACTTTTTGTCGTTATCTTAAAATTCTGACATAACAGAGCAAAAAGGTTTGGGATTTGCAATTAACATTAAAAACTACACGGAGAAAAGTAATCACCATGCCAGATATCTACAGCTGGTTTATCAGTGTTATTAGTGATTCCGGGCGCGTTAATTCCTAAGATCATTAGTCACGTGAGTGTAGTGCGTGTTTTCCTCTGGAAGAGACGATCTTCCCCTGCCGGATGGCGAGATTCGATCTACCGTCGGCTAGCCGACTTTTCCTCTACCAGGTATCCACCATCAGTGGGGCACCGCCCCAACCTGGACTAGCTCTAAGCTCCCGACTGTCCTCCAGCATGTTTCGTACTGTACTGCATGTTTGTGTAAATGTGTGTTTAAGCTGAGAGGATAGGACAAGAAAGAGGAAAGAAAGACCGTGCGCGGCCCGTGGCCCGTTTGCTAGGATACTGCTCGCACATTTCCCTGATGTTGATCGGAGAAACCACGGAAAATTTCTGATCAGAGCAGCCGACGGCCAGAATTCTCCTCCAGAAAGCGACTGAATTCGAGAAACTAGTTTCGAAAATCCTACCACCATCTTCGGGATTCGAACCTAGAACCTCGCTGTCAGAGGTACTACAGTGACATCAGTTGATGCCCTGAGCCACCTCTCTTGTTTTAAATTATTTAAATAAAATATGTTCAAATAATAATAAAAATGATTTTGGAAGGTTTCGTTGGCCCCCTAGAGCTTACAAGTCCCCCTCTAAATCCATGAGCCTAGGAGCAATGTTCCGACACCATTTACCTCTCCAGAGCCCTGCCTGCAGGAGACGTACCTTAAGAAAATGTCATATTTGTGGAAAAAACTTGATCATCCAACACGTCTTAACGATATGTTTTCTTCTCTAAACTATACACAGCAAATCTAATGGCTTAGTATCTAATAGAACATCATATCGGTTTGTAGTTATCTTCTCCTCGTGGAATAAGGGGTCCTTTAGCGTGAGGCTCGTTCGTCGCTGTGCCTGTGCCCCAAGAACTCTGCTCGCCCCCCCCCCCCACAACGCCTGCGGGCGCGCCGGCAGCGTTGCTAGGCGACGCCAGGTACACAGGACTCGGCGGAAGCGCTCGGCGCGACAGGCGATCCGTCGCATTGCCCTCCTCCCCCTTCACCACCCCCGCGCCGCCCGTCACGCCACATCCCTCAAGCGGCGGAGGACGAAGGCTCGCTGGCTGGAGTTTGGACTCACAGCTGCGCTGATGGCACCCTGTGAGCTGTCAACGAGGGAACACGCGCAGTTCGAACTTCTCGGTCACGAACTCACATCACCTGTAGAATGTTTTGTGCTCTGATATGGTCATTTGTCCCGTAAGTGTAGTACTTACGTTTGGAGAGATCCATGGGTTGCTCCCCCGTTATAATGTGAAGTCACACTACATGTCAGCTCGCAGATTCCCTCTCCAGGTAACTCCGCCAATGGGGAACCTCTCGCATTGGGCCAAGTTCTGACATCTCCAGATAGGTCCCCCGAGAAATGTGTTATTGTATGTGTGTGTGTGTGTGTGTGTGTGTGTGTGTGTGTGTGTGTATGTGTGTGTACGGAAAAGTAATGAGAGAGGCAAAATCGCGCGTTTTCCGTGACCCTTTTATTAAGATACTGATCTGGCATTTCCCTGGTACTTTGTACTTCCTTTCTGCGGGAGCGCAAATGACGATGTCCTTATTTTTTAAAGAACTAATTACACATTTACTATGTTGCCCCAATTGCACAACTTGAGAGCCCTCTATGCCACCAAAAGCGACCGACAGCCGTAGAGAGAACGGATTCATTTTATTAAAGAGAACGCATTTATTTACGAAGCGGTGTTCACTCTGGCAAATGACTTTTGTAGAATAGCTGCGGATGCGGTGGCGTCGAGAGGGACATTTTTTGTGCGCGTCAGTGCAGCATTGTGTTCGAAAGTATAAATAGCTCTTTTTGCGAGGCAAACGTTAAAAACGTATTTTCATTACATCGCGTGTATTAGAAGCAGAGAGAACAAGCGTATTGAAGGGCATTTCGAGGGGAGACCAGCTTTTGCCGATGGAATGTGTAAATGTTTGGTATGTTGTTATTCGCATTAATATCCCTTCTACGTAGTCCAGTACGTCTACTCAACAAATTCACGTAGTTTGGCCAGTTGTCTCTCAGTCAATCGAGTCATCAATCGTTCAGGAGCAACCCCGGCTGACCCAGCGGAGCGGACCGTCACCGTGGGAGAATTTTGTTTTCAATCGACACGAAAATGTTCCACTTTTCTGTTGATGCTGAAAATTAATAATTCTCTTCTTCCACAGAAATTCTCAAAGAAAGAAAAGGATTTGTTTGGATTGGAATGATAATGTACTGGTAGTTCTTCACATCACTTTTGAAAACGCATTACTTTGTAAAGAAAAAAATCGCTTCAATCAAAGAGATTTATGATGTTTTGTGTACTTTCAGATATTCAAGAAAGGATATTTGTATTTTGGCCGTCGAAATCTCCCGATGTCGTGTCGTACTTTGATATTTTTTGTGGAAAGTGTTGAAGTGTAGCGAAGAAAAGAAAGAACGCACGCACAACAACGGTATTTCAGACTCTTATATTAAAAGGTATGTTTAAAATAGAGAGGACTATTTTAATAAATCAGTCTGAATATGTTTTGTGGAAACCTGAAGTGTGAGATTAGGCGGAGAGCAATTGCAACATCCTCTGAGAGGGAATTGGTATGAAAGGCTTGAAGGGACCGTCTCGCGAGCAATTCCTGCAAAATTGAGGGACCCTCACAGGGGGCAAGAAGCGCCGCGTTTACACAACTCGTAAGTAGAGATCCTACGTAATCTGTCTCTACTTGGCGCGACAGTCTGCGTACGGGCCATGGCCTACCAGCGTCCCGGCCTCGCGGCCATGGGTTAAGGGGGCACGAGTGGTTCATACGAAGACATCCCCACTCCCCCATCTGGTCTTCTCAACCTGAAAAGTGAGTTTTCTCATCGTCACACAGCAACATACACTGGGACATTGCAAGATAACATAATAATCTTGCCCGACCGGGAATCGAACCCAGAGACGCGTCATGGAAAACGAGAACGCTGACCAATGAGCTACATAGCAGGGGGCCCCTGTAAAATACTTAGGTTTTGTATAATTTATATGAAACGGTTCACTAAAAATATCCGTTCCTGCTCGAGATGGATTTACTACAGCGGTGCATCAAATGTGGAAAGAATAAATTTGGGAAATTTTGATATTACAAAAAGCAGGAACGTAAGCCACTCACAACACTAATGTAACCCTATTATCACCATGCGTAACTGGATTAAAATAGGCCCTTAAAACCAGGTTTTCGTGTTACGATTTTTATCATAATTCCGTAATCTACAAATTCGTATCATACTTTCATTAATGCTGTATAAATCATGAAATAATGAAAGTATTCTTCCGTATTCGTAGATTAGTTTTGTTGTTGGGAAGAGCGCGTATTTACCTTGTTTTCAGAAATAACTCTGTTTCCGTGGATTCCATAATGGAGTGAGGGCGCTGTGATGTACTTATGTCTCCCTGTTTCGATAATAATGTGGGCGCACCCTATAACGTTCATGTGTTGGTTTTTAGTACAACGACGTTATTGTTTTGTGTATTGTGTGAAGTTTTAGAAAAACCTTCATCGTCTTGTAGTGGACGTTTTTGAATTGCAATGTGCGAATAAATCGAGCAGACATGAAAACTTCTGAGTTTGGAAAGAAGGAGTAGTCCTTTTTCTCCGGGATGTTGAGCACTTGTTTGACTGTGCAGAGGGGGGGATCTCAGCCTGGAGAGGACACTTTAGGCGCCAGGGAAATTGGGAAAGTTGGCAGCTGTGGAGCCGTCGAGGAGTGGCGCGGACACCGTTCTTCGCGAGTTGGCGCAAGTTGGAAGAAGGCGGCCGGCTCAACGTCCCCTTCGCCTACTCTCCATTTCCGCCTCCACTTCCATCCCTGCAGTTCACTCTCCATCTCGTGGTTTTCTTCTCCCGTCGTTCATTCTCGACGTCCCTCCGCCTATTCTCGACTTCCGCCTCCACCCTGCGTCCCTGCAGTTCACTCTCCGCCTCGTAGTTTTCTCATCCCGCCGTCCCATCTCTACCTGTCCATTCGCTCTTCGCCTTCGCCATCCTATTTCTGGCCGCTCCACCCACTATCCGCTTTTGATTGATTGATTGATTTTTTGTGTTTCCGGCGCATCAACTGCTTCGGTCATTAGTCCCGTTAGTGTAGTGCATGTTCTTTCTCTCGGAGATGGCGGTGATCTTTCTCCGCTGGATGGCGAGGTCCGGCGCCGACCTACCGTCGACTACTGGGGTTTCCTAACCAGGACTCTCCTACCAGCGGGCACCGCCCCAGCCGGACAAGCTCTGAACTCCCGACCGGTCTCCCGGAGTATGTGATAGTGTGGTGTATGTCAGTGTAAGTGAATGTAAGAGGCGAGGATAGGACAAGGAAGAGGAAGGACAGATCGCGCGCGGTCCGTGACCCGTTTGGTAGGGTACTGCTCCGGCATTCGCCTGGTGTTGATCGGAGAAACCACGGAAAACTACCGATCAGAGCAGCCGGCCGCTAGAATTCTCCTCCAGACAGCGACTGAATTCGACCTAGCTGAAAAGCTAGTGTCGAAAATCCTGCCTTGAACCTAGGACGTCCCGGTCAGTTAGCCGCTTTTGCTTTCTACACTCCACCTTACTATACACCACATATTCTCGCTGATTATTGTCCACATCTGTCTGCGCTTCCGTGGCGACCTGCTCGCGACCGCAAGCAGTCCGACTGTTGTTCCGGGCGGCAGGTGGTCCGGCTCTTTGGGCGCTGCGAGGGCGAGGAGTGGCAATGGGCGTGCGCGGGAGTGGCGCAAGTTGGCGCCCTGGACGGATAAGAAGCCCTGCAGAAGTCAGTCCCACCACCATTCCATCCCATCTTGTCTCCGCCCCACCTCCATTCCAAATGCCGCTCCACAATAGCCCGGGAACGGGAACACGAACGCGAACGGGAACGTAAAGAAAGTTAAAAGATTGACATCGCAGGCAGGCGTTCATAACACGACGGGAACGCGAAGCTTGACATGAACGGGAACGGGAAGGATGGTCAACATTTATCTCAGCCCGGGAATCCGAGGCCTCTCGATCAATGAAAGTCCAGCAATGGTAATGACGCTTTCCAGCTGATCGAGCGCGCGAACTGAGCGCCACAGGAGACACTCGTCTGGAGCGGAATTGAAAGTGTAGGGCGATATTGAGGATGGAGCGTGGATTTGCGAAGTTAGGGTTTGAAGCGGGTTTTGTTAGTCATTGTTGAGTTGTTTTAGTTATTTTTAGTAATTTTAGTATAATTGTTTTTCTATTCGTATTAACACTTACAATTAGAATTTTCCACAATTTTAAAATGTTTCGTTAAAGTACATTGGAGTTAAAGTACATTGTTTATTGACGAAAATTTAGTTTCTCGTACTTGTATTTTCCGTAAGTTCGTAGTAGTTTTGGAATTCTTTGTACTTATAGTTATATTTCTACTTAATATACTTTCGTTATATTTTTATTCACAGCAGCGCACGCAAACACATCAGACAGATGACAATGCAAAGAGTAACACAGCATTGCTAGAAGTGCTTTGGTTTCGGCAACTGTTTCTAAAAGTTCTTGTTTTAGCCGATACTGATTCATAGCGCTATTTCTCTTCCCGTTGGCGTTTATTGTGAACCGCACGTACCTCCGTTCCTGTTCTTGCCTTCACGTTCCCGTTCCCGTTAGCGAGCTATTGTGGAGCGGCCTTTACCCTCCTACACTTCCGCCCCAACCACTGCCTTCACCTTCTCCTAGAGACGACGGCCTTTTACCTCTCCCGGTCTCCACCCATCTCCTCCTCCTGGAATTCCGCTCCTACTGCCCTTGGCCTCGTCTCCGCTCAAAATGTCACATTCGGTTGAGCGCCAGAACAACCTCCGGATGTAGTTACTACTTAAGTTAAATTTACTAGCTTTTTCAGCCCTTCCTGTTCCGAAAAAATCTGCCACCGCGCGAGGCACAAATCTGATAATTCGGAATGGACATGTCCCTATCTGCAAATAGCGTTTTCTGCGCCCGACTCCCTTTTTGCGCTGAGCACATACTCATGTTTCAGGACCTTTCCCCGCTATGCAACATCCTTCCCCGACATTTACCCCTAAACCTCGCACCACCCTCCGTCACGTTCCATCATATTCCGCCTCGCCCCATTTTACTCTCACTCACTCATTCACTCACTCGTTCTTTCATCCACTCTCTCTCATTCCACACAATCTCATTCCACACTCTCTCTTTCACTCTCTCTTTCACTCACTCTCTCATTCACTTACTCTCACTCTCTCACTCTGGCCTGCCCTGGCCCTGCCCTGGCCTGCCTTTCCCGCCTTTCCCGCCTTTCCTGCCTTCCCTGCCTTGCCCCGCCTTGCCCTGCCTTGCCCTGCCTTGCCCTGCCTTGCCCTGCCTTGCCCTGCCTTGCCCTGCCTTGCCCTGCCTTGCCCTGCCTTGCCCCTGCCTTGCCCCTGCCTTGCCCTGCCTTGCCCTGCCTTGCCCTGCCTTGCCCTGCCTTGCCCCGCCTTGCCCTGCCTTGCCCTGCCTTGCCCTGCCTTGCCCTGCCTTGCCCTGCCTTGCCCTGCCTTGCCCTGCCTTGCCCTGCCTTGCCCTGCCTTGCCCTGCCTTGCACCGCCTTGCACTGCCTTGCCCGCCTTGCCCTGCCTTGCCCCATGGAGCCCGGTCCAGCCAATTCCGTTTCATATTGTCGCGTCCTGCCTCCGCTCAGCGCCTCCCTTCTGTTCCTCCGCAGTAGAGCAGGCGCGGGTTACTGGCAACAGGCAGCGCCGCGGCCGTTGACTTGGGTCCTTGTTGATTTTGCGAATCTACCTCTCCGGCACTCGCATGAATCGGGATTCGGGCGACGAAGCCTTGCCAGCGGTAGCACCCTATGCCTTAGGCTGGGTCACATGCGTCCCTTTAAGTGATCCACAGTCTGAAATGCACTGATCCTAAAGAGCGACGCCAGTCCCCTCTTCCGTCCTCGCCCCTCAGCCCGCGCGGGGCGTCAACGAGGCAGGCAGTTGGGACCCTAATCGCGTTAGTTGTTCGAGCGAACAGTCTGAGACGAGGAGTTGAGCATCTGATTGCAGGCTTTGAGGGGTGCGAATTTAATTGCGGTCTCTCTCTCTCTCTCTCTCTTTCTCTCTCTCTCTCTCCTCTTCTCCCCTTTTCTCTCCTCTCTCTCTTCTCCTCTCTCTCTTCCTCTTCCTCTCTATCTTTCCTCTTCCTCTCTCTCCTCTTCCTCTCTCTCCTCCTCTCTCTCCTCTCCTCTCTCTCTCCTCTTTATCTCTTTCTCTCTCTCCCTCTCCACTATTTCTCTCTCTCTGGCTCTCGTCTCTCCCTTCTCTCTTCTCTCTCTGTATTTCCTCTCTCTCTCTCCCTCTCCACTATTTCTCTCTCTCTGGCTCTCGTCTCTCCCTTCTCTCTTTCTCTCTCTGTATTTCCTCTCTCTCTCTCCTACCTCTCTCTGCCTCCTCTCTTCTCTCAGTTTCTCTTCCTGATTTCTTTCAGTCTATCTCCTCATCTCTCTCTCCATCTCTGTCTCTCTCCCATGTTCTATTGTCCCTCATTCTCATTCCTCATCTCTTACTGCCTACCTCACTTCCGCAGTCTCTCTTCTTCTCCCTCTCTCTCACACTCCTCTTTTCTTCTCTCCTCTCCTCTTTCTATCCTCTCTCTTCTCTCTCCTCTGTTTCATTCCTTCTCCTCTTCTCTCACCCTCTCACTGAAAGGTCAAAGTACCTGACGTTTTAGGTTTGGAAAGTCCCATGTTGAAGCGCGGCTTACAGCATGAAAAGCTTCGAGATTTGTTCTTTTCGCGCATAATCCCGATCTCTATCTGCTTAAAAATAGCACAAGTACGTCAATAATAGGTAAAGCACTACACATTTATTTACTGTTAATTAGCAATATGGAGACAGTTGTAACGATAACATGCTCAAATCATAGATGGTATTCATGAATTTTGTGCACATTAGAAAATCTTTGATAATTTACTTCATTGAGAGATGGAAAATGCCGTAGTCCGTGGCCCGTTTGGTAGGGTACTGCTCCGGCATTTGCCTGATGTTGATCGCAGAAACCACGGAAAACTACCGATCAGAGCATCCGGCGCGCTAGAATTCTCCTCCAGGCAGCGACAGAATTCGACCTAGCTGAAAAGCTAGTGTCGAAAATTCATCCGCCGTTAGGACTCGAACCTAGGACCTCCCGGTCAGAGGCGCTGCAGTGACATCAGTAATTTATTTGTAAAAATGAGAGAGGGGCATGGGACAGTAGAGGTCATCGATGGCGAGCGACGAAGTCCGACTCCGCGGGTGGAATTATTCATATCGCCCGCTGCGCGCATTTTAATCCACTCTCCGCAAGAGGATCATGTAACGGCGGCCGGGGCCGGGCTGCGCGGCGCTGCGTCGGGGCTAGTGGGTCAGCGGCTGAGAGGAGCGCCGAGGCGGCGCGAGGGACGGGCGCCGAGGACATAAAAATCAATGGAGGGGAAGCGATGGAAAGCGGCTTTTCGTTTCGCGGGCAGCCGTCGGCGCCGGTGCCAGCGCCGTCGCTCTCCTCTCCTCTTCCCTCCCTCCCCCGTCCCTGCCTCGACCCCTGCCCAAATCCCCCCGCCCCGCCCCTGGAGCAGATCTTGGCTGCGGCCGCTGCCGCGGTCTTCGCGAGGTCGCTCCCTTGGGAGAGGAAGAAGTTCGCAGTGTTTCTCGTGTTCGCTCCCTCAGATGCTGCGCAAAGCGACTTATGTCTGTAGCATGTGGTGCGGCTCAGTGAGATCCGTTACCGATGTAGCGCCTTAGGGTTGGAGTCCAGGTAGTGGTGGATTTTCGACAATAGCAACATTGCTTGGTCGAATTCAGCATCTGTCTGGAGAGAAATTGTAGCAGCCGACTGCTCTGTTAGATAGTCCGTGAACTCTCGGATAAATACCAGGTGAATGTCGGAACAGTAACTAACACACAGCCCGTAAACCACACGATCTATCCTTACTGATCCGTGTCCATTCCTCTTCTATTATCCACTCACATATCCACTTGCTTGGCTGTATTGTTGGAATACGCTTATGTTGGAATGCCTGGCGAAATCTTGGAGCATATCCAGGGTGGGGTTGTAACCCTCTGTTGGAGGCACTTGGAGGGATAGAGCATAATCTGAAGAGAAGTTCGGCACCTGATATCACGTTTCAACGAGAAAGGAACTCCGGCACATCAGGCTACAATATGCACAATACTTATGGTATATTTACGCGACAAAGTAGAATGCTTAAGTCATAATCATTCAAAACTAAATTACTGATGTCCCTGCTGCGCCTCTGACCGGGAGGTCCTAGGTTCGAGTCCTGACGGCGGCGAGTTCTGACGGCGTTCGAGTCCTGACGGCGTTCGAGTCCTGACGGCAAAGCCGTCAAAAGCCGGCTATCTTAATAAAACTAATATGTTGACGAAGATGACCTCTTTATTTCTTCTCAATTTGGGGAAGCCTTATTCACGAACAGTAGCAAAACTTGTTAATAGTCGACTTTTAAAATATTTGCTGAAGTCGTTGTTTACGGTGATCAATTTGGCGCGAGTAGGTCTGGGCACCTTGAATAGAGGTAGTGGTGAAACCGACGGCACTGCGTCATCGGGTTAACGCGATCTGACGCGGCAAAAGAGCAGGTCTTGGCGGGGCTGGGCAGAGCGGCGAGGAAGACAGTGAGAGAGAGAGAGAGAGAGAGAGAGAGAGAGAGAGAGAGAGAGAGGGACGGGGATTGAGGGCAGGATGGCGTGGGTGGTCATTTGCGTGAGCGGCATGGGCGACCGCGTCTGTTTGTCCAAGAGATTGGCTGGAGGGCGACGGCTCCTGGGGCAGCGAGCGGGATCGCGAGCTGTGGCCCTCTCGAAATCCCAGAAGCGAGCGTGCTACAAAAAAAAAAAAGAGCTGGCGGGAAACGGAAGGATGAACGGTATGCGCATATAAGGGTTAATTACGTTTATTAAAACGCTCTGTTTATCCTTTCAAAATTATTTTTAAATCGTTTGTATACGTTCAAGTTTCATGGACATACAAATTTAAATAAAACTTAGAATGACCTCGATATAGATAGAATCATATTACACCGACCCACCGTCGGCTAGTGGGTTTCCCTAACCAGGACTCTCCAACCAGCGGACACCGCCCCAGCCGGGACAAGCTCTCAGCTCCGACCGGTCTCCCGGAATATGTGATAGTGTGGTGCATTTTAGTATAAGTGTGTGTAAGAGGATAGAACAAGGAAGAGGAAGGACAGATCGCGTGCGGTCCGTGGCCCGTTGGTAGGGTACTGCTCAGGCATTCGCCTGGTTTTATCGGAGAAACCACGAAAAACCACCGATCAGAGCAGCCGGCTGCTAGAATTCTCCTCCAGACAGCGACTGAATTCGACCTAGCTGAAAAGCTAGTGTCGAAAATCCTGCTGCCGTCAGGACTCGAACCTAGGACCTCCCGGTCAGAGGCGCTGCAGTGACATCAGTTGATGCACTGCAGAGGAGAGAAAATATTTTTCTGCGGTCGCTGAAGCGCGATGTACATCTTGAAGCTTTCCCATCTGAATGAAGCAATTGAATCAGAAATTGATAATTAGTGCGTGTGGCTTTCACAGACTTCATGGATGTGCGCTCGTCCCGTTGCGGAAACTCAAGGGACGTTGGGAGCTTACGTGTACATCAAGGGACAGCAGCTCAAATGCGTCGAGAATATTGTCTATTCTCGACGCCATGTTCCACTGCAGAGGACCACGAGCCCCTCGCTTTTACTAGACTAGAGCCATTGCGCCCGCGCGTCTCCTCTCTCATTGATCCGCCTCTACAAATAGCGGATCGCACCTGTTTCCTCCAAAAGCAGTGGACTTTAGGGACCTCTACTTGAACCACCCTACTGTAGGGTAAGGCTGTATGGCTTGTGGGTTTTTCTCAAACCAGGTATCTCCCACCAACGGAGCACCAACGTATCTAGGACAAGCTCTAAACTCTTGGCTGGTCTCAGACATGTGTGATAAGTGCAGTGTACGTAAATGTGTGAGTATGTGTAAGTAAAGTATGAGGCTAGGACAAGGAAGAGGAAGGAAAAATCGCGCGCAGACCGTGACCCGATTGTTAGGGTACTGTTCCGGCTTTGGCCTAGTATTGATCGGAGAACGCACGGAAAACTTCGGATCAGAGCAGCCGGCCGTAAGAATTCTCCTTCAGACAGCGACTGAATTCGACCTAGCGTCGTGATGAGTAAAGACGACAGGATTGTCAAACATGTACATTTAATTTGTAGGTAATATACAAGGATAGCTTAATATGTACAGAGCATATATAATCCGCGTGTAGTTTGCGGAAAACAAACGATGATCCTCTAATAACAACTTTCATATGTTGATACGCACCATGGAAATCTGTTGTCATGGTCGTCAAGCGGGACCGTCTCTCATAAAAGGGATGAGAGTTTACTACGTTACAGTAGCTAGTGGCGCCATGCAGAGTTGACGGGCAGGGGGCCTGAAGGTGGAGAGGGGAGCGCGGCTGGGAAGCGGCGAGCGGGACGCGCGTCCAGGGGCCCGTGGCGGCAGCCCACGACCCATCAGGGACCGCGGCGGCGAACAACCAACAACACAAGTTCGGCTCCTACGACACACAACACAGGCGAGAGGTGTCGGGCTCCGAACACTTCTCGCTTTTGCCTCCCGGGCGATCAACTGACAAGTTTTATATATTCTTTTAAAGCCTATGTCATGAGTTATTTACGGAGCAACACATCAAATTACTTCCACAACACATTTATTTTAGTTTTGTTTGTTGCAAATTCTAAATCAGGACAGATAATTAAAATTTGCAATGTCTGATATTTTCGAATTTTTAGCTTTTAAATAATATTTCAACTTGTTTCTTCAATTTTTAAAACGATCGTTACGTCAAATCAATTGTTGTCTGTCTGCCGGGCTATAAAACCAGATTTAGCTAAAAAGAGTACTGAATCTCTGAAAATGAAGTTAAATACATTACAGATAATATACATGAGACATTTGTTTTACCGTGATATTCCAAACGTTAGATAATTATGTGAACAATTACAACTCAATCCAGCTTTATTAGGTTTTATAAAATAAGGAACCAAAATTGAATTTTAAGCAAAGGTAAATTTATGGATCAATTCTGGAAAGCGTTTGTATCGCCACTTATTGTACTTTTTTATTGCTCCAAGCGGTGCAAGCAAAACTTTCCTCATTAATTTAATTTTCACAAAAATTACGAAGATACGAAGATGGCAATCGATTTTGCAGCAGCTAGGTACTGAAATCGCTAATGCAATGCTTAAATATCAGTAGTGACTGATGAAGTGGAACGTCCCGTATACTGCATTTCTAAAAAAATCAAAGAGGTAAAAGTTCCTAACCTGTTTTCATTGAACGTAATAAGTGTAAAATGACCAATTATATTTCTATTGGAGATGCATTCGGAGTTTACAAGATGAAATATACAATAGAAGTTAATTCGGCGAGATTGCACTTTTTTGTAATTAAAAAAAATTCCTGTTGTTAATAGACGGATGCATAAATGCCGAGATACAGATGCAGCATGCATAAAAATATCAGTGATATGGAGACATGACCTATGGTTACAACTAACAGGAAACATGCAAGCCATTGCCTGAAGTGCAGTATTCACAAATATTTCTTTTGATATTGGAGACAGGAGAATCATATCACAAAATAGGTGGTGAAAGAGGTCAATTTTAGCACCGAAAATAAATACAAAAGTATCTTAATGCAAAATCATTCAAAAATTCCGGGAAACATAAAACCATATAGTTTCATTTAATGGTTACATATGATATAATGTGCAATGAAGACCAGGCAATGAGTAGAAATTTTAAACAATGTTACTGGAAAAGAACTTCATTGCAAGATACAGCGAATAATCGAAATACCCTTCATATTACTCCGAATATTAAACCCACAGAAAATTAGTGATACGTCCGCTTCAAAGCGCGATATATTGCATCTTGTAATAATTTCTCTATTCTAATAAATTTCGCTCTTCATATATTTGCATATAAACCCGGGGTACGAAAGGCACGAGTAACGGGGAGATTTCTGAGGCATAAGGGTGACTCCTAAAATGTGCGCACGGGACACACTGAATCTGTTACTCGGCAGCTAGAACTTTATTATGTAATCAAAATATTCACGTTGCGAGGAAATTTCCACAAAATTCCACAAAATTTCAATGACTTCCAGCAGTAGCGGTTGGCGACGTTCGGGGGTACGATCTTTGTGACAGATTTTCATAAAAGTTCGTGCGACTTGAGCAGCACGCCTTCCCTGCCATCCCCGCTCATGCCGCTGTCGCCTCTGCACTCGGTGGTGCATCAGACGCTCTCAATCTCGACATATTACCTCCTGTGCGCCACCCGCGCAAAATGGAACTTCCTGTGCGCAGTCGTCAGGGACGGGGTTGGCAGGCGAGCGAGGAATGGCGGCGTGTGGCGGAGGTCAGGAGAAGGGGAAGGGGATTGGGCTGGCAAAGAAGGAGAACCGTGCCTCCTGCAGGTCTCGTAAAGTGCCGCCCGCTTTATGGCCCAGCTTTAGGACCCTGGGAGACTCCCGGATTGTGATTTCACCTTAACGAAAACGACAATGTTAGTCCCCTCTTTTTGCCAAAGTTAAGTAGTAATTTGTTGAAATTAGCTTTCAAAATTCTATGAAGTTATCTGCTAGTTTTATGCTGAGATGTAGTGTGTGGTTTTCAGGTCTTCAACGTACAATCAGCTACGTTTAATCATAAATTTCTGAAGTTACCATTCTCACTACTTAAAATAAACACAGATATAACAGTGAAGAGATCCATAAAAATATAGATATTGATGAAACAATTTAGTTTTATTACTGAAGAGATACATTGCAGTTTCCTCTTGCATTAATGTGAGACGAGAAATAATAATTCACCCAGTTAATTGTCTAATCATGCACCCAACAAAATTTTTGACAATTTGTTTTATCAATACGTCTATCATAATAGTGAAGTAAAGTAGTAAGCTTTAACTACTATCCCGTCACCAATCAGAGAAACAGTTGCATTTTGGGGGGGGATTTGTAGTATTAAATAACTCCTTTATTTCTATTTTCTTTTCTCTGGAAACACACTAGCTTCTAGCAGGTACTAACATTTTTCATACATTTCAATAACTACATCTGAAAAATGCAGTAAAAATACACAATTCTTTTAATTTTAAAATTTCCAAGACGTTACCTCATGTTCTTTAATTATGTCTTCAAGGTGACAGTTGTGAATGAAATAAAAACCACCTATTCTTTAATATAATAAACATATACTGCGGTATCACATTGGTCATTATGATAAAAACCGGATCTTCTAAAAAAGTATACAATTCCGCAAGTGGTAAATAACTGCGATTCTTGAAGGTGATTGACAGTGACGTAAAATTGCTTGGTGATTGCTACGCATTTAGTAATGGACCAATGAAACTCGATTAGATTGAATAGAATTATTTACATTTTAAAAAAGTTCTCATAAACACTGTGAATCTCAACCGCCGTCTAATTTCGATTGAATTTACTCCTTCGAGATTTTAGAGGCCGACTAACTTCAGTCTGGAAGGAGAGAGTTGTGGTCCGGACGCCCAGGAACGCCCCGATATTTCCTCGTTAGAAGCCGCAAGCAGAGCAGCTGCCGAGCGCTGGAGAAATGGAGGCGGCAGTCCAGTTACGCGCTTGGCACCTCCTGTGTAACGTTTCAACTTCGTTGCGGATTTGCCAAAGTTAACATGAGATGTAAATAAATATTGAAACATTGTTAAAGGTTACGATAGTAACAGAGAGTATTGATATGAAATAAAAAGTTGTTGAGAGATTGAAAGACGAAAACGATGTTGATAAAAAGTTGGAACTAGAATTGTATGAATTGTATGTAACCTCTGAAAGGTTAAATAAATTGTTATTTTAAAAGAAAGAATCTATCTTATATGATATTTGAAAGTGAAGAATGTCAAAGAACATAATAAAGATACAACATAATAAAGGGATGTTATATGGACATATAAAGTTGTAACGGCCAGTTATAAAGGCAAAGTAACGTGGACGTTACACCTGCTCCATCTCACCTGCCCCGGCCTTCCCAGATGCTCTGTCTTACCCCGGCACGCCTCACCCACCCACGCTGTGCCCATTCTAGCACCACACCGCCTCACACCGCCCCACACCGCCCCACACCGCCCCACGCCAACCCACGCCACCCCACGCCACCCCACGCCGCCCCTCGCCGCCCCTCGCCGCCCCTCGCCGCCCCTCGCCGCCCCACGCCGCCCCACGCCGCCCCACCGCCCCACACCGCCCCACGCCAACCCACGCCACCCCACGCCACTCCACACCAAGTAATGAGAAAGTTATGTAATTCTGTGAAAAAACGGCAAGTTTTCGGCAGAAAAACTCTTATTGCCGAGCGATGGTAACAAAAAAAGGGGATAAATCCAATTGCTAAATGTAGAAAACAAAATCCTCTAACACATACTGTATACATGATTCATGTTTTGTGGGTCCTTGATAGAAAAATTGATTGACGGCAAAACGTCTATTTGACCGTCTGTGAACAACACTAGCAGCTAAACCGTTCAGCAAATGTTTTTTCAAAATTTATACTCCCCACTGAATATGGCTGGTGTCGTGACCGCTTGAATTTAAAACCGATATTTTAGTTTGGGGGATATTTTACATGAAATCCTTTGGGTATTAAGACTAAAATGGTCACTATATTGCATCATACCAGAAATATTTTATCAATGGGCTCTTTTGAGACGAGTATCCATCGTTCTTCCGAACATATTTTGCTAGGCCGATATTTCCAATAAAGTATCGGACTTGGCCTTAGAGCTGCAAACCCCAGTGGATGCGATATAAGCAATCATATGACCTCGTTTATCGGTATTTTCGTTTAGGTTATTTGCCGAAATATTTTAGAATGATGAGCGGATTCCCATTTTTTGATTTTCCAGAGAAAATGAAATATAGTCTCGTTCTCTGAAAATTATTGTAACCGGCGTTGAAGAATCTCATTTTTCTCAATTGGTAACATACGTTTATGGAATTTACTCTCGAGATATAAGCGTGTCTACTTGGATAATCTAAATAACTACTTCCAACATAGGAACGTAACGCTCGCCCAAAACATTCTAGGGGATAAAAGAGCTAACTTCATGAAAGAATTAGGAAAATTTCTCGAAAGGTTCGGACCACTAGAGAAACGGAAATTAAGGAGTGGGAAAACAGCAGTGGTTAGTACGAGCAGAGCCTAGACTGGAGAGAAATATGAATTGAAAATATAAGTAGATAATACATAAAAAAAAAAAAAAAAAAATTAAATTAATTAAAAAAAAAAAAAAAATAACTTAAAATAATTAAAATAAGTTAAATAAATTAAAATTAAATTAATTTAAAACAAGTTAAATAAATTAAAATAAGTTATATAAATTAAAATTAAATTAATTAAAATAAGTTAAATAAATTAAAAATAAATTAAATTAAAATAAAATAAAAGGAAACGGCTAAAATAAAGCACATTAGGGGGCGAAGGGAAGTGGGAATCGGAAATGTTAGGGCAGAGGCGTTGGTGCGGACGATTTTCTGTGGTGCTGTTTGTTTTCAGGTGCGGTGGAGGCCAAACACTGGAAGGAGAATGCCTGACGCCCGCGCCAAATAAATAAATAGTCTAAAACCGGATAGAGTAGCATGTACTCGGCTTCTGACGGCAGGTTTTTCCCTTCAGGGTTTTCCTCAGCGTACCTTATGGTCTCGTTTCCGGGCTTTGAGGCGATGGAGAGACCATTGGGGTGAATACCAGAAGGCGAAAGGTTAGAACTCGGTAGAATGTAGGTATTGTATGGCTTAAAGGCCTTCGGCCTAGCCACATTGGATCAAGTTTCTAATTTGTCTGTATAATTACCTATTAAATAAAAAAATAAATAATAATCTAAATAAAATAACTTTTTCATATTTTTATTGGATAAGAAACAATTCTTGTTGAACACGCACCAAACTTGCCGCTTTCTGTCATCCTTTTGACTTCGCACTCGTGAAACGGCATGAAGCTTAATGGCAAAAAATATTAGTTTCCACAGGGTGTGAAACAGATGTAAAGAAGATTTAGTGCAAAGAAGGAGAGATATTTCGTTGATCTGGAGTGAAATTAAATAATGCTGGAAAAGAAAGAGAACTGCGGAGAGCTCCACGATCGAGTGGGGCAAAATTAATCTTAAAACCTCCATCTTAACTAGAAGTGCAGTGCATTCTTAGAACGACCAATCCCGTTCAGCTGGAAAGATGCCTAATAATACTTTATAGTCAGTAGTAACCAGCAAAATAAGGGAGAAATCGAGTCAATTCCGTCAATTTCTCTCTGCGTGAGGGAGAATCCTAATGGTTCTTATTGGTAGTTTTTCATGATTTTTTCGATCCATGGTGAAACCTGGAGCAGTATAGTCTACGTGAATCCCCTAACAAACTGGCTCCGGACAGCGTGCGATCTCCCCTCCTCATTCGTGTCCTCGCCTTTCCCCTTACTCACGCGCTCACACTTAAATGTACTAAAACACTTCTACATGGAACCTGGAGCTGGAATTGGAATGGAATGGACATATGGAACTACATGAAATCTGGAGTTGGCATATTAGAGCTTGTCTCGGCTAGGGCGGTGCCCCGCTGAGAGTTACTTGAATAGGAAAATACTTCGCTGATTATATATGTGCAGTTTGACGCTGGATCGCGCATTCTAGTGAGTGATGTACACCACCACTTCGTGGCTACAGCATGTACTACACTCACGGGACTAATGATAATTAATACGTCCGAAAACACTAAAATGTCAGTCACGTATTTCTTTTCCCTGTAACTAATAATTCTGAAGCATCGTTGTAACTGTTTTCATTTATTTCCATTGAGTTTTGTCTATTATTAGCGTGAATCAAAAAGTAACTTCCAACTTTTTTTCACATCCGTTTTTCGACTTCCATTTATGAAATAATCAACTCATATACAACACAGCTATGACAACGTACAATGTATGGTTACTTTTCCACATAGTCTCCAAGAGACTGTAAACATTTTTTCTGAACGGTCAACCAACTTTTCGATTACGGATGCGTAGAAATCACATCCAGTGCTACAACCTTTTTGGGACTTTCCACCTCATCGTTTTGAAATCGTCACCTGAAATCTTTGTTCAGCTTACTGAACGCTTGATAATCACATGGCACTACGTCTAGACTCTTTGGAGCATGTTGCCATACTGCCTACTTGAATCACCATCTGAAGGACCGTTCGATGTTGCATTATCGTACAACAATATCACATTTTATTAATGGGACTTTTTTTTCTCAAAATTTAAGTAGTTTATGACTTAGTGAGGACAATTCACTTTTCCACATAGCACGTCATACGCAGTTTTAACGGTTTTTTGACGTAAAATAAATAAATAAGAAATAAGTAAACATTCGGGGCTCAGCTTCCCCGCCCATTTTCTTTATTTGCCTTACGCGAGCGGTTCAACGTTTGACATACAGACGCACCTCCAATTTAGAGTGAACATTTAGCTGACAAGTCGTTGAGCCTAACGCGCTTTGTACACACATCACGACGGGATACCGCAGCAACCTTCCTATCGGACGTGTCAGCAGTTACTGTAGCTTGATCCGCATTGGCCACGGTCATGACATACTGCGTGCTCCCGCGGAGAACTAGTGTAACTTACTTTTTGATTAGCCTACGTAATAATTGGCTAAATTTGTAATGCTTCGAGACGTATATTTTCTGGAGGGGAAAACCAGTTGTTTTGCAATGATTGATTAATATTCTGGCAGCTCCGAACAATGAGCGTTTAAATTAATTAAAGTTTTATTTAATTTTTAGTTATTTGCAATGAATGTACCATTTAATATACGTTAAATTTAACTAGTTATTTATTATTTTGGAAGATTTGAGGAGACCTGATTTTTATTGACGTACGTACTTTGTATATTCCTAGAAATGTAACTCCTTCATTTGAAGTACATGTAGAATCAGCCTGCAAAGGGATTGTTCATAATGAAGATTCAGTTAATTTACTCATTCAGCGTTTGTGATTAACTGCCCACTATTATTCTTGCTGTGCAGTAAATAGCCGCTTCGGAGACCTCGTAATTTATTGGAAGAATTTTGAAGGGAAACTGTAAGTGAACTAGAGGATTTGGAAACTCCTTTCGCTACAAACAACTGAGAGAACTCAATGCAATTAACACGTCGTGCCGTTCTACTTGAAGCCACTTCGTGGGTAAATACTCCCAACTACTTCTGCTGCCTCCGCTGTCTCAATAGGCACTGTTCTCCTAGAATAAATTGAGAGAACGTACACTTTGTCGAATTTGTGTAAGCTATTTCAAATCTGTTTCAGGTTAACAAAGACCTAAAGAAAGTTTTAGATTAATTTGCCTCACAATATGTGCTTTAAATATTTTCTAAATAGTAGATGATATTAATACCAAATTGAAGCCAACGAAGGCTAGTAATACTAAATATAAATTATCTTTATTGGTGTCAAGGCTCAGGTCATTGGGTCTGCTCGTTCATCTGACCTCTTTCAATAATATAATAGTAAGTAGTAAAAAAGATCATTCAAATAAAATACGTACGCAATTATGGGGAAGGGTGTGTTTGACAGGAGTGAAAATGAGAACGAAGAAATTGATAGAAAGAGAATACTCTCACAACAATGTGAATATATTTATTAACTTACAGTTAAAGATGGACTTAAAATTAATCATAAACACATCTAGAGATTATGTTCGCACGCTCTAGGAGTCTCTGTGATCTTAGTATGATTTTGAAATGCCTGGTTTGGTTATTTTACAAAAATTACATCGCTAATTTCCAATGTTAATATTCCTATTAGTTGTGTTTTGTAAACTGATTCAAATTCATTTTATCCCCAACCGTTGATTAATACCTACCTGGCACTTACTGTCGCTTACTTTCGGGCCGTGGCCCTAATCGGACTTGCAATGGACTTGTTGCTTCAGCAACTCTATATTGGAGTTGGGCTGTAGGCGAACATGAAGTTTGACCAGTTTGTGTATTAGTAAGCCCTGATGAAGGAATTAAATATTCCGAAACGTTGGCAAACTAATGTGTTTCATTAATTGACCGATCCCGTGATCCATATCCTACAAAATTCATATGATTTCAGACTGTATTTTATGTATGTAATAATGTTATCCTACTATTGTTCCTCACACGCGAATCGGAAATAATTGAACTTTTGAATCATATCGTATGGTCAGCCACGTACTCTTTAATGGCCCGCCACAAGGGCGCACCGGCGAGACGGCGGCGCCCCGCAAAATGCGGATGGTGCCCGAGAGAGGTCGACACAGTCGGAGCCGGGACGGCTTTCACGCTCCAGTCGGCGCGCCATCGCTCCCACGACCGGGCTAGTCGGCGGAGCTTTAGCCCGGAGGGGGAATAAAATGGTCCCCTCCGAGAGAGGAGGGCAGTTCGAGGGATGCCGGAGACGTGCGAGCAGATGGTGTAAAACATTGGATGGTGATTCTTGTGACAATGCTTCGATATAACGGACTTTTCTTCCGGACATTCTTTTCGTCCTCGGCGTTAGTTTTTTGGAAGTTAGGTGATCTGGCACGTCCCTGGTACATCTCCCGGCTATTTTGTGAACTGAGCTAGTGTAAGTACTCTCTGTAGAGTACTTGTATAAATAAAAACAATTTTATGAACTTTGCCTTCTTTTGGTCACAACACATATGATCACCTATAACTTCATGAGACAGTCGGCTGGCACTTGAATATTTCATCTCAATCAACATCTATTTTCATGCAATTCCGATATAGGAGGATATCCTGCGCTCATACGGAACGGATATCATCTCAGTCATCTCCATCTCTGCTTCCACTTCCATGATCTCCTCATCTTCGACCTCCACTTTCTCCCCCGACTACACCATCATCCACGCCCTCGCCACCCTAAGGCCCCCACACCTGCCATCGCGCCACTTTCCCCGCCCACGCCACCATCACAGTCGTTAACGTAGTCCCGCAGCTTGGAGAACATTTTGGGAGCTGGCGCCATACTAGCGCATCGAAGCGGCCAGTAGGCTTGTATGTGTCTGTTGCTGTTCCCGGTAACATAAGGTTATGTGCAGAACATTTCGAGAGAAGCCAGTTAATGCTCAATTTCTGCATCTTCCAAAGAGAAATATTTAAATATATTCCGAAGAAAATATTTAAAATATTCCGAAGGAAATATTTAATTGTGAGTAATTTAGGGTGCTAATTGTTAAGAATGCTTATTTTATTTATTTATCGTCAAAAACAGTTAAAAACTATGTGACGTGCTATGGGGAAGTGAATTTACTGTACGTTTTCAAATTTCTGTGATCTCTACTCTAAGCCATATACTGCTTGAATGTTGAATACATAAAAAAATTAGTGTTTTTTGCAATAAACTCTATTTTCAAGGATAAATCAGCAATAAATGTGGTCTCTTATCCCTCATCATGTCCGTTAAGCTTCCTGGCGCCACAACATACAAAGATAATTTGAAAAACTATATTTCTCACTGGATTCTGGAAGATGTGCACACATAATGAAGTTACATTTATGTCCAGAAGCAAAACAGGAGCCATCTCAGCATTTGCACAATGGATCACGGAAATTGGTAGGAAAACCTGATCGAGGTGGAGGTCATTGACCCGCAGGTACAATAGTTATTACAAGCTGTTTACATTTATACAGTCCAAATGGTATACAATGCATTGAATTCATTAAAATACATGTGTAGCAAAGGAAAACTTTAGAAATTTGTTATGCATGAAAATAATTAAGTACATATGGTTATTATTTCCTTTGTTTATTTCTTGGATGATCTTTAAATATGAATACGAAGGCTAAATAGAGCTTATGTAGGTACTGTTGTATATACGGGAACATGGAAAGGACCTCCTAGTTGTGTTCCTGGTAACAATAAATAAACTGGCAAATCCCCCCACTAAGTGCGCATCTTCCCAAGAGAAGATAATTTGTGTCACACTGATGTAATATCTAAAAAATAATAATTTATAATAAATATGTGAAACTGAAATACAATAAATATATTTCTTGTATGTATGTGGATGTGTTTCATGTAATTGTTCTGTGTATAATTACTCGCTTCTTGTTTACTTCTACACCTGTTTGCCAGAAGAATGTATTCATATATATTCATTTAATTTGCACATTTTGGAGTATATAAAACCACAACATATGTATAAATTCCTTCTGAAACGTCAAGTGTCGCTCTGCCGGCCTTGGAAGAAATTCTACAGAATATTAGATGTTGTTCTTAGATTTTTATACTTTTGAGCTTTTGAAAAACAAATTATAAAATTGGACTAGAATGTGAATTAGGTTTTTAAATATAATTACGACGTCAAAATAAGCTATGATACGAGAGAAGCTTACTGACCGCTTGGAGCGCTAGTGATGCAACATCCGTCAGTAAGTCTCATTTTCAGCATAGGGAAAAAGCACCGGGCTGCGGGATTGTGTAATTAGACAGTGCCACCATTATGGCTATCGTCCCCGACAAGGCATCCTTCCCCGCCTATGTCACCTCCTTCTACATCTCATAAACCTCCACCTCCACCGATCAACACCAGGCGCATGCCGGAGCAGTGCCCTATCAAACGGGCCACGGACCGCGCGCGATCTTTCTTTCCTCTTCCTTGTCCTACCCTCTTCATTTACACACATACTTACTCTAACATGCACCGGTCGGGATCTTAGAGCTTGTCTCGGCTGGGGAGGTGCCCCGTTGGTGGGAGAGTCCTGATTTGGGGGAAACCCCACTAGCCGACGCACACTGGTTGAATCGGGCCTAAAACTTGGTCATAATTGCAAATGTCATTGGATTTGCGTAAAAATTGGTATCAAGGGGTTTCTGAGGTCGCTGAATTAGAATATCATTACGAAATTTCAAAATTAAAAGTGGCGCTTTCAAAATGGCGGATCGACTCATTTAAAAACAAAGAAAAATGCGTATTAAAATATACATATGGGGCTCTGAAGATCATTGATTTCAAATGTCATAATGAAATTTCAAAATTCAAAATGGCGGCTTCAAAATGGCTAACTGATTCATAAAAATGAGCCCAATGTGCGTAGAAATATGATAAAATGGTTCTCAAGATCGCTGATTTCGATTATCGGAATGAAATATCAAAATTCAGAATTGAAGCTTGAAAATGAAGCAAATATGTGCAGAAATATGGTTAAGTACTATTTTTGAAGTCACTAAATACAAAAATTGCTATGAAATTCAAAATAGCTGCTTCAAAAAGGAATATCGGATTTAAGGAAAAAGAAATCGATTGTACGTAAAATGTTATTTAAGACAGTTTTTGAATTTGTTGATTCATTAAGATTTATTTAATATATATATATATAAAATTCAAACAAATGTCACCCATCTGCTGGAAACCCAATATCTATGTATACATATCTAATTTCGTCCACTTATTGAATAAACAATATTTTATTTAATATTTAATTATGAATAATTGAATCAAAATTAGTCAAGAATACTTTGAGGTGACCACATTGAATTCACTCTTACACTTAGTTACCCATAGTTTTGTTTGTTGCGTCAAGAAAAGAAGAATCTTTAAATACACTAAAATCTGAAAGTGCTCGGTGGCTTGTTATTATTGTTTAATCCTACAAAAGTTTATATTATTAATTTTACTACTAAAAGTAATTATCTGAAGGAGAAGTAAAAATTATTTCAAGAAATCAATTCCCGTGACATCGAAGAAACCATCAGGGGCGATCTAGTGTTATATCTTACTACGTAGCATTGTAGTATAGTCGCTTTAAAACAAAAGATGCAGATATGTGCAGCTAAATTTGTGTTATTCTGATTAAGGACATTCTACTTGATAAATAAAAATAATAATTGAGGCCGGACCTCGCAGGACAAAAAATATAATCTACAATATAAACGACTAACTTTGTTACGCTACATGGTTTAGAATTCAACCGCATCATATATAAAAATATTATACACTTTTTCTTAAAAATATACTTCATTACAGCCATAAGTGTCTTATATTCGGATATACAAAATAATCCTAAAAAATTTTAACCCTTTTTTAATTTCACGAATATCGTTGGCAAAAATCAACGAATTCGAGCCATTCGAGCAACGGTAACTTTACGACACCGTGGGAAGACAAAATGATTGAAATAAATTTCTGAAGCTGAAGTAGTATGCTCCAATGTCTTCCAAACGAGATTTGATAAGTCAAAATTCCAAACGCGCACTTTGAATTTTGCAATTGGCCAGGTTTTGCGTGATAAACCAGGTGCGACGGTAGGTCGGCGCAGGATCTCGCCATCCAGCGGGGGAAGATCACCGTGATCTCCCGAGAAAAAAACATGCACTACACCTACGGGACTAATGGCCAAGCAGTTGACGCGCCCGGAAACACGAAAAAATAAATCAATCCACCTCCATCTCCACCTCCAATGTCCTTCTTCCGCTTACTCTCCTCCCCGTTTCTCGTTCCTGTCTTCATTCCAATTCTCACTCACTCCCCTCTTCACATTCCATGTCCCTGTCTCCTCCTCTGCTACCGTCTTGGGCATCTTAGGACGCTTCCGAGCCCGACGAGGGCCACCGAAGCCCTAAATCACACAGCGCAGCGACGCCCAGCGGCTCACGACGCGCCTCCACGCGGGCGGCGGGGGCGGGGGGGATTACAGCGTCCCCGCCCCTCGCCCCTATAAATCTCTATTAGATGGGGGCGGCGAGGCGACGAGCTTATAAACAAGGAGCCATAACACGGGATTGCAAGGGCTGAGCGCTTATACGGCGGAGGGAGAGGCGGGGCTGGGGCGACAAAGGGAGGAGGAAGGGCGAGCCCGGCTAGCGATGCTGAAGAGGGCGAGCTGCACGTCAGACACGCGGGGTAATTAAAGAGAAGTATATAAATTTCTGTAAGAGGTAGTTTCTCGCTCTCCCTGATGCTCTCGCCCTTGATTGATTGATAGTGATTCTGGGCGCGTCAACTATGATGGTTATTAGTCCCGTAACGTAGTGCGTGTTTTTCCTCGGGAGGTAGAGGTGGTCTTCCCTTGCTGGGTAGTCAGATCCGGCAGGGTTTTCCCCAACCATGTACCTCCCGCCAGCGGGGCACCGCCCCAGCCGGGACAAGTTCTAAGTCCCTGACAGGTCTCCCTGCACGTGTAGTAGTGTAGTGCATGTTAGTGTAGGTGTGTGTGGAAGGGGTGAGGATAGGATAAGAAAGAGGAAGGAAAGATCGCGTGCGGTCCGTGGCCTGTTTGTTAGGGTACTGTTTAAGCATTTGGTTTATCGGAGAAAACAAGGAAAACTACCTATCAGAGCAGCCGGCCGCTAAAATTTTCTTCCAGACAGCGTCTAATATTCTCCTTCAGAATCCGACCTAGCTGAAAAGCTTATATCGAAAATCCAGACGCCGTTCGACTCGAACCTGGGATCTTCCGGTCAGAGGCACTGCAGTGACATAAGTTGATGCATTGAGCCACCGCTCTCTGTCTGTAGCCCTTGCCCTTTCGTCACCATTGTACCCGCCCTTAACTTGCTCTCGCCTGTGACCTTCCCCTTACCTTTTTCCTCACCCTTGCCCTTGCCTCGCTCCGTCCTTGCCTTTTCACTCTCCCTTGCCCTTTTCCTCAGCCTTCCCTTTCCCTCGCCCCTTCCCTTTCCTTGCCCTTTCCCGCCCATCACCTTTCCTTTCCTCGTCCCTGTCTATTCCTCGCCCCTGCCCATTCCCTCACCAATGCCATTTCCTAGCCCTTCTCTTTGCCTTCGCCTCTCCCTTACCCGACCCTTCCTCGCCTTTCCATTTCTCTTTCCACTACCCTTGCCCTCACGATTACCCTCACCTTCACCCTCATCCATGCACTTGCCCTCAGCCTTGAGCATGCTGAATTCTTCACCTGTACTCTCACTTTCGCTCTTTACCTCAACCTCGTCTTCGCCATTGCCTCTGCCGTGACTGGCGCCGTCGGCAGAGAACCGAGGCGGTGGCATCGCGTCGTTTCGTTTAGTTTCTTCTTGCACCACTGCGCATCGGCGATCTAAGAAATTTATACGATAAGTTTCAATTCCTATCTCTGTTCGTGCTATGCAAGAAGGGAAGTGGGCTTGCTTTCGAGCTTCCTCTGTTAATGTTTGTTCTCTGAGGGTTTTCTATGTGAAAACTCGTTGAGTTATGAGACCTCGTGCGAAGTGGCCGAAGATACGCGTGCGGCGTCGGGTGTGGGAATGGACGCGACATTTTAGGCGACCTTTGCTGTCTTGCTCTTAAATTCGTAGGCGGTTGCTCTCGGAAGTTAAGATAGGAACGCAGTTTCTTTTGGCAAAGACTGCTCTGGCTCGTATGTTTGTGTTTTTCGGCAGAAGTTAGATTTTATCCTATATTCTCAAATCCTCTAAAACTTCCTAGTGTTCGTAATTACTGAAATATCACGGTAAAGAAAATATAAAATATACAGGTGGTTAAAATATATGGAAGTCAAGATTTCTTTCTCAAGCCCAGTTGTCGAAAAAATTTGAAAAGATTAAAAACAATTTGTGTTTTTCGAGGCAGTTTTGAGATTTTTCTAGTCTGTTCCATGGTTCTAAGAAACAATAAAATAATTTTTGTTATTTATTTTTCAAAATATTATTTTGAGTTTAAATTTGGGTCTGAGAAATTATCAAAAATGTTTTTCTGATTATCAAAAATGTTTTTATTTATCATATTTTTTCAGTCAAAAAAATAGTGCTAAATGGCAAAAAATTAAAAACGTGTGTTTGGCTGTAGAGGGGTGTGGGTGGTAGGACGGGGACTAGAAACAATTTAAAAAATTATTTTATGTTAGAATTATAAGTAATCACTCATAAGTCATTTGGTTAAGGGGAACTTTTTACCATTTTTTCCGGGTGTACCCTTAGATTAGAAAGAAGAATTCGACCATAGGACCACTCGAGCAGCGAAGAGACCAATGTGATTCCCTCACTCTGTTGTTCGCTTCTTCTTCCTCTTTTTCTTCTTTCTCAACCTCATCTCAACATAAACGCAACAAAAACGCTCATCTCAACACGCTTTGCTCACTACAAGTCTGCATAGCTTAGAATGAAAACAATTTAAGATTTACTGTTTTGTTCATTTTGTGCATTAGAAATAGGAAAAAGAATTCAATGCCAATAGTTCTGCTGAGGGACCACTGTGGCAGTGCAGAGGAGGTGATTCCTTCTCCTGATCTCCGTCTGCTGACGCTTCTCGTCATCTCAACATTATCTCAACGCGCTCCGCTGCCGGAGTCCGTCTCCTGCAGAATGTTGCTCTTCTCTCGGGCTCGAGTAGCTTCGCTTGTACTTCAATGGCTTTTGAAATATTCTTTTCTCTTCGGAGAGTGGAAACCTTCTTATTCTTGCAGTTAGTGTAACCTGAATCTTCTCGTCATCGCTCGTTTTCACGCCATGCTTCTGCTTGTTATTTTATCATTTCTGTATTTTTGATCCCTAAGTAATCGGTGTTTCATTATGTCTTTTTATCTTGTGTATATTATGTCTATTTAGTCAACTTGAGGAATTTATTTTTCTCAAATTATACCTAGATAAGAAGTAATTCAATTATTTTTGTTCAATTAAAACACATTACACAATTAAATGTGCATGTAACTTAAGGAAATTTAAATTAGATCCTAATAAAGCAGTTATACATTCTATAAAATTGATTATTGGGAGTATAAGGTTTTTAAAAGAATCATTTTTAAGGAGATTTTGGATCGTTAAGAAATTATGTTCTGAAACTGCAATGTCATTAAACCCTTCGAACCTGAAAAACGTATATTCAGTTAATTTGGTCTTCGGTTGCACGTCTCATTCAGCTACGTATAGTGTTTCTTACGTATAATCCTCCTTATCTATCCTCCATTCCACTTGCGTATAATGCTTAATTTTGATTATTTTGCGTATATGTTGCGGAACGGATGTTATTAATGATATTTGGAGATAATAATGTGATATTTAGAGACCGCGTGTCACCAGCGCTGATAATGATGGTATAACAGGTAGTTTAGTGTCAGTGGAAAGTGCTTTCTCCTGGCGTGCATGTAAGGAAAAATCGTACAGAATCTCTATGAAGCGGTGGCCGCGACCAGAACTACAGAGTGTTTTTATCGTTCGCCGAAGAATCGGGCCGCGTCGCCCGGGCAATCGAGGGCTCACTCGCCGGGAGAAATGCTGATTCACCGCCCGTGCTGCCATTCGAGAACTATCGCTACCGCGTAACTTACCTTAAAGAAGATGCTGAAAGTGGTGTCCTTCGGCTCGCATGCATTCTTGGCACCTCCGGAATAAATTATGATTAACCCTTTGAAGTAAATCTCGAGGAATTGCGGCGATTTTCTCTTCAATAGAGCGCCGGAGCTCTTCCTCCGAATGCGGGTTTTCTGCATATACCTGATCTTTCAAGTATCCCCAAAGGAAAAAGTCACAAGGAGTCAGATCAAGTGATCTAGGAGGCCATAACCCACGACTAATTATTCTGTCATCACTATAAACATTATTTAGAAGTTCATGGATCGACCAGCAGTGTGAGCTGTTGCCGAATCCTGTTGAAAGTAACCATAGAACCTTTCTTCTGGTGTCAATTGTTTGAAGAATAATGTCAATATCTGATGAATGTAAACATCAGCAGTAACGGTGGTGTTGAAAAAAATAGGTCCGATAATTCTTGTGGAACTCAACGCACACCACACTCCTATCTTTACGTCGTGAAGTATCGGCCGGTTGCGCCGAGCGACGAACGCGCCGGATGAACGGGAGCCTTGTTGACAAATCGCCGGGCAACCGAGGTGCGTCATCTTCGGCGAAAGATAAAAACACCCGGTACTTGGCCCAGGGTTACGCACATACAAGCATTTGGGTGATACTTTACATGGTGGTCCGCTGCAGTTGCTTGCGAGCCATTCTCCTTTTACTAGATTAGAGCCGATCGCGGCGAAGTGCCTCCCTCCTCGCTCCTTCAGATGAGCCGACTCGACAGTGGCCCGCAGATTCTCGGTGTCTCAGAGCGGGGCCGATGAGCCGCTCCTTTGAGCAGCGGGAAGGCAGGTGAAATTGTTGTTCATAGGAAATTCGGTTTCAGAGTTACATACATTTTAATAAGCTGCAACCGGTAGCGGTAGCTCAGTGCATCAACAGATGTTACTGCAGCGCCTCTGTCTGGGAGGTCCTAGGTTCGAGGCCTGACGGCGGTAGGATTTTCGACAGTAGCTTTGTCAGCTAGGTCGAATTCAGTCGCTGTCTGGAGAAGAATTCTAACGGCCGGCTGCTCTGATCGGTAGTTTTTCGTGGTTTCTCCGAGAAACATCAGACGAATGGCAGAGCATTACCCTAACAAACGGGCCACGGACCGAGTGCAATCTTTCCTACCTCTTCCTTGCCCTATACTCTCCCCTTACACACAGTGAATATAGTTCTGATTTGGAAATAGAAATAGCAGCCAGTTGTGATTTAGAAACATTGTTACCCAACAAATCAAACAAGAAATATGAGCGTGAATAATTCAATTTTCAAAGATTGATGTGGGAAAAAACCGTTTATTCCATATCGGAAAAAGTTTGATTGCTTACGTTTTTGGCAGAGAATTAGAAATCAAGAATTCTTTTATTCCACTACTCTATGTTAAATAATACAACATCACTTAATGACAACATTAATATCAATTTAATGTTAGCTTCCGTGGCTCGGGTCGTGTCAGACGCATGACAGAGTGACACCGCGTCGTTGGTTGAGAGGCCGACGTTTCGCCTATTTTCCCAGGCCCGTTTCCACGCCCGTTTCCCAGGCTTCATTGAATTTGTCTTATTTTTACGTGGCGAGACTCAGGCAATGAGGCCTGCTCTTCCGTCTGACCCCTCAAATTTCGTTACACTCCTTACCGCAATCATGGGAGAAAGAAGGTATTACTTGGGCGACGAAACAGGCGATTTGAATTTAGCTCAGATGCATCATTTAGGCTTGAGGATCTTTTACATGCAGTAAATGTACTAACATGGGACAGCCGACTTTACTTCCTCCGAAGGAGTGCGTACGAAGGATTTTTTTGCCCTTAAAATCCATGGCTTCGATCAGGATGCCTGCAAACCTGCAAACTTGGGTATAGCAGTCCGATACGCTAACCGCTAAACCATCGCCGCCGCCAAATTCATCAGGACAGTGACTCCGCGGTGCTGCGCGACCGATATTATTCACCGGTATTATATACTGGACAGCGAAGAAATCGTTGATACCAGTAAGTTGACTTGTTTATTAGCGTTTTTAAAGGGGAAAAATATAAGATACCAGACGAAGTCAAAAATATTTTCAAAAGAAGAGTGGCAACTTACGCCATTACTTTACCGTCCTAGTATGGTAATGAAGTACATTACCACACTAAGGTCATAAAGTTATGTCTTTATAAAAGTTTCATTACGAAACTGATTGGAAAGGCATAATGTTTGACTTTACTCAACAAATGCGGATAAACAAATATAATATCGTATTACTATTTTCGATTTGTTATGAAACTAAAAAATGTTGTACAATTTTTGTACCGTAATATCGTATTACTATTTTCGATTTGTTATGAAACTAAACATAACGATTGAATTCTCATTTTGAACATCTTGTTATATAATGTAATATAATTTTTCGATATATAGTATTTCGTAAATCATTTTATATCGAATTATTTTGTTATTTGATTTTCAGATATATTTTATCTGGAAATATGTTTACTGTAAATGTTTCAATTATTATTATGATAACTCTTTTACTTTCTCGAATACATACATATATTTGGAGTAATACACCTAGAATACAGAAAGTTATGTAAAGCTGAGGCAAATAGATTTCGAGGTTTCAACGGAAATACAGGTTTCCATATATGTGTAAGAAAAAATTGTTTTTAAAAATGTATATTATCATCTCCATCGTGCATAGAAACTGTGTTATTATATTTGGAAAATACTAACTTTCAAAAATGTGTTCTGCATTCAAAGTTTTCATTACTTTACGGTCAATTTCAAAATCCACAAGAAAATACTACGCCCTACGTGAAAAAGAGAGTGCAGGCATTCTTACAAAAACATTCACATTTATAAAAAACAAATTTCCTCTTCAAAAATCAACAAGTTTATTATTTTGCATATTTGGGTAGGTAAACAGGAGGGAATGGGAAAACATAAATACTTGTTATATGCGAAATTGAAAGTAGCATTACAATATTTCAATTAACTCCCGTTTGTTTCCACTCCACGTTCATGATGATTGATGAAAACACTTATATCAGCAGTTTTCATTTCTTCTCTAAAGTCAATAATGATATGCATCATATTTCGGTCCTGATAAAAATTAAGAGTCCCATAATCTGTGATTGAGAATTAAACGCTTATGCGAACACTTGTGATAATTAGATCTACTTGGACAGTGCATAAAATTAGCTTCAAAATACGCAAACGTGCTCTTCTTTTGCCAGTTCCTGTGATAGGTGTAGAGAGGGGGGTGTTGGTTGCTATTTTATTTGCAAAATAAAAAAATTAAATCTGTGATTTTTTGTCGGTTCAAATTATTTTCCTTTTATTCGGGGGCAAAAATTTCGTTGTTAAATATTGATAGCCTCGCGTTCTTGATATTCAAATATGTATAGGAATGCATGAGGTATGGTTTCTGGTGCTCAAGAGCGGTGTACAAGTTGTACGTCCTCATACGTCACATAGCCTGTACCTTTTTTACGAAAAAAAAATGAAATTCTAATTTTTTCTGGGCCAAGAGCGAGGGCGAGGGCCGGATGTGGTTAAAAGGGGGCCGAGCCGATGGAGAGGCGGACGGGAGTGGGGTAGTGCGGCGCGGGGCGGGGCGGCGCGGGGGCGGGCGGGCGGGGCGGGCGGGCGGGCGGGCGGGCGGGGCGGGGCGGGGCGGGGCGGGCGAGGGCTATGGCGGAGCGCCAGGCGGCTCTTGTCCCAGAGGTAATGAAGCGCGAAACCCTCCCTCTCCCCCCTCCACCCCCTCTCGGTCTTCCCGCTATCTCCGCTGCCAGGCGCACCTGTCAGGACCCGCCCCCTTTCTTTGCTTTCAGACGCGCCACGAGGCAATGGGAGTGGTCCTCAGATATTGGCCAGGACGCGGTTCTGTTGAAATTGGAGGGAGTTCAGTGTTTTAGAACGTGTTGGTCTTCTACACCTCAACGTTCTAAGAAGCAATTTAGGCTTGAGTTCTGCTTTATGCGCTGGGAAAATAAATGGAAAATTGTTGTTGCAAGTGAAATGCTGATCTTGAAATAAAAAAATATATTTTTCAAATGACGTCTGGACAAGAAATAAATAAATAATTGAACTTTATTACTTTGAGTATTTACATTTCCAAAGTATAGTACTATATTAACGTTCATAAAAGGCAAAAAAAAAAGAATATTCACATTCAATTGATTCACAAAACTAAATGACGTGTTGAGGTATTCCAAAGCCTTTCACATTTTCAAATAGTTCTACACAACTTAATATGACAAACTCCGTAGCAGCGCCATCTGCCCACAGGCCTCTTACGTCCACTTCACGTGTCCCAACACTACAGACAGCTCTGAAGTCCTCAAGGAAGCAGGGCCAGATACTCAGGGTCAGGCGCGACTTTCATCACCCCCCTCACACACACCACACACAACACACACACACACACACCTTCTGACCACGCCCCAAGCGGCTGTTTCCGTTCCCTCCCTCTCTCTCCCCTCATTTCTTCTTGCCCTGTGCCGCCACAAAGGCACGGTGCTTCCACATACAACATATTACACCTTTGAGGCCGAAGCCCCAGAAGTAGTATTGGATTTGCAGCGGTTTCTCCCGTGATCCTTCCCCACTTCCTTCATCGACCCCGGCGGCTCTGATGTAGCATAAGAACGTAGTTCGTAAATTGTTAAAAGGAAAACTGTACGGTTGACTCGTGATAATACAAGATTCTGCAATCTATTATCTATTGAAGTGGAACGTTTTAAAAAATTCACATTTCATTTCAATGCAAAGAAATGAAGCCATATCTACTCGTCCATTTCCTTTCTTCTTTCACTCGTAAAGAAACATCTCTCAGAACGCATAGAGTTGTACGAAATATGTTGTAATCCTATTATTACCCTCCTCTGAAAGTGCATTACCT
This sequence comes from Teleogryllus oceanicus, assembly GCA_964035755.1. NCBI lineage: Eukaryota > Metazoa > Arthropoda > Insecta > Orthoptera > Gryllidae > Teleogryllus > Teleogryllus oceanicus. The sequence continues at coordinate 119,375,884 of CAXIVR010000005.1, read as the reverse complement.
AGAACCGCTCTGCGAACCGTTGGCGGTGGGAGATCTTAAGGATGTTACCCATGTGTCTCGCGTTCCAAGTCGGCGCCTTCGTGGGCTCCCTGGGGCCTTCGCTCGCGAATATCGAGAGGTCGCGAGGCGAGAGGGTTCTCCCGCATAAATAATACACACACACATTGCCTGAACCGGCCCGCCCCGCCCCGCCATTTCCCGCCGCCTCCTCTGACTCCGTCTCGCTCCGACTTATTGCGTCTCCGCTCTGCCCCGCACCGCCCGCCTCCATCCTGCTCTGTCTCTCTCCCTCTCCACCCCTCCATCCGCCCCTTCGCCTACCTCCATCACGCCCTGCTCCGCTCCACCCCGCTCCTTACCTCCCCCCGCTCCACCCCGCACTAGTTGACCCTTCCTCATCAAACCCGCACCGGGAGCGGTAGCTCAGTGCATCAACTGATGTCACTGCAGCGCCTCTAACCGGAGGTCCTAGGTTCCCACTCCCCACCGCGGCAGGATTTTCGACACTAGCTTTCAGGAAGGTCGAATTAAGTCGCTGTCTGGAGGAGAATTCCAGCGGCCGACTGCTCTGATCGGTAGTTTTCCGTGGTTTCTCCGATCAACACCAGGCGAATGCCGGAGCAGTTTCCTATCAAACGGGCCACGGACCGCGCGCGATCTTTCCTTCCTCTTCTTTGTCCTATCCTCTCCCTTTACACACACAACTTACTCTAACATTCACGACACAACCACCGCTCGGAGCTTAGAGCTTGTCTCGGTGGGGTGCCCCGCTGGTGGGAGAGTTCTGGTTAGGGAAACCCCACTAGCCGACAGTAGGTCAGCACCAGATCTCGCCATCCAGCGGGGAAGACCACCGCCATCTCCCGAGAAAAAAACATGCACTTCACTAACGAGACTAATGACTGAAGCAGTTCATGCACCCGGAAACACGAAAAAATCAATCAATCAATCAATCCTCCAACCTGCACTACTCCACTCCGTCCCTTCCACTACTCTCCACCAACCTCCACCCTGGTCCGCCCCACTTCACCCGCTCCACCTCTCTCCACTCTATCTCGCTCTGCTCCACCCCGCCACACTAGCACCATATCAGCCCGCCCCTTCCCCATCGGAGCATCGCCTGCCGACGATGGCGCGCGACCATGCATTATGTATCCCTCCCCCCACTCCTTCCCTTACGAGGATCCCCGGCCCGAGCCTTTGCAGCAGTTCAGCCTTGACACGTCCTTCGCGCTTCCTTCTCCGCAGCTACACATGACACACGCCCCGTTCCATCTGCTCTCCATTCCGATTCCTCCGCGTGACTTGCATATCCAAGCACGGCGCTGTCTCGGGAGAGGGGATGTGTTTTGTAGAGAAAAACACATTCAAGTAGGTTCTTGTCAAACTGCAAAGTTGTTCTGGTAAACTGGATTGATTGACTTTTTCCTGTTTCCGGGCACGTCAACTGCTTTGTTCATTAGTGCCGTTAGTGTAGTGCATGTTTTTTCTCCGGAGATGGCGGTGATCTTTCCCCGCTGGATGGCGAGATCCGGCGCCGACCTACCGTCGGCTAGTGGGTTTCCCAACCAGGACTCTCCCACCAGCGGGCACCGCCCTAGCTGGACAAGCTCTAAGCTCCTGACCGGTCTCCAGGAATATGTGGTAGTGTAGTGCATGTTAGTGTAAGTGTGTGTGTAAGGAGAGGATAGGACAAGGAAGAGGAAAGACAGATCGCGCGCGGTCCGTGGCCCGTTTTTAGGTACTGCTCCGGCATTCGGCTGGTGTTGATCGGAGAAACCACGGAAAACTACCGATCAGAGCAGCCGGCGCTAGAATTCTCCTCCAGGCAGCGACTGAATTCGACCTAACTGGAAACGCTAGTGTCGAAAATCCTGCCGCCGTCAGGACACGAACCTAGGACCTCCCGGTCAGAGGCGCTGCAGTGACATCAGATGATGCACTGAGCTACCACTCCCGGTGGGTAAACTGGAAAGTCGCAATTTTGTCTTGTGTAATGGCCAAAATACAACAATAAAAATATTAACGTGAATAAGTACAGTTGCTGACACCACTAAAAATTAAATTTCTTGTCTTCTAAAATAGAGTTCTTTCGACCAAAGAGTCTTGTGTCCCTGCGTCGTAGTTAATCCATAGGAGTGTATTCCTGAGCTGGCGAGAGAGAGGCAAGGCTGCCTGCCCTTTCGCTCTGTGCGCATTCAAACAGCGTCCCGGGGTCCACCGTTACACTACTATCTTCGCGGGCTTAACATAAACAACAGAGTGACAAGGCTTCAGACAAATTACTCATAAATTGATTATTTCGCATTTTCGTGCGTGTTAACCGCTACGGTTATTAGTAACATCTGCGCTGAGGTAAGTGTAAAAATATTCTTCTTCGCTGGATGACAGAAAATACGACATGGACCTACCCGTTGGTTTGAGGGATTTTTTCGGCCAGGTGTCTCCCATCAGCAGGTCATCGCCCCAGCCGGAACAAGCTCTAAGCTCGTGACTGGTCTCCCGGCATGTGTGGTAATGTAGTGCATGTGGATGAAGTAGGGGGTGATGATAGGACAAAGAAGATGAAATAATGATCGCGCGCGTTCCTAGCTAGTTTGTTACAATACTGTCCGTGCTCTTGCCTGGCATTGATCTGGGAAACCATGGGCAACTACAGTTTAAAGCAACAGGCCGGTAGAATTTTTCTCCCAAACAGCGACTGAATTCGACCTAGCTACCTACATAAAGGCGAAAACCCTGCCACTGTCGGTTTTCGTAGCCTTGGACATCCCGTCAGAAGCACTGCTGTTACATCAGCTGCCACCCAATTCGTTCCGCCAAGGAATTCCCGTCCCGCATCTCGCCCAACGTACCACGCTTTCTATTTTCTGCCGCTCTGCACCTTAGCGCTGTACGCCCCGCCCCGCCGCGCTATCATACTATCGTTTCACTTGCGTTTCCCCTTCGTTTCCTCTTTGTTTCCCCCTCGTTTAGACTTCTATTCGACTTCGATTCAAATTCTATTCGACTTCATATTCGACTTCTTTTCATTTTCGCTTCGACTTCAATCTACTTCATTCGACTTCGCTTCGACTTCTAATCTACTTCTATTCGACTTCGCTCGACTTCAATCTACTTTTTCTTCGCTTCGCTTCGACTTCGTTCGACTTCGCTTCGACTTCGCTTCGACTTCGCTTCGACTTCGCTTCGACTTCGCTTCGACTTCGCTTCGACTTCGCTTCGACTTCGCTTCGACTTCGCTTCGACTTCGCTTCGCTTCGCTTCGACTTCGCTTCGACTTCGCTTCGCTTCGCTTCGACTTCGCTTTGCTTCGCTTCGCTTTGCTTCGACTTCGCTTCGACTTCGCTTCGACTTCGCTTCGACTTCGCTTCGACTTCGCTTCGACTTCGCTTCGACTTCGCTTCGACTTCGCTTCGACTTCGCTTCGACTTCGCTTCGACTTCGCTTCGACTTCGCTTCGACTTCGCTTGACTTCGCTCGACTTCGCTTCGACTTCGCTTCGACTTCGCTTCGACTTCGCTTCGACTTCGCTTCGACTTCGCTTCGACTTCGCTTCGACTTTCTTCGACTTTTCTTCGACTTTCTTCGACTTTTCTTCGACTTTTCTTCGACTTTTCTTCGACTTTTCTTCGACTTTTCTTCGACTTTTCTTCGACTTTTCTTCGACTTTTCTTCGACTTTTCTTCGACTTTTCTTCGACTTTTCTTCGACTTTTCTTCGACTTTTCTTCGACCTCGCTTTGCTTCGACTTCGTATTTCCGTCTCCCTCCGATCCCTCCGTCATTTGTGCGTTCCTATTAAAGACCAATGTAACGATGAAAATTTCTCAGAAATCCTTTCCACCTCAGCTTCTTCCCTTCAAAGCTTTCAAGAGCCCCCATCCTCCGAGGAAACTTTGTTCCAAATATTTCGCGCTTATTTTCTGAGCCGACGAAATTCCGGGTATAATTAAGAGGCTGTGCGTAGTCTAATTCTGCGATTGTCAAGTTTTTAATACCACGCTTGGAACAAACAGAAGACAGCGGCCGCCGCTCCCTGGCGAATAGTGTTGGCAAGCAGAAAGCAAGGGTCACTGGTGGCGCCCGACTCCAGTGGCCCTCTGACGAAATCCTTACTTTCATTGAAAGCACGAGGTTTCTTCTTTAAACCGAACACGATTTTCAGTTTCATTCTAATATGTACAGAACATATTAACTGCATGAACCGCAATATTACTTTCTCATTTCCAACACACTTCGAGATTATTGTGATATTCTGCAGAACTTGTAGATACTTCTAGAATTTCGTTTAAAACTTTTGGTTCTGGCTGCGTTTAGAGTGAAGAATCTTAAATATGATTTCAACAGATTTCATTTACTGACTTATGAATGAGATTGTAACATGGGCGCACGTCAAGGTAAGAGTCACGAGATTGTGTCACAAAATGTTGGAGCTATTGATAACAGAAATATAACGAGGTGTACAATCTAGTTATAATATATGAGTACAATGTGATTTTAATCTTTTAGATTGTATTAAAATAATAGACAATGTGAAGAGCCCTAGAAATAGAGCTCAAGCCTTTGGAAGATGATGGAATTCAAGCATTAAAACGGGAAACGCAACTGGAGATTGGATGTCGCTGTTTCTTGGGGACGATGACTACCGGTTGGATCCCAACGCGGTGCAGACTAGTAAATGCCTGCAGCGACAAAAGGCTTCTTGGATTTAGTGCGAAGAATTAAAATAATACAACCGGAAAGCATTTCTACGAACATTAGTTGAGTGTCGCAACCTCCCTTGGCACGGTGTTATCAGTGGGAAAGCGTAGAGTGCTAGCGCTCACAATTTCGAAGGATGCCATGCCTCAAGGCAGCTAAGATAAATTCCAATGAACTTCAACTATACTTCACAAATAATTGGTTCCATGTCTGCCTGGCTGCTCTTCTTAGACACGTTTGCCAACCTCATGTCCAGAAATTTCTCATTTCCGACAACCTTTCAGATGGAAAGAGCTTTCAAGATATAGTATGAAAAATTATTCTCCGCTCCACACTTGTACCCTGCTGTCTCTGCCTCCTCTCTTCTCTACGAGCGCCTTCTGTGGAAACGCCCGTTTGCAGTAGTAAAGAAATCCGCTGATCATGGGTCGTCCTGGGTCCTCTGACCAGGGTCGCCCTATGGATAAGGCGAAACGCTGTCTCCACCTCTGATGCCTGGAACTGCAAATTAACTTCCCGCCCCGCCCACTGTCCGCCCCTTTCCCCTCCGCCGCCACACAGCGCTGAATGCGCAATGAGGAAGACCCAGAAGCCCATGAGTCCTCTGCGACTTCCAATGCGGAGAGTTTCGCAATGCAACTCCTTGCTTCCGAATTCCACCAGTCATGAGCGTGTAATGGTGTCATAGCTGTGCACCGGCCAAGGGTGTATGTGGAAAGTATAGGCGTATCTGTTTCAATACATGTTGTCTCAGATTAAATATTAGAAAATTATAGGGTATGCAAAATTCTGGGATCTTCAATATAATCAATTTTTTGCCTAATAGCATTTGGTGGGAAATTACATGCAACGATAAGGGCGTAGGCTTCCGCGACCGGAGTCAGAAGCTATTGTTGCGTCATAGACTTGACTCCCTGCTCCTGAGTTGCAAGGTATGGGGATAAGGGAGCCAAATATAGGCTCCCAAACAAAGGCCACCCTTCACGGAAATCCCAGACGCCGGGCACAAAATGCGGCGTCGGTGGCACTCGCTTCAAAACGAGTGCGTGGGCGGCAGATGACGGAGCAGGTTATGTGACTCGGGTCTATACTAGTGCGTCGCAGAACCATTCGGGGTAACGTTCCCGGTTTCTCGCGGCAAACACCGCAAAACGTGACTGGCTAAGTCTGGCGCGGGAAGTGCTGAAGGCACGAGTAAGTGTTTGAGGTTCGGACACGGTGAAGTATGCCTTATACTTCAGGGCAGATGGTCTGCCGAGGCACACGAGATGCCCAGTTGCGAATCGGCCGAGTTGGCTACTCGCAGGCGCGGCCGCAAAGTGCGTGTTGGGAGCGGGGGCTGTGGCAGGTAGCTCCGACAAACGCCTTAGAGTGAGGTTTTAGTTCCTGTACATAATTTATTGTAAATAAATTGTAAATACCCACTCGTGTCTGTTTCTTTGTGGTGTAGATCCCTACCCACGACGTTACACTATGTAGATGTCCGGGAGGCGTCACGACTTAGGCACGTTTCGGCCGCTATTCTGTGACTTTCCTCGGCATTTTCTCAGACATTTCACCCTGAGAAAGGTGGCAGAATGGCGCAACTTGGACGCGACGCCTGCCGGACTGTCAAGTAGCTACATCCATGCATCCATGTTACACTTCCGACATTTGCCTGCGACCGTTGGTAACTTCTCGTGCATTGTTGTTCGGCAGGTACACGAAACCTCTTTTCGGTGCTTAGAACAGGACCAGGGGAGTACCGGGGTATTGAGTTGCATCAGAGTGCATCAGGGGCAAATAAACGTATGTTAAAACGTGTAATGTCTTTGTATTGAATTTCTCACTACATGTTTGTTCACCAAAACAATGATCTGTGACCTCGCTATATGCCCAGAAAGCTTTTCCCTGTTTATTCCGAGAAACATTCTAAACTACGAAGATTCTTGAGTTTCTGAATAAACATTACGTTTTGCCTCATGTTATTTTTTCGTATATGTGCGTGTATACGGAGCATTACAAATAAACGCACTATATAAAACGTTATCTAGTGGCCCGGAAAACCGATTTCTATATTTGCATTGAATAACATTTCATTAACGCCATTTTAATGTATTAATTAGATTTTAAAATTACAGGAATTTCTTCTTCTTTCTTCTTTCTAGTTTTTTTTTCAGCCGACAGCCGGTTACCCTTACGTCCTGATGGGACACATATTCGACCATACACTAGACACCAACACACTTGCGGGCTCCTCTGATCTGGGGTCAGCAGAACGCGAGGCCCTCCATGACAACACATACATACAAAGACAAGGGACAAACAACCATGCCCAAGGCGGGCTCGAACCCGCGACCCTTCGGACCGAAGCGCTGAGTCGGTACTCACTTTAGCCACCTCGGCCATCCACGTCGGCTAATTACACAAATTTAATATTTTAAAATACATATCAATCCGATATATTTATATTATTTTTCAAAGATAATTGATGATGATTGTTTCAAAGATTGATGAATTTATTAGCGGAATTGCCTCAAATGATTTCTAGTGAAGTTTCTCGAAAACTCAAAAGTTTTCATTGAATATGAGCTTCATAATGCGTATTTCCGAAAGAATCACACTTTCCTCAAATTCTCCAAAAGCGTGCATATAGAACCAAGTTTGACGCTTCTATAATACACTTAGTCATATTTCATTTATATTCTGCTTTGGTTCTTTATTTTTGAACAGACCTTGAACAGTTAATGCAGATGAGTTATTTCAAACATTTAATTATTTTTTTCACACTATTTCACAATTATTTTTTAAAACAATAGATAAGGAGAATCTTCCCTACATATTGTTTTTCTATAACATACACTTATAACTAAAAAATTAAAATTTTAAATTTAATCAAAAGCCTAAAGATAGGAAAAAATAATCCTCGAAATGTTGCAAGATAATAATAAAAAGTATGAAATAATTCATCTTCATTAACTGTTCAAGGTGTGTTCAAAAATAAAAGGACCAAAGTACAATACAATAATATAGACGAACAGACACATCAAATAATCATATTTCTGTTCTAGAATTAGCGCACCGAGAATTGGCAAAATGTGAAAAAATGTCCTCTAGGCTTTAGAATAGATGGCGCCAGGGAAGATGGTACAAAACATAAAAGTTAGACCAGATCAAATAGGTGAGAAAACTAGTACGAGAAAGTCAGTGTAATTCTGTATCATTACTAGTTATTTTGATTCTACAACAAAATAACAGGCGTGAGGTAAATTTTTAAGTTGAATTGAAATGTAGTTTACTTATTTTAAATTTGATTATAACAAATACAATCAGTTTGATACTCTGAAGGGAACTTCACAAATAGTCCAGAAATTGGCATCATACATAACTTGTATTGGTTATTCACTGAACTAATGCCCTACATTTATGATTAATTCCTGAAGAATGCAACTTGCCTTTCAGCAAAACAAGTGAAAATAATGAAACGCGTTTAATGTCTGGAATTTCTACGCATTGTTAATTGTTTTCGGAAGATTATTTCCAAACAGTATTACTGCAAATATTTGCTCGCACACTTCCGCACAAAATGTTTATTCATTTCACGAGGGTATGTATATGAAATGCTGCTTGTTTACCTGATTGAATTTCAAGTGAATGCGATTTCGCGTGACAGTGGAGGCATAATGAAGAGCAAGCGATAGTGTCTCTGAAATCTGAACAACTGAAATCAGTGGAGGAAGGAGAGAGGAAATAATTTCTTTGAACGTGACAAGGGAGCCCAATGTTACCCAGAAAGTTAAAATTCCTCGAATCGTCTTTAAATGTAGTAGCTGGAAAAACTTTAGTTCAAAATGGTCATGAATAGAGTAATAAAACTGAAGTAAATTAGTTGAGAGATTACGAATTCCAAGAATTATTTTTTTCGTCGAAGGAAAATTGCTCTGAAATGTTGGGCGAGCTTTACGATTGCTTCAAATTATTCTTCATATTAAGTGAAAAATGTAGTCTGGAAATTTAGAAAGTCTGGAGAAAAAAATTCTCATTTCGATTTTAAGGCAATTATTAAAAGACGGATTCCCATCCCTAGATCAATACCTGATATGTTAATATTCCATGTATCTTTCCGTATTTCTGTATCTAGAAGCAATTCAAAACTCCGCTCTACCATAAAGACGATCGTTGTTAGTGACCTACTGCACGTTTAGTGTGTGTGTGTGTGTGTATGGTCTACAATGTCGTCTTTCTCCGTTGTATGGTTCAGACCTGGGATTCCCAAGAAACGGCGGTATGGACCCCTTGGGGTCTACGAAATTTTGGAGAAGGTCAATGATGATTAATGGTCGATTGGAGTGAATTGTCGAATACGAACCAGCGACTAAATGGTATAATCAAGTTCAAACTCACATTGATTCACAAAAGAGTCAACGAAATTGGTAAATAATTGTATTCTGATGTAACGCAATCAAACACAACAACAACAACAACAACAACAACAACAACAACAAATTACAAATTCAAAGTTACAAATTCTCTCCTCTTCTTTCGTATTCTTTCCTCATTCTTGGACAGTGTAGAAAACTCTTTACGGAACTTTAGAAAACAGTTTAGAAGTTATAACGGTGCATTAAAAGCGTTAGGGCACTCTATCACAAAAGAAAATTCTGCAATAAGCACTAGAGAAATTTTATGATCACAAAATCTTTTGAAATTTTGTAACCATTGCGCAACAAGGAAGACTGAGCTATCCAAAAGTGAAACATTCTTCGCTAATCTAAAATCGAGATATTTACGAAAATATTGGGATACAAAGCAATTATATTTAAAACATTTAGGTTCAATTTTTTGTTTCCGTTACTTCTGCTACATATTACAAAGAGATGATATTCAATGAAGCAAAAAATTCTTTTGAATTGAATCGATAAAAGGAAAGGGTTGGGAATCTGGTTTAGACAAACCTCACATCATTGGAATGATTGAAGGCGTTGTCATTGTCAACAATAGTACTATTGTTGACAATGACAACGCCTTCAATCATTCCAATAATGTAAATGTCAACTACACCTCACCACTGAATCAATAAACCTCACATCGCTTAAGTCCGCCTCACAAACTTTCCGTATTCTTCCCATTCTTTTCCCCTCCCTCTACTACCACTTTTCCAATTTATTAATTCCTCTCTTCTCTCCTTTCACATTCCTCTCTCCGTTCCCTCTTCTTCCATTCGTCTCTCCACTCTCGTCTACCAATTCTCCTCTTTCTTCCTTCTCTACATTCTCTCCGTGCATTCTCCGCCGAATCTCTACACTGCTTCGTTCGGTGTAAATATTCTTTAAACCGTGATATCTTTAGCTGCCCTCGGGGGGTGCCAACCCTAGAAAAACTTCATGTGAGACCGAAGTAGAAATAGAACATTTCTTTACCAAATGAACACTCATTGAGTTGGTTTTAATAGTGCCGTAGTCGCACTTGCGTTCTGTTCTGAGCTCAATGTTGCGAGTTTTGCCATGCACTTCTTCGATAAGTATCCCATATAAATTTACAGATATATCAGATATATTTCTGCCGCGCGATAGGTTTTCATTTCCAATCTGTTCACTAAACGGAATATTTTTCATTTGCGTATGAAGCAATCATTAGGGAAACATAATTACAGCTTGTATTTTCAATAGTATTTTGATACAGCTGAAACAGTGGACAAATATATTGCAATAATTTTCATTAGCATGCAAAACAAAACCTGTATGATTTTTGTATAGAGGAATCTGATTTTGAAAAGTGAAACTGGGTCACTCCCTGATAGAAAGTTGGAATGAACTTCCGATCGGGGATGAAGGTTAACGGTGTCGCTAGAGATGGGTGGTTCTGTGATAGCGTCGCTGGTTTCTCAGATCTCATTTTTCTAGAATGCAATGCACCTCTCTGTCTGCGCACTTTCATTTCGTAAATTATCTTACGTTACTTCTCTCCCTCTTTCTCTCCCTCCCTCTTTCATTCTCCTCTTTGTCTCCCTCCCTCTTTTTCTCTATCCTTCTTTCTCTCTCTCCCTCTTCGTCTCCCTCCCTACTTGTCCCTCTCTCTTTCTCACTCTTCCTCTTTGTCTCCCTCCCACTTTGTCTCCCTTCCTCTTTCTATCTCTCTCCCTCTTTCTATCTCTCTCCCTCTTTCTATCTCTCTCCCTTTTCTCTTTTTATCTCTCTCCTCTTTCTATCTCTCCTCTTCTATCTCTCTCCCTCTTTCTATCTCTCTCCTCTTTCTATCTCTCTCCCCCTTTCTATCTCTCTCCTCTTTCTATCTCATCCCTCTTTCTATCTCTCTCTTCTATCTCTCTCTTCCTCTTTCTATCTCTCTCTCTTCTCTTATCTCTCTCTCTTCCTCTTCTATCTTTTCTCTTCCTCTTCTATCTCTCTCTCTTCCTCTTTCTATCTCTCTCTTCCTCTTTCTATCTCTCTCTCTCTTCTCTTTCTATCCTCTCTCTCTTCCTCTTTCTATCTATCTCTCTTCCTCTTTCTTCCTCTCTTCCTCTTCTACTCTCTCTCTTCCTCTTTCTATCTCTCTCTCTTCCTCTTTCTATCTCTCTCTCTTCCTCTTCTCTCTCTCCTCTTTCCTCTCTTCTTCCTCTTCTTCTCTCTCTTCTCTTTCTATCTCTCTCTCTTCCTCTTTCTATCTCTCTCTCTCTCTCTATCTCTCTTCTCTTCTATCTCTCTTCTTCCTCTTCTATTCTCTCTCTCTTCCTCTTTCATCTCTCTCTTCCTCTTCTATCTCTCTCCTCTTCCTCTTTCTATCTCTCTCTCTTCCTCTTTCTACTCTCTCTCTTCCTCTTTCTATCTCTCTCTCTCTCTTCTCTCTTCTTCTCTCTCTCTCTTCTCTTTCTATCTCTCTCTCTCTCTTTCTATCTCTCTCTCTTCCTCTTTCTATTCTCTCTCTCTCTTCTCTCTCTCTCTCTATCTCTCTTCTCTTTTCTACTTCCTTGTCTTTTCTTTCATCATCTATTTTGTTTGACAACACTATGAATGTTTTACAGTTCTTTTGGAAAACTATTTATGACAACGAATAATGAATATAAAAGTTTAAAGTAAAAAACTGAAATTAAAATATCCATATGGCGGTTGAAAATATGTTTAACGTATGTTTTATGTAATTCATTAGATCAATATTGGAATAAATTTTTTTTAACATTTTGCAAAACTGAGTAGTCTATTGTTTTCTTCTTTCTTTTCATTATAAAAATACATACTTTTTATTTTTGAATTTAGTTGACTATTTTTATTAATCTGAACGCATCACAGGTGTCTGGTCTTTTTAAAATAGAAAAACACAAAAGATCTTCACGAAAAGCATGAAAAAGTTTCACATCAACTTTTAGTTACACGATTACAACTTTAACACGATTCGAAATTCTACTTTTTTATTTCCCAGAATGTCTCAGCTCATTTTGCAGAAGATAACAACATAGTCTGCCACGCCACTTCCAGTTGCATTTCGCCGGTGGATGAATATGGAGGAGGCGTGTCCAGTGTGCGAGTGATCCTGGCGATGCTCAATATTCATGACGTCACGCCAGTGGAGTGGAGCGGGCTGTTCAGCCGTCGGAAGCGCTCAAAGCTGAAGCTTTGTGCAGAAGCGGGGAGGGGGGGAGGAAAGCACAGGAATGAAGTATTACGAGAGGAGCGGGCGGACGAAGAATCAATAGAAACAAAAAATATGTTGTTGGTTAAATATCGTGTGTGTCATGGGACACACAAATGAAGTGAGACTTAAAGTATATGATATTACGCGCATTAACAAACCTAACCATACACATTATCCTAGATCCCGATAAATAAGTTTAATTATTTATGTATGGTCCACAACTATGTAAAGCTTTTTATTTGTATATCACTAACCCTGATGATGAATTAAATATATCGAAACGTCGGCAAACTGGAATGATTTACTATTTTAATTTTGTACTGTCACTAAATCCCAAGATCCGGAACATACATAATTTTATTGTGATTTTAATGCGAAACTCGAGCATGAGCTCAAAGGAAAATTTAAAAATCTATCTAAGACTTTTCCTTCAACGTGTATTTGTTTATAGCGCGCGACGTTCTTGTCGGAACGTCACATAGTAATTGTCACAAAGGAAAAGCTAAAGGGGTTATCGTCAGGAAACTGGATGACTTCTTGGCTATCGGGGTGACGCCGCGTAGTGGGCTGAGCGTCACGTATACGTCAGGAAACTGTAGCTCAATGAGACAAAAATAGGTCCACAGATATACACACTACACTTTAAAGAAATTTGAACAAACGAAATCAAATATATACAAGGACATCCGCTTGTCTAAATTAGCAAGTCTCGGTTTTATGGCTCTTGAATATTCTGTGAGTGTTGCGGCGGTACTAGGAGGCTGCTCTTTGACCCGTGGGGAGGTGTGTGAAGCTGTACCGCGCGGGGGCGGTCACATTGTCGGCGGCGGTGGCGGACGGTGGCTGGCGCAGATCCCGGCGGCCAACTGACGGCCGGACGAATGGGTGGTGATCCGCAAGAGCTCTCTCAGCAGGCGGCTGGAGGCGGCTGGAGACAGGACCGGCGGCTGGAGGCGCACTGGTAGTGCACAACAGCTGGTGAAGGTGCGACACCACGGTGCACGGAGAGTGGCGCACACGTGTGCAGAGCTTCTCCACCAGTCGGCGCAGGGCTGTCTCTCTGTGCTGGCCCTGGCTTACAAGTATACAGCCAGGCGAGTAGAAAGAGAGAGAGACAGACAGACAGACAGAGAGAATGAGACAGAGAGAGTGAGACAGAGAGGGTGAGACAGAGAGTGAGGCAGAGAGAGTGAGACAGAGAGAGTGAGGCAGAGAGAGTGAGACAGAGAGGGTGAGACAGAGAGAGTGAGGCAGAGAGAGTGAGGCGAGAGAGTGAGACAGAGAGAGTGAGGCAGAGAGAGAGTGAGGCAGAGAGAGAGTGAGGCAGAGAGAGAGTGAGCAGAGAGAGTGAGCAGAGAGAGTGAGACAGAGAGATGGAGACAGAGAGAGTGAGACAGAAGAGTGCGAGGCAGAGAGTGCGAGGCAGCGAGTGCGAGGCAGCGAGTGCGAGGCAGCGAGTGCGAGGCAGCGAGTGCGAGGCAGCGAGTGCGAGGCAGCGAGTGCGAGGCGGGAGTGCGAGGCAGCGAGTGCGAGGCAGCGAGTGCGAGGCAGCGAGTACGAGGCAGCGAGTGCGAGGCAGCGAGTGCGAGGCAGCGAGTGCGAGGCAGAAGTGCGAGGCAGAGAGTGCGAGGCAGAGGTGGGGCAGAAGTGCGAGGCAGAGAGTGCGAGGCAGAGAGTGCGAGGCAGAGAGTGCGAGGCAGAGAGTGCGAGGCAGAGGTGCGAGGCAGAGAGTGCGAGGCAGAGAGTGCGAGGCAGAGAGTGGAGGCAGAGAGTGCGAGGCAGAGAGTGCGAGGCAGAGAGTGCGAGGCAGAGAGTGCGAGGCAGAGAGTGCGAGGCAGCGAGTGCGAGGCAGAGAGTGCAGGCAGAGTGCGAGGCAGAGAGTGCGAGGCAGAGAGTGCGAGGCAGCGAGTGCGAGGCAGCGAGTGCGAGGCAGCGAGTGCGAGGCAGCGAGTGCGAGGCAGCGAGTGCGAGGCAGCGAGTGCGAGGCAGCGAGTGCGAGGCAGCGAGTGCGAGGCAGCGCGAGTGCGAGGCAGCGAGTTCGAGGCAGCGAGTGCGAGGCAGCGAGTGCGAGGCAGCGAGTGCGAGGCAGCGAGTGCGAGGCAGCGAGTGCGAGGCAGCGAGTGCGAGACAGCGAGTGCGAGGCAGCGAGTGCGAGGCAGCGAGTGCGAGGCAGAGAGTGCGAGGCAGAGGTGCGAGGCAGCGAGTTCGAGGCAGAGAGTGCGAGGCAGAGAGTGCGAGGCAGAGAGTGCGAGGCAGCGAGTGCGAGGCAGCGAGTGCGAGGCAGGCGAGTGCGAGGCAGCGAGTGCGAGGCAGCGAGTGCGAGGCAGCGAGTGCGAGGCAGCGAGTGCGAGGCAGGAGTGCGAGGCAGAGAGTGCGAGAGGCAGAGAGTGCGGAGGCAGAGAGTGCGCGAGGCAGAGAGTGCGCGAGGCAGAGAGTGCGGAGGCAGAGAGGCGCGAGGCAGAGAGAGCGCGAGGCAGAGAGAGTGCGGGGGCAGAGGAGAGGAGAGTGCAGAGAGGGCAGAGAGAGTGCAGGCAGAGAGAGGCGAGGCAGAGAGAGTGCGAGGCAGAGAGAGTGCGAGGCAGAGAGGTGCGAGGCAGAGAGAGTGCGAGGCAGAGAGAGTGCGAGGCAGAGAGAGTGCGAGGCAGAGAGAGTGCGAGGCAGAGAGAGTGCGAGGCAGAGAGTGCGAGGCAGAGAGAGTGCGAGGCAGAGAGTAGGGAGGAGGGCAGAGAGAGTGCGAGGCAGAGAGAGTGCAGGCAGAGAGAGTGCGAGGCAGAGAGAGTGCGAGGCAGAGAGAGGAGGCAGAGAGGTGCGAGGCAGAGAGGTGGAGGGCAGGAGGTGCGAGGCAGAGAGAGTGCGAGGCAGAGGAGGCGGAGGCAGAGAGAGTGCGAGGCAGAGAGAGTGCGAGGCAGAGAGTGAGGCGAGAGGGCAGCAGAGAGTGCGAGGCAGCAGAGAGTGCGAGGCAGAGAGAGTGCGAGGCAGAGAGAGTGCGAGGCAGAGAGAGTGCGAGGCAGAGAGAGTGCGAGGCAGGAGAGTGCGAGGCAGAGAGTGCGGCAGAGAGCAGGCAGAGAGTGCAGGAGAGAGAGTGCGAGGCAGAGAGTGCGAGGCAGAGGGTGCGAGGCAGAGAGGTGAGGCAGAGAGGTGCGAGGCAGAGAGGTGCGAGGCAGGAGAGTGCGAGGCAGGAGAGTGCGAGGCAGAGAGGTGCGAGGCAGAGATGAGGCAGAGGTGCAGGCAGAGAGTGCGAGGCAGAGAGAGTGCGAGGAGAGAGGCAGAGTGCAGGAGGTGCGAGGCAGGAGAGTGCGAGGCAGGAGAGTAGCAGAGAGTGCGAGGCAGGAGGAGGAGTGCGGGAGGAGTGCAGGCAGGAGAGTGCGAGGCAGGAGAGTGCAGGCAGAGGATGGGCAGGTGGCAGGAGGCGAGGCAGAGAGTGCGAGGCAGGAGATGGTGCAGAGGCGAGAGAGAGTGCAGGCAGGAGAGTGAGGCAGGAGAGGTGCAGGTCAGGAGGTGCGAGGCAGGAGAGTGCAGGCAGGTGAGGAGAGTGGAGGCGAGGCAGGAGTGTCGAGTGGCAGGGAGGTGAGGCAGGGAGGTGAGGCAAGTGCAGAGTGCAGGCAGGAGAGTGCAGCAGGAGAGTCGAGTGCAGTGGCAGGAGGTCAGAGGGCAGTCGAGCAGGGAGTAGAGAGTGCAGCAGAGTGAGAGAGAGAGAGTTGTGTGATTCTACATCAACAGCCTGTCTTTTCCGCAGCATTGGCATCGTCGGTTACAGTGAACCTAGGATAGTTGATAGTTGATAGTTTCCCGACGTTCACTATAACGAGTCGACTTACTCCTGAGATGACGTGGATTAAGATGAAAGTGTTGAAAACGATGACAGTTCAGAGCATTCGAGTTACAGAGGCATTTAATAGATCTTTCAGCTATTAACTGAGTGAAAGTACACTTGTAATAATTTACTGTTTGTGTTCATCCCTCTGTCTATCTCATGGCAGATTGGTCCTGAAACACAGAAGGAAGAACTTCCATGGGAGCATTTGCGGACACCTGGAGGCAGTGAAAGTGCTCGAGAGGCGCCCTGAAAGAAAGTGATTTAATGTCTCTAACCTTTGGTATTTACGCCACTAAAAGTGTACTATGTTCGTATCTTAACCTGGTTTCTTTTAACCGTTCACCGCTTTATTCGATTGCCACAATTTTGAGACGACGATGATTCGCTTTTCTGTCATGAAATACGTTTAGGACCAAAGGAATCAAAGAAAATCTATTACCACCTTTGATATCTTTTGATGTTTCATACAGTACAGTACTATATCAAAGTTAAATACTTGTCTACAGTAAGATGGTTAAACGTTTCCTCTACAAATATTTTTTTCAACGTACGTGTTTTTTAATTACAAACTCCACTTAAACATATCCGATACTGTTCGTTTCTACTGATAAAAACGACTTAAACAGTTTATGATAATATTATTAAGGTATTTTAACACAATTGCAAGCTGTTCTGGACAGCAGACCAGAGATTGTTGATTAAGAGTGAGTACACTGCAGTAACAAAATAACAAGGAGTATACAGCGCATGTACATCGTGCTGAAAAGACGTAGTACATTTGCATCGAAAGCAGAATGCTTTGGCGAATGCCGGAGCAGTACCCTAACAAACGGGCCACGGACCGCGCGCCATCTGTCCTTCCTCTTCCTTGTCCTATCCTCTCCCTTACACACACACACATTACAGTAACATACACTACACTACCACATATTCCGGGAGACCGGTCGGGGCTTAGAGCTTGTCCCGGCTGGGGCGGTGCCCGCTGGTGGGAGAGTCCTGATTAGGCCGAAACCCCACTAGCCGACGATAGGTCGGCGCCGGATCTCGCCATCCAGCGGGGAAGATCATCGCCATCTCCGAGGAAAAAACGTGCACTACACTAACGGGACTAATGACCAAAGCAGTTGACGCGCCGGAAACACGAAAAATTGATCATTCAATCAGAATGCTTTCTGCTTGACATGTTATTTCTTCGGTAACGTCAAACAAATTTTTAAGGTTCACCTCCTGTCGCGGAAACTGCTCTGTCGAGTGAGGATGTTCTTCTTTGTAGTGTGCCAGGAGATTTAAACGTTCTCTCGTAAGGAATTACATCAAAGCAAACCACGTAAACGTAAATCATTTTGCACGTTACTTTATTGTGATATTTCATTTGGTGACTACGTTATTCCATTTGTGTCTTTCATAATAAGTCTTGATTTTGCATTGTAAAACTGAAGCACATAATGCCTACGCGGATGCTGTTTCCCGTTAATGCCTCATTAAATTTAATTCATTCAGTGGCAAGCTCTGTCAGCAGCTGGTGTTTCACCCAGTGTGATGTGACATGAGGACCTGTTCTTTGGTTCCTATGGCTGAGCTCGTGTTAGTCCGTATGACAAATGGAGCGCAATCTGAAAATGATAAACCGACGCCGGGATAGCAGACTTCCAGGTCACGCGCAAGAACTGCTAGCACAAAACATTTGAGGCCAACGTGGGTGGCGATGAATGCGACGGTGGTGGTGGCGGCAATGGAGTTGGCGACAATCACTCAGTTCCACTTGTATGAGGTAGGGCCCAATATGAGTACCAAATCACCAGATGATTGCTGTGGGAAAGAACTGTTGCTATTGCAGGTACACCGACCAGGAGGTCATAAGAATACCTGAAACTGGGGAATTTTTGACACTGTAGAGCGACTTCAGTTGCTGTATGAAGGAGAGTTTTAGCGGATGTTTGCTCTACTTATAATTTTTGCGGTTTCTCCGCTCAGAACCAGTGGAATGCTGGAACAGTTCAAGAACAAACGTTCCACGGATCGTGCACATCCTTTCCTTCGTCTTGCCTTTTTGATACCTACACACACACACGTACACATACACACACACACACACGCACACTTACATGCAGTCTGGTGCACATGAGGAGACTACCAGCAAAGGTGGCTCAGGGCATGAAGTGATGTCACTGCAAGAATCATTTTCACATAAGGTGACTTAGTACTCGATTGAGCCCAGCCTCATATATGTGGATCTGAATATTTATCGCCTCTGACTGGAAGATCCTAAGGTGCGTGTCCCGGCGATGGCAGGGTTTAAGACACTAGCTTCTCAGCTAGGGCGAATTCAGACGCCATCTGGAGGAGAATTATAGCGGCCTGATGATCTGATTAGTAGTTTTCCGTGGCGTTCTCAGGTGAATGCCGGAGCAGTACCTTAACTGACGGATGACGGATTACGCATGGCGTACCCTGGCTCTTCCTTGTTTCTTTCTCACCCTTACACACACCACACACTTTAACATGCACTACACTCTCACACTTGTCTGGAGACCAGTCGGAAATTAGAGTTTGTCCTGGCTGGGAGGTGCCATGTTGGTGGGAGATACCTGGTTGGGAAAATTCCGCAGGCCGTCGTAGGTCTGCTCCGGATCTCATGTTTACAATGTCCTTATGTTTACGGATTTCTCATTGGGTTGGTGTGTTTTGATTCTTGTATATGGTCCACCACATGTTTGAGAATTTCAACTCACAATTCATGTTGCTCTACAGACAACTGCCAGCGCTTCATGACCCCATAGATATGCTAAACAATGTGGCAATAAACAACTGAGAATGAGACAAATGAAAGAGGAGAGTTAATCACAATATTTGACACCAGAAAATAATGGAAGAAATCTTATATTTATAGTTTAAAATTTTGTTAGTACGTTGAATGTATTTGGAAATAAAATACAATAGTTGCTTCGTCCTTCAGAAAGAATAATGAATGGTTCAGCGAATAGTGAAATACTTTCCTTCGTGAAAATGTCATGGAGAGTGCTTCATGATGCAGCATTGGAAACTAAGATCTCGTGAACTGCGTTCTTTGCGCTTAAAGTATCGTAACGCCGCTGCAATTTGAGCGCGTGAGCGGAGCGCGACGGCGACGAGTTCATTAGTCGCAGGCGGAGCGCGTTGCCAAGGGGGCGGGGGGGACTCCAGGCGATGAGGCTACCTGCCCCGCTGGCAGCAGATACAGCGGCACATCTCCCACCCCATACATCACACACCTTTTCCCAAACCGCCACCAACATCTCCACTGCCGCCCAAATCTCAGCCTTACAGCCTCTCCGGCCATTCTCTTCCTCCGTCCGCCTTCATCAATAGCCGTCTTCACGTCTTCACATCTGCGCTCCAATTCCTCTCCTCTAAACCTCACCCACACCTCCCCAAGAGCCTCCACTGCATCCGCACGGCATACACAGCTGTCTCCTACCTATCTCCGTTTCCACCCAAAACTCAACCACCCTTCGTCGCGGCCAACACATCCTCTACAGCCATTCAATATATTTTCCTCTACCCACTTCTTCCATTCCGCCTCCAACGTCGTCTGTTCCACCGCCATCGTCTTCACAGCCTTCTCCACACATCGCCCACACAATTATCCTTTCCATGTTACGAGGCTTAATCATCCACGCCGCTACTACTTCCCACTCACATTCGGCGACTTCTCATCCGTGCCATACACTTCCCACCAGCTTCTCTGACACTCTCCTGTACCTCCATCCCACTTCCTCTGTCACAGCTCTGAACGTGTCACCGCACTCCTTTCGTTTCTATCGCCGCTGCTGCCTCGGTTCCAGCCTCTCCGTCCATCTCCACATCCACTTCCACCCTCCAGCGCCCTGACAGGAGGTCCTAGATTCGAGTCCTGTCGGCGGCAAGATTTTCGACACCCGCCAGGTGAATTTCCCTTCCTCCCCTTTTCGACACTAGCTTTTCAGCTAGGTCGAATTCAGTCGCTGCCTGGAGGAGAATTCTAGCGGCCGGCTGCTCTGATCGGTAGTTTTCCGTGGTTTCTCCGATCAACACCAGGCGAATGCCGGAGCAGTACCCTAACAAACGGGCCACGGACCGCGCGCGATCTGTCCTTCCTCTTCCTTGTCCTATCCTCTCCCCTTACACACACACACTAACACTAACATGCACTACACTACTACATATTCCGGAAGATCGGTCGGTAGTTTAGAGCTTGTCCCGGCTGGGGTGGTGCCCCGCTGGTGGGAGAGTCCTGGTTAGGGGAAATCCTACAAGCCGACGGTGGGTCGGTGCCCGATCTGGCCATCCAGCGGGGAAGACCACCGCCGTCTCCTGCAAAAAGGCATGCACTGCACTAACGGGACTAATGACCAAAGCAGTTGACGCGCCCGGAAGCACGAAAAAACAAGCCAAACCAATCCACTTCCACCTCTTCCCTCCCCATTCCTGCTTCTACACGATGACTAATAAAGTGTGAAACGTCTTACTTACGTACTTCTGCAGTCCCTCTCCACTTCTCCCCCACCCCTGTATATTACCTGCCAAACTTCCTGGCCTGGCCTTCCTACTATTACATCCCATCATATCCCCACCCGCTCCCTCCTTTGGCATGTATCGCCCTTTATGCTTCCCCTGCATCGCCTTCCAATGTTTCGCCCTCTCCAACTCTGCCTCCGCCTGTGCTGACGCTGCGCTGAGCGATGAGGCGCGACGCGCTGCTCGTTTGTCCGGCGTTAATCCGTGGCAGCGCTGCCTGCGCCGGGCAGAGCTCCCGACGCCGCGGCGGAAAAAGCAGCGGGAAGGCGACGCGCCACGGACACGGCCAGCGCTCGGCAGGGGCTCGTCTCTCCGGGCGTATTTACAAATACCATCCTTATTAAAAAATATTCGAATATGGCTAGACATGTCTGTGTTGGACCTTTCCTTTCATTGAAAATAAAACAGATGCGTCCGTTAAACATCTGAAGACTGGAAATGATTGAAGGCGTTGTCATTGTCAACACTAGTATTTATTTCACAAATAGCAGCTTTCGATGGCGTAGCCAGCATCATCAGTTTTCTGCTGTCTGGGAGCCACAAAATGACTGTAGTCGCAGTCGATGATGGCTAAGCCATCGAAAGCTGCTATTTGTGAAATAAATACTAGTGTTGACAATGACAACGCCTTCAATCATTTCAATTATGTAAATGTCAACTACAACTCACCACTGAATCAATATCTGAAGACTTGTTGAGTGTAACTCAGAGTCAGAATTTCCGCTGAGTCTGCTGCGTCACTGACCGGGAGATGCTAGGATCGAGTCCCGACTGTAGCGAATTTTCAACATTAGCTAGCTAGATGGTCAAATTCATCTACTGCATGGATGAGAATTCTAAGGACCGGCTGCTCGTATCGGGAGTTTCCGTAATTTTGCCATTTTCCTGGATCCATACCAGGATAGAAGATTTCGTGTTGTAGATTTGAAATGGAAGACACAGTAATGTGCAAAAGTGCCGAAATTTTCTACTGAAATTCCTTAACAAAACAGTTGTATTCCTCCTAGTAACTCCACTCAGCCTACCATTACCAGCAATTTCTTTATCAATACGGATTTGAAGTGAACATATGAGTACGAGTGTTCTTTGTTTAAATCGAAGGTGACGAAATATCACTGTCAAACGTCTTTGGCACTTTTTGCAGGCAAAGAGATAATAGGTAAATAAAGAGAACTGGTGAAGGCAAGATGTGTGCAACAATCTGTATCTTCGAAAGTGTAAGAAAATACCAAAACACATTTTCAACTTTTCTCTCTAAAAGTAGCTGCCATTACTACCATATTGACAGTTATACTTCAGTTTAAATCACTCTGTATAAACCTCTTCTCGAGAAACTATTCTCTTATTGTAGAAAGTGTAAATTAATATCAAATCTAAAAATCTGAGAGCTGATTTTGTTCTTTCGTATTGAGATTAGGTAACAATAAAATCTCATTTCAATGGACATTTGTAGGTACATATCTCAACAAAACGAACTGTTGCTGTTCACATATTCGTTCGTGGATTCTAATGACCACATGAGCCAAAGCAGACACCTCACTCACTTTCGCTTCCTTTTCGCAGAGAGCGCGCGGGATGTTAGGGAGAGCACGAGGCTTCGAGGAAGACGCAGGGCGTGCGGGCGGCGGAGGGCGAGAGGATCATGAGATCTGTTTTCCGGCGCATTGTCTACAGGCCCTGAGCCCGCCGGAGGCGATCGGCTTATATTTTCTGAAGAAGTGTCACTCCAAGAAAGGTGGCGGGATTGCGCCGGCTTACGTCCTCGGCGTCCGACAATATTGTTCCGTCGCGCGCGCCTGGGTCGAGGAGGCCGGTGGGGTGGGGAGGGGCACGGAGAGGGGGCGGGACGGTTTGTCAATAAAAAGCCGCCCACAAGGCCTAGGGGCGCTTGAGCCTTCAAGGGCGACGGGCAAAGGGCGAAGGGCGATGGGCGAAGGGGGGTGGGTGTAGAGCGCTGTAAGTCCCTGGGACAGCGGCCCGACGGAAAACAAGCATGTGGGTAGGAAGATCTCCGGCAGCAATTTCTCTCCCGAATGGGAGGCGAAAGGGAATGGTTGAAGAGCGATGAGTGAAGGACGACGAAGCTGGGAGACGAGGGTTGGTCGCGTTCGTTCACACTATCGGTTCACAGCAAATACAATTTCCCAGTTCGATCCTTTTACTCTGCACTCTTTCCGAAGTGTAAAATATACCGTGCAAATTCACTCCCGTGCGTTCCTCAGCCGAGGCCAGCAGACTAAGAGACACTCTCCATTGAAGGCGCGCTCGAGAAGGGATGCCCGTCCTCTCACAACGCACTATTGCCACATCCATGGTAAGTTTGTAAACATTTCGCTCGCCGTGAACTCTGTACGTTGTTTTATTACACCGAAAAAGTGTCTGTAATGGCTCGAAAATGAGTTATCCTAAATGTAGGTATATTTATGAGAGACAATGCGGAATAAGGCGGATTCGGTGGTATAACGTACCGGACAGTTGCACCCGAGTTTGCGGGTTCAAACCCGATCGAAGCCGTGGATTTTAAGGGCGAAAAATCCTTCGTACGCCTTCCTTCGAAGGAGAAGTAAAGCTGGCTGTTCCATGTAGTAGATTTACTGCATGTAAAAGATCCTCAAGCCTAAAAGACGCCTCTGAAGAAAATTGAGATCCGCCTGTTTCGTCGCCGAAGATAATACCTCCTTTCTCCGCTAGGTGGTGAAAGGAGCGTAGCGAAATTTGCGTGGTTAGACGGAAGAGCGAGCCTGATGGCCCGAGTCTCGCCACGTAAAATAAGGCATTAACTAACTAACAATGTTTAAATTTTCATGTCTTATAGTCTGTGCCTTCCTTCGAAACACTTCCTGCCTGACAATCAAATAGTTCAGATTGGTAGGTTGGTGCTTTCAGCGCTATGTCATCTCACCAGGTCCATGGCTATTGGCCGTCTGCGCGTGTGCTCCGCCAATGCCACTATTCGTCTCCCACCTGGCAGCTGGCCAAGTGCAATGTGCCTTTACACAGCTGTTCCGGGATCGTTTGAATCTACGGACAATTACGCGGGCATTATTTGTTACAAAGAAAACGCCTCTTGAGTTTGAATCTTCTTCCAATATAGTTAAAAACTATTGTGGTAATACACGTTGCACCTGTTTGAAGCGTATCTCTTCAGTATAAATGTAACTGTCACTTTTGTGGTTTTTGATCTTATATACTGTCAAATTGATAATTTGATTCAAAACATTTACTGCGATGTCTCAGGGTACCAACTGAAGTCTCTACAGTGCTTCAGGTCAGGAGGTGATAGCGTTCGAATCCCGACCGGGGCAGAATTTTCGATACCAGCTATGTAACTAGGTCAATTTCAACCGCTGTGTGGAGAAGAATTCTTCCGGCCTCCTACACTCGGTATTTTCAGTATTTTCTTTGTTAAAACCAGACAATATCTCGAGCACTGTCCTCACACGGACAGCACGAGATCTTTCCTTCCTCTTCCCTGTTCTATCTTCAACCTCACTCACGCTCACGCTTACATCCAATACACTACATCACATGTCAGGAAACCAGTCAGGAGTTTAGAGCTAAGGCAAACCAGTAAGGAGGCTAAGGCAGAGCTCCGCTGGTGGGAGATAATGGTTGAGGAAATTCCTTCAAGAATTCTAGCGACTGGCTACTCTGATCGGTAGTTTTCCGTGGTTTCTCCGATCAACACCAGGCGAATGCCGGAGCAGTACCAAACGAAACGGGTCACGGACGGCGCGCGGTCTGTCCTTCCTCTTCTTTGTCCTATCCTCGCCTCTTACACACGAACTTACACTAACATTCACTACACTACCACATATTCCGGAAGACCGGTCGGGAGCTTAGAGCGGTGCCCCGCTGGTGGGAGAGTCTTGGTTAGGGGGCAAAGCCTACTAGTCAAAGGTAGGTCGGCGCCGGATCTCGCCATCCAGCGGGGAAGATCGCCGCCATCTCCCGAGAAACAACATGCACTACACTAACGGGACTAATGACCGAAGCAGTTGATGCGCCCGGAAACACGAAAAAATCAATCATTCGACGTGTACGTCGGCGGCGGATCTCATCGTCCGGTGGAGAAATATCTCCACCCCTGTTCGCGATAAAATATCCACTAGACTTACGGGACTAATGACTATAGCCGTTGACACGTCCAGAATGACTAAACATTCATTAAAAAATTCTAAAACGTTATATTGATTAATGAAGAATTCTTAACGACCAATTGATGAAATGTTGAAGGCAGGTTAAAGGGCTTGGTCATAAGTAAAACGAACTACAAGCTGCTTGTTTGCCGACTTTTCGGCCAGGTGCCTGAGATGGAGGAGCATGCAGCACATATGTTGATTATGTTTTCATGTTATGTTGAAAGCCCTGATAATGGAAATAAATTTCCGAAATGTCGGCAAACAACCAGCTTGTAGTTCGTTTTTACTTATGACCAAGCCCCGTTAAACTGCCTTCAATATATTGATTAATGTTAATGGGTATTGCGTAGCTGACACTGTAAGGAGTAGTCCATCGCCAAGGAGAATATGCATTTTTTAAAAGAATACCAAATGTGTACTATCTTCCTGATGCCGTAGTCCGTTAGTAGTAGTTTCTAGCGCAGGTATAAACACACACTGAAAAAATATAATTCATCGTAATAATTAGTTTCTCAGTTTACTTTTGCTGCTGTTCTTGGTGGGAGCTAGATGAGTAGGTATTTGCTGCCAGAAGAGGTTGTAGAAGGCGCTGATGAAAAAGTTGCCTTACACCGATGCAGCTTCTGTAATCGCAAGCAGAGCATTCATGCACAAAGTCCCAGCCATCTGATGTAATGATCTGTTAAACGGCAAGGAAATCTATATTTATTTGGCGGTTCTATCCAAAATTGGCAGTTCCCCCTAGAATTATAAAATTCTGTATGAACTCGTGCTTAAAATATGTGCAGGTAGTCGACAACATGGAATGTTGGCAATGCATTTTTTTTTGTACCCTGTCATTCCAGGTTTAGATTTATTGTACTTAATACACTCCTACTTTTAATATATTTCACTACCTATATATCTTTATAAACCATAAATCACCTCAGTTGACTCGTATTGCAAATATTCTGAAATGTAAAGTGATTAAAACGATTTAATGGAATATAAATTATCTCTAAATGGCTTTAGTTAGAAGTCAATAAATGAGCTAGACTTCCATAGACTTTCTACTGTAAGAAGTGCCAGCTAAAACAAAGGTAAACTGTGAAAATTCTTGTTAACAACGAGATGAGATCATTACTAACCAAAACGGTCTTTAGGAATAGGTGTAAAAGATATTACGAACAGGAGGCCGTGGTAGATTCATGTAGGAAATATTTAAAGATGAAAAAATTAAAATGAACGTATCACAATTCGTTTGAAAACTTGTGCGTATTCAAATCCCTTCGTTTTTAAGCTTCCTTTTACAAGCTCGCCTCCTTCCCACTTTGCGATTTTTGATGGGAGAATTTTGATTTTTGCTTCGAGAATAAAATATGTTTTCAGCACACGCTTTGCAGTGTATCTGTATACACAGAACAATTTGTCGGTGATTTTTCATGCGGAAAAAATTCGCGTCGTCTTCTGTCGGATGTCTTATATTTTGACGCGTTTTCTGTGATGGATAAAATGCCATTTCGCGATATTTCACGGAGGTTTCGGAGGAAATGGGAGACGAGAAAGATGCATTACCATGTTTCTCGCGTTAGCTCACTTACTTTTGTCTCGTTTCAGCCAGGTAGATATTCCATGCATCCTTCGGTAGCTCGTTGATTAGCGTGCTAGCTTTTCACGGCATAATGCCGGGTTCGATTCCTTTGCGCTTTTCTTATAAATATCCCGGTATCTATTGCTGGGTGACGATGAGAAATCCACCCTAAGGTTATGAAGACCAGAATATACGGTGAAGGGATGTCTTCGTGCTAACCACACGAACCCCTTATCTCATGGCCGAGAGGCTGGGTCACCGACGGTCGGCCAAGGCCCGTAGCAGCTGTCGAGCCAAAGAATAGTAACAGTAATTCCATATCTTCAAAGACCTTCACTGATTGCGGTAATGCGTAGTGTATTATTTTATCCGCACATCTAATCCACTGTACGTAGGGAACCAATGATGAATTCATAGGCAGCTACATCTTTATGACAAACGAGCGATGTAAACCCTAGTACAAACTGTTGTTGAAAATTTTTTGGTTAATTAGCCTATCAGTCCAAAATTCTTACAACTTGTCAGTACTTCACGTATTAGATATTTGATTTTACATTACGTATTTAGTTAAGTGTTTACAATAGCAAGGAGATATTTAATTTTTAATACTACATAATACTATAATACATTTAAACTTTAATACAAAAATTTGAACCCCAATCATGGATTGCATGATAAAAATGCAAGGGAAGTCACTTAAATTTTATTAAATATATTACAAACATTGATAATCACATTTTTATAATAATTGATTTCATGAAATGAATATTTTAGAGACAAATTATTTAACTATGTTTTGCTGATTTTCAAACATAAACCTATAGAAGAAAAGTAAACGAAAGACGAAATCCAGAGCATTAAATCTATAGATTAACATGCCAATAAATATGCAAGTCCACACAGAGAAACGAATTCTTTTTGCTGTCTTCCTCGTAGGAGATAGGAAACGCAATGTGGAGCAATCCGAGCGATTGCACTCCCAACGAATCGCTTCGCGTCCTTTCGGAGGCATTGAAAGGAGCGGATTCGCCCTCGCCCGCCGGTCGTTCGTGCACCTGCCGCAAAAGAGCCGCCAATCGCAGGCAGCCATTTGGCTTGGCGAGGCCCTTCCTTTCCTGCGGAGGGCGGCCTTTGTCCTTCGCCGAGAGCGCGAGATTTGCGGTGAGGAGTGCGCGTCAGGGAAGCCCGCAGCTGTTGGCGCCGGCCGAGTGAGCGCGCCACGCAGATCAAAGAAGGCGGAGTGAGTGGGAGTGAGGAGGGGGGGGTGATAGCCGTGCCTTGCGTTCCAAGGCAGTGGAACCGGGAGCGGTAGCTCAGTGCATCAACTGATGTTACTGCAGCGCCTCTGACCGGGAGGTCCTAGGTTCCCACTCCCACGGCGGTAGGATTTTCGACACTGGCATCTCAGTTAGGTCCAATTCAGTCGCTGTCTGGAGGAGAATTCTAGCGGCCGGCTGCTCTGATCGGTAGTTTTCCGTGGTTTCTCCGATCAATACCAGGCGAATGCCGGAGCAGTATCCTACCCAAAACGGGAAACGGACCGCACGCGATCTCTCCTTCCACTTCCTTGTCCTATCCTCTCCTTTACACACACATTTACACTATCATGCACTACACTACCGCATTCTGGGAGACCGGTCGGGAGCTTAGAACTTGTCCGGGCTGGGGCGGTGCCCGCTGGTGGGAGATCTCGCTATCCAGTGGGGAAGATCACCGCCATCTCTCGGGGAACATGTACTACACTAACGGGACTAATGACCAAAGCAGTTGACGTGCCCGGAAACACGAAAAATCAATCAATCTAAGGCAGTGGAGGCTTGCATGCGCTCGTGGCGCCTGGCGGAGCCGTCTCTGAACGCAGGTCTGCGCAGTTGGAAACTGAATGGATCATTCACGTTTTCTTTCTCTTTCAGCTTTATGGCAACTTCAATGATAAGGTATTATATCTATAATGATGATCTAAAGAAGACTCGCTTCTAAGCTGTTGTATCTAATTTTTATCCTCCGGAAAATACTTTTTGGACGAGATGAGAGTTGTTGAACCGATGGGATTCCCAGAGAGATAGCCATAAATGAGTAAATATTGATACTGATTTTACTCGCAAACTGGGTGTTTGGCTGATGTTATGTGATTATGGGTCGCCGAACAACCTTCGAATGTATCTAATTTCCGCCAGAGCCCGCGATCTCTCTCGTCTCCCCTTCCCGACTTATTGCTTCTCGCTTTGCCTCCTCGGATCGGTTGAGGTGGCTCAGGGTATCATTTGATGTCACAGCAAAGGGAAGTCGTACGGTTCGAATTCCGGCGGTGGCAGGATTTTCGACAATAGCGAGACAGCTGGGTCAAATGCAGCCGCTGACTGCAGAATTCTAGCTACTGGCGGCTCTATTCCAGACTTTACCGTAGTTTGGCCAATCAGTACCAGACAAGTGGACAATACCCTAACAAACAGGTCACAAACCACGCCCGATATTTTCCTTCTTCTCTGATCTATCTTCTCTCCTTATACACACATACATACATACACACACACACACACACACAACTCTATCTCACATATTGGATGAAAAGTTGGGAGATTTGAATTGGTGTGGGTTGGGACAGTGCCAAGCGGGTGAGAGATACCTAGTTGAGGAAAATCTCACAAAACGCCATTGGAAGCCACAAAACGACTACAAAATAACACAACTGCATAGTCGTTTTGTGGTTTCCAAACAACATGAAACTAATGATGATGGCTAAGTCATCGAACGCTTGAAATATACAACATTGTTGACAATGACGTCTTGAATTATTTCATTAAGAGATACACAAACAGTATTGTGAAGTACTATCGCCATTACTCATGTGGTTTGCCTGAGTTCTACGAGATCTACTTGATTACCGTCGAGTGATATTCAATTTACCACGTCTAAAGGGATAGAAAATGTTAGGAGAGAAGTTGCAAGAGGTTTGAATATGATAGTGCGCGAAAGTAAGAGAGAAGGATTATTGTTCAGTTTTGACTGACCTAACAGTAATTACCTTCTGAAAACAAGCATTGCCTGAACAGTAACGCTTATAATTCCAGACAAACACGAGCTCTATAAAATGCATATCTACTGTGGCTGTTTCTCTAGAGATGGCTGATGTTGTTTCTCTGCATTTATATGCGCATTTGGTCTTGCCATTTGAGTTTACGATGCGCAAGCGTGCTTTGCAAACACTGCAAAGTCCAAACGAGAAATCTACTCTTGTCGCGCTACTTATTGATCACTGAAGCTGTGCTTTCCATCAATTGTGGAGTCTTTCAGAAAAACTGTCATACTCATTTGCGCCCCATTCTCATTTCAGACAGAAACAAACTCAGCACCTTCTGAAAGTTTGGAAGCAAAGAAGCAGAAATAGTTCTATTCAACAATTTTACTCCCGTTGTTTGGTACGATTTATTAGACTCATTGCTGCTCGTGAACCTACGGATATTAACATACATACCCATTAACACATTCATGATATTAGGTGGGTATTCTAATCTGTTTAACTTTTCCATTACGCATAACTCTTTATCCTGTGTTGGCTTTCTACCTCTTAGTTTGTGTGTTTGCTCTATCGTCTCCATTGTTTTGTTCGTTTCTCTTTGTCTGATACTCTCTGCTGCCTCCACTCCACGCCTGATCATTATGTCTGCATAGAGCTTGTAGGCTAACGCAGTCGCCACGTCGCCCAACTTCCTTAATCAAGGGAGCTGTTGGCGGTGCGATGGCGTGGACCCGCGCGCCTAACGGGGGCCCACCGGCCACTTCAAAACTCGTGCGAAGCCCCACGGACTCTCAGCAGCGCTCTAGCGAGGCGAGGTCACCACGTAAGGGCCTGCGGACCTGCAGGGCCTGCGGACCTTGCGGGGCCTGCGGACCTTGCAGGGCTGCGGACCTTGCAGGGCCTGCGAACCTTGCAGGACCTACGGACCTCGCAGGGCCTGCGGGCCTTGCAGGGCCTGCGGGCCTTGCAGGGCCTGTGGACCTGCAGGGTCTATAAACCTACAGGGCCTGCGGGCCTTGCAGGGCCTGTAGACCTCGCAGGGCCTGTGGACCTCGCAGGGCCTGCGGACCTTGCACGGCCTATAAACCTACAGGGTCTACGAACCTGCAGGGCCTGCGGACCTGCAGGGTCTGCGGACCTGCGTATTATAGAGGCTATCCATGATGGGAGCGATACCAGAAAAAATAATGTGTCTGAACTGGAAAACCCATTCAATCGGTAGTCCCGTTTCAATGGAATTTTCTGTATTCGTTCATCTTCAGCAGGAATAGTTGATCATGTTACTATCGTGCAGACAGCGTTGGAGGTGGGTTGAGGTCATTTCTCGGTTGGGTGGGTTGGTATGGAACGGAATAGGGCGAGAATGGATTGGCACTAGACGGAATGAGGCGAGGCGGATAAGGGTAGGGCGGGGACTACAGGAGAGACGGGCGGGGTAGATTGGAGGTCAGAGCGTGGTAACGAGCGCGGGCGCGCAAAGTCAAATGGTCAGATCGGAGAGAGGGCAGGAGCGGTGGAACTATCGATTAAGTTACTTTCGTTTTACAGTAGATATAGAAATCATTCATTTCGCAATCAAATTGGTGATTGTCATTAATAAATATCCTGATGATTCAAGGTTATTCTCATATTGAACGAATGACGCTTCTAGCTTATTTTCATATTTAAAGAGTTAACGACATGAAGTTAGATACCGACTGTAAATCCCCGAGAGCACTTTTAAAGTTCATTGACAACTCGGTTGAGAGAAGCAGGTTGCTCTTAACATTGTGTCCTCCACCCCTACGCCCTACTGGTTGCGGAGAGCTAATTAAGCGCATCTTCTAATGTAAGTTGTGTTATGTTTTATTTCTTAAGATACACGCATGTTCAGGTCTTTGATAGCCCTATGTATGCCACATATGAAATCCATCAATCACACCCAAAAACTGAAAAAATGATCTAAGAAAGTGTTTCGGCGGTGAGGGAGTGAGAGTGTCGACAAATGCTTATCATTAATCTTGATTCTTCTCCCAAACGGTTTATAAGCTTTTAGATTTGCCTAGAGGTGACTGAGCAAATTCAATAAATAGAAAGCTTGCTGAGATGAGCCTAAGGGTTTTCTCAGATTGCCGGGTTGAGGAAACAGATGTCACCACTACAGTAAAGTTGATTATGAATGAAAGAAGTGATGTTGAATGAATAAATTCTCATACCGCAAGACGATATTTACTGGATGTGAGGATTGAATGCCCAAGGGTATGCAAAAACAGCATAAACTCACAATAAAAATATTTACAAAAACATTATTCAAAACTCTCTAGAGAAATAAATTTTAATGCCAGACTATAGATTTTTAAATAATTATGATAATAATTAAAACTCATTTTCAAGCACACCTTCGAAATAAAAAAAATATGTTCACAGAAAATGATAGAGTACTCTCTGCTCCATTCGCCACTGGTGTTTTGCAGATATAGGAAGTAGTGTTCATCTTCGACCATATTTAAATATCCTAGAAGTTTGTAACAATCTGAATCGCCCAGAATATTTTTATATCCTTGATGAATATTGTATTGAAGAGTGACCTGTCGTTACATTGATTGTCATGTCGAAAATAAAACTATCAATATCTACTCCTGAGAATATTTTTGACGCAAAAGCAAACGTTTAGCGCTGAGTCAGAGTTAGCACATCGGCGGCCAAAATTAATTCAAATTTGGCGCCGTACTTTGAAACATATCATTATAACAATTCCTTGCGGCTAATTAACAGCAAAGAGCATGCATTTTTAAACGTCCCGCGTCGGACTTTAAATATTTGAGAATATTTTCCCTCAGAAACCGCGCGTTAGCTTCAGACGGAAAGGCAAAAACAGTTGAAGAGTTGAACTGTTTTCTCAGAAGCCCAGGTAGGCCGTGCCAGGTACCGGAGACACTGTGAAGTATCAACATTTCAAAGTTAAAAGTACTCCAAATGAAGGCGCGATAGAATAGCATTATTTAAAAGGATAGTGGCCTAACACAATTTCGCGGTTACTCGACACGCCTCGCACAAGGAAAACACCGTTAAGATGTATGAATATATGCTAGCGAATATTAATTTAATTATGTACGGTTGGTATTGCGACCTCAGCTGAGAAGTTTTAGAGCGCAAAAGCATTCTCATTGTCGAGATTTCGAAGAAATACAACGACTTTATGACGCCACGGGGGGTGTTGTTGAAGAATCTTGCAGCCGTGCGTATACACAAAAAATCGCCTCGTCAGTAAAAAGGCGTGGTAATTCACATCTGAGTGGCATTGAAGAAATTAAATTTGACTACTGGTAACGGGTGCTTTGAGCGCGTAAGAGGCGATAGCAAGCTGAAACGGTATGTCGCATGAATTATAACAGAAAACCATCTTCTGTTCGTCTAAGGAAACATGGACAACAAAGTAAAATTGACAAACGTCTTCCATAATTAATATTTATCACGCTGAGATAAACTAATATTACTCGAATTGTTTTTCATGATTTTACCTGGTGGCAAGTTAGGAGGGGGGTGGCCACGCTTTGCGAGCAACCCCATCCATATTCTATTGCTCTCCCAAACAGTTTTACTGAAGTTATCTTGCAACCATAACAGTGGTGGATAATGGCTGGAGGAATACCTCTGCAAGGAGGCGTTTCCACTCACTCATAGTCAATGTTGCTTGTCAGCTTGTCATAGTCAATGTTGTTGGTTGGTATTATGTTGATAGCGTCCGTCCCTACCATTATCACTATTACAGCGTCAAAAAGTAACCTACAGCATGGTTGTTACTACAGGGGATGATCTGAAAGTGTGCATATTAATCTCTCTAATAAATAATTTGTGCAACCCTTGAAGTTCTGCGTATATTTTATGACACCCTTGATATGAACTACCATAATGCAATTTTGCAACGAACTATTAGCAATCTTAATAAAATGTAGAACATCCTACGGGCAGACTAGAGAAAGATAAAAATGAGAGGATCAGCACACTTCTCTGGATTTCGTTCTTGCGTCGCGAAGGTTGTGACTCAGCAATTTGCTCTGAGCGTCGCCGCCCTTTTCGCGACTAATTAAAGTAATGCGGGTAATTTTCTCCGCTGAGTGGGACTCGGTAGGAAGGTAAGGAGACCGTAATAAATCCGCAAAGAATCTCTTAACCCTCGAGAGAAGCCTCTTCTTCGGCTGTGATACTCCCACGGTGCTAGTCCCTTAAGCAAAGGATAGGTACGATCTGCTTCTCTCCTGCATGCACAAGGAAGATGAACTGGCTCATACGGAGGGCCGTTCGTAATCGCTTTTGAAAGTGGATCTTTCTCTTTGCTTTTCCCGCAGGCAAATGTCATTGCAGGATAAAGCAGAATTATTGTCGGGATCTCATTAGCCAATCACTCTTCTTTGTTACTTCTAGTTCTTCCACAGGATAGTGAAAATTAACTTACAAACAGCCAGGGCATTTAGCAGTAGGAAAATAATGATGATCAGTTGGTTCGAATGAACGTGTGGTAGGAAATTTCATTCAACGACGTTTCACAGTTACCTTTCTGACAATGCATTCCTGATAAGTAATTAACGCATTCTCCACTGGTGTTATGCAGATGTAGGAAGTGGTGTTCATCTTCGACCATATTTAAATATCCAAGAAGTTTGTAACAATCTGAATCGTCCAGAATATTTTTATATCCTTGATGAATATTGTATTGAAGAGAGCTAAGAGTGACCTGTCGTTACATTGATTGTCATGTCGAAAATAAAACTATCAATATTTACCCCTGAGAATATTTTTGACGCAAATGCAAACGTTTAGCGCTGAGACAGAATCAAGAGCAGTTTTATCACAACGTATTTAGGGGCGTATTCATGAAGCTCTGCAAACCGAGCTCGTAGGGGCCTGGCTTCTGGGGCTTACTGCGAGCTCAGGGGCGACTGAAATTGGTGGGAGGCCATTCATCAATCGCAAAACCGAACACTGGCAACCTACTAGGCCTGGAAGGCCCCTGGCAGAGGTTTACAAATAGGGCCCTTATTCCTCAAGTATTCACTCTGCAATTACAATGGCATTCGAAACCATGTCGGTGGTAAATTCGCGTAGCTTCGAGCTTTCGAAGTACAGAAAAGGCCAAGGAAGCTGAGATCGTCGTATATAACGCTGGGTGGCCGAGATCCAGTAGAATTTCCGGTGAAGGCTAGTAGCAGTCGTATCTGATCTCAGTATCATCAGAGAGCGCAAACGACCTAAGTAGTCCGAGTCTCGAACGTTTTTCTCAGCGCTTTCCGAATGATTTATTGCCGGAGCAATACCATAACAAAGTAAGGACCGCACGTGCTATTTCTCAGCGCTTCTCGGATGATTTATTACTGAAGCAGTACCGTAACAGTAAAGTCAGGAGCGCACGTGATATTTCCTTTCTCAAACTTATTTCATCCTCTCCCTCACATATCATTATTTACATTTAAATGAACTACATTTCTACATATGTTATAACATATTTGTGAGATTTGAATTTCTCTCAGAGGCTTCATTTAGGCTTGAGGATTTTTCAATGCATTAAATCTACAACATGGGTCAGCCATCTTTACTTCCCATTCGAAATATTTTTTCATCCTTAAAATCCATGACTTCGATCGGGTTTGAGCTCGCGAACTTCGGTATCACAGTCCGATTTGCTAACAGTAACACCACTGAACCCAACACAACACCTCCGAACCCGCCTAAATTTTCACTCCAGCGTTCCGGGAGGAACTGGCGAGGCCCATTTGATGGAAGTGTTGTGGTTGGGGCAACTCGTTTTTCAAATGCCGCGTGACTGTTAAGACCACCATTTTGTGTTTTTGATTATTGTGAGAAATAGGCACTTGCCTTCACCTTACAGTAGCAACTAGGAAGCGATTGAGGTGGCGTATTGGTCTCGAACCTCAGAGGACGTTGGGGCGCTAAGAATGGGACAGACACGCTGCACTTCGCGACGACACCTAAGAAAGGCGAAAGGCTTACGATTCAAGAAGAAACAAATCGTCAAGTGCTTATCTAAAAGAATATTGAAGATGTAAGTAAAAGTAGAAATTACTTGTTTGTTATCTCGAGGCTCGTTTGGTCATTTATAAGGAATGAACATCGCATAATAATAAAATTCGAATTTAAAGTGCAGATGCGTAAGCGTTGTCTGCGTTGGTTTCTACGTGCAGTGTATGAGTGACTTACGTCTTAAACTCCACGGGAAATGCATTGCTCGTTTGCCATTTCGTATGAAGAGGCTGATTCAAAACTAAGTTGTACGTTTTCCAAAATTTCGAAGATTTCAATAAACGTCTGATCAGTGCATTTTTATTAACGAACTTTGCTCAATTGTAATAAAAATTTGGAAGAAGAAGTTTGAAGCTTTTAATAAGTAATGTCTGAAAAGTTCAATGGGCTTCATATAAAGCTCCCTCAAAAATTAAAAGATCAGTTCAAATAAGCATAGCCTTGAGTGCGGACAGATCGTGTAGGAATATCCATTTTGAAGAATATCCTCTTAATGGTTTTGATTCCAATATTGACCTCCCGCCGATGAACGGATGGGCGGATGGGCAGACGGATGAAAGAATAGATGGGCGTACAGATGGACGGGTGAATGAACGGATGGACGGAGAGATTCTGGCGGGCTGACAGAAGAAACAGCGGACGGTCCGAAGTTTTAACTGCCGTGTCCGTATGGACACGCTTTTAGCAACATCATTTAATCCTTTTGATTAGAGCTAATATTTATTGTAATGAAGTTTCCAAGCATTTGTCTTATAAAGGAAGCCCCTGTGTGTCAATTCTGTATCTGTATACCCAATGTTGTTAGAACGGTATATTGTAAGACAGTTCGTTGTAATACAAAAATATAATATGCTGAAAAATCATGGACGTCGATGTAGAGTAAGAGGATTTTATAACATTGTTTCTGTTTTGATTGAAGTTTAATTGCATGAAATACATTTAAAAATTTTATCGTACTAGTACATATTTAAAAAAATAGTTTCAGAGATATTGTTTTTCTGTTCAATTAAACATATTTGTCAAACCTCGTTGTTGCCAAATAACGTTTTAACTCTATCTTCATCTTTATTTTTCCGTGAGAGTACTGTAAAGAATATTAAACTCTGATGTTACTGTTCAAGAGATTCTGGATATACTTTTTGAAGGAAGAAGTAATGTACCAGTATCCGATACAAGGACGTTTTGTGCATTACATCATAAAGACGACAAAATGACCGATGCGAAATAGATTGACAACTCCGTCGTTGCTGTGGTTTCAACATGTGCTGGTGTTGAGCCTGTGTTCTCAGTTAAAAGATATTCAACAAACGTAAAAGGCTATTCAGATTCAACGGCAAAATAGTTGAAAGTAATAGAAACATCAGGAAGTGTAGGCCGTATGGATGAGAACGATGTACAAAATAAACATTAGAAACCAGGTTCTGGGTTCTGTTGTCATGATTAATTAATGTACATCGATACACAATGCTCGGCAACTGAAAAATACAGTGAAAAAATGTCAATGCTTGACTTCAGGTGGAGAATTGTTCCAGTTTAACAAAGTACATGAATCTAGTAAAAGATGCAGGACACCATCAACCAGTCCTCTCATCACATATAAAGCAAGTGTTACAGAGGATACGAGATTTGATAGATATAAGCATTATAGTATATGAAAATTGAGAATAAGAGAAGGTGCCGAAGGAATCATTCATGCACATTATCAGCTCTGCGCAAAATTTTATATAGGTTTATGTTTGGAATGTTTTGAAGTTACCATACTCCAGAACGACAGCTCTTCATTTCAATTTTTAAATAATTATTATTTTATGTTTATCCTTTTTCTTTAAATAAGTGTCGTGTCATTCTATTTTTATAAAAATTTATTGTTCTTTTTATTACCAAGAAATATTTCCAAACGTGCACCAGATTTTATAGAAAATGATTACGTAACTGCCCAGCATGTCCATATAGACACAGGTGTTTTTAAAGCATTGAAAACATTATCATCATCATCATGATCTCTTCACGGTTTAGAAAATACTCCTGTTCCATCTTCAGCATGCCATCTCAATCTTGCACGGCCGACATCTCTTTTACCGTGAGGCCTGTAGTAATATATTTGTTTTGGAATGCGGTCACTATTCATTCTATGTTGATATTTTGACCATCGGGTCCTGTAATCTTGTACTTTATTAATGGAAGTACTTTTAATTCTTCTCTGATTACCTCACCTTTTATTTTGTCTAATAAACTGCAACCTTTTACTTTTCTCAGCAACCTCATCTCAGACGTCTGAATTCTCGTAAAATCTTTATAAAAAATAGCCTAATTTATGGATGTTTCTTCAAAATATGCAACATAAATTTAATTTTTCGAAAAAATAATAAATCGGGCTGTTACGTGTGAAACACCTCGGTATCAAGTACTCTAAAATCATGTATTCCCTAAAAGTCATGATGTCGATTTTTGCAGCATTAAATAACACTATACGAGTATTCGAGTCATTAAATCTGGCATTTTGTGCTAGTTGAAACAGGAATGTTGTTTATCAAATGAGCTTCATCACATTTCCTATGGACTGGTTTTTAAAAATGCATGACAAATAAGTAAGAGAAAATATTGTAGAAAGATACAGGTACAAAGAAAGACAGATGAAAAAGAGGGAAAACAAAACGGAAAAGTAATTAAATTATCAAAAAGGTTGGTTGACACACTACGGTGATGTGTTAAAATATTCATGGGAGCGACTTGAAAAAGAAATAAAGATCAGGAAATGTGAAGAGATTTCTTTTAAGAATGAGAGACGTGAGAAGCAAAAGGGAAAGAGCCAGGAATAATACTGCGAACGAAACAAGGAATAGAAGTAAAATATTGAAAAGGAAGTGGAGGGTACTGAAATGTCTAAAAATATGGGGAAGCTGTATGAAGATGTGATTAAGACGAAAGTATCGTTAAGGTTGTGGAAAAACCGTTGCGACGTTGAGAAGGATGAAGAGAAATCTGAAGAATCTCAAGAAATAATACCACCACGTGTGAAACAACTGTTAGAAAAAAGTGTGTTCTCTCTTCCCTGTTCCTTTCTGTGCCTCTCTTTGCCAAGTTGACGGCTCCCCGTCCTCTCCGTGAGTGGCCAATCAGCGCGCAGCAGCCCGTGTTTGTTTAACATCATCTGCTACCTCGCGTTGTGTTTATTTTTACGTTCCTGTGTTTATTTGCTGAGGTATTTTCCACCTGTATTTGCCGAATGGAATGAAACGCCGTAGGCATTTTTGCATTCACCGCCACTGGGACCTCCTCAGCCCCCGCTCCGCTCAGTGACGCTCAGAAGAGGTGAGGCGGGGAAAATGCCAGTTAGGAACGTAGGAACTGCGAGTTGGCGTTCTTTCTCTGAAGTAGCCGCTGGCAGATTTGTATTTTTTGTATGGAAGATTAATTAATTCAAAATTTTTGTTAGAGATATTAAACGAGTTGATTTGCATAAACATAAGAAATGTATTTCAATTGTTTGTCATTTGAAAAAATACTGACTTATTTTGAAAGTAAATAAAATAACTCAGGTGCGGGAAAATCTGTATTTAAAAATATACGTAATTGAAAATAATACTAAATGTTTCAAGTTTTTATCTCTACGATTAAATTTTTGTGTTTGCAATGCGATTATTGTTCGTAAAAGCAGCTTCAGTCCTGGTAAAATATGTTTAATTGTAAATATGTTAATAAATATTGTTTTGGAATGTGAACTAAAATATTTTTGGATACATATTGCAAATGTGGGCCAGTTTAATGTAACGTTAGTGAATATTATTTATAAATTACCCTTACTGTCATCTCATTCCCATCTCATTCCCAAAAAGGATCACGATCGTCATATTCTTAGTGAACAGAAACATAATATTGAATTCTCAATGAAGGGTGAAAAATTGTGTGGAAATTAAAGCCAGACACAAAGATATCGATCGAAGTTCGATGGGCGCCGAGACCATTGAATCCAAGAATATTAGTGCCAGCACCGTCTTAATCGTAAACGAACGATACCAATTCTATGTCTCGACAAAAAGACAACAATGGAAAACCACAGTCACCGGATCTCTTCACCTTTCTTTTTCAAGCGTTTCTATGAAACATCTTAAACACATTATTTATTGCAATTTTAGTGGAAGTAGTAACTGAGCTATGTTTACTAAATAGTACTTGCTATTCTATGAAAAAAACTGAAATCGCACAATCCACGTTGCCGTTCCATTTTATAATTTATGAACAGAAATCTACTAATCCTTTCAGAACGACATACTCCTTAACCAGTCAATTACTAAGCTTGAAAAATTGGTTTACAGCAAAACCACTACCTTTAAGTGTGACTGACCGGCCGACCAATCGTTCGTGGACAACAGAATCGCTTAAGCCGTTCAAAAGATTTTCTAAAAAGTTGATGTTCCCCGATTTGTCTCGCTGAACTCGAGTCCCTGCAAATTTTAAACAGATATTTGGATTTTTGGTGGGTACATAAACTTAACTGAGAACTTAAGCCTCAACGACATATTCAAAATTTTCTCAAATATGACCTCTAATTTTAATCAACCTGCTTCCTCGAGCCGAAAAAAGTACATTTAGAAATAAGGCGGTATTAGTTTCATTGAAATCTCAGTACATTCGAAAATTGCTGAAACATTTTTAGGTTCATTTTCACAATTTTAATAATAAAGATAGAGATAGTTTAAGGACATGTTTTCAGAATTAAAAATCTTTAAAAAGTATCATGTAAATATTTTTTGAAAATGTGAAAAATTTCTTGTAATTTTGAATTTCCATTACACGTTATAGAGCTTGTGTTGCTTATCATAAGCGAAACAGAACGAAGTTACCAACAAACAGCGCACAGAGCATGTTCAACCGATACTGCCGAGAACAGCTGAGAATGAGTAATAGTGGCAGTTCTGATCATTGACGATATCTTATGTATAGGCTTTACAAGCAGATATGGAGCATCCACGCTATCTGAGCAAGAAATCGGTGAGAACGATCAATAATATTATGCTATTATCCTTCTCTTCTGGAAATATTGTTTCTTTGGTGCCAAATCACGGCAGATTTAAATTTATTTCCGATGATTCACATAGAAGATCACATGAACTCTCTGAATTCCGCCAGATATAAGCGTTCTGTATTCTCGAAATGGTTTACCTCACGCATTTATCTCATTTTTCAAAGACATCTCGCATAGATTTGGTATTTTTCGTAAGAGAGATGGACGTTTCTTTACAACATCAATGATTAAAATAGATCCAGTGGCTAGAAAATGTTTCTCCGTGTGATATCGTGAACTAGGTATCTTTTCCTCAACTTAAAGTAGTTACTCTTGAGACAGCTCCCAACTAAGCAGCGGTGAGAAACTCGCCAAATGGGTTTTCGTTGAAGTATTTCTGCAAGGAAATCCTGACCTCCCTTTACTGTTTTATAGAGGTTCTAGCAAAATGCATGCTTTGCTTTGCGTACAGTCCCACAAGCGAGGATTAGATCTTTCTCGTTGCCCTCGCATTGCGCGCAAAAACTAAGGGTGGTGGAGGTAAGCCGTAAGACCTCAATTCTAGGGAAGCAGCAGCTGGGGATTTTAATGCGCGAGAGCAACGCAGGGCAAACGCATGGGGGTGGGGAGGGAGGAGGAGTGGCGTGTTGGGGAGGGGACGGAATAGGCTCGCGAGGACGGAAACGGAAGCACGAGGAGGGGATTATCACGCGCCTAACGCTACCAGAAGCATAGACTAAAGAGGCATCTTTACTCTATGCCAGAAGTGCAGGAGCGCATGACGAGTGCTTCAGTCGTGCATCTCGGTGGAGCACAGAAATAGAATGAAGCGATTGAGAGAAATGGAGAGGAACAAAGAAATGGGGAAGAAGAGAAAAATTGAGAAAGGGAAATAGAAATATAAAAGCGCAGAGAATAAAAAAAAAGGGATTAAAAAAGGG
Source organism: Teleogryllus oceanicus (assembly GCA_964035755.1). Taxonomy (NCBI): domain Eukaryota; kingdom Metazoa; phylum Arthropoda; class Insecta; order Orthoptera; family Gryllidae; genus Teleogryllus; species Teleogryllus oceanicus. Next base: position 119,334,525 of record CAXIVR010000005.1, on the reverse strand, counting down.
TGAATAGAAAGAGAAGGGCAGAGATATAGAAATAGAGAAGGGCAGAGATATAGAAATAGGAGTAAAGAACGATCCTTGGAGAAAAAGAGCGGGTGAAATAGCGACCAGAAGAGGGAGGGGGACGCAGACATGAATCTATTCCTATTCTACGACGAGGAGCCGGCGGCCCCTCGCAACAGTGGACTTGGCCGGGGCGGGGCGGGGTGGGGGCGGGAGTGGGCGTGGTTCGGCGCGTAATCCGCAGCCGCCGCGTGACTAACACACCGCGCGCGTCCGCAGCAAGTGATTTACGCGCTCCCTTTGTGGGCGTGGCCTCGCCCATCGCCTCCCACAGGACCACGAGCTATCGGCTCCCGATTCTGACAATTATGTTTTAGGAGTACCGACGCATTAATGATGTCCAGCCAATTTATGCCATTTATACAAAATAATGAGTTTATTAAATGAAAGTTTTTTTTGTAAATATTAGTCTTTAGCAAAACATTTGAAATCTGTCGGATTGTCAGTCTTGATTATGAAGTTTCACAGGTAAACTATTTTTATCAATACTAATGTTGTGAATCAAATATAAAATAATAATGATACTGGATACTATAACAGCATGGCCTACTTTATCTACTATATATAGGATAAGGAGATAATAGTGCTACATTTCATTTTAAACAGTTTTCATTCACAAAGAAAATATATATCAGTAGTCAACACCCTAAGAGACGGAATAAGATTCTTCATTTTTCGGATGTGGAACGTTTTTCGTCAGTACACAGAAGGCGGAGGTCGCAGCCGTGCAGATGGGGAGGGAAGGAAACAGACGGAGAAGGGCGGAGCGGAGAGAAAGATTGATTGATTGTTAGTGATTCCGGATCTACTAGGGACAGTTCTGTAAGTGTAGTGCATTTTTTCTCTCTGGAGGTGGTGGTGATCTTTCCCCTCTGGATGGCGAGTTTTGGCGCCCGACCTACCTTCGACTAGCAGACTACAACTAGGTATCTATAACCAGCGAAGCTCCGTCCCAGTCGGGACAAGCTCTAAGCTCCCGACCGGTCTCCCGGCATGTGATAATGTAGTGCATGCTAGTGTAAGTGTGTGTGTAAGGGGAGAGGATAGGACAAGGAAGGGATAGGAAAGATCGCGTGCGATCCGCGGCACGTTTGTTAGGGTACCGCTCTGGCATTCGCGTGGTGTTGATCAGAGGAATGACCAAATACTAGCCACCTACTAGAATTCTCCTCCAGTCAGCGGCTGAATTCTACCGAACTACGTAGCAAATGATAAAAATTCTTCCGCCGTCGGGACTCGAACCCTAAGACCTTCCGGTTAGAGGGCTAGCAGTGACATCATTTGATGCCCTGAGCCATTTCTCACGGTGGAGTAAGAAGAGGGTGCGTGGCGCGCAGACAGACCCAGGAAGAGCGGGGCACAGGCCTGGACGCGCTGATGGACCGGACAAAGCAGAGAGGGCAGGGGGGACACTGAGTGTTCGGGCATCGTGGTTGGCGTGGAGACTGAGCGGGCTGCAGTCTGGCGTGGAGGTGGCGACCACGTAGGGATCAAAATAAAATTATTTCAGTTTCACTCAAAATGGAATTTATTCCTTTTTCAGTATAATGGGTTATGGGTAATGGACTTTATATACACAAAAATAATGGGATTTCTCTGAACAAGTCATATGAACTTTCTGCTCAACCAAATTTAGTTAGTGTTCAAACAATACGTATTGTGCGCTATACGTGTTGCTTTTATTAACAGGCTCAATAGTATAAATATTAAATATTAATATCGTACTAAAATGTACAGAAATAACAATTCAATTGAACTTCAAAGTACACTTGAACACATTCATTTGCTGACTACTTTATATTTTGTGCGAGTTGCAATAAAACTGTGGAAGGCTACCGTCCTTTCGTCATCGTGAAGCAAAGGAAAGATAGGGACTTTCAGTACAAAGGTCAATTTATATCACTTCTGTCGTTTTCGTCTCACTAAGTTACGATCAAATTTTGAAGGTTTTTTTGCTAGTTTTGATAAAATCAGGCCAGCTTTCTATTCCTTCATATAGTGAATTAATATGACAAACTTTGAAGTAATAATTTCATTTTATTAACATTCATACAAGTAATAGTGGTTTCCAAGGCCATTTTCTTCTGTTTCGAGCATAGAACTCCTAATGGCCGTAGCCAAAGCAATGTGGGCGGCGACGATCGATGCTGGCTACCCGCGCATCTGATTCGCCTCGGAAGGTTTCCTGCGGAGAACAAAGGAGTTGAGGTCATCCCCTCCTTCTCCTCAGCCCCTCTTCCCGCCCCTCCTCTCGGAGAGACATTTCGCAATCGAAACGGACGGCGTTTGTTTCCCCCTTCTAAATGTTAATGAGGCGCCGCCCCGTGCCATTCCAGAACAATGCCCCTCTTATCGCATTGATTCGCCCTCATTGAAATATTCATCTCCCCTTCCCCGGCGGGAGTTGCCCCGTGAGCAATTGAAGAGCGGAAGGCTCCTCTTTCGTAAATTCACCGTTCTTGGAGGATGGAAGAAGAAAATGCAAGCCTGCCGTCTGTCGACGCACCGTGTGGCTATTTTCCAAGCGGTTCTATATTTAGAATTGGAATATACGATGCGGAAAGAATCGATTTCTCGATCTCTGCTCTAACGGTGTTGATTCGAAATACAATTTAGTTGCTACAAATATTTTTATAGTACTATTTACAATCTTCGGAACAGGTCAGAATGAAACTCTACTGTTCCTTCTGCGACGGGGCAAGGGCTGTAAAGCTGTGAGAAATCTACTCTTCGGCCAAGTTGATCTTGTAGCACCAACATTTTCGCTTAGCAAACCAAACTCTGCTGCTAATTTATTTTCAAGAGTAAAGCGTTAAATATTTATGTTAATATGAAGGAAGTAACGACATAATGCGTAAACTTGAAATTTAATGCGCCAGGCCTTAAAGTTGGGAAATTGATGAGCAGAGAAGAGTTTACTTTTTCCCACCTAATGACGTCCTCTCTTGCCTTCCAAAACAAGATTTTCTAAGGTAAATGATAAACTTTATTTTATGCACCCCGCTATTAATATTAGGTTATAAAGTAAACGTGCGTATATAAAATATACTTAGTATTTTCTTTTCCAACGTAAGTCAAGAAGATAACCGAGGAGGATTGAAATATCTCCGGTAGTGATTTCCGTGGTGCATTTCATAATTTATTGTAACAGAACAAAACTGATAGACAGACTCACTAATGATGTTACTTGATGAATTAATTAAATGTAGATATAAAATGTTGGATATATTTCCTTCAAATTCATTTGTAAATGGAAAAAATTGAAAACAAATTTAAGCAAACTTCTTTTAATGATGCGTTTTGATAGAGAGATTGACAGACATTTCTTGAAATTTATTAAAAGACGTGTATTTTCAGTTTGTTGGTTTACAGTATAAAGCAAGTTTCATTCGACGTGTAATGTTCACATTTCACGTGTAATGTTCAATTTGCCAAATTTCTTTGTTGTTCAATAAATTTTAACTGAGGAAATTGAGATCTGCAGAACTAACACACACAATAGGTAAGTGAATTTTGACGGGCATTAACATTAAAACATCTCAACACATCTCGGTCAAATGAATGTATGTTATTAAGTGAACAATTGCAAATATTTTTTCGTTGATAACATCCACCTTGGTCACCTTGGTGATATTTGTTTGTGTCTTTGAAGATGTGCACTTATTTGTAAAACTGCTCAAAGGATAATTATATTCAGGAGTGGATATACTAACGCAAACGTGAGAAGTTATTAAATATTTTTGAAACATCTCGTGAAATTGGTGTTGAAAATCCACCTCCACCCGCATTCCAACTCTAGGACCTTGCACTCTGCAACTCTGAAGAGGCAAACGCTGGTAGATGGGTAGATGGTCGGGGGAGGGGGGAGGACCTGAGATAGTAAATGTTAGCGATAGTTCACAAGCTGTATAGAGAAAAGTACAACTCTCAACCACAGTAGTACGCAGAGCGTGCAAATGTGAAGTGATATTGTCGGTGTAAAGGTGACTCCAGCAGCAGTTGTCAGCCGTGGGATAATGAGATCCAACAGCAGGAGGATTATATTCGCAGCCCCTGACATCTGCAACCCGCGGAGCAGGGAATTACACGCGACAGTTGGAGTGGCGCAGCGGGCGGCTTTAGACGCGTCCGTTCAATTACATCAGTTCCTTCCGCCTCCCACCCCTGCGAACGCGAACATGTTCCTCGGCGGATCCAGATCCCTCTGCAGTGAAGCCAAGTACACTGAAGTCATTTCAACAAACCCACACAGTTATTATAAAACATACACATAAATCTCATGAATATCTCCTTTATTCATAATTTTTAACTGATAAATGAGCAATAATTGGAAATCCATGAACTGTTTAGAGGAGAGGATTTTGATATTCTTCAAACCTCTTGAGCAAATAATTCATTTTAAGGCTAAAATACGACTGCGTTTTACATTTTCAAAATCGAAAATTAAAAGGACCAACTAATTTTAACCTTGTGATTTCTAACTGAAACTTAAGAAATAAATTTAATACGGTTATTTTTTTCATTAATGAAAAAAACTGTTTCTCCAAACGTTTCATTAGAATGTTTTCTTTCAAGATTATTCTACTTTTTAGGAAAACATTTCAAATCTGGCAAACCTGCATCTTAAAATACATTGTCATTCTTTGCTTTCTACTCGTAAAACTTACATGCACTATGACTATGTTCATTACGACTTCTGTCAGAAATTAGAGCCGATACTTGCGTTCTGAAACAGTAAAAGAAGCACACATTTTAAATTTCGTTAATAATAAACTCAATAAATGTTAAAGAAAACCACAAATCGTAAGTATTTTATGTAAGAAAATGCACTATACATTTGTTAGAATAACCTACAGGAGTAACTTTTATTTTTAACCCATGATTTTGATTATTTTCTTGTCTAAATACATACACTACTCTCGCCACTCTCGTATTCTTGCCAAATAAATCACTAGAATATTCGGATTCTGATCTTGAATCCCTTTATCATGAATTATACCTGAGAATTTTTCTGTGAAATATATTTGAAGTTTTTATGAGTTAATTTGTAAAATTCAGCATAAATTCTTATTTATTATATTGTCTTCTTCTTTTCAGGTAAGGTTCTGCCTTCTTCAGACACCTTTTATTTCGAGTTGGATGCTTCTTCGAAAGTACTTAAGTAAGCAATGGTTTTAACTGATTACATTCATGTATAATTTCGTAAGAGTATATAGATTATGTGGACATGCAAAATATGTAGCCATAAATAAAATATGTAGCTATATGTAGATGTGCAAAATGACGTAGAAAACAGAGAAAAGACATTTCTATAATCGTGCGATTATATTTTATTATGTTATATATTATGTTAATAAGTACACGAGTTTACTCCACTTATTACTTTCTTAATAATTATCATAGCTGCAGAGGAAAATATAATCGTGATGTGAGAGAACCTTAATAGCGTCTTCACTGTTGTCAAAGTAGACAGTTTTATTGGAATTGCAAATGAGAGCGAGCTGAATCATTATCAAATTTTTAAATGGTTTCGAAATAAATAATAAATAAAAAAAATTTTCATTTCAATGCAATTTCTCTTCTCAAATGAACAATTGTGAATTCCATTCCAAATGAATGATGTTTAATTAACTGATGTAATGTAACAAAACATTTGAGTCTTTCAATTCAAACCTCAAATGAAATGTCAATTTAAATGTGCTGAACACAAAATTAATCATTCATTATGGTATATTGGTATATATTTTGCGAATGTTTACTTCCGCCTGAGATACGGCATAATATTCTGTAGAAACACATGCAGCAGCTTCCAGAATTTTATAATGCTGGAAATTATATTGTGCAAATAATAAATACGTATTTCCCATTCGATTCTTATAAGTCTCTTTTTCATAAGCTAAGAATTTTATAATTGCCTTGCCTCTTGATTTACGAACCAGCGCTTTTCGTAAAAACAAAATGATTTACTCCAGTGTACGTATGTAGTCGTATTTTCAGTTTGCTTGCTGAAATACACATTTCAGCAAGGTTAAAAATACACATTTATCCATAGTACTACATTATTTTAACTGATTTGATGTTAAAATAAATAACTTCATAAATAAATAAATTCAAACATATTTATCAATCTTTGCAAACCTGCTGCCTATAAAGGTTCTATAGAAATAAAATTTGAGACCGCAGAGAGCGGATGTCGGGAAATTTCCTTTCATGTATCGAACGATGACGGAATGGAACAGATTGCCCGCAAAAAGCCTTTGAATCCTATCGTCGAAGCGTTACGTAGTTTATGAAATTAACTTACGGAATTTCTAAGTATATTAGGGACTTAACTAAGACTAGTAGGTTATTTTGCGATGTGTAAGTGTTATATTTTTCAGTGAAATGTCGTGCAGTGTAGAGCAGAGAAATAATGAAAAAAGTGTTTTAAGTCTTAGAGTGTGAAATGAAATGAAGTGCCAGTTCAGCGCGTTCTTAATTTTACAAACACACAATGTAGATTTAGATTATAGACTTTTATTTTATTTTTTTTCTTGGACTTAATGTTTTATGAATCGTCTTTTATATTATTATTATTAATAATAATATTAATATTAATATTATTATTATTATTATTGTTTGCATTTTTTTAAAAGTAATTTTAACAATGTGAACACTAGATTGCGACCCACCCTCCGCCGGCTAGCTCAGAATGGGTTTTCAAGGTGGGCGCAAAATAAAAAATACAATTAGAATAGCGGGATCAGGGTCATGTGGGCCGTTGTGGATTGAATGCATTTACACAGAAACTCAAGTCAAATCACTTTCCACTTACTTAAGTATATTCTAATTAAATTGCTATTACAGTCAATGAACATAAAACACTTTACATATACAAGAATTTTGTCTTGCTGAAAAAAAGAAAACAACTTACACTCTCAATAATTAACTACACTGTTTCCTTTCTCTCATTTAAATCAATTTCAAAGAATACTTAAAACTTTGACTAATCATTCCAGTCGTAAATTCCTAGTTGCAATTAGCTAAGATTTTCTTGAAAGAAAAGATTGATTCTATTTTTCCAGAATATCGGTATAAAGAACCTGTACTAATACTTTCTTTCCGAAACAAATTATTCCTTCTAATATCTACAAATTGTTCAAGTTGGCACGACCTTACTGTGTCTTTTCACGGCGTAGAGAAATCTACGGCGTCGACTCTTCCAGTCGCTCGGTGTCCTTGTCCTTGCAGCTCGGTCGGAAGCAAAGCCGCCCCTCTGCAGAACCGTTGTTCAACTCACGATGTGGCCTCCGTCTCGTTTTCCGTTGATACTCTTTTCGTATTCTTTTATAGAATGTAACTAGCTTTTAATTCCATATTTAAAAGAATCTACAATACGACAACTGAGTCTATCGTATAAGAAGAGTAAATATAAAATAAGAAAAACTGCAAAGAAAAGAAATGAATGGCCTCGTTAGTTTCATGCTATTCACACTCTCTCTCTTACAAAGATTTTAAATGCGTCACTTATACTTTCATCCTTTTCCTGATGAATTGTTTTAATGCCTTGTAATATGATAATTACCTCCTCGAATGTCTTGAAGAGTTTTTTTCGTAGATGCAGTCCTGAAGTCCGTAGTAGTACGCGGTGCCGCCTTCTCGTGATCGGTAGGTCCTCACTCTCCAGCTGTTACTTCAGAAAAGAAAGCTTTCTTTCTCCCGACTCTCGGTGTCGCATACTCTACCGAGACGCTCCCTTACGGATATAGTTCGTAGTTTTCATTTTCGGATTGTATTCATGCGCGTTGGCGCGCGTTCAAACAGCTCATCTTATTCTTGAATATTGATGTGCTCCGTTTTCGAGACCTCGGCAAACGGATGGTCACAAGATGTTAACTGAGTGGTTTCTTTTTTTTAAAAATTTTCTATAATTTTATATTTTAAATTTTATTTTGCTATTCGTTGCATTTTTATACCGATGAGTGTCCACTCAACGACAGGAAATTTCTTTAACGAATACAATGAAACCAGATTCAACGGTCATTTCCAATGAGTGGTTTCTTTCAACTGCAATTTTCATTGAATCGATTGATTTCTCCATACGACACATGTAATTATTCCCTCTCTTACGAGGTATCCACGTCCAGCGGCAAAGCAAATTTCGTACATTGACCTGTATTAAAAGGTAACTTCTAGCGAGTTTGAACTTAATAGAATTTGAAGCAAAATATTTGGTAGGGATTAACGTTGATTTACTATCTTTCTACGTAGGGTCGCAATATATTGAATAGTTGTCAGAATACATTTAATAGGGGCATATACAATCGCATGTTGCAGGAGGATTTATTTGAGATAATAGAAGACAGAAGAATCACATAAAAGAAAGAAAACAATTAAACTTAATAAAATCAATCGCTTTTCCCATTTGAATTTGTTTCGTGAATTTTTCTAACTCCTCATTGCACTCTTTGGATATTTATCAAGAGCTCGCAGAGCACGCTACGTGAGAGAAACCGATCTGAATTTTCTGATGTCGAGCTCTTTTATCAGACGATCACACTCCGAGAATCTTTACAGGATGTAAATTGAATATTTAAGTCAAGTTTGCACGTGAGATCAGTTAGGTACGGATATAAAGTAAATGTTTAAAGTAAGAGAATGAATAAAAGACCAGGATGAGCTTGGCACCGGAAGAAAGGAATTAAGTGACGCCTACTTTAGGTTGCAGTTGTAAGTTTAATTCGATTTTAGAGAAATCGTATGTTTCAAAGCATTTTACGGTATTGAACCTGATGTATGCTTGCTGCAACCCCACAAACTCTACTTACGATAAAGTTCTGCCCGAACCATCATTGACAGTAGATGACGTTTACCTATAAATAAAAAAGTCTGCATGCACCATTTTCGTTTCAATAGTTAATATGATCTGCAAAGTTTGAAGAAGAATACAGTTTGAGAAACATCCAAATATTGCATATTATTAGAATGTTGAAAGCGTCGCTTTACACATTTGAACTCCACGCCTGGTCAGTTTGACATGGAATTTTGTGTCATATCATTTCCTTGTTTCTATTAATTCGTGTGTTAATTTATTCGAATTGTGAATTATTAGAAAATCCTGCCATCTTGAAAGGAATAATCTGTGTTATAAGTGTCACATCTTTTCTCTTTTCTTTCCCCATTTCTCCCGTTCCTTTCTTTCACATCTCCTTCCCTTCACATTGCTTCCTTCTCTTCTACGTTCCCTCCCTACTCCTACCCTTTTCTTTCACTTTTACTTTCTTGCTACGAAGCAGAGGTACCGAAATATCGAATGGCGGAAAAGCGACTGTCTCCGTCTGTAAACAACGCTGGTGGCTATACCCTTCAGCTGTTTTTTTTTTTCAAAATTGAAATTCCGTTATTAATCCGGCTGATGGCGTGGCGCCTTGAATGTAACCCAAATATTTTAATTCTGGGGGTACTTTATGTAAACGCCCTGGCACATTTGAAAAATTTTTGAAAAAATTACTCCATCGTCTTTTATTAATTTTGTTGTTGGATAGTGTAAAGGTCGTTTAAAAGAATAGTGCAGGTATCATTTGCATTGAAAACGATGATTTTTTGAAAATTGCAAAAATTCAAAAATTTTCGGCGTCTTACAAAACTACAATTATGAAGATAGAGATTTTTTACCTTAATCAAATCTGCTGCTTAAAGATAGATTTGAAATAAATTCATATACAATTTTTCGAAAATTAGAGAACTTTTTGCGTAATTTTTCATGAAATTACAGACAAGAAAATACGTGCTCGTTTAGCACCACTAGTTCAACATACTCTCCCTCACCATATTTCACACCCTTTCCTTTCATTTCCTTTCCCCATTCCATGCCCCTTCTCGTCTCCTCGTTCCCCATTTCACACCCGTTTCTTCTCTCTCCCTCCATTCCCCGCCCCTTCTTCCCCCTCCTCCCATGCTGCCCCGATCCCCACCCGCGGCAGCGCCCTCATAAAGCGGCCGCAGCTGCCCCATGTTTCACGAGGAGGAAGCGCGGGCGACGTTTTATGAGGAGCTGCGTTGTGGCACTTGTGACTTACGGCTTTTCTGGGCCCACACCCCCGCCTTGCCTCACGTTCAGTTTAGAATATTTAGTATAATGGAAAATTGTAAACATTCTGTACCATAATACATGGAGATTCCTGAACCTTATAAAGTTAGGATCTTCAAACTGAAATCTATTATTCTGTATGTATTTCAGTGCTGCTAAAAGTGAAATAAACCGTAAAATTCCTTTTATATTACATATTCTTACTATATTGTACGAACATCAATATTGTGAAAAAATATATTGAAATATTTTGTCCCAGCGACCGCCTCATATTTTTGCAGACAAATCATTGTTTGTATTAAAAACTTATTGAATATGTCAGTAAAATTTCTCGTTTGTTGCATTAATGCATTGAATGAGTGATGTGAAATATAATCTCATTCGCACATTGTGTTGCGTTAGCTACTAATCCTATTATATTGCCCGTTATCCTCATATTGTTCTTTACAGAAACAGTACTTTCCCATACTTCATCTTCGAAAGGTTTGCTGAGGAGCTTCCGTGTTCGTAGCCCTAGAAAGGCGTTGCGTGGGAGGCTTTCGTTGCTTCTCTGAGCGGTCGTCTCGCGGACCGTGCTGCGCTCTGGCGGAGTCGCGCGGAGGCGGCGGGCGGCCTCCAGAGTGCCCTTCTGCCTGCTCCTTACCTGCCCTTCAGCATCTCGCACGACGGCACCCCTTGCGAGTTGTTCTCGTTTCGACGGAAGGTTACGCAGCCACCAGGGCGCAAACGGGACATCTCCCGACGCGAGAAGAGGGATTCCACCTCCCTCTTCTTTGCTCACCCTCCGGCCGATATGGCTCTGTGGCAGCGTTTCGTGGCTTTTGCGGCGTCTATACTTTCTTCCCTTGCTTGGACTTTAATCCCGGCGGTGACGGTTTTTCGACGCAAGCTACTTAGCTATGTCGATTTCAGCTATACTCTGGAGCAGACTGCTAGCGACCCCTCTGTTCTCATCAGTAGTTTTTCGTAGTTTCGCCTAATAAATGGCCACAGACCGTTCGGGATCTTACACTCTCACTTGCATGCACTACACAACTGTACCCTTCGGGAGGGTAGAGCTTGTCCTGAGATTGTTGAACTGAAGAGGGGACCCATGGAGGGTAAGGAACACCTACGCTACCACCACCACCACCACCAGTAATAAAACGTGCACAAAGCTTACGGAACTCGTAACGATAGCTGTTGATGCACCTGAAAACAGTAGTCAATCAGTAATTGAGCTCCCTTCTGTCTCGCACTCCGCTCGTCGTATCTGCAACTCTCCTTGCACTGGGTTTCCCTTGCGTGCTTCATGAGTTTTAAAGCTGTCTTGAAAACATCTGGTGGCTACCTTTGGAGTACAAAAATGCAAACCAAATATAAATTTGTAGAAAATAAACTTTTTATCAATTTTTTTCACTTTGGTTCCCTTATTTTTATTTGATTAGGGACAAAGAGGCGTCGCTCTGCTCGTCCTGTAAATTTCGCTCTCAAGTCTTTCTTTCTATGATCCTCACTTTTCTTCGTCTCCCTCTCCTTTGCCTTTCTCCCTTTCTACATTTTCTCTACCCTTTGCTTTCTCAATCCCACCTTTCTCTCTTCATCTCTCTTGTTTTGAATTCCGCACTTCCCTCTCTTTTGTTTCTCCTCTCTTTCATTTCACTGTCTTTTTCTTACGTCTTTTTCTTAGCTTTCTTTTATATATGCCTTTTGTATCTCGCTTTAAATTTCGCTCGTTTTCTCTCACTCTTTCTCTCTCTCATTCTGCTTATCCCTTTATCACTCTCTGTTTCTTCTCGCTCTCTGCCTCTCTCTCTCTCTTTCCTCTTCCTTTTCTCTAACAGCATCCCTAGCTCGGTTTGCCAGCGGAGTTGACGATGCTGCGGTGAGAAACAGAAGCCGTCCCTCGCGCGAGGAGCACAGCAGCGCGACTCCTCTCATTAGCCACTTAAGCGCCGTCTCCGCCGCAAAGCCTCTCCCGGCCGGCCGCGCCTCCGCCTCCGCCGCCTGCTCGTTCGGTTGCGCCTCCGCTCGCCCTTTGAGTCGCTCGGCCATCTCAAAGGCGTGCGTGTCCTTCCAGAGGGACGGCGCCTAACAGAAAGCGTAAATGACATTAGCGCAGGCATCTCGGGCTCAAACGGATTCACGCATTGCCTTTTGCGGGGCTTTAAAGCCTGTATTCACTACTGGATCTCGCACGAATAGGCCTAAACTTGGCAGAAGAAGGCATAAACAAGATAAAGGACTCTAAAAATTATGAAACGTGTACTGAACGCTATTCTTTGAAGTAGCTCCCCGATTATTCTACCACAGGCTGTTAACGATGCCATAATAACACGTTATTGTGGAAACGTCATTCTGTGTGCAAAAGTATACTCCAGGCAGTAAGCTAATCAAACCTCTGCATCAACCATTACGACTGTAATTGCCATACGCATGCGTTTTAGGGTGCAGCGTTATAGATAATGTTGTTTTGGGAGGAATGAACACATTTGTTTCCTAAAATCAATTTGATATTCCAAGTTCCTGCATTAAATTTAGGATACATTGTGACCTTTTGAGGTGTAAATAATCTTGCATGACCCAAGTTTTCGTTAATAATATTGGTAAAACTATTTTGCAATAATACTTTTAAAATGTGCAGAAAATTGCACGTTGAAAACCAAAAGTAGGTACCAATATTTCTTTATCGCTCAAACAATTTAATAATAAAAACTTGTTTCATCAAAAAATTTTTTACCTCTTCACCCATTATTGCCCATTACTTTCCTTTTTATTCAATTAAAATGACCGAGATTGTACTGTTTTAGAATGTCATCTGTTAGAATGTCATCTGTTAGAATGTCATCTGTTAGAATGTCATCTGTTAGATCTGTTTATAAGGTTATTGTTTCACAACTTATCTGCTTCAGAAACTTTATAATTTTTAATCGTAATGTATAAAGTTATTTGGGACTCGTTGGTGAGAAGATACATCACGATTGCTTTTCCTAAGGAGAAGATTGTTAATTCTTAAGAACATGGAATTTGGTCGAGCGGCTTTGAGAGAGAGCAAAAAGGCAGAGGCGGAAGTTCGCTGATTTCCGGAACTTGGAAAGTTTCCAGGGGCACTCGATATCCGTAGCTGCTGAGGGCCAAGTTCACGAGATTGTCTGAGAGCTAATTTTCAAAACGCGTTATTAAATAAGCGTTTGAAGTATTGGACTGCAGAGGTTCTTGACGTCAACACAGTCGTTATTAATTAGCTTCTTCTCCTGACTTACAGACTTAGATTACACGAGTTTACTGCGAGAGAAGAATGTGAATTTAAAAGTAGGAATTTGCAATGATTTGTATTTCTCTTTCGGCAAGATAACCATAACTATTCATAACCATTTTTATAATATATCATAGCAACTAATAAAATATTATTACTTAGGACAGTTGCTTGAGCAATAGAAATTAAAGATTCTCGTGGAATTTAAAAACAATTGAATACTTTTTAATATTTGACTGCAAAATGACTTACCATAATTGTTATAATTCATCCCATTGTTATGTTCTTTCACGACCCTAATGGCTCATAAATTATTATGCATTTCAGTATTTTTGAAGGAAACTATTAAAGGATTTAATGTCACGTGTTTGTAAAATAAAACATTCTGTAATTATAAAAGAAGAATATCATGGATTACATGTTTGTACTGACGTTAACAAAATATAATCAAAAACTTTGTTATGGAGCGCGTCTTCGAAGAGCTGACGTCTATCACAACATTATTCTAAATTTTTAAGACCCAAGTATATACTTGTGAAAGTTATAATACTGTATTATATAGACATACTACTAGTATTTCTTTGAACATGCCCCAACTCAATTTAATTTCCATTGGCAACGAAACGAATTAGCTGTTTCGTGACCCTATGACTCCCCACAGGGCGGTGACGTACGGCAGAAAGGAAACATCGTAGGAGATAGATGAGATAAAGAGAAACGGACACCTCGAGGACCATATTGATCACATTTGCCCACCCGTTCCAAAACAATTTTTTTCCTGACTTTTCGCAGCGTATACAGGTCAGTGGTGGCTGCAAAAAAGTATTTTTTGCTTCAGAGCAAGCGCCAGTCGTCCTCATAGAGCACCTTTGTTTTCTCTGCTGCGCACAAGGCCACACCCTGCCCGCCCCTGCCGCGCGGCCTGAAAAGCTGTAACTGCGGCCGTAATTTATGGTTTAATTTCGCAGTAGAATTGCGTGCAATAAAGAACAAGATCTCGCGGCCGCGAACGCCGCTACAGAAGAAAGAAAACGCGGCCACCCCCCTCGCTTTTCGGGGCCATTAGCACTGCAAGCGGCCGATATGAACGGGAGGCCGTGTGGGTGAAATATCCCCGCGGTGCAGGCAGCGACACTCGCGGCGAGACTTGGCACCTGCCCGACGTGGCCGCCTTCTCCAACTCGCGGGGACCCCGGGCCGCTTTCGTCATGCGTTTGTTCAATCGTTCGCTCAGGAGTGCAGTAATGGTCTCTTAGCAACCCAAGACCTCTCTGGTGTGAGTGATCTCATTCTAGTTATCTCCCGTCTAGGCGGTCCGAAATTACATCCTTTTGCACTTATTTGTTGCCTGCATGGGTGTTGATATCCCCTTTCCACTCCCTTACGAAGGCCCATCTCGGCGAACCTAATGTTTCATTCTACACTGAAGGCACCGAACGTTCATTCCATTTGTAATAAACTGAGTGGAGATCGGGTCAAGGATGAATCGTGAGTGTAAATGATACACATGGACTGAACAGTTCACCATGCGCGGAACACATGCCTTTCCAGGAATTCGAAAGTGCAGCCATTTGGGTAACGGGCACATGAACGTGTCTTTCCAAGCCCGTGTCGACCAGTTATTCAGCTGTTTATTCATGCAAGTGCTACGAACGAGTCCGTATTCATTGGTTTTTCTGCCTTCCTTCTTTACCATTCCGCTCATCCGTTATTTTTCGCATATTCAGTGACCTCCTATTTTAATTATTTACTATCTCTTTACTTTTTCAGTTCACTATTTATTCAGTCTGTGATTTGGAGGTTGTATTTTTGCGTATTTCGTGCAGCTCTACACTTCTTCACTGACAACTCTGCATTTGGAAAGCTTTTAAATAGGAAACAACCTTCAGTACAAACCTTATGCCAGCGTTAATTTTGTTAGAGGGGGCTGACGTGACTCGATCATAGACGTAACGCAGAGTTGCAGACGTTAATTTCCAGAGGAGCACGATTGTAAATTTTATACATTCATTTAATTGTATACAGGAAGATTTTACAGCACCCTCCGATTTAATAAATTACTTTCTCGCATACTTCTTACACAGTATAGAGAAAGTATTGTAATGCTGCGAGTAAAGAGTGCAATATTTCGAGCGAAGTCTTCTTGCTGGGTTCTCGTAAAAAAAACGAATACAATTTTTCCTACAAGTGATGTTATTTCCTTAACGTTGTACAGTCAACCTGTTTTTATGGGTCTTTACACTGAAAATCGATTGACTCAATATGCGTCTATATTCATTCATTCACATTCATCGTCAGTCTGTAGTCAACACTAGTGCCTAAACCGTTCAGATTTTCTCCAAAATTGTTATCCTTCAATCAACCTGAACGAATTTAAGGCTCTGAGAGAAGTATTTCCTTTAAAAGTATTAATTTCATACAAATGTATCGATTGTGTTCCACACAAAATAAATTGAATGACAGTCATATCTGGTTATTTAATTTCTGCACTTCTTTTAAATTAAAAATGTTTGATGGCCGATCATGGTAAAATTATCCAAAAATTGGAAGCTCTCTTCGATGTGATCAAGGTTATCGTGTATGAAATTATTCTTCCTCCTTTGTATAATGTGCTGCAGAACTATATCAGTTGAGATTTATTTACTTTTGTTCCTTTTATAATGATAATAAATCACTCATGGTCTTCGGTATCGAAATAATTGCAGATATGCACCGCAGACGCTTCGTGTGAACTGGTTTGAACTTTTCCAAGTGATGGCTGGAGTGTTAGGAGAGAAGAAATTTTAATATTACGAGATTACCTAACTTTCCCACTAATGCGAGAAAGTATGTGCTGTTTTCGCTCCACTCGCTTTCGAAAGCAAAGATAAGAAACACTGATTTTTCAGGACTAGGGTAAGGTTAATCGGAGCGATGTGATTAACCTCACTCCTCTGCTCGGTGTTCATGAAATTATTTTCGCATTTGTCACCGAAGTGAAACTCTAATCGCGCTAATTTAGGGCTAAATGTAGCCCCAAAGGTCGCCGAATAATCCCTTTTTAATCGGTGTGTAATTTCTGGGCTCCTCCTGGAGGCCGCGGTAAGTGGTGCGGGCACAACGCCCGGGTTTTTATTGTCATGCTCCGTGCAACCTCTTAAAACTGGCTTCAAACACATGCTATCGATTGATTTGTCATCCCGGCGCGTCAACTGCTTAAGTCATTCGCCCCGAAAGTGTAGTGGATAATTTTTATCGCGGGAGATGGCTGTGATTTTTCTCAGCTGGCTGGCGAAATCCGGGGCTGATCTACGTCGGCTTATCAAGATTTTCCCCAACAAGTATCTCCGACCAGCGTGGCACCGCCCTATCCGGTACAAGCTCTAACCTCCCGTCTGATCTCGTGACATGTGTGCTGGTGTTGTGCATGTGAGTGTAAGCGTATGTAAAGAGTGAGGAAATGACAAGGATAAGGAAGAGGAAGGAAAGACCGCGCGCGGTTCGTGGCCCGTTTGTTAGGGTACTGCTCCTGTATTCGCCTTGTGCTGTTCCGAAAAAACACGGAAAACTACCGATCGGAGCAGCCGGTCGTTTGAATTCTCCTCCGGTCAGCGACAGAATTCGGCTTAGCTGACAAGCTAGTCTCGTTTGGGCTGAACCGTAGGACTTACGGTCAGTGGCACTGCAGTGACATCAGTCAACGCCCTAAGACGACTTTGCCGGTACATGCTATCGAGATCAGGGGCGTTTGGGATCATCCTAATTCGATCGATGAATTTTTCTAAACAACGAGATAATATTTGAATAGATCTAAATTTCTGATGTGTTTAGAAGCTGTGAAATCTGTCACTATTAATCGGTCGGGAACTAATGGAAACGGTGACTATTGCTGCCTTCCAAGAAAATTTACTTAATTAGCCTGTATTATATTCATCATTCTCATGAGATGCACGAAAAACTATAACAACTTTCTTTAACTCTGTTAAGCTGTCAGTCGTTTACAGGTATAAGTCTGTCGACCCTCCGAATACGACTCAAATTCTTCTGAGAGTGAATTTGTGTCTCCTAATGCGAGAATCTAATCAAATTCCTGACTTGTGCCTTGCAGTAAATTTCCTTCCCTCGAATTAGCACCTCGAAGAAGACTCCTCGTCCTTACATACTGCAGCCAGTCGCTTCAGTAATTAGCCGTCGCCTCCGCCACCTTCTCCGAGATAATCGCTGCTCGAAGCGATGAATATAATAGATTTGCCTGCTGTTATTCACAGACTCCGGAGACAATCTTCTGCGTTCCTAACATATACGCAGTGTCTTCGAACTGGTTTACTTCAAGTTCCACGAAACGCTTATGGAAACTGAATTATTGCATTTTATTACATCAGAAATCTTTTATATCCTACAAGTACTATTGATTTTGAAATGGTTTATAAGTTCATGCTTAAGTCAGAAAAGTGTAATAGTTAAATTGTTTAAATTGTCCCAAATTTAATTATTAGAGTACCCAAACGCGGACACCCATTGCCGTAATTAAGTCTCCAATAAGCTGACAGGGTGATGAAAATTATTAAAAAGTGTTTGTTTGAGTTATAATTGTTAAAAAATTAAATATCTTTGAATTATAATTAGTACATGAATCATTAGAGTACCCAAACGCGGACACCCATTTTGTTTTTGAATATTTTAAAATCCAATTTCATGCACAATGAAATCGATATATTTGCAATACATACATTATTTAGTTTTACAAATATTGTATTCTACTTGAAATTATTGGCCAAGTACTTAGAGAATAATTTTTTCATCAACATTACATTTAGTGGCTTTAAAATAATATTTGTTAATGTGAGCTCCCGCAAACGTTTCAAGAAATGGATAAAAATAAATAAAAAACTACAAATAGATCCAACACAGTATAATTTTACAAAAATATATGTTTAACAGCTTATATACACGAAATTATCTTATATGTCTTGCAAATAGTCCATATATTCTTGTGCGACAGAGGTCACATACAATCGCAATGTTTACCGCCCCCGCACATTCTACATGAGCTCAGAATTAACGTATTAGGCACATCGTAGTGTCCTCTGAAAAGTATACACGGCAAAATATGCTCTCTGCATGTTCTTCACCTGGGAGGCAACATATCCTTGGTAGAACTTCCAATTCGGAACAGCCAGAGGACATATAGTTCTGTTCTTCGTCGGAGGTGAAATATTCCATTTGCTTTTTGTTTAATTTCATAATTTTATTAAATCTATCTCTTTTCGACTTCACTAGGATTAAATTCTAAAATTGTCTCTTGAACTATTTCTTCTTCTTGCCCTCTCAAACTGACTGGCTTCAGAATAGGCTCAGGCTTTCTATTAGACTCCTAAAATATAAAGAGTGCCAAATACCGTAATAGTTTTCATTTTAAAAGACAAAAACTTGGGGACCTGTTTGAGGAATCTTCGGGGTGCTCGATTTAGGTAGGCATCAGCGTGTTTGTATTCTAAATGCTAATTACGTTTTTACAAGATATGTAAAATAAATTACATTACGCTACATCAGTAGCTAGTAATATTCTATTCAAAGTACTGAAATGAATTACCGATGAAGCAACAAAATCATCCAACTAAGAATAAGCACTTCATAAAATTTCGCTTTTCACTGTTTGGACTAATGGACAACTGGCGGCAACAAGCGAAGATAAAAACATTACCTCTCTAATGGAGAATTACCAGGAACAAAGCTACTTCAAGAGCAAAAGTGTAGCAAATGTATTAAATTCTAAATGCAAAACGAAACAAATTCTTAAATCGGGTTTCAAATTCCGAACGCAATGTTCTGAATTCATTTACATATTCTCCAAAATTAGATGTTTCGTGAATGTTTGACACTGAATTGAGAAGAGTGAGAAGTTCTACTTTCTCAAAAGACACTTTTAAAATAAATAAAAATAACATGTTTATATTGTGTTATTTTACAAGTAAAACCACATAGGAACAGCAAAATATACCCAAAACATTCTTCTTGAGAAGCATTGTTTATCTTTGCACTGCAAACATTCTCACGTACTCCTATAGAGTATTTGTCATATTCAGCAGCTTGATTAACCGTATAACGTCATTGCTAATTACACTTCATGCGGTTAAGCCCTCTTTTGCAAACTAAACATTTGGCATAGCTGCCACATTCTATGAAAAGATACTTTTTTATCCCGTTCTGCATTGAAAATTGTGGTGTGGTCGCTTTAGTTTGTAAAGTGCTCGCGTCGACTTCCGTATTTCCGCGAATGGAGTTATCGAGATGCATGCTTGAGAGTGCATGTTATGGTGTCAGAGGTTATCGCAAGCCGCGGAACGCTGCGCCTCCGGTGTCATGCACTCGTTGGCCAACCTGGCTCCGCGCCCCCAAGTCGCTCTGGTTGTGCAGCCCTAACCTAGTCTAAGAGGAAATTATTTCCTGTAAGGAATTCCAGGACTGAAAACTTGTGGATGTATATAATTAAATAATAAAATGTCTCTTAGATTTTACTAAATATATTATTAGATTATATATAAGTTAGTCTTGCGGAGTAATGATAGTGAGGACGCCTTTTTTCTCGAAATAATAAGAAAAGATACGATGATGTAATACGAGAGATACGATGATACGATTAAGTAAATTCTGTGGTACGAAAAATGTAAAACCTAAGTCTTCGAACCGGGAGCGGTAGCTCAGTGCATCAACTGATGCCACTGCAGAGCCTCTGACCGGGAGGTCCTAGGTTCGAGTCCTGACGGCGGCAGGATTTTCGACACTAGCTTTTCAGCTAGGTCGAATTCAGTCGCTATCTGGAGGAGAATTCTATCAGCCGGCTGCTCTGATCGGTAGTTTTCCGTGGTTTCTCCAATCAACACCAGGCGAATGCTGGAGCAGTACCCTACCAAACGGGCCACGGACCGCGCGCGATCTGTGCTTCCTCTTCCTTAGACACGCACTTACACTAACATGCACTACACTACCACATATTCCGGGAGACCGGTCGGAGCTTAGAGCTTGTCCCGGCTGGGCGGTGCCCGCTGGTGAGAGTCCTGGTTAGGGGGAAACCCCACTAGCCGACGGTGGGTCGGCGCCGGATCTCGCCATCCAGCGGGAAGATCACCGCCATGTCCCGAGGAAAAAAAACATGCACTACACTAACGGGACTAATGACCACAGCAGTTGACGCGCCCGGAACACGAAAAAACCAAACCAAACTAAGTCTTCGAAGATGTGAGTTAGGTTATGATCATTTACAAAATGTTCCGCTCTTATGTGACAATGCCAAGCATTCTGAAATGTTGATGGAACGTAGAGGCGGCATTAGTAGCATCAAGCAGGTTGTTGCCCTACTGCCAGCGCTTGAGCCCCGTGTCAGCGCGTGTCGGGGCGTGGAAGGAGAGCGCGAACGAGGCGCCGCTTTGATGCCGCCCAATGAGCTGGCGCCGAGAGCGGCGGTGATTGGCGGCCTTTGTCGCCGCGCCTGGCGGGCATTGCCTTTGTCGCCCCGGGCGGCGCTTTTCGGAGCTTCATTTGCGCCGCTTTGGGCCAATGGCACAATGCCCCATTTGCCACACGACAGCAGGCGCTAAGCGCGACACCGCTGCCCTCTTACACGCTGCTGCTCACTTGTGAAGTAAGTGATGTTTTGTTTTAAGGGTACTTGCTCGCTGTTTAGTAGTTCGTTGGATTCACTGTTTTCTCAGATTAACCTTACTTACTCAGATTTAGTTCAGTAATTTTCTTTGTACTCTGGGACAGACGAATTTTTATCGACGATAGCGGTAGCTCAATGCATCAACTGATGTCATTGCAACACCTCTGACCGGGGGGTCCTGGGTTCGATTCCTGACGGCGGCAGGATTTTCGACACTAGCTTTTCAGCTAGGTCGAATTCAGTCGCAGTCTGGAGGAGAATTATAGCGGCCGGCTGCTCTGATCGGTAGTTTTCCGTGTTTTCTTCGATCAGCACCAGGCGAATGCCGGAGCAGTACCCTACCAAACGAGCCACGAACAGCGCGCGATCTTTCCTTCCTCTTTCTTGTCCTATCGTCTCCCCTTACACACACACTTACACTAACATGCACTACTCTACCACATATTCCGGGAGACCGGTCGGGAGCTGAGGATTGTCCCGGCTAGGGCGGTGCCTCGCTGGTGGGGGAGTCCAGGTTAGGTGAAACCCCACTAGCCGACGGTAGGTCGGCGCCGGATCTCGCCATCCAGCGGGGAAGATCACCGCCATCTCCCGAGAACAAACATGCACTACACTAACGGGACTAATGACCAAAGCAGTTGACGCGCCTGGAAACACGAAAAAACCAACCAACCAACCAGACGCGTCCTGTAGCGGGATGTCGCCTGATCCGCGCCCCGCCCGCGCTCTTCCACTCGGCCGCGCTGCCGATTCGCCCGAGGCTGCGGCCGATTCCATAAAGCGAAAACCATTAGGATTATCTGGCGAGGCGCCGCGCGGCGTCGCGGTCGTCAGTTTAATTGAAATGTTATCGTCCGCTTTCCCCTCCATGTGACGCTGGCAGCGGCGCAGACGGCGCCGTACATCGTTTTATGGGTGGAGTTGATGGCGAGGACGAAATAGAGAGAAAAAGAAACATCCTTGAATGTGTGTTGCATGCAGGTGAATTAGATGGTCATACGTGATTCGACGTTTAGAATTAACAGTGTTAGCAGAAATATTAAAATGAAGTACTAACAAAAAATATAGATTGGATAATGAGATTACGCACCGAAAAAAAGTATGTAATTCTCATGCAAGCAATCTCATTACCGTAGTTCAATGAACGTGTTTCATAAAATTGGAAGTGTTATATTGATTTTTTTGATGAATAACTCTTCATTTCCAATAGCTAAGTTTTACTGACTGGGCATATTTTGAACCCACTATTTTGTCAAAATAAATTCCTATTTTAAAATTTTGTTAATACAACATTATGATTACATGGATGAAACATATAGTTGTTCGTACTTGCAGGTAAAGATTGTTATTTTATATTCATTAAAAAATATAAATACTACTATGTCTTCTTCATGAAGCATTTTTTGAATTTCATTAACCCTTGATTTATAAGGATCGAGGTTATACCTCTGCAGCCTTACTTGTAGATAGTCAACAGCCAAACAAATTTAAATTCAAATATATTTATTTTAAATGTCATGACTCAAATTGCCAACAATCAAATTTTAAAATTTTAAAATAATAATAGAAACAAAAGTTTTTTTGACGAAATTAAAATATAATATAATGAGCAAACCGATAAGTGTTTTCTAATTACTAATGAAAACTTGACGGAGAAAGATGCGAACTGCCGGAATCGTCTCGTGTATTATTTCAGTATTAAACATACCATTTGCGACTCTCGCACGCCACCAATCTTTATAAATGAGGTCTCTAAAAAGAGGATTTCACGGAGACGTCACCAATAATTTTCTTTTTATTGTGTTTTATTTATTTACTACGGCTTTGGTCTCTGTGTCCGGTGCTTAAGTTTTTTGTTGGTATATCTAAGCTGACAATAGACACCACTTAGGGAGTCGGATGGGAGCCGATTCGGGATCCTCGTATTTGATGTTGGAACAGAATATTTAAATAGTGCTGTCTCAATGGCAGTCATCGCACCTTGTTTAAGATACCTGTTGTACTTTTGGTGTGACATTTATTTTGTCCAGAATATTAAAGTGATAATTAAGTCTGCAGATACGTCACAATGACAATACAATCGAGAGCGAATTTGTAGCCTCAAAAATTCGCAGTGGTCGGTCGAATTCAAATTCACCATCGGAGCTCATAAGATCACCATTCTACTCACTGAGTCATTAACGTAGCTCAATAAAACGAGTACGTATGGATGACTACAGCAACAAGCGTTTTCTATAAAACCATAATTTAAATCTAAGAGCGTCAGATTTTGATAAATACATAGTTTTCTCTACTACCATTCTAAGAGGTAGTTTCATTTTACACACGGTTAAAGAAAAAATACAATACGAAAAATTCTTGTTAGACGCCAACGAATATTTTTTCAAACTATGAAATACTATATCATCACACATTACTATTGTTTTTGTTGAAATAAATGTCAAAGTTCTGTTTTGATCAAAGACGAACACAGAATTAAAGTAATATTGTGTTCTTAATATAGTAGTTAATGTAGATTTAACTGATTTATCGCCAATAAATACATTTTTTTTACCAAGATCCCTTTTCGAAGTTCATATTTTTATTTTTGTTCGCATTGTCCTGGATAGATATAGTTATCGGATCCTTGATTAGTATATATTGCAAATTTTTTTAACAGTTTTGTGCGTTATAGTTTCTCTCTGGTTCTATGATTATATCAATGACACGGAATTAAATCAATGTAATTTCCTTTGAATGGATAACTGGATTTTAATAGCAGCTAATGTTGGTCATTTTGCGTTTGACATTATTACCTGATAATATGAAATTATTTTCTAAATGGATTTTCAGAGAGAAATTGCGGGATATATTGGATGGTTTTATCGAACATGATGACACAGATAACGATTTATATTAATTAAAACTTAATAAAATATCTTTGCAAAGCAGAAATTATAGCAAACTATAGTTTAATTATGATCATTTCCTCTGGGTTTGACTTAAATAAAATGGCAGTGATAATAAATTTAATGAGTTAAATAAAGAGCACTACTTGCAAACCCATAGGCGTTGAATCCCTTCATAACATGTGACTTTACATTTTATATAGTGTACATCATGTAATGGAATCAAAAGTGTCAGATAAAATATAATGACGTATGAGGATTATTGAGTCTATAGCTTTTTGTTATAAATATTTTAACTTGCATAATATCTCATGATCTGAAGGAATTGCCAATGATGGGTTTTCGTAATTCGTAATTTCATTCCCCCACCCCCGTGTAATGCGCAGAAGCAACGGCGATTGGCGGACGAGGGTCAGGGGCTGGGGGAGAGACGCAGAGGGTGAGGAAGGGAAAGAGATGCGGCCTGCGGAAGAGGCGATGTCCGTTCCTTCCGGTTGGCGCGGCGGTGAGGAATCCGCTGGCCCCACGGCGATGAGGAAATTGTCTCGGAAATTGCCAGCGGACGCCGATTGCAGCCGGAGTGGTTTCCAGCGCAGAGGGCGAAGCGAAGGGTTAGCGAAGGGGCAAAGAGTTGATGGCGAAAGGGAAGGTGTTGATGGCCTTCAGGAAGGAGTTGATGAAACGGAAACAGTAAACGGCGAATGGAAAGAGTTGATGACTGATGGCGAAGGTGAAGGCGTTGATGGCGAAGGTGAAGGCGTTGATGGCGAAGGTGAAGGCGTTGATGGCGAAGGTGAAGGCGTTGATGGCGAAGGTGGATATTCAGTTATTGCAGAAATCATTTTAAGTGAGCCATGTATCATTCAGACATTTTTCAATATATGAAAACTCTGCGTAAACATTTTAGCTTGAACTTGCAGAATATTGAGATATCTGCCGACTAATACGACTTTGTCCCTGTTTGTTTCATTCACGTGATTATAATTAATTCTATAATAGCCGAGCAGTGTTAGTCCCAGAGT
Source organism: Teleogryllus oceanicus (assembly GCA_964035755.1). Taxonomy (NCBI): domain Eukaryota; kingdom Metazoa; phylum Arthropoda; class Insecta; order Orthoptera; family Gryllidae; genus Teleogryllus; species Teleogryllus oceanicus. The sequence continues at coordinate 119,309,609 of CAXIVR010000005.1, read as the reverse complement.
TTCTTTAAATTTTTCTGATATTGTTACATTGCAACTCGAAATAAGTCCAGGAAACCAATACTATATAAAAATATCTTTGAGACTACTACAATAACGTTTAGGAGCTGCAAAGCATTTTCTAATTGTTATTGTAAGTAGGTTAACAGTGCAATTGGATGGTCCGAAGATGCAAAATTAGTTAATTAATTGGTGTTGCAGAAGATTACCTACATTGAAATATTCAGTCATGACGGACAACTTCGATATTATTTTTCAATTTTATTTTAGTGAAGTTTTATGAAACGTGGGATATTATTATTGTGCGGGGGTTGCCCCAGTACACATTCACTCATTTCAATGCAAATTGCTATGTTTGAAACAAGCACTATCAAACTGCATACAATCGCATAATATGGTATGAATGACCTGGTTTGATGTTCAATGAAATACTTTCTTTACTGCGCTTCCCCTGGTGCAGAGTGTTGGAAGTGCTGTGGCGCAAAAGCCGCTCGGCGGGTGCCGGCGAGTCGAGCTGCGGGAAGTGGTGGCACGGGGGAGGAACGAGGAAGAGGAGCCGGACGGGACGTACTATGCTCGCACTTTTTCTTGATCCACGAGCTCCCTAGTCCTCGCTCAGCCCGGCAGAGCACGGCCCGGTAGAAAATATGAGCTCCACTCGGAACGTCACGGCTCAGTTTGCAGTGCTGCCCACCTCCTTCCTTTCCAATGCGAACTTCTTAGTTTTCGGTCTCTCTTTCTATCGATCTGTGCGTACCATGTTCCTTCTTGATTACTCAATTATTTCTACAACTATTTATTATTTCCTCAAAATTTAAAAAAAATCTTCCATTGTTTCTCGTAGCTATCTACTCCAAGACGAGTTATTACGCCGAGTTTTCTTTCAATAAAGATGACAGCCCTGCACTGCCGTGACGTAGACAGAACACGCCTCTTCCCGCACCCGCCGATGTGGAGTATCAAGAAAAAGTGCGCGATTAGTACACTCTGAGGAGGAGCATTCCCACGCTGAAATACTGCACAGCCGCAAGAAGCCCTTCACTGGACCTTTCCCATTCCCCCGCTCTCTCCTTTGTGGAGTCTGCAGGGAGGCAAAGAGGAGGTACCAAGCAGTGGATGCCCTCTAGAACGAAGTGCAGAAAGGTACCTGTTGGGTACTAAATCAAACGCAGGATACAAAGTCTGAAAAAAAATATTCTCATCAAATGTACCACAGAATAATGCCTTCTTTACTGGGAGCGGTGGCTCAGTGCATCAACTGATGTCACTGCAGTGCCTCTGACCGGGAGGTCCTAGCTTCGGGTTCCGACGGCGGTAGGATTTTCGACATTAGCTTTTCAGCTAGATCGAATTCAGTCGCTGTCTGGAGGAAAATTCTAGCGGTCGGCTGCTCTGATCGGTAGTTTTCCATGGTCTCCGATCAACACTGGGCGAATGCCGGAGCAGTACCCCAACAAATGGGCCACGCATCGCGCGCGATCTTTCCTTCCTCTTCCTTGTCCTATCCACTCCCCCTTACACACACGCTTACACTAACATTCACTACACTACCACACATTCCGGAAGACCGGTCGGAGATTTAGAACTTTTCCTGGCTGAGTCGGTGCCCTGCTGGTGGGAGATACCTGGTTGGGAAAATCCCCGCTAGTCGACGGTAGGTCTGCGCCAGATCTCGCCATGTAGTGGGGGTAGATCACAGCCACCTTCCGATGAAAAATGTGCACTATACTTACGATACTAATTACTTCAGTAGTTGACGCGCCCGGAATCACGAACAATCAATCAATAATGCCTTTTTACAGTGCCAGAAGTCACAATCACCAGGAGAAACAAATTCAACCCAGGTCATCATATAAAATTGCAATATCCAAATCCTAAAGAATGTCCGATTCCGAGCACGTTTACGATGTATGTTATTACAACTAGTTCGCTACTACAGATTCAGAACGCAAGTGAGTGGCTGTCAACGCTGCGGCCTTTGCTCCGTGAACTCCCCCTGTCAGGGAGGAGTAGCTGCTCTATCCACCCTCTCCTGCTGTATGACGGGGGGCTCTACCAAGTCGTCTGGTCGCTCATCCGTGACAACGGGGTACGCTTTAGCTTCCCTGTGGCGGCACTGCGGGACCTCTTCTGACCCATGGCACCGCTGGCGGGTTTTCTGAAGTGCCCGCACTGGCGGACACTACAGTACCTTGATGCCCTCTTAATTGGGTCAGAGGTAATAATCCGAATTGGAATAGTTTTTGTTATTCTTGTTTCCTTTTCTCCTTAACCGATTGGTGAACGACATCAGATCAATACGACGGTACTTTATTAATTTTCTTTATATATTTTTTGTGTGTATTTTAAAATTTTATATTTAACTCGTATGTTTTTCAAAATCGCATTTACATTGATTGAATAATACAATGTAACATTCGTTACGTTACGTTCTGATCACGTGCTCTAAAGGAAAATGTATAAATGTCACTCGCGAAATCAAATCATGGTAACATTGTGACAGTAATTTATTCACTTTGCGTGTGAAATGGAAATTGCGTCAAAATTATTGTGCTTATGACACGTTTTTTATTTAGTGATATCTTACATGTCTACTGATTAACAAAACACAAAATTTACATGATTTTCGATTTTCTATACTTATAGAGATTTTGAAATATTTAGCCGTATCTTTTATTGAACGCTATGCAGCCGTGACACATGGAAATTTGTTTCCACATGAGCACGATATTCTTTTGTTTTCAGTTTTTTTGAGTGAATGCGGTTTTACTTCATCTGAAAATAAGTGGTGATAGGTAAAACGTCGATTAGCAGTTTTATAAGGTAAAAATTTATTGCCAGTTTTCTAATATGTCCTATTTACTAACCACGGTATTGATGTCACAGAATAAAGCTGTAGTAGCCTTGAACAGAATGCACCAATCTATATCGATACACAAAAAATTAGAGAATGTGCTATGACTAAGTTTTCCTTACTTTGTGGAGACCTGTGTAATAAATACTACTAAATGCAAGTTCACGTACCAATAAAATAATAGCAGTGATTCTGTGAATTTTTAATTTAATGCCTAAACCTTCCATAATTGTGAAAACACGGACAAAATTCAATGAAGTATCCAAAAAAAAAAAATACCAGGATCCTTAAAATGATTGTATTCAAGACCAGGTACAATAGCGGAAGAGCCGAATCACAAGAAGATTGTACCGTAAGCGAAGCCGTGTTGTTATAATCCAGAGGAAGTCCAAATCTGCCCAGTCACCGAATAACCGTAGGAGAGTTCCAAGTCCGTAGCACAGTCGTCGTTGTAATCGCTCTCCACACTTCAACACCAAAACACTCGCAAGTCCTCACTATACTGCCACTCGCTGTCTGCTAGTCGGAGCCCTCTTATAGCTGGCAGGCTATGCCCGCCGACTAGCTGTGGAGTAGGGGCGGGGCGAGTCTCTACCGCCTGCTCGGGCGTGACGGCCGCGCGCAGCCGGGCTCGGCTGGCTCGCACCGGTTGTCTCCTGTCGCCAAGGGCGGTAACGCTCCGCTGACGTCACTCGGCGGCGGCTCCTTCAACTGTGTGCGGCCTGTCACGACAGAAGGTTTCGTCAAAATTACGTTAGTTTTGAGATGTCTAATCACAGGTCCGAACAAAAAGCTACTGAAAGATGTAGTTTTGAAGGTGGTAGCAGAAAATAAAAAGAAATATTTGCAGAAAATTTAATATGAAACTTTGTTTTCCGTCTTTCCTGGAATTCCTCTATAACTGACAGAAAAATGGGATTGATAGTTTTATTTCTTGACTTTTAGTTGTAACTGTCTAATAAATTATATTTATTCTTCTTTTTCTTCTTATTATTAAATTATCCATTAACTTTAAAGACAGTTATTTATTACAATCAGTTATATTTTTAATTGTTCAATTCGTACGTTTCGAATTTTTTTTATTGAAACGTTGTACGAATGTAACAATTGGAAATATAACAACATTGAAGTAATAAACTGATTTTAAAATTAACGGGATAATTCAATAAACATTTTATTTCTTCATGGTCATTGTCACCCGTCTTGCGTTGTCTATAGACTATAACCTCAACTACCCCCGACCTGTTGAAAGTTTTGTGTCTGGCTTTCGGCGTTCGAAATTCAACTTCTTCATTCAAGGTCAGGATATGCCTGCCTATTCGATCCTCTAGTATTTGCAGCATAAGTATCCCCCTGTAGTTAGCATCCTCTGAATCGGATGGGGAATCTGTAGCAAACTATAACTCAAAACATTTTTGAGCATTGATTGATGATAAAGTAAATTAAACACTATTACTAAGAAATAATTTTAAAATATATCAAAACAACAACAACTATGTGTATTAATGCCCTTAAATAAGTTTCGTAAAATCTTGGAATTATTGGTTGATAGTGTTATGTACTTTTAAATATTGAATATTTCGCATTATCACGGCACACTGACATTAGAAACGTCAGGAATATATTTTTGAACTGTGCGCTAGGCCCTTTGGGAAGGGCGTTAGTAAACGACGCCCGCTGTGTGTGTGTGTGTATGTCGGGGGAGTCTGCGACAATGCGGTTGCGATGAGGGAGGGGAAGGTCGAACAGATGCCACCCATAGCGCTGCCAGCTGAGACCTAAGGGAGGGAAGGCACAAGAAGAGAAAGGAGATTGGGAGGGGAAGCAGGCCGTAGAATAGTGGAGAAGGAAGGGAGCGGAAGGGCGTCGCCCATTATCTCTGTCGCAAGTAGAGCGAGGGCGCTTTGTGTTTCAAATGTTCTCTCATCTCGCTTCCTTCTGTTCGTTTCTTGTGGCTTCCTCCCTTCTCGGCGGTCCCCATCACTCAAGGCTAGTAGCATGCGTGAAAGCCTTGGCCGGTAAGTGCGTAGCACAGAAGGGCACTTTCCAATGGTTTGTCTCCTATTCACTAATGATTCTAAAGAGCAACATTCGCATCATCCTCCGCAATTGCTACGGTATGACTTCCGCTTGAAGCTCTTTTCTTCCTGAGAAAATTGGGTCGTCAATTTCAAGTGGATTTGACCTTGACGGTCCGGATGACGCCGCGTCGAAGGCTGTGTTGCCAACGTTTTGGCCATCTTGTCGTGGTCTTCCTCAGGGCTGCTCTGCGCCGAAATGGTCAGCGCTTGGGATTATATATGCGAGGGCCTATTGGAGGGGACAGATTGTATCCGGACCGTTCCGTGCCGTCCGATCACTCGCCGCGCCACCCGACCTGACCCCGTCCACCGTTGACGGGCGGCCCTCCAATTGGGCGGCTGTTTCAGCCAATCATAATCGGCCACCACGCATACACAATCCCAAGCACTGACCACTCCGGTAGCGGTAGCTCAGTGCATCAACTGATGGCACTGCAGCGCCTCTGACCGGGAGGTCCTAGGTTCGAGTCCTGACGGCGGCAGGAATTCGACACTAGCTTTTCAGCTAGGCCGGATTCAGTCGCCGTATGGAGCAGAATTCTAGCGGCCGACTGCTCTGATCGGGAGTTTTCCGTAGTTTCTCCGATTAACACCAGGCGAATGCCGGAGCAGTACCCTACAAACGGGCCACGACCGCGCGCGATCTGTCCTTCCTCTTCCTTGTCCTATCCTCTCCCCTTACACACACACTTACACTAACATGCACTACACTACCACATATTCCGGTCGGGAGCTTAGAGCTTGTCCCGACTGGGGCGGTGCCCCGCTGGTGGGAGAGTCCTGGTTAGGGGGAAACCCCACTAGCCGACGGTAGGTCGGCGCCGGATCTCGCCATCCAGTGCGGGGGAAGATCACCGCCATCTTCCGAGATAAAACATGCACCACACTAACGGTACTAATGAGCTAAGCAGTTGACGCCCGGAAACACGAAAAATCAGTCAATCAATGAAATACCACTCCGGCCTTTACCATCCGCGCACTTCCCGCACAAGTTCTGTGAACTGTGCGACGCGAGGAGCAGCAAGTGCAAGGAAGTGGGCGCCGCTCTCTGATGCCGGAGATCACGCGGGAGGCGAGGAATCTCGCTCCGCCGCGACTGATTCCGCTGGAAGCGATGAAGACGTCGTGTCACCACGGACGCTTGAGTTAATTCTGCGCCGTGGCGAAAAATCAGTGCAAGTAGTGCAGTGATTCCAACAGTGGGACCGGGAGCGGTAGCCCAATGCGTCAACTGATGTCACTGAAGCGCCTCTGACCGGGCACGCACATTAACATGCCCCACTACCACATATTCCGGGAGACCAGTCGGAGCTTAGAGCTTGTCCTGGCTGGGGCGGTGCCCCGCTGGTGGGAGAGTCCTGGTTAGGGGAAACCTCACTAGCCGATGGTAGGTCGGCGCCGGATGTCGCCATCCAGCGGGGAAGATCACCTCCATTTCACAAGAAAAACATGCACTACACTAACGGAATAATGGCCAAAGCAGTTGACGCGCCCAAAAACACGTAAAAGTCAATCAATCCAAAAGTGGTATGAAAAGTGAGTGAATGTGTTTGTATATATAGATAAATAATGGAAATGAAAGTGAATGATATAAAAGAAGAAACGGAAGAAATTAGAACAATCATAAGAACTCTAAAGAAATTATAAAAAACACATCTGTATAAGTAATGAGCCCAAAGTGGCACTCTGTTTAGTGATAAATTAAATATAAGCTAGTTTTTAAGTAGTATTTTAACTTATCCGCTCTCCCAAAGCTGCAGAAGCTGAAAAGGTTGCAGCAATTGTACACCGTTGTCTTAATAAATTTCCGCATCTCCAGAGTAACTGGAGAGGGAAAAGCTGAAAACTCCACGACAAGGTGGTCGAAACATCGACAACACAGCTTTCGAAACGTCATCCGGACAACCAAGATCATTTACATGACTATCCGCGAAAGCCTATGACTACAATTGTGTGGATTTTCTTGGAAATTTTCTTAGAACAAATTTTTGCAGAAGTTCGGGAGGTTTTTAGATTTCTGTAATTTCTTTCTGTTATTTTATCTTAATTTTATGTTGTTAGAAGTCTAATTTTTATCACGTAAAATAATGTCCATTTCAGTTGTTATTATTAACGCTTGTGATTCTCACGTCAAAATGGTTCACGTACAGCGGTTATCAATTAAACATAATCATCCGATTACTATTTAGTTTGTAATAAATGCATGCAAAATACACAGAAATGGTACATGTGTAATCAATAAGGTACTGTGTGTCATATTTGTTTGTAGGTATTTATTAAATAAAGAATTTGATTATTAATGAACGTAGTTTACGTGAACGTAAATAAATATTTATTCATTTCATTCGTTTTCAGAATGATTTTCAAGCAGTGGGATAAAACTCTTAAGGGTTTTGTTGTATTTATTTATAAATCTATAAATTGCTGACTTCATTCTATTCGTGTATCTTTTGTGTTTTCTTAAGTTTTTGTGTTCTGAAAACATTACCTAATCTAGAGTTGTGGTCACGCAATTTAATTTTGATGTGGCATTTGAGGTGCCGGTTATAAGTGCTTAAATTAAGGGTAACAGAAGTATCTCTGTCATCGATCAGATCATCTCTGGTGAATCCGTGCGTATCTACGATTTCTCCAACTAACGCGCTCATTTCGATCCTTAGCTTCGCGTTCAGGTGGTCTCATCATTACGGCGAGGAGCAGATTAATTCCCTGCCTCAGTGGGTGAGCAAGCGGAAGTGAGGGATGGAGGTTATTAATTCCGCTTAGTCGGCGCGAGACGTTAAGGCTCTCATCAATGCAGATTTCTTCTTCTTGGGATGCTGGATCTCATTCACTCAGGGAGATCGCCTCATCCGTCGTCGCCCCCTCCGCTTTGTCTCCGTCATCTCCGCATCCGCGGGCGTCTCAGAAGCTCATGAAGTCATACTGCTCCAACGCAGGCGCGGCGATCGCTGCAAATGTGCAGACTGGCTCTCTTTAGATGAATTCGATGAAGTAAAGCAGAGAAAACTAGTTAAAATTGAAGTAATTACCGGCTCTGTTGGAGGCCGAAAGGAAATCGCACTCATGTGATAAAATAAGCACTATTTTATTTGCACCGACGCACATGTCTCCTCATATTTGGGCAATATAGTATTTAATTTATTAAAACACAAAGTATAAATGGCTTGGAGCACAAAGAAAATGAGTGCAATAAATGTGGCATTGAGAAAATTGTTTTCAAAGTTGGGTGACTGAAGAAAATGCTAAGGATGGCATTTTCGTTTCACCGCTAGAACTCAGCAACTGTTTGAACAATTTAAATACCCATTTTACACGAAAGAAAATGGAGGTTTATTCGTACTCTTAACTCAAAATTAGCTAAAAATGCACTTATAGACATTGTGTTCTGGACTCTTCATATGTTTCTATGAAACAAAATCAATTAAAATATTTGTTTAAATATTTGTTTTATTTAAAAATAGATTTAAATAACAATTTGATGAATGAAGTCGTCAAGATTCACTTACATGCTGGAAAGAAAGTCATACAGAACGTTTCACCAATTTAATCGTGGGTTACTGAAATCATAAAAACAACGCGTTCTTCTAAAACTCTTTCAAAATATCATGTAGGATCCGACTAGGAATGAAGTGTTGTGCCAATCGGTTGGACTTGTCGAGAAGAATCGAATGAGCTATTGAAAACGTCTGTAGATGACTTACGTTACCCCAAATGCTTTTTATATTTTTATGGAAGAAAAGAGTATTTAAAAAATTTCGTAGAATCCTCTGAATAGATACGACAAAAAAATCATTATTTTCCCACCAGGGAACCGAAACACATTGAATTACTTGCCTTGATTGTCGAAACGAAAGAAACCTAACCGTGAGTAACAGTTGAACGGACAGATGGACTCAGGTTACTCGATTACTAAATAAGCATAATGTGTCTTCAAATGAAATTCTGAGGCAGACAAACATATTTATTTCTGTCAAGCTTGTTCTTCTTAGGCGTGTCATTGGACACAGTTTCTCCTCTGAAGAATTGCTGTGTCTTAATCTTCCGCGAACCAAATTTTATTATTGAAATTTGAAGACGTAGACTTTATTTCATTCTGCACTTAACTCCTGCAGGGCTACACTTGGAAACCGAGTTGTTCGTCTTCTCGGAATCATCGTCCCTAGGAGATAAGAGCATAATGCCAACGAGCGTGGAGTGTTCTGGCATTGAAATTACCATACCCATGGTGACGGCGCTGAAACGATGCACCCATTAGCGCAGTATCCAGATTCAATTACCTGAGCGAAAAGGGAAGAAATGCGACACTCGCGAGCAACGAGGGAGTGAGGGCGAAGGAAGTCTCGAGAGAGGAATGCTAAACGACGGAGCTCACACGTTGGTTGTGAAGACGGCGGAAATACCGGGAGCGGTTGCTCAATGCATCAACAGATGTCACTGCAGCGCCTCTGACTGGGAGGTCCTAGGTTCGAGTTCTGACAGCGGCAAGATTTTCGACACTAACTCTTCAGCTAGGTCGAATTCAGTCGCTGTCTGGAGGAGGATTCTAGCGACCGGCTGCTCTGATCGGTAGTTTTCCGTTGTTTCTCCGATCAACAACAGGCGAATGCCGGAGGAGTACCCTACCAAACGAGCCACGGACCGTGCGCAATCTGTCTTTCCTCTTCCGTGTTCTATCCTCTCTCCTTACACACACTTACACTAACCTTCGCTACACTACCACACATTCCGGGAGACCGGTCGGGAGCTTAAAATTTGCCCCGGATGGGGTGATGTCCCGCTAGTGGGAGAGTCCTGGTTAGGGGAAATCCCCACTAGCCGACGGTAGGTCGGCGCCGGATCTCGCCATCCAGTGGGAGAAGATCACCGCCATCTCTCGAGAAAAAAAACATGCACATCACTAACGGGACTAATGACCAAAGCAGTTGACGCGCTCGGAAACACGAAAAAATCAATCAATCAACGGCCGAAATGCCAACGACAAGCGAAATAATCCGATTTAATTTTGTTGGTACATTCCGAGCAAAGTGGCTCAGGGCTTAGCACGCTGACTTCGAATTCGGGAGGCCTAGGTTCAATCCCCGTGCCGGCCATCCTGAAAAGAGATTTTGTTTCCCTCGCTCATCCAGGCGAAAGCTGGGATGGTTCTACTGAAAGGCATTACCGCGAAACCGGCGTCGCTAGCCGAATTCCTTAACTGCGTGACGTCACAAACGGTAAGTGAATTCAAGACATCGCGGGTTTTGGGTGATCAACTGGAAACGCTGGGATTTAATCGTGCCGACGCCAATTGCCTTTTACGAGACATCATGGCTAAATACAAATACAAAAAAGTTGTACATACGAAGATGAAGATGGAACATTAGATTCGCATGGAAGAAATAAATGAAGATTTATTCATCATTTCTAGTTGTCTAAGAGACGTAACTATCTCTGCACGGAATCTCTGCACGGAGTCTCCCATTCTCAATTATTACTTGAAACAAGTATTAATTGGGGCAGTTGAGTTTAGTCCAATTGGTACCACACATATTTTCGAATAAAAAATGGTATATCGTGAATAATTCACTGTTTGTACTATTCATTACGAAATTATATTGAAAGTCTGAAAAAATGGCTAATGTCTGAACGTAATTGCTAATGTGATGCGTGAAATTGTAGTTGATGGAGCTTGAGTGAATATTTACCTTGAGGGCAAGGAGAAACTATGAGGAAACTTGTTGACAGTTTGGAAGGGGGCGGGGTTTCTGGGAACTCCGACATTGGGACGGAGCGCGGCGTATTTTTAAACATCGCCCCTCCCACTGGGTGGTGGGAAAGGATGCGAGCAGCAGTACCCGCCGTCTCCCATACACAGACACTCTCAGAGACCTTCTCTCCGCAGACATGCGATCCCGACATTTGGGCTGCCCCTCCGCCATCAGCCATTTTCCGCTGCTCCTCGTGCAAGGGTTTTGTGAATTCGTGAAATTCTCTTTCTTCTAAACAAATGCCTGACACGAAACCGTTAACAACGTATACTGTATATTTTCTTTCGCTTAACAGTAACTTGTTAGTTGTTGAAGGAAAAATGCAAGATATTTAAAGTTTTTTAGAATTCAACGAAACACGCGATTTTTTTGAGTAGAAAATTCGCTAGGCATCTCTCCGGTTTCCATTCAGTGCATTTAAAATGTTGGATGTTGTGTTGGAAACTTATAAATTCAAGGAAATGCATCTGCAATAAATGAAGACCTACACATGTGCACGCATACGTGTGAGCAGATCCGTATAGTTATTTTTTAAGTTCTTCCAATCATTTACATATCCATATATTGTTGGAACCTCATTATCTCAGAAGTTATTAATAATTTTCTTCTTCGGAAAATAATCATTGTAGATTAATTTAAACATTATCAAAACTCAAATTCTTTGCAGTGAGTTTTCATTCATTGCTGAATCGCGTGGTTGATGGCTATTTTTTATAAATATAACTGCGAATCTAAAGTTGCCAAAAGTATATTTTACAGCCGCCGTTCTTACCCATTACAGTCAAGTTTCTAATGATCTTCCTTTCTTTGGATGATTGAATCGTTTAATAAAAATTAATGAGACGTCGACTCCCAAATTTAATATTATTTTATTCTGAAATGGATTTTTTGTTGTTAGACTCACGTAGGAAGTTATATGATTTCATGTACGGTAACACATGCACTCAGATTCTTCCAGAAAACTTTTTATTTATGATTAGAGTAAGGCATCAATAAACGTTAGGCTATTAAATATAGTCCTCTAACATCTGGCTGAAAAGTATTATAAACAGAGAAAATGTTTTCTCTTAAAAAATTATCTTAAGTGTACCATGTACTTGAGACTTATTTCTTTACATCTTAGTTTCACTAGAAGAAAAATTTTAGAAAGCAGCAAAGACAGAAGCACAAAACTGAAACGCGTCATTCATTCGAAGGCAAGCGAAGGAAATTATTTGCAAGTAAATTTCTTCAACTACTTTCGATTCTTGACTATATTATTGTCAGCAAAGAAAATGTGACTGAATTCGAGCAGAAAAAAATAATACACATTTTTGTTTCTCCGTGGTGCGACTCATCATGAGAACATCTCGGCCGACATATTGCAACCTTCTTCAGGATAAAATGTGTATTTCGCCCTGTAATGTCTCTCGGAAAAGATATGAAGAGCGAAAACTCAATAATACACAAATTCGCATTGGATGGGATAATGATCAAAATGGCTCTGTTTAAATGGCAGATGCTCAGTTTACTTAATGAACATTGAGAAAAAGAACAGTGGTTATGACTCAACCTCAAGTAATGCCTTCTATATTTGTTGATACTAATTTTTCGATCTACCGCCCTATTTTTGATTGATTTTTTCGTATTTCCGTGCGCGTCAACTGCTTTGGTCATTAGTCCCGTTAGTATAGTGCTTATTTTTTCTCGGGAGATGGCGGTGATCTTCCCCCGCGGAATGGCGAGATCCGGCGCCGACCTACCGTCGGCTAGTGGGGTTTCCCCTAACCAGGACTCTCCCACCAGCGGGGCACCGCCCCAGCCGGGACAAGCTCTAAGCTCCCGACCGGTCTCCCGGAGTATGTGGTAGTGCAGTTCACGTTAGTGTAAGTGTGTGTGTGTGTGTGTGTGTGTGTGTAAGGGGAGAGGATAGGACAAGGAAGAGGAAGGACAGATCGCGCACGGTCCGAGGCCCGTTTGTTACGGCAGCAGCATTCGCCTGATGTTGATCGGAGAAACCACGGAAAACTACCGATCAGAGCAGCCGACCGCTAGAATTCTCCTCCAGACAGCGACTGAAATCGACCTAGCTGGAAAGCTAGTGTCCAAAATCCTGCCTCCGTCAGGACTGGATCTGAATTTTGGTGGCGTTGAATTTGTATGAATAACTCGATATAATTTCCAGTTTAGAAATAACTGTTCTTTTGAATATAAATTATTTGTGGAGCATTATTTGGCAATTTTAGAGTCAAGCACTTTTTATTTGACAGTACTGTGGAAAAAAGTTTCCGTAATTTAGCTATTCTAGATCCACATAATTTATATTACAACAATTAACTTTGTCAAAATCAACACATTTTGAATTGAACTTTGTATTTAAAAGATTTTTTAATTTATTTCTATCTGTTCAACCAGGTGGTCCTACAGAGTTAGGAAAACATAATTCTTGAAAAATTTCTTAAGTTCATTGTCTTATTGAGATTGAAGAAAAAAAGGTTTTATGGTGAGGTGGGAAAAGGAAGATTATTTGTGTATTATATTGTTAAGGTTTGGAGGGGGTGTTATAGAACGATATTGTGAGATGACATGTGGGGAGATTTGAATCAACGGGGTTAGAAAATGTGTTTTGGAAAACGAGATTTTATAGTGTTCGGAGTATTGGCTTCTTGACCAGGTGAAAGGAGGAAGCAAGAAGGAAGAAGTGAATAAAATTTGGAGGATAAGCTTATTAAAATGTCAGAGATATATGGCGCTTATATAGATATATGGCTTCACGTTGAATTTAGCTATTAGGAAGAAACCAGCGTGCGTTAAGAAGTCTGCGAAGGCATTTATTTAGAAAAATTTGGATTTTTCATTGCTAGGTGCAGTGTTTAACCAGGCAGGATATGCATATGTTAGCGTTGTCTTATGAAATAGTAGTAGTTTGGTTTCAAGTTTTAGTGAAGATGTTAGATTTATGAGTGGATACAGTTTATAGACTTTTGTTGTCTTTTTGTATGTTGGATTTGATGTGGTCTTCCCAGATTACTCGTTATCTACTAATATTCCTAGGTATTTGGCAGGGGTATAATTGTTTAGCTAGGGTAGTTGAGTGTTATTGATAGTCAATGAAGGTGAATATTGTGTGTTTCTGAGAGAAAAGAGTTTTGTTTGAGTTTTTGCTGGATTGATTTTTCGCCATTTCTGAAACAGGTATTTAGATATGAAGTAATAATTAGATGGGATTATATGCTATGAGTATGTATTCGTGGGAAGAATAAATTACTGTGTCATCTGCAAATAGGGATATGTTGGCATGAGCATAGTAGAATAATGTTGAATAATGTGGGAGCAAGAACTGAACTCTGAGGAACGCCTGCAAATATATTATTGGTAGTATAAGTATTTGAGAAGGTTTGGTTGACTTTAACTTGGAAAACTCGGTTACATAGATAACTGGAGGTGATTTTATAGAGGAAGTCTGGAGAACCTGCTGTCAGACTGGTATTTTCAAGGAAAGCTGCAATTGTATGCTTTTTTGTGTGAAAACTATTTGCTATGTTTTCTATAAGTCCGAGTAGTGGGTGGGTTGTTGAGTGATTGGGTTTGAAGCCGGAAAGATAAGAAGTAAGGGAGGAAATATTTGCCGATATGTTTCACCAACGGTGTTCCTGCTGTACGACCAGTCACATCTAGCGTAGACTCCCGCCGCCGTCAATTAATAATGGGATGTGTGGGCATTTCAGCTTTACTAAACATCCCTTTCTGAGAAGGTCGCAGCTGGTGAGAGATGGAGAGGGGGGAGGAGGAAATCGCTTCACTTGAGAGCAGACGGAGGGGAGGAGGGGGCGATAAATATCGTGCGCCGCATGGGGGGAGGGGCTGCTGCCGACGAACTGGCGATTAATCTCCCCGCGGGAGCTGGAGCACTTTGTTTTGCGGAGCATCTACGACAGAGGGAGGGGAGGGGCGGGCACCGAGTGGAGGATGGAGGAGGAGAAAGACAACGGAGGAGAAGGAGGAGGGAAAGGAGAGAAGAAAGAAAAGGAGAAGGAGACAGAAGATAACAGAGGAGAAGGAGGAGGAGGAGAAAAAGGAGGGGGGAGAAAGACTAGGAGAAGGAGAAAATGTATGAGAAGAAGGAGGAGATAACGAGAGGAGGAGATAACGAGAGGAGGAGATAACGAGAGGAGGAGATAACGGGAGGAGGAGATAACGGGAGGAGGAGATAACGGGAGGAGGAGATATATATTCATATTGCAAACGGTATCGTTTTTTAAATTAAAATCTTTCGTTAGGGCGGATATTCTATTCTGATTATTGAGTATGCTTTTGCAACAGCTTATCGTTGATTAGTTGATGTTTCCGGGCACATCAACTGCTATGACCATTAGTCTCGTTGGTGTAGTGAATATACTATTCCGCGAAATGGCCATGTTACTTCCCCGCTGGATGGCGGGATCTAGCGCCGACTTACACTTTGACTTGCGAGGGGTTTCGCCCTCCTGGTGCCTCCCAAAGCAAAAGAGCTTCTCCACCAAGCTATGGGGTTGTGGCGGTTCTTTCCACGTGTATATGAGTGAAGTGTGAGTGTCTAGTGAATGTATAAGTGTGTAAGGGGAGATAAGGGATAACAAATTAATAACAGAATATCGTACGTAGTTCGTGGCCAATTCGTTCCTGCTCCGGCATTTGCTTGTTATTCATCGGAGAAACCACGGAAAACTACCGTTCAGGGCAGTTGGTTTTAGAATTCTCCGGTGAAATTCTACCCAAATATGTCAAAAATCCACCGCCGTAGGTACTCAAACCCTGGGACCTCCCTGGTTAGAGGCTGCAGAGACCAAAGCAATGCTGCCTCTGAGATAACTCAGACGGTAAAAGTTAGTGCTGTCAGCTATTAATTGGCTATATCAGCTTCAAGCAGTTGCAATATCCCGAGCCGTCGAAGCTTGTAAACAGACCTTGCACACAGTTTGCCAGGGGTTTAATTTCCCTGCTTTGGGCGTCGGCGGCAGAATGCCTTGCCTTGTTTCCCTAGCGTAATTAACCCTCGAGGCAGCACATCGGTTACTTGTTGAGCCAAATCTGGGCTAGGTATAAACAAGGAGAGTTTGAGATGACAAAGAACAAATTAAAATATCTACAGCTACCCTTTGATTCATGTTAAACAAACAACAGTTTCCATTAGTGTTCATTTTCCCTTCTTTTATGATTCAACGATATTAAAATCATTTTATTCCATATTTAATTCCTTCTTGTACTTGAGAAGTATGATTACTGGTAATCCGAGGTATCATCTCCTTCCAACTTTTTAAATAAAACTCATAAATATGTGCGCAGAACGGTATCTGTTAATAGAAACTGAATAATTTAAAATCAAAAAGATCTTTTAATGACTGAACTTTCCAATTACTTTTGTGAGTGGTAGCGTATAGTGTTTCACCGTGTGAGTCAATGTGTATCTGAACTTGTGATGAGAGTATGAGCTAGGTTATCCTCATGTAAGAATTTTTTGTAAAGGAGGTTGTTCAGGATTTTTAACGAATTATTATTATTATTATTATTATTATTATTATTATTATTATTATTTGAAAGAAATTAATTTAATAAATAATATTTTCTGAATCAAAAATATTTTAATTATATATTAGAAAGGAGAAATGTAACATAACTTTAGAGTCACATAAGTCACATAATGCAAAATACTAATTGCAGCAAGTAAATTGGGCTGAACATTAG
Source organism: Teleogryllus oceanicus (assembly GCA_964035755.1). Lineage (NCBI taxonomy): Eukaryota > Metazoa > Arthropoda > Insecta > Orthoptera > Gryllidae > Teleogryllus > Teleogryllus oceanicus. Next base: position 119,293,224 of record CAXIVR010000005.1, on the reverse strand, counting down.
AGTTGTGTCAATTCAGCAACATGTATTAACTTTCATTTACTTTTCTGGTATTGGAAATCGGAACTTACCGTTTCTCTTAATTGATTGGTAAGAGTAACTTAGCCGTAAGCGTATCGCAGAGAAGCCATGACCAATGAGTACTTCGAAGTAAACAAATGGAGCGATATGACGATGGCTGTCACCTCGATTACTGACAATTATTCCAAGAGTGTATATTTTCAAATTTTCATGAATTCTTACTAAAACAATCATATACGCAGCTTGTAAGAAAGTGTCTTTGACGAACTCATTTCAAAATGGCGGACTCCGCTCCTAACGTCGTCTTGTCCGTCAATATTTCATTTGTACGCCAAAGAGTAATTTTCTTGTCTTGTTGTAAATAACTATTCCGAGCCGTCTTCACATGATGAGAAGTGTTTGAGTTCCGTGGAGGGTTCAACACTCTGCAAACATATTGCCTGAACTTCTAACAGCTTGATTCCCAACAAAAGTGTTTCTTTTTAAGCACTCAACCACGCAAACTAGCTGTGTCGACCTTACATTTTGATTATCTAATATTAGGCACCAATAACCCTTTTTGAATTGTAGTTTCCATATTATAGCAATTCTAACAAAACGCCTCGTGCAAATGTACGCATTGTTGGTTAAAATGTTTGATCGGGTAAGGTCGTTGCAACTGTAAATTAACAGTACTGATCTCCTGAGCACAGGAAAAGAGAATTGAATGGCCAGTTAAAGTGAAAACTCTTCGCATTGTATGGGTTGCATGTTATCCTGTATCCATTATTGAGTAATCAGTTTGCGCTATGATGGACTGCCGTAACTGCCTTTTTATTCACTAATAATGAAGCACTATTTGTACAAGTTATGTCTAGAACTGAAACTGACGCTGCACCGTAATTGTCCTAATGCAGAAGTACTTAAATATTAACATTTCAAAACCCATAAATATATGCTTTGCAAAAATGTCCAGTAAATTTCGTCATTCTTTATTTTCTACAGAACAAGCAAATGTTACATCAGCGGAATATGCGGAATCAATTAAAAGTTTTGTTTAAAAATCTAGCATTTACATAATATTTTAATGCAACTTTTTTCTAATACTAGACGATATTAACTGGATTAAACTTTAATTTTAAGGAGGAAGGAGAAAATTAATACATTATTTATTCTTCAATTTATTCCAAATATTATACTATTCATTTGTTGCTAATCGTTTTAAGAACTTAAAGCGGCTTTGTAGGAACAGAGAATTGATAAACAAATTGCAATAGATAAAGAAACCCTTTAGAAACTATCAGTAGTAGGACAATCGGAAACCTCAAAAGCACGATAATACTAAAGCGGGTATTGGTAAACTTCATTCAGCAGACCGGCCTTTTACTCTCTCATTCCTAGAAAATAGAAAATTACTCCGCGATATACTTAATATCTTTCTATCAATATCTGCTTGGGTCCGCAATGTTCTTCTGAAAACGTTGCAAGGTACAGGAGTGTAGATTTTTACCATCATTTTCTGAAAGACTGCATTGTGTGAACAGAATTCACCACGAACTTGCTCATGTAAGTAAAATCTTTTGGTATATTTTTGTTACATGAAATCTAAAATATGTAGTATCTTTTCCCTTCCCTCCCCTACTTATTTTCTTCTCTCTGCAAGAACACAAATACCTTCAATCGGTAGCGCATAGTCAATCGAAACTCTACTGCTGTAACTTGCCTGCTGATGGCAGCGGAAAGGCAGAAGAAGGTGATATGGGAAACGCAAGAGAATTTTTTTTTTGCGCGAGAAAGGTCACGCGAAACGTACCCTACACGGTAAGCACGTTTACTGCAGACGAAGGAACCCCTTTGCTCTAATTACGTTCAAGAAAAACACTTTGACGTCGCGAACATGAAAAAAAGTTATTTCCTCTAAATACCAAATAAAAGACAGAAATGAGAATTTACAAAATTGTAAAGAACCACAGTCTTAATGTGAACGAATCATTGCAAGTTTTCATCCAAGTGGTCTTTTGGTTTGCAGCGATTCCAAACAATCCAAAAATAAAAAATAAAAAAAATATCGCAGCTGTTGGCATTTCATTCAATTTAATGCAACTTTTTGTTCAAGATTTTTATACTACTACTCTCGATTTTCTCTAAATTACTGTTTTTCTCTAAACATTTGCGTTATTCTCAAAATTTATAATTTACGTCCAAAGTCCCCAATTGTTCAGCTTACCTACTTAGAACTACGTCTTCTTGCCTACTATCATTAACTATGGCTGCTACGCCATATTTGAGTTTTCCAGATCAAACCACTGACAGCGGTACATGGCCTAACCATTGAGAACGGGGTTTCACTTCGGAAACTGAACCCTAAACGTCAAGTTTTGCATTCAACTCTGCAGTCAATATTTACAATACTCCGGTTTACACAAGGTGTCACTTCAAGGCCATGAGCTAGAAGGAGAGGGGGCACGAGCTTTGTTATGACACAAATTTTGGTATTGGAGCTCTCGATGGGATGACAGTGTCCCCCTCTCTGTCCAGCTCCCTCAACTAGAATTGCCACTACATTTAAATTGGTGTATATTTACGTATTACAGATAAAATAATATAATGTTGCAGCTACAAAAGGCAATAGTTTGAAAAAAAAAATTGTTTTGTTGGTGCCTGATGCCAAAAAAAGTATTATTCCTCTTCTTATTTGTATTAAATAATTTCTTCTAACATGTTCTGTAGTCGCTGGATTATGATTATACAACGTATTCAGGTCCTTAATACGATAAGTCGTTTATGATATAACGTCTGTCCATCTGTGAACAACGCAGTGGATAAATTGGACGGTGTGATGCATTAATCGCTATGCGACATAATACAAGTTTTGAGATAATCGTGTTCAACTATTATTTTATATTTTTATGTCTAAAAACTGTAATTTAATTATTTCACACTTGATAATCACTTATATGCTAATATTGTGTATGTTGATTTGTACTGCATGAGTAAAAATCCTCTATATTAATATTAACAGTCAATTTTCTCATACTGTACTTAGAAGGAACGAGAATGCTGTCATTAGAGTTTTGCAATAATCCGTTTAGCACCGCGAGAGGGCGCTTACCTTGTCGATGTGTTTTAGTATGGCTGGTAATGGTTTAGTAGTTTGTTATGTATCAAGCCGCTATGTGCCAAGACAAGGCGTGTAAACTGTTGATGCACAATATTCTATCACAGCCCGTGTTTCTACGCCTAATACAGTTATTTGTTTTGTCATTTGTATACATAACATTTAAACATTTACATGCGAAATAAACTTATTCATACAAAAACTCACACAGAAAATAACGCAAAAACAGAGATACACAAAACACAGAAAATAATGCTGAACCATTGTCAAAATTTTATTGAATCGCTTGCTTCATTTGAATTTTGAATTGATTGCTTCATTACTGTAAGAAAAACATTGACAATTTTTCATGAACTTGTACACTTAATTCTAATGACGGTAAACACGTGACCCCTGAAACGCAGCCTAGTTGACAGTCGCCTACGTTCTACTTTCCCAATATGAGATGCTTGGAAAAACGTTGCTGTATGATAAGACATTCCTGGACAAAAATCATACATCAAGTCTGTGTTGACGTAGTAAATATTGATTACTTAGATTTATAAGATTTTCTTGTGCTAACCACGTCAATTCTGATGTTGATAAATAGGATTTTGTTGATTGCCTATAACACGATGTTCATGAGGGAGAATTTGAATGTCAAAATGATGTGGTATTTAACCAAAGAGAATGATATATTTGGCGCTAAAGAAGAATCAAAGAAGATAAAAACATTGGAAGAAGCTAATATTCTTGTGAACTGCGCGGAGTGAAAGCTTGACTTCCATTTCCTTGTGAATTTAAGGAAAATTGAGACTCAAGTAAGGAAAATAATTTCTAATCGAACAAAATAAATCTAATTATTTTATATTTCAAGCCCTCATAACGTTATAACGTGTCGTTGTACGCTAGTATCTAATTCGTTAAGTTAAATTAACGTCGTTAACCATGGTTTTCATTTGGGCGTTAAACATCCCCTCCATTTCCTCAGGTAATCAATATTAGACTGTATTCACTTTTCCTGGAAAAGGAAAATAGTTTTCTTGAGATTTAATAAAAAAAATGTAATTTTCTGGAGCATCTGAAATAATAAATTTGTTGTTTCATATGAATGTTAGGGTTGGAGATAGTTTCACAGCGATCAATGTAATTTTTTTGTTACAATTTAATTATTGGTAACGTGCGAAGTTATGAGATACAGATAAGTATTCAATAATATGAATGAGTAAATATTTTGTGTTTTTATGGGGTCCTGTGCATCCCATGGTCTCATGTATCCCAGAGAAAAGAAATAAAATATGACCGAAACGGTGGTAGCAACAAATGAATAGAAGTTGTTCATATTGCGTAGTTCAATACGATAATATTCAAGAGAATTTTTTGTTTCAAGGTGCCGTATTCATTTCCTATGATTATTTCATTCTGATGCCTGCTGAAGAGCAGACTTGATTGATTGCCAGTGATTCCGGGCGCGTAAAGTACTAAGGTCATTAGTCCCGTATGTGAAGTGTGTGTTTTTTCTCGGGATGCGGCGGTGTTCTGCTCCCACTGGATGACGAGATCCGGCGCCGACCTACCGTCGGCTAACGGGGTTTCCCCCTAACCAGGGCTCTCCTACCAGCGGGGCACCTCCCCAGCCGGGACAAGCTCTAAGCTCCCAACCGGTCTCCCGGACTATGTGGTAGTGTACTGCATGTTAATGTAAGTGTGTGTGTGTGTAAGGGGAGAGGATAGGACAGGGAAGAGGAAGGACAGATCGCGCAGGGTCGAGGCCCGTTTGTTACGGCAGCAGCATTCGCTGATGTTGATGGAAACCACGGAAAACTACCGATCAAAGCAGCCGGCCGCTAGAATTCTCTGAATCAGCGGCTGAATTAGACGAATCTGATAACCTAATGTCGAAAATTCTTCCACCGTCGGGACTCGAAACTACGACATCCCGGTCAGAGGGACTGCAAAGACATCAGTTGATGCTCTGAGCCATCTCTCCCCCGGTAGGAGCAGACGTGACAGCAGGGGAGGTAGGGGTGGGGAAGCTAAGGGGGAGGGACAGGCACTGTCGTCCGGTTCTTCCAGGCGGCGCGGAGACGATCTGTCCTTGTCGGCTTTGACGCGCCCACCTTGTTCCCTCCCCGCCCCGCCCACCGCTCCGCCCACGCCACGCCCTCGGCTGTGCCCTCGGCTTCGCCCACGCAACAGGTCCCACGGAGGACATTCGCTCCGGAGGAAGGGCAATTGGTCTCATGCCTACTTCTGGATTTCCAAGGACATCAAAAGACAGAAGAATAAAATGCAGGAGAATGCCAATATTTGGCACATTCGGTGGAAGGAGTAGCGTGGAATGTTATTGAAACTCAATGTTACGAATCTTTAAGGAAAATATCTAAGGAGATTTGAGTCTCATTGACCAACTTTCCCGTAGTATTATTTTTTATTTAAAATCACATCACTACTCAATAGCTCATATTTATTTTTCTTTATCAAGTTGTCAATATTATATCTGAGAAAATACGAGGTAAAAGTTTTTTTTAATTTTTGCGTCTACACCTTGACGCAACGCGTCTCAAGCCCTTAAGGGCGTTGAGCGCTTGCACTGGGAGTAATCCTCCATTAATGTGCTTTTTATTTTTGGAGGAATCCTCCGTTAATTACTATATTTGTCAAGTCTCGTCACGTCGCAGGCAGTCAGTGCCATTTATCCCTTCTGTCAGGGCTCGACGCCATTAGATCCCAGGGTTCCTGCCGGTCACCCAACCACGATCCGCGAGTCTCGAATTCGCTTAATATTGTCTCAGAACGTGGAATGAATATTTGCAACAACTCTTGTTTCGTACAGTTATTCCATTAAATTTTTGTTGTTTATTTTAATATTGTCTCAGAACGTAGATGTAAAATAATACTATAATCAAACATTAGATGTTTCAATATGCTGTTTGTGAACTGTGTGGAGGAAACTAACTGCCTGCAACACGACCTTTCCAGAGTTTATCATATTATACTTTACGTGTATTATTAAGATATTTAATGATTTTTTGTATATTTACGTTATTTTATTTCCTGATTTAAAATTGTTAAAAATATGTAACACAGGAGATCAATGAATATGATGAATTTCCATACCTCAAATATTGGTTAAAGTTTGATATGAGAGTTGAAGGCTTGATTGTATTAGTATGTTTTGTAGTTGTCGCGTGTGCGCCAATAAAGTTATAATCAGCTCTATATGGGATATAAATCTTCATAAAAATGTTCGATAGTAAGTCACTAGCACGTAATTTCATCCGCTGATAATCGAACGCGCGCGCTCTGCGAAAATAAACGTACTTCAACTTCCGAGTGAATGTCCCTCATCTCGATCAGGTGTTTGTCTAGTTTCCCTGACCCATTCAGCAAATGCTGATAAGGCCCCTTGTTTTTCTTTTAGAAATATGTGTAGCTTCACTATACGCACGTTTTGTTGGGCTCTTTTTGTTTTTAGTAGGGGTAGAGGCTGGAGTGAGTTACTATTTTGTTAGCAATATAAACAATTCAAATCGGCAGTTCGTTTATCGATGCAAGCAAGTATTCTACAATTTGTGAGAAAAGATGTTTTCAAATGTTGCTAACCTCGCTTTCTTGAAACTTGTATTCATCGGTCAACGTTTTGTAGTTACAATGTCCAGGGAAGAGATTTGGAGCTCAAGAAAACGTGCGAAGTTGGTACGAGTACTTCTTCCTCATACGTCACACACAGGTTTGTTTTTAACTAAATAAAATCAAATCATATTAAAGTCCTGAAGCGTAACGGTGGATGCGTCACACACTTTGCTTTTGTGAAAACGAGTTTGTTCTTTATTTTGTGCAGCTTGTAAACGTGCAGCATCAACGGGTGTTCGGGATTCCTTCGCTATCAATCTCGATACATCTCACCAATATTTGCATGCATGGCGCTTCTCGGAAATGACCTCCGAGGAAACGGGCTGGCCTGCATCGGGTTCGAATATAAATGAGGAAATTAAACTTCGTCATTCGAAGCGACGGCTCCCAGTAGAGACGCTTTAAAGGTAGTGATGCTCAGTCAAAACATGAAAGTTTAGTGCCAGTATACTTTACTTTCATTTATAAAGCGCATTTATTTATTTAAAAGAAGCACTGTCAGAGAAAATTAGTTCAGATAGAGTTCTAGGCATCATTGTAAATAGTTTTCTATTTTTTATATCTGTCTCTGGGTTGAATGTACCTGCGAAGTTTGGGAAAAAGAAATGAACCACCTTATGAACCCCAATTTGGAATAGTGATAACTAGGCCATTGATTCTACGCAATCGCTTAAATTCATACGATCACTGATAACTTTAAACAAAACTGTTGTTCTACAGGTCATTTCTTTACTGAATGCAGTTGATTCCACATAAGCACACCTAGTCCTCCAGTGTTTCAGTAATATACGCGTCTGCGATCATTGGCTTCAAACGTACATTGATCGGTTGCAATCCTGCCTCTTTTCTCATTTTTCTCACCTCTCTTCCTCCCCTCTCGTATTCTCTCCACCACCCCTCCTCCTTTTCCTTTTTCTCGAGAGTGCATCGAGGGTTCGACTTCCGGTGTTGCTAGCGGGGGTGGGGGAGGAGGGGAAGATCTGCGAGCGGCGAGTGCAGTTGGCACCCCCATCCCCGCTCGCTCACCCGCAGCGACAGCGAAAGATAAAAACACTGCGGCACGGGCGCCCTGACGCATTGCTCGCCGTCATGCGAATTGAATGCGCTCTCCCACTACTTCTTGCGGTGCGTCTCGCTCTAGGCGCCGCTTGTCTACATCTTACGCAACCGCTCCGGAGGCGCAGCAAGGGGTGTAAGAAATGCAATCAGAAATCACCCAAGCTCCAAGAACCTATATGGCAGAAAAGTGGTGTTGACAGTTGGGACACGTCTTAAAATTTCGACAGCAGTGATACACCGAAAATGACATGTGTGTAGTTTTTACACATCCAATTGACTTTATTAGTCCATAATTCAATCAAGAAATATACCTCATTAGGCACTTTCTGCAGTTAAGAATGTATAAATCAGTAATATGTGATTTAGCTTTTCTGCCTGCAGAGATAACCTCGACGCAAACAGCGCTTGGATACATTGTCAAAATCAATGAAAAGATGCTCAGCTCTCTAGAGAGCATCGATGCGTAACTTTTCCATGATTGACGATTGACGGTTTTCTGCATAACGCCATTCTATTATTATGCGGAGCTGAACTTATCGCTGCTGTGCGTCCCCTCTCGGAGCTGAGTGGCTTCAGCGAATTCCTAGGCGTCGCGTCACTTGGAGTATGTGGTACATTAAATAAAGTTGAGAGTTCAGGGGAAGGGGGAGGGCAGCTTACTCAAAGAAGAAGTCATGTTCCAGTCAATGCACCATTTTATTACTAATTAAATGTGAGAGAGGGAGAGGGGCGATAAACTAGGTGAGGAGGTATATAGGAGTCGAGCTTCACAGACGGCGACCTTTTACCCCATCACTCCGTGGACCAGGTGCTTCGGCGGGGACGGCAGCAGCAGCAGCAGCAGAGCTCTGGGATCGCGTCATCATCAGAAGGCTCTTGGCGTATCGTATGTTCTACACTAACTCACACCGGGAGCGGTAGCTCAGTGCATCAACTGCTGTCACTGCAGCGCCTCTGACCGGGAGGTCCTAGATTACACTCCTGACTAGCTATTCAGCTAGGTCGAATTAAGTCGCTGTCTGGAGGAGAATTCTAGCGGCCGGCTGCTCTGATCGGTAGTTTTCCGTGGTTTCTCCGATCAACACCAGGCGAATGCCGGAGCAGTACCCTACCAAACGGTACACGGACCGCGCGCGATCTGTCCTCTTCCTTGTTCTATCCTCTCCTGTTCCACACTCACTTACACTAACATGCCCTACACTACCACATATTTCGGGAGGGCGGTCGAGAGCTTAAAGCTTGTCTCGACTGGGGCGGTGCCCCACTAGTGCGAGAGTCTTGGTTGAGAGAAACCCCACTAGCCGACGGTAGGTTCGCCGATCTCGCCATCCAGTGGGAGAAGATCACCGCATTCTCCCGAGAAAAAAACATGCACTAAACTAACGGGACTAATGAACACAGCAGTTGACGCGCCCGGAAACACGAAAAAATGAATCAATCAATTCACTAACTCACGTGTGTCTCTCTCAGGCTGCTTCCTGATATGCCGGACCCCTTTATCTTAACCCCTCGCTTGCAATTGGCAGCATTTCTTAGAGGTCTCTGCCGGAATGTTTTGCGACGCTGCGTGCCGCTTGCCTTGCGCGTTTTCCTGGCGCGGGGTGATGTGGTAATTGCGGTTCGCCACACTGCTTCTGAAGAAAGATCTGAAGAAAAATCTAAAGAACGGTCTGAAGAAAGGCAAATTACATTCACTTCATTTATTGTATATCGGTGGCGTTCATAACGGTTTCTCGCTTTTACCTTACATTTGTCTAATTAAATGATTTTGCATTTTGAAGTATATTATTTTAACGGCAAAGTTGGCTCAGGGTATCAACTAATATTAAAGCCGTGTTTCTGATTGGGAGGTTCCGATAGTGGCAGGAGTTTCGACACTGACTTGTCAGCTAGATCGAATTCAGACGCTGTCTGGAGGAGAATTCTAGGGTAGACGCTGTGATTCATAGTTTTCCTGTTACTCCGATCAATACCAGGCGAATACCGGAGCACTACTCTGACAAACGGACCTAAACCTACACAACCGAGATATGAATGTGGTAATAACTGAAGACATGAAAATGAAAAGAAGTGAAAGAAAACGGTCTGGAATATACCAGAACATTGGGATGCAGAAAACTGCTAAGGATGTAAAACAACTGCCTAATAAATAGGTAGATGAAAGATGTACATGTTGTCTTACATTTATTTCCGTAGTCATTGGTATTTTTATTTTCAATTGAATTGTAAATTTATGTATGGGCCCCAGATATTTGAAGTCGTATGATTGAAATATCCATATCTCGTCTTATCTCCAGGTAGGTATAGCATCTGTTCAAAAAGTAATATTTTCATATTACAGCTGTTAAAGTCTCAAGGCGAAGAACTGTAAAATTTTAGGTATTTAATTATTTAGGAAAGAGTTTGTATGTAATTTGTCGTTTCCTTGGTTATGGGAAAAGGAAAATAACAAAAGCATGATGTTGAGTCTTAGTCTCAGTTATGAAGGAATCCCAATCTTTGAGTTTCAATATATAACTTTGACGTTTAACTTCAATACAAGATATTAGAAATCGATTTAATGCACTTTTTGCTGCTAGCTATTCAGCACTTGTAGTTTTTACCGTTATGTTTTGGGAATGTGTAACTAATGGTATCATAAAGAGAAAAAATCTAAAACGTAAAACTTGTAGTATATCATTATTGAAGGATTTGTTTATTGGCTTAATTGGTTGGAAAAAAAAAAATTGAATTTGTGCGAAAGACTTTAACGATAACCGAACTTTAATGGTAGACGAATAAACTCCTAAAGGCGCACAGAACTTCGGACGTAACAATGCCAATTAGTAGAAAAATGCAGAAGGATTATTTTGGTCTGGGTTTTAAATCTCGGAAGGGCCCCTCAGTCCAGTGCTTTGAAGCGAGAGGGGGCACCGAGAAGGGAACTATCGAGAACCTCCGTCGCCTTCCCCGCCTCGCAGCGCGAGCTACGTGGAGCAGAAAAGTTGAGCAGTCAATTGCGTTCGATCTTCGCTCCCCGCGGCAGCGCCAGGAAAAGTTTCCATGTAAATCCGGCCCCGACAACTCTTCATAGATCCCCTAGCGGCGCTGAAGGAACTCCAGTTCGCCCCTCGTTCTCCCCTCCCCGCTGCGACTTCCCCCGCCGCCCGCCCACGCGCCTTCGCTTTGCCAGGCGTCCTTGAAGGAGCGCGGTCGCATGGCGCTGAGGGATGTGGCTCTCAGCGCTTAATTGCTCGCGTTTAGCCGCCTAATTTCCGGTGGCGATATTTTAATGCACTGAGAGTGGAAGTAGGCGGGAACGGGCAGGGACGGACGGGACACCCGATGGCTGGCAAGGTTGGGCGGGGGTGGGCGGGAGCGGGTGGAGGAGAGCAGGGTAGCTCAGGGCAGGGTGGCTGAGAGCAGGGTAGCTGAGGGCAGGGTGGCTGAGGGCAGGGTGGCCGAGGGCAGGGTGGCTGAGGGCGGGTGGCTCAGGGCAGGGTGGTTGAGAGCAGGGTGGCTGAGGGCAGGTGGCTGAGGCAGGGTGGCTGAGGGCAGGGTGGCTGAGGGCAGGGTGGCTGAGGCAGGGTGGCTGAGGGCAGGGTGGCTGAGGGCAGGGTGGCTGAGGGCAGGGTGGCTGAGAGCAGGGTGGCTGAGGGCAGGGTGGCTGAGGGCAGGGTGGCTGAGGGCAGGGTGGCTGAGGGCCGGGCGGGACCGGGCGGGGCGAGCGATGGCGGGCAGGGACGGGTGCGGGCGATCGAGCTGGGCAAATCTGGTCGTACATGAACATCGCGGGGAGGTCTGCGTGCGAGACCTGGAAAATGGGAGCAGTTACGTGATGGATGAAGATGATTAAAATTGTATACATAGCACCTGGCAATTGTCAATAGCTGAAGAAGGGCCGCTGTCATCTCTCGGCGAAGGACTCTCCATGGGCGAATAGGTATCCGATGCAGAAATTCATTTGCAAATGATTGCAGGAAATTGATGCAATAATGATAGAGTCAAAATATTTTTAAAAGGGTAACATCTATTAGTTTTCTGCACTAACTAAATGAAGAGTTATAAACCCTTTGGTGTAATGCTTACCTGTCTCTTTTTGTAAACCTTGGTGAATGAAGAAAAAATTAAATAAATGATATTAATTTTTTAAAGATTTGAAACTGTGTAAGTAACATAACGTTCTCTGGATTCACTTTTGAACATATCTTGAGGAAGATAGGTTTGTTTATTCTTACATAATTTTCGTGGTGAGTCTCATGCAGCATTTGTGCCCTGAGTACTGACAGGTGTCAGATGAAGATCCTCGTTTCTCGGTGCGCGAGGATGAATTACCGTGTCTTTTATTTACGAATCAGTGGTTTTGTAAAAAATGACTTGCTCAAGGGCGGGAATATATTTTCAGAAAATGCCGAAGTCTATTACTATAACACTCGACGTAGAAATCATATTCACCAGGTGACAGTATCAACAGCTCATTACAAAACATTCACATACAATACATGTACATTATTTTACAACACTTTGCCAGATGACATTAAACGATTATCTTCAATACAAAAGTTTAAACCCCAAGTAAAATCGTTTCTGCTGCATAACTGTTTCTATACAATTAGTGACTATACTGAACATCACAAGAAAAGTAACATTAATTTTACCAATGATACATAATGCATTATTTACCATTTGGACTATATAAATGAGTATAAACAACCTGTAACAACTATTGTAATACAGCTTCCGGGTCAAATGACCCCATCTCGATCAGGTTTTTCGTCCAGTTTCCCTGATTCATTGAGCAAATGCTGAGATGGCCCCTTGTTTTGCTTCTGGACATAAATGTAACTTCATTTTCTGTGCACGTCTTCTAGAATTCAGTGGGAAACACAATTCTTCAAATTATCGTTTGCATGTTGTCGCGGCAGGAAGTAATAAGAGCCAAAATTTATTGTTTATTTATCCTTGAAAATAGATTTTATTACATGGGAGTTTTTGTTTTTCTCCTTTCAAAATTCAAAATTTATTGCTTATTTATCCTTGAAAATAGATTTTATTACATGGGAGTTTTTGTTTTTTTCTCCTTTCAAAATTCAAAATTTATTGCTTATTTATCCTTGAAAATAGATTTTATTACATGGGAGTTTTTTCTCCCTTTCAAAATTCAAAATTTAAGTAGTATATGACTTAGTGTAGGGATCACAGAATTTTGAAAATGTGCACACAATTCACTTTTCCCATAGCACGTCATACGCAGTTTTTAACTGTTTTTGACGTAAAATAAATAAATAAATAAATAAATAAATTGAGACACGTGTGAGTGATGCGAGTGTTTTATGTTTCAGTTCGCGTTAAATATTGAGTGTTAATTACGTGTCAGTTTTACATGTTATATCCCGAGAGTCCGCAGACGGGGCGCCACCCCAACTGGGACGAGCTCCTAAGCTCTCGCCAGGTACTGCGACACGTATGGTAGTGTAGTGAAAGTAATTGTAAGGGCAGAAATTATAGGAAGAAAAGATCGCGCGCGATCTGCGGTAAAGGTACTGCTCCGGCCATGTCCTGGTATTGGTCAAAGACACCACGAAAACTTACTCATCGGAGCAGCTGGGGGCTTCCGCTATCCACGGAGCAAGCGAGGGGATGCGACGGGGGCGTGGCCGGTGAAAATGAGGCGTGGAAGGGGCAGTCGCGTGCTATTCGCCCGTTTGGCTCCGACCAGCGCAGCCCCAGCGGCACGACGCAAAAAGCCAGGAGCCCCGACGCGAGTTTTCGCCTGGAAATGGGACGAACTTCTTCCAATAATCTCCCCCCAAAAACTTGGTATTCATAATAGTCTTCCAGAATAATTTTATTTTTCAAAGAACTGGATGAAATGAGTGCCAATTGATTCCTCTAGTCTAGAGGAATGTTTCAAACTGTTGATCATTTCTGTAATGGTTTGAAACTTCCCTAATTCGCGTTCTAGGTTCTGTAACCTTCCCTATCCAATACATGTTTTTCAGTCATTTTCTTAGAAGGTTCTCGAGGATCTCAAACAAATGATCAGTTCCCCACAAGAAGATCGAATGGTGATCCAGAAAATCTGTATCCGTGGGTGATGGACGGACAGACGGTCGGACCGTGATACGCAGGCTACCCGATGAATATACAAGGATACCATTAGTACATACATAATGCGTTTCTCTCAGAAGATCACATTTAGCCTTCCGCCTCTTTCAAAGGCTCGCCATCCCAGATGCAGCCCAAACCTTTGGTTCGCGAGTTCTCGGCCCGTTCCTCCACATCTTCCTTATTTCAATTGATGTAATCTGGATAGGAACCTCCCCTTTGTAAGACGATATCAGCCTATAGGCTTGTTTCCGTTGGTCTCTACATATGTAGAACGGTCGACTTTCCGTTAGTCTTTCTCGGCTAGAAAAAGTCGGATTGGGAGAATGGTTGTCAATGTCCAATGTGAAATGGGTTTACAGGGATGATACATGTTGATACAAGATCATGAAGTATGAGGCTGCCGCGCCATACAACAATACACAAACGAAAATTCATGCCGAATCCATGATTCAAACTCTCGATCCTTCAACCCGAGACCAACAAGGTGTATCGTTCTAAAAAAATCGGCTACTCCAGTCTGTTTCTCACAGCAATTTTGGAACATGACGGGTTGCGATGCAGCTGTTAGTTTAAGATCTTTCCTTGCGATTTCAAGAGTGTACTTTAACATTTTTTTAAATTAAACATTTAAACATTCTATATTAAAGCCATATATTCGTATCCATTTTATCATTCGTTCCTACAAGCCTCTGCACAATTGATTGATTAGTGATTCCGGTGGCCTCAATTGCTAAGTTCATTAGTCCCATAAGTGAAGTGCATGTTTTAATGTGAGGGATTGCGGCGATCATCCCTAGCTGGATGTCAAGATCCGTCGCCGATCTACTCGTGGGCTTGCGGGGTTTCCACCCCCCCCCCAACCAGGTATCTCCAATCCACGAGGCAGAGCCCCAGACGGGGCAAGCTCTATTCTTGGATTTATTCATTGCTGCCTGTGACGTACATAAGCTTTTACGGTGTCATCCAATCGGAAGGTTGAAAGCAACCATAGTAACGTAACTGTAGTGATATATAAGGTCCCGATTGGATTGCACCGTAACAGCAGATGAAATGTCACATGCAGCTACGAAAAAATCGCAGTACAAGCTCCCGATTGGTCTCCGGAATGTGTGGTAATGTAGTGTATGTAAATGTGTAAGTAAGGGGTGAGAATAGGACAAGCAAGCCGAATGAAAGTTCGCGCACGATCCGTGGCCGTTTTGTTACGATACTGCTTCGACATTTGCGTGGTCTTGATCAGGGAAACCATGGAAAACAACCGATCAGAGCAGCCGGCTCGGAGGATTCTCCCCAGGCAGCGGCTGATGACCTTCCTATTTAGTTAATATCAGTAAGCTTCCACCGTCGGAATTCGAACCCTAGGACCTCCTGGCCAGAGGCAATGTTGTGACATCAATTGATGCTATGAGCCATCTAAGCTGGTCTGCACCATTGAGGTTTGAAGATTTTTTTATTCAATACTTGAAAACAGTAGTATGCTAAACGTTTAGTGAGAACTCGATGCTGAAAAAAAACCATCTGATATTATTAACCAGAAACAGCGTTTATAATTTTGAATTCATTCCCCCCCTCCCTCTTTCTCTCCGAACAACTTTTGCTGAGCTCTCCTGCCCATTGAGATGCTTGCGATAGGCGCCTCCGAGGAGACCTCGGCAGCTACAATTTGGGCCGGAAACGGCAAATTCCTTTCTCCAGACGAGGAAGAGCGACCTGCAATTTAGGTGGTGAACGTAATGCGAGTGGCAACTAGCAATTGCGGGGCCGCGCCTCGACTTTCAGGGGGCCATGGAAATGGGCACGCGATTGCGTTCCCTTCTGCGTGATAATATCGCTAAGGAAAAAATAGAAAAAAATGAATTTGGAGTTTCAAGAATAGCCTGAGGAAGCGGAAATAGTTACATTATCTTGAATGATATCAAAACACTTTTATTAGGAGTGAAATGTTCTGTACCAGTGAAGAAGAAAGTGAACTCGAATTAAAGGAAGATATTTTTAGAAACACAAGAACATGTATTGCAATTTCATATGATCTTTTCAATATCAATATGTATTTGTCGCATACGTTTATTTTGTTTCATATATTAGTGACGTATTCGTAATTATTCATTAAAGTATCTTCAAACTATTTTGCAAATGTTTATAATTATAGTTTCCTTCTAAATTCCACATCTTAGTTATGAGGGCCAAAAAACTACTAAACCATCTGTTATTTACCATTCGTTGTATTGAAATGTAAGTGAATAATTGCCAAGAGATGAATTCGATGATGACAAACGATGAGCCAAATTAGGAAATATATTGTCATTTGTTAGGCGTTGAATTTGGTCAGATTCAGTGGACAGGCTCTTGTGTCCACAAGACCACATGTAAAATGGCGAACAAATCCTGTTGATCACGTTATTTTATATCTCTTAAATCTGTGAAGTTTATGTAGAACGTAAGAACTCAATAATCACACTCAGTAGCATCTCAAATTATTCCGCAGCACTACGCTTTTTAAGTGCATTAGAAACTAACTCGGTAGCGTACTGTCTTGAATTTTGTTTTCTGACCAAATTATTTGATATGTATGAAATTCGTTTCCCATTCTTTTAAAACACAATGCCATGGAATAGCCAAAGTTGCTTTTGAATGGATTTCCAAGTTATTTTAATCACACCAAACACCATAGAATTTGTGATAGTTGGGCGCTGAAGATGAAAATCTCAATTTCGGGGCAATGTTCAAACTGTGTTTATAATACATTCTACAAACTGAGTGATAAACCTAAAAAAATATCGGTTTGCTGGAAAAGTTCTAAACGCGCTGGCATGAAGAAGCAAAAGACAATGAATGGAGACTGGTTTTGTCCAGACCCTTTCGTGCAGCTCTGAGGCAGCTCCTGTGCGTTATGTCTTGCACTTGCTATCGCACTCTCCCAAACGTCCAGCCACCTCCCACTGTTCGCCGCCCATCGCCCGCGCTGCAGCCGCCCTTTACCAATAGCCCCACAAAGAGGCCGTAACGACAAGAGATTATACGCGAGATCTACTGGCAGCGCTTTGTCCCGCCCGCAAAAAACCGAAGCGCGTTCAAGAGACGGCGCCGCCCTTTTTCACGCCGCTTCCCACCCCCGCGCCCCGACACGCAGAAAAAGCCAGCCCCTGCGACGACGTGCCACTGGAAAACTCTGACGCTGGAGCCTCCACCACGTGATCCTTTTTCTTTGTAACAGCCGTCAAAATTCCATTGATTGTCCGCGAATTCCGGGGACTTGTGTTTGGGGAGGAGACGGGTGAAGTTAGAAAATGTGCGGGCGAGACTCGCTTTTGTCTCAGCCTGTCAGCGCGCCGGAACAATGAACAATGCTCGTGAGTTTGGAGAGCAGCCAGATTATTTAGCTCTCCCTTCTGTTGCATTTCGTGTAAACGCTTTGCGTCTGTGAAGACGTCTCTACGCAGATTTCGGTGGATTGCGTGCTCTTGTACCATTTCACCCAAAACTATCTTCGCCCAGTCTCCTCCTCTTCATTTCTCTCCCTCTCACCACCCCCTCCCTCAGTCGTTCTTTCACTCCTTTTCTGACCCTTCCCACTTCTCTATCCTATCTCTCCCTCACTCTCTTCTCATTTTCTCTCCACCTCTCTCACCTCACTCACTCTCTCCTCACTCTCTCCCTCACTTTCTCTCCTCACTCTTTCACCTCTCACTCTTTCACCCCTCACTCTTTCACCACTCACTCTTTCACCCCTCACTCTTTCACCCCTCACTCTTTCTCTCCTCCCTCTCCTCATCCTTTAACCTATACACTTACTGCGCCACCTGAAAACCTATGTGAATTCTGGGGATCGTCTCTTAGATTCTTTTCACTAAAAGTGGCAACGTATTTTTAGATTAGGTTATTATTAAATCTGCAATTAAGTATGGCAACTTCGAGACAGAATGTATTAACTTCACATTTGTTAAACTTACATTGATCGACAATACAATACAATACTGACAAAATATAAGCTAATGAAAATAAATAACAATCAAGAGTACATAATAATAACAACAAAACTAATTAAATAATAATAATTATAATTATAATAATAATGTCGGATAAGAAAAGTGTTTAAGGGTGTATATAAACGTTTTCATATCAGAATCCTAGAGATAAAAATTAATTTGAGACGCCAATGATTGATGAATGGTGCGCTACCTGAAGAAACCCCCGCCACCTGTCCCTCTTCTTTTTATATTGAGCCCTCTTTTCCTCTCTTCTCTTTGTTAGCTTTTCTCCCTCACGTTGGCGCCGATGATTCTGTTCTTCGGAATATGGAAATCGCGAATGTCGTCTCTCGCCAGTCGCTTTCCCCGAGCGACGTGGGCCGGCCCTTGGACAGCGATGAAATCGGAGAAAGGGCACTGGCAAGTGGGAGCAGCAGGATGGGAGAGTAAGTGACGGGTCTGAGTGTGAAAGAGAGAGCACAGGCGATGAGAACCTTCGACCATTTAGGCAGGTAAAGGCTTGTGCAGTAAAGGAATGGGCAGAATGAAGAACATGGTGACGGGCGGGCGACGGGCAGGGCGACGGGCAGGGCGACGGGCAGGGCGACGGGCAGGGCGACGGGCAGGGCGACGGGCAGGGCGACGGGCAGGGCGACGGGCAGGGCGACGGGCAGGGCGACGGGCAGGGCGACGGGCAGGGCGACGGGCCGGGGCGACGAGGCCAGGGCGACGGGCAGGGCGACGGGCAGGGCGACGGGCAGGGCGACGGGCCAGGGCGACGGCCAGGGCGACGGGCAGGGCGACGGGCAGGGCGACGGGCAGGGCGACGGGCAGGGCGACGGGCCAGGGCGACGGGCAGGGCGACGGGGCCCGCGCGACGGGCAGGGCGACGTGCCAGGGCGACGGGCAGGGCGACGTGCAGGGCGACGGGCAGGACGATGGGCCAGGGCGACGGGCAGGGCGACGGGCAGGGCGTCGGGCCAGGGCGACGGGCAGCGCGACGGGCAGGGCGACGGGCCAGGGCGACGGGCCAGGGCGACGGGCAGGGCGACGGCAGGGCGACGGGCAGGGCGACGGCACGGTGACTTCAACTTCCCTTCATCTCACATCATTTCACTTCAACTTCCCTTCACCTCGTTCACTTCACTTCCTCTCACTCCGTATCACCCATATCACACCACTCCTCCAGACCTCGCTCATACAAGGCGGTTGCTGCTGATGAATTCGTAAGCGGGCTTCACTTGTCGTTCGAGCGAGGATTCGTCTTCTGATGCCGGTGTCTCCTGAAGATAGGGCTCCTTAAACCCTGCGCGACCTCATCAACGACAATCATATCACTTCACTTCTCTCATCAACTCACTTCCTCTCGCTCTTTATCACCCGATTGCTCCCCCACTCACCAGACCTCGCTCATACGAGTCGCGTGAAGCGGAATTCACAAGCGGGCATCCCTTGTCGCTGGGGCGGGCTTCGCCTGCCGCCGCAGGTGTCTCCGAAGACCCTAAGCGCGTTGTGCAGGTGTCGTGGGTGGAGCGGGCCGGGCTGGGCCAGGAGCTGCGCAGGACTTCCGAAGGGCGCCCGGACAGAGCGGAGACGAGCTGCAGTTGGCGAAGTTGCTGCTCCGATGTCCTCGACGCAACTTCCCCGAACAAGGGAGCAGGCGGCGAGAGGCGCACAAATCACTGGGAGGCGAGGGCTTGATGGGGAGAGGCCCTTGACATGAGCTATATGCGCCCGTGCGTTCGCAGGGCAAATTGCCTCCCCTCTCCACGCTGCCACTGCCATTAAGCTCGCACGTCGGTTGGCGTCGCTGCTTAGTTAGGTTTCGCGTCGACGTGTCCCTTATACTTGGAAACTCATTCGAGGTTCGTGTATGTGTGTACGTTAGTGTAATACGATTTGCATTTCGACACTTCGCACTGATCATATTACCTTTGAGCTAATGTTTTTGTGAAAAATATATCTGCCATTTGCCTTATATTACTTGCGTGGAAACATCTCTTCCAAATATAAAATGCACGTTACGTTGAATAGAACTCTTGAGCTATAAAGGGAAAATAGAAACAAATGTTACTCACCCAGTATTAGACAATGCATAAGGTTTCATTTCGATGATTATTAAGAGAAAAAAAAGCTCGATGCAGATTGAATACGATACCCAGAGGAAATGAGGAAGGATATTACAAAGGATTTTTATGCTATGTAAATTACCTCAATATGAAGGAAGGAGTGAAATGCATGTTATCCACAAGTTTTTTTTACTTTCTCGTATACATACGCATATACGTAGTATGGAGAAAGTTGTGTAAAGGGTTCAGAAAATTGATTTAGAGATTTCAACGAAAATACACCTTTTGCGGTCCCCTGATACTGAACAACTTTTTGTTTTCAAAACGTCCGTCCGTCCACCTGTGAACACCACTTGCTCCTAAACCATACGTAGGATTTTTTCCAAAATATATATTCCCCGATCGATTTGACTCCATTCGAGGAGGTGAGATTTTAAAAAGCAATCTTTAAAATTTAGGGGTACTTTACATGAAGCCCCAGCTACATTTTTAAAATTTTCTCAAAAAGGTTCTAAATTTTTTATTAATTTTTTAGGACAGAGTGAAATTCACTTATAAAGATGGCATAGGTCTCGATTTTCATGGTTTACTCTAAATTTTTGAAAATGGTAAACATTTGAACTGTTGAGTTTTTGGGGGGTTCTTCACCAGAAACCTGAATAATATTTTCAAAATATTTCCAAAAAAGTTCCAAATTTTTTGTTAAAATTTTTTCATGGGTTGCGTAAAGTACGCTCAAAATGCAGGTCTCATTTTCGTTAAAGTCCCTGTTTTTTCGAAAATCGTAAAAGGGCGATTTTGGGGGAGTTTCCTACTACTACAATATTCAACATACAGATATTTCTTTAATAAAATCTTCTCTTTAGTCACATATATTGAAATAAATCGTATACAATTTTTAAAAAATAAGAGTAGTTTTTTAATTATTTTAAACATTTTTTCTCGAAAACGCCTCAAATTTTTTTCTTTCAATTTTCTTCTAGTATTTATCAAGGAACGGTTATGGTGCTACTCCCGTTTCTGCCGAACGCTCCAATTTTCGAAAATTGCAAAAAGGTAACATTTCAAACTATAAAATTGAAGATGAAGATTGTTGCGTCTCTTGTAAAGTCGTTTGTAAAAAATCAGCTCTTTAAAAACACAATTTCATTATATATTTAAAGCAGAATTTTGTGAAGAAACGAGTAATTTTTCGTAATGAGTTCTTGAAATTCATTCACTTTATCAAAAATCTCGAAAACGCCTCCAATTTTTCTTTTCAATTAATTCTGCGAATAAAAGAAAGAACACTTAAAATAATGACGCGGTTCTCGTTTTCATTGAACTTGGTGAATTTTCGAAGTTTGCAAATTTGGAAATAATGCAAGAAAGGATGTGCCGTTGTAGCACCACTAGTTTAACTACTGAAATTTTTTCATTAGAAACTGATCCCGAAATAAGATCGTGTGCAATTTTCGAAAATACGAGTAGTTTTTGCGTGAAACAGGATATACGTAAACAATTAATACTTACTCTAATCCGGTTACACAGTTTTTCTTTACATTTTTCCCTCGTATGTAGCAAAGAACGACACAGAAAATTGTGTTGGTCCCATTTCAGATGATCTCTTTGTATCTTCGAAAATTGTTAAACAAAAATATTGTGCATGTACCATATTTATAATAGAGATGTTTGTAAATGAAGTCTGTTCTAAAAAATCAGTTCTTTAGTCATGTTAATTATTTTAAAAAAATATTTTATCGTAATTTTGAAAATTGTAAATTCGATTTACCCACACTTCTTACAGGACAATCTTTTAAGAATCTTCAGCTTTCAATAGATGAATGGGAATACCGCGGCACGTTAGTTTGAAAGTCGCGGAATAACATCTCATTGTTTGGAGGTGTTTTTAGTTGAATGGATTGGTGTCTTGAATTGTAGATATTATGATGATTAAGAATTGGATTTAGTGATGATGAATTAGGTGAAGTGTTTGCGTCTAATGAGCTGCCATTTTTAATGAGATTTACCAGTGATGACTGAGATATATTAATAATGAACAGAATTTGCGATATTATAATTTTCTATTTACATTATGACGAGAATCTACGTGCAATTGTAACCACTAGTCATTTTCTCTACTTTGATATTTTACCAAAAAATTTCATTGCAACCATTCTTCATAATTTAACTCAGTACAGTAAAAGAGAGGGAGTAGGAATGCTCAAGAAAGCGTTTCCAAAGTTTTTCTCTCTCTTTTCACATTCTATTAACTGTTTTGGCACAATAATTAATAAACAAATTAAATCAATAAATAAGTAAATAAATAAGTACATAAGTAAGTACATAAGTAAGTACATACGTTAATACATAAGTTAATACATAAGTTAATACATAAGTTAATACATAAGAAGTTAATACATAAGTTAATACATAAGTAATAATAAGTAATACATAAGTTAATACATAAGTAAAAAATATTACAGAAATGAATGACTTTGTCTCCACACAAGACAATGTTGGGTGCAGGTTGTGGGCCGAGTAGGAAGTCCGTTCGGAGGTGCCAGCACACGCGACCCCTTCGCCCTCCGGCCGCAAATTGAAAGCCGACGAGCGACTCGCGCACGCACACCCAGCATCCCCGCGCCCCGCGCCAGGGCGGGCTGCCTTGTCTTGCACGCGAACACGCGTTTTGCCGCGCCCCCTTTTCACCTCCCCCCACAATACCATCTCCAGCTTGCATTTGCCTCCGCCTCCAGCACCTCCCCCTCATCTCCTCCCCCCTCGCCCCACTCACTTCCAACTTACCTCTACTTCTAACGCTATTTTACCTTCAACTATACTAATAACTGTACTTCAAACTCTTGCCTCGTTCTCCAACGCATCGACTTATGTCTCCTCGGTTCTCTCTCTAATCTACCGACGAGCTTATACACGAATTGGAGAGCCAGAATTCGCCACATTATTTTCGGCTGAGCTTCTCCATCTATGTATCTTTCTGAGTAGGCACGTAGTGGATCTTATTAGGTCGGGATTGTGGAAAGAAGTAATTTTGTAGAGCCTTAGGTAGGGTTCCAGAGTGCGGTGTTGTCGGGGCGACGTACACGCACTTGCGGCGAGGGAACGGAGGGGTCGGAAGGGAGGGCGAGGTAGGAGTATAATCACGTGCTGTGCCCGCGCCGTTTGCTTAACTTAAATTACTTTCCCGTGCCGCCGTGCGTGTTCCCCGGGTGGTAATTTTTCATTACATTTGCTGACGAGATTCGTAGCCGGACGCCACTGAATGTGGCGTAAAATTGCATTGCGGTGGGCGCTGCTTCGTCCGATGGCCGCTCGCAGCGCTGCAGGCTTATGTACTCACACTCGCGCCAGTACTCTCGGGGCTTTGAAATAGGCACTCCCCTCAGGTCAGTCGCGAGAAAAACGTCAGTTTTGTAAAAGAAATATCCTAGTTTTTGCCAAATTCGTACACCAAAACAAAATTTTGTCCTCGAATGCTCAAAACTCGAATGTTTGCATCCTGATTGTCCATCAAAGAGTTCGAAAATTTCCGAAAACTGTTACGTAATCGCTTCGTGAGCTTCACATGGGGAGAAGGAATGAGAGAGGGAAGAAAGACAGATGGGGAGAGGAAATGAGAGATGGGGAAATTAGAGGGGAGAGGTAATAAGAGATGGGAAGAAGGAATGAGAGGTGGGGAGAAGGAATGAGATGTGGAAAGGGGAAATGAGATGCGGGGAGACGAAATGAGATACGGGATGAAGGAATGAAGAGGGAAGAGAGACGGATGAGGAGAGGAAATGAGAGATGGGGGAATTAGAGGGGAGAGGTAATAAGAAATGGGGAGAAGGAATGAGGTGGGGAGAAGGAAAAGAGAGACGGATGGGAGAGGAAATGAGAGATGGGGGAAATTAGAGGGGAGAGGTAATAAGAAATGGGGAGAAGGAATGAGAGGTGGGGAGACCAAATAAAAGAGGGAAAGGGGCAGAGAGGAGGAGAAAACTCGCCCCTAGGCCTTGTGGAAGGTGGCGGAGTCGTTGAGACTGGCGCTCCTTCGCCTCCGCCGCGACGACCGCCGTTCCCGGCCGCCCGGAGCGCTGGCGCGGGCCGCGCGGGGGCGTTATCAGCTCGTGGGACGATTACGGCCGCGCTGAATGAGCAGCCTCAGCAAGGGCGCGGGGCGGCGCCGCCAATGCGAACGACCAGCGATCCAAGAGGGCGCTGCGCACGCGACGAGGCACAACGCGCTACAAACAAGTTCAACACTTACACTCTGTCTTACGGAATAAATGATTCGAAATTAGCGACTGTATAACTACTCAAGATAAGCCGTCATTATTTATAAAATGAATAAAAAAAATTGATTTTAAGATTTATGAAAAAAATTCGGTGCTTGAAATAAATTTAAAAAAATATACCTCTTCTTAAAATACTTGTATTTGTCAAAACTCGTGACTTGCTGATTCTTAGTGCGTCTATGAAATAAAATTAAAGCGTACCCCTTCTTAATGATTGGTACTTTAGATTTTAGGATTGTTCATTTGTTTCATTCAAATAAGAAAGCGGGTCACGGTCCTTTCCATCCTTATATCTTCTTCTCCACTTGCACATACGTACATTTACTTGCACTACAGGAATCATGCTGGGGCACCTATAGAAAAAGCACTTTCTTCGTGATTCCGTGGTTCAAAGGTCAAAACGGTGAATGAATTATTTGTTGCTTCGTTCTGGGGTAATGTTTATGTTTTTCCCGCCGAAAAGTTTTTCGTGCCTGCTGAGATTGCTCAGGATGTCAACTGATGTACTGCAGTATCTCTGACTGGGAGTTCGTAGGGTTGAGTGCCGATGGTCGCGGATTTTCGATACTAACTGGAAAGCCGGATCGAATTCAGCCTCTGTCTGGAGTACAATTCTACAGTATAGCTGCTCTGATCGGTAGCCTCTCGTCACTAGCACTAAACGAATGCCGGAGCAGTGCTCTAACAAACGTGCCAGGAACCACCCGCCATTTTTCCTTGCTCTTCCTTGTCGTATCATGGCCCCTTACACATACTTCCACTTAGGTATGGTTTGTTTTTTTCGTGTTTACGGGCGCGTCAACTGCTTTGGTCATTAGTCCCGTTAGTGTAGTGCATGTTTTTCCTCGGGAGATGGCGGTGATCTTCCTCCACCGGATAGCGAGATCCGGCGCCGACCTACCGTCGGCTAGTGGGGTTTCCCCCTAACCAGGACTCTCCCACCAGCGGGCACCCCCAGCCGGGACAAGCTCTAAGCTCCCGACCGGTCTCCCGGAGTATGTGGTAGTGTAGTGCATGTTAGTGTAAGTGTGTGTGTGTAAGGGAGCGAGGATAGAACAAAGAAGAGGAAGGAAAGATCGCGCGCGGTCCGTGGCCCATTTGTGAGGGTACTGCTCTGGCATTCGATTGGCGTTGATCGGAGAAACCACGGAAAACTACCGATCAGAGCAGCCGGCCGCTAGAATTCTCCTCCAGGCAGCGACTGAATTCGACCTAGCTGAAAAGCTAGTGTCGAAAATCCTGCCGCCGTCAGGACTCGAACCTAGGACCTCCCAGTCAGAGGCTACTTACACTTACATGCAGTACACTACCACACATGTTGGTAGAGAGTCGATAGCTTAGAGATAGTCCCTGCTGCGGCGGTACCTCGGTATTCACAGATACTCGCCAGCGGAAAATATCGCAAGCCGACGTGGTCAGCACGGGGACTCTCCATCGATCGGGGGAAGAACACCCCGCATACAGTGTTTTTATAAAAATGAACTACACCCACAAGACTAATGTCCGTAGCAGTTGACAGATCAGAAACACGAAATAGTGCATCACATGTACTTGAAATGTGTTATAATGTACTAACATTTGCAAACAAATGCCATTCCAGTTCTCGGACACCTCCAATACAAGGGGAGGAGATCAACGGCTGATCCCCGAATAAACTGCAATATAATTTAAGGAACATTTTACACATCGAAAAACTTATAAAATAAATTATTATTTTAAGCACGTTTCTGCTAAAATATTGTTAGTTTTTATGTATTGCAAAGTCACGCATATTTTGAAGATTTTCTGTACTTGCGGTTCTTTCTGCGGGAACACAGATTGTCAGCCCTTTTTTCTTAATTCACCACTTTGAATCCACCGGAGATTCCATGAAACGATTATACATGGGAACAGCTTCGAATTGTTTGTAAATATTTGATAATTTCAGAAAGACGAAACTATCATTTAGGGTTAGGAAAGGTTTTAATAATATAAGTCGTATATGATGAAACAGTAACTTTACGTTAATGCAAAAGTAAAAACTACGTTGTGGCCTGCAGTGACACTCTTCCTTTGATATTGGGCTGTTTAGTGGCCCATTATTAGGTAGTTCCCGCGGCATCACCGTGTTTGTACAACCTTCTGACTAAAGATGACGTGATGCTGAACATATCCGTCTTCGACTCCACATTGAAGGTACAGGGCGCCACAAAAAAAAACTCTACGCACTGAGAGAGGAAACCACCGGAAAGTCTGTACGCTAAGTCAGGGTTTCGTACTAAAAATTGTATTTTTGTTGTTAGCAACCAAATCACTGGCAAAAAAATTAAGGGGGCAACATTTCCAGCATCGTTTTGTTTGTGAGTACACAATTTACGTTTTCTTTTGTTACAAGCTGAGTTCGTGCTACCAACATAATTTCTGCCGCAAGCACTCTCACCGCTAGGTGCTACAACCATAGAGACTTTCCTATCGCACTGTACCGTTACCTTCCGGACAACGGGTTGTAGCATATCGACGTCCACCGTTTAGCGTGGGAGTGGTGGTGGCGGCGGCGGGGGTGGGGAAGGGGGGCGTCGACCGAGGGGGTTGAGGGTGGCGAGGTGGCGCGTTGCCCCGGGACAAGATTTACCACGTGACGCTCCGATGCAGACGCTGTGTGAAATACGGAGCCCGAGATAAACGCTCCGCGATTGCGCTCAGTGGCTCCATTGCGAAGTACTCCCGTTGCCCTTCGCTCCCACCGGGAGCGGTAGCTCAGTGCATCAACTGTCACTGCAGTGCCTCTGACCGGAAAGTCCGAGGTTCCACTCCCCACGGCGGCAGGATTTTCGACACTAGCTTTTCAGCTAGGTCGAATTCAGTCGCTGTCTGGAGGAGAATTGTAGCGACCGGCTGCTCAGATTGGTAGTTTTCCGTGTTTTCTCCGATCAACACCAGTCTAATGCTGGAGCAGTACCCTAACAAACGGGCCGCAGACCGCGCGCGATCTTTCCTTCCTCTTCCTTGTCCTATCCTCTCTCCTTATACACTTACACTAACATTAACTACACTACCACATATTCCGGGAGACCGGTCGGGAGCTTAGAGCTTGTCCCGGCTGGGGAGGTGCCGGGTTTCGCCATCCAGCGGGGGAAGATCACTGCCATCTCCCGAGAAAAAAAACAAGCACTATACTAACGGGAAATAATGACTGAAGCAGTTGACGAGCCCGGAAACACGAAAATATTAATCAATCAAAAATCCTTTGCTTTCCACACTAACCCACGACGCACGCTCTTTCTTCGCAGCTATACAGAGTGCAGCCTATTGCTGATACTTATTCGCCATTTTGGACGGGACGTCTTACGACCGGTCTTCAATGTGAAAAAAGAGCGACACGTTTGAAATCCCTGACATTGTTCCTTAAGAAAAGGTATAACGTTAAATGCAAGTGTGCGACACTTGGTATGTTCTTAGGCTTCATATTTCACATAAAATCGTTCCGTTTGGATGTATCAGGGCACTGTGGAAGACGTACTGCAAACTCTAGATGCAAGTGATAAGACGTGAGGTAATTTATCTTTGCTGTGTGAAAGGACGAAGTCTCGCGTTTTGCTAGAGGACGCGACATTTTCCAAACCTTAACTGAATTCTGAACCGTCTGAATTCCCATGAAGTTGAGTTATTATCAAAAAATGACACAAGTTTGACCGTAAAATTTTAACCCTGTAGTTCTTTGAAGTGTAGCTCTAAAAAACTGAGATCAATTTAGTAATAATAATATTTTTGATACTTATTCCTTTAACAATTGTTAGTTCTATTCGAGAAATATTTAAATAGAAAATTTCAAAAGCATTGGTTAAATACTATGACGCATTTTTCTTTTCATTTTAGACTTCAATTTTTGTTTGTTTTATTTACAAATAGTGTGCATTTAATTTTTCCAAATCATTAGTTTACAGTTTGAAGTTAAAATTTCTGTTTCTTATTTTTGTATTAAACATTTTCCCTGCGTACTATTTTTGTACAATTTTATCTCTTACTACTTTCCGTACAGTAAAATTCTCTTCTTTATATATGTCTCGTTCTGCGAATTTTTCAAGTCTCCATGAATATTCTGAAAGTGTACTCCTCTCTTTGAAAATGGATTTCCAACTTTTTTCCACTGACACCTCCTGAAACTTCGTTTGTTATTTTGTCGGTCT
Source organism: Teleogryllus oceanicus (assembly GCA_964035755.1). Lineage (NCBI taxonomy): Eukaryota > Metazoa > Arthropoda > Insecta > Orthoptera > Gryllidae > Teleogryllus > Teleogryllus oceanicus. The sequence continues at coordinate 119,264,865 of CAXIVR010000005.1, read as the reverse complement.
ACTTAAATTTCCATCATGTGAATGTAACCACAGATTTTGAAAGAAGCGAGTTGGGTTTGAATCTCTAATTTTTCTTCAACTTCCACGGTCGGCGCTGTGCCCCCCTTCCCACCCCTACACACAGGCACACACACGTGCGCGCAGTGGAACGTAAAAACTTCGTCGAGTTTCGATCACGTGTTCTTCAGAAGTTCGTGACGAGCGCCGCTAGATTAAAGGTGCGGGAGTGCGGGGATAACCTCCACACCACTCAAAGAAGGGCCACCGTCAGACGAATTTGATTCAAAGTACTGCAAAGGCATTATAAGTCCTAGCCACCTAGAATCATGTAAATGTTTATTACAATTTATTTTGAAAGTTGCGAATTGTAAATAAAATGCATACATTTTCTAATGCTTCAATTTTCCTGCAAAAGAAATGTTTTGAAACATTTGCATATGACGTTTTAAGATATTCATGCAAATGATGGTCATGAAAAAAATAGAACCGAATCAATTTTCAAATTAAAATTTGTTTTGTGATACATTAAGTATTTGATTTTCTTGAAAAATTAACTCGGTGAAAATCAAGATGGATGAAAGGATATTGCTAAAATCTCTGAAATTTCCGAGTAGTCTCTTTGCACTATACAACGCAAGATTTTCGAAACCATCAACGCGAGAGACAACAAATTGTGACTAGCGTACAACTCGCCTGTTGTAAGCACAATGGCGCCCGTTACTAGTAATGCGTTCTGCCGCTTTGAAACGCTGGATACGATCAACACAAAACGCATTGACGCTGTGTACATGGCTGTTGGCTCGCAGCGCGCCGAGATGCGATTGAATGGGAGGTGGGCGTTGGGCGCTGCAATCGCCGCTGCGTGTCACTGGAGTCGTCGGTCATTACCCGCAGCGGATAACTGCTGCCTGTTTGAGCTACTCCTACAACACCTACCATTTCAAGGGAAACGTAAACGAAGATCTGGGTTTTGTCTCTTCACTGAATGCTGAATGTGAATACACTGTGGTTCATTGCGTTCTCTTGCCATCAGTTTCAAGTGATCCCCGCTAACTCTGACAGACTCCATCAAAAACATTAGTATCTTTATATTTATTATTAGTACTGAATACTTATTACCTAATACCTTTATATTTCTCTCTATTTTTATAGATTTTCATGAGATGTAACTGTTAAAGTTTCCCATTAATGTAAATATGGTGATATTTCTGATATCAAATATTCGTAAATAATTAAGAGCAAGGTAATGAATGTCAGGGGATGTAAATCCTGAACCCAAGCGAAAGCTCCGCATTTTGTAAAGAAAAAAATGAAAGTGAAATTACTTTGTAATAGAACCGAAAATTACTTTATAGTTGAGTTCGAATGGCCGGCCTGTAAAATCTTTTATTGCTTTGTAAAAACGGTACTTGCCGGGAGTAACCATTCGAATATTGGTAAGCGTTGCAATTAAATTGCACAAAAAATCAAAATATTCCTTTAATTTTATTGTTAAATTTTATCTCTGTCTTTTCCGTCAACTAAAAATTTCATCTTTCAGCATCAAATATGCTCTCGAGTGAAAGCATCCAACAGAATTAAATCTTCCAAAATGTAATAAAAGGTCAAAAAGATATAATTTTGTGTAATTCTTAAGAAACTTAATTTGGACACACTGTCCTTCTCGGTCTCCCATCATTAATCCACCGACTTCCCATGCACTCCATCTCTTTCCCCACGTGTTGATCGAGATCTCATCAGTCACCACAAAACGTGTAGCTTTTTGGGAGACAAAAATCTTGATTTAAGTGCATAAGTGGCGCAGTTTCGGAGATACGGACTATTTAGAATGTGGTTTTTATGTCATCTTCTGCAAGCTTTATTCGTCTTAAATATGTTGAATACAGAACTATGGAGTACTTGCGTATAAAGCAGTAGCACACTTAAAGGGTTTACTGTTGACGATTTATTAAACATTAACAAAAACTATAACACTACATTGTTAGTAGATTTTATTAAAAGAAACTGTGGTATTATATGTCAAAAGCATCGCCATATGCATATTTTGATGAGAAACCAGAGTAAACACAATAATTGTTGCTAAATACTAAGTCACTCGTTTTGTGACATTGTGACACTCTTCTCTCTTACGAGTATCCCGACTCTTCCCCATAGACGGCGCCTTGAGATGTGTGACAAAAGCGCCTCTAATCCGCAGTTAAGTTAATTAAAAGTCAGCACTCGCCTAAACCTCTCGTTACTCTGTGACCTGCGGCCTTGCTCCTCCTGTGTGTGGCGGCGTCGCCTCGGTTGGACCGGGGCCAAGAGCCGTCCCCGCCCCCGCCATGACCTCGCCGAGATCCCCGCCTCCGAACCCGTCCCCGCTGCTCTTCCCGCTTCCGCCGCCGCCTCGGCGCCGATCCGGCGGACTTTACGAGCGCGGCTGTCTGGGGCTCCACTCCGGGGATTCTTCTTTCTGCTCCTACCTGATGCCACTGCGCGCTCTCAACTGATGTCACTGCAGCGCCTCTGACCGGGAGGTCCTAGGTTCCCACTCCCCACGGCGGCAGGATTTTCGACACTAGCTTTTCAGCTAGGTCGAATTCAGTCGCTGTGTGGAGGAGAATTCTAGCGGCCGGCTGCTCTGATCGGTAGTTTTCCCGTGATTTCTTCGATCAACATCAGGCGAATGCCGGAGTAGTATCCTAGCAAACGGGCCACGGACCGCGCGCAGTCTTTCCTTCCTCTTCCTTGTCCTATCCTCTCCCCTTACTCACACACTTACACTAACATGCACTACACTACCACATATTTCGGGAGACCGCCCGGGAGCTTAGAGTTTGTCTCGGCTAGGGCGGTGCCCTTTGATGGGAGAGTTCTGGTTAGGCGGAAACCCCACTAGCCGACGGTAGGTCGGCGCCGGATCTCGCCATTCAGCGGGGGAAGATCACCGCCATCTCCCGTGAAAAACATGCACCTGGGACAAATGACCTCAGTTGTTGCAATGACCAAAGCAGTTGACGTGCCCGGAACACGAAAGAAATCAATCAATCAATCAATCAAAAAGCCACAGCAGATTCTCTTGTGTGCTCCCGCTCGTCACAAGGATACACCGAGCGTTCTTCAGACCGGGAGACGTGGCTCACTGCATCGACTGATGTCACTGCAGTTGCTCTGACAGGCAGTTCCTAGGTTCGAGTGCCGACGGCGGCAGGAATTTTAACACCAGCTTTTCAGCTAGGTCGAATTCTGTCGCTGCCTGGAGGAGAATTCTAGCTGCTTTGTTTGGTACTTTTCCGTGGTTTCTTCGATTAACACTGGGCGAATGCCGGAGCAGTACCCAAGCAAACGGACCACAAACCGTGCGCGATCTTTTCTTTCTCTTCTTTGTCCGAATCTCACCTCTTATGCACACCACTACACTAACATGCACTACAGTACCGCATATGCTCGGAGACGGTCGGGGGCTTCGAACTTTTCCCGGCTAGGGCGTTGCCTCGCTGGTGGGGGATACCTGGTTTGGGAAAACCCCACTAGCTGACGGTAGTCGGCGCCAGATTTCGCCATTCAGCAGGGGAAGATCACTGTCACCTCCCCATGAAAAAGCATGCACTTGGGACAAATGACCTCAGTTGTTGTCGCACCCGGAATCACTAACAATCAGTCAATATAAACATTCTTCGGTGTGTTTCACCTTCACGGAAGCGGCAAGGTGCCCTGAGCTTTGGCAGCGTGCGACAAAACCTTGAGAGAAGCAAGTCTCATTGGGTGACGCCTGGCAAACTCGCTCTTTAGTCCGCCACTCATCGAGGAAGAACCGACAGAATCTAAACGCCTTCCATTTCCTGCGTTTCGTCCAGTTTGCCCCTTCCGGCCGATCAATTTTGAGTCCCCGTTGCCCGATTTGTTTGTGCCATCGCGACGCTGCGATCTCCAATAAAGTGGTTGACGGAATGAGCGAGGACCTTGCGTACGACTCAATAACCCCACACACAAACACACACAGTCAACAGTGCTCGCAGAAGGACAAACATGGAAAGAAAACAAAGGAGGCGCATGGAGTAACAAAAAGGGATGAAGCGTTTTTAGCAGAGTAAACAATGAAAGGCTGAATGAAATGGTATGAAAACACGCAAAAAGAGTTCCCAGTGACGGAAATAAAAATTAAAGGCCGAAGGCGAAAGGGAAGGGGCTGGAGATGTGGCGTTGTGTCCTGTACATGGGACCCGCCAGAAAACTGGGTCGAGGATTCATTGTGGCTGCTCGTAGTGGGAGTGTTGGATGTGAAAGGGGATGGCAATGAGTGCTTAGGGCTGGCGTGGGACAAAGAGTGTTGCACCAGCGCTAGGGAGGACAATATTCGTAGGAGAAGGGATGGTGGGAGGTACAGGTAAAGAGACAGAAGGGTGGGGGAGGATCTGCATGAGCAGGTGGTGGAGGGTGCTGATTCCTGTGCTAGGGAGGACAAACACGCGTAGATGGGCAGTCTGGTAAGCGAAGTATGAATATAAGAGGGGGGGAAAGGTATAGAGGGGAGGGATGGATTGAAGGGGAGCAGTGTTCGTCTATAAGTGTTCGGTGGAGCATGTTGTTTACAGGGCTAAGGGGAACGAAAAGAGTAGGTGTATGTAAGGGAATAGGCAGAGATACGGACAAGGTAATATGACTGAGGAATGGGGAGAGGTATATTGTCATCGTGTATACGTGTGTGGAGTAGAGGGTGGTGTCAAGTGCTGAGGAGTTGATATAAAAGTATGGAGGCGAGGCGGTGAAGAGTGATATGTCATCATCTATAAGTGTTGTTGGGACCGGTGCTGAGAGGGGATATAGTTATGTGAGAGGGAATGCTTGGAGATTAGAAAAAAGATGAGAACGGTGGGATCATGTGATCGCTTGTAATAGTGGATAGATTATGATGTTGCATTCGGTGCTACGGGTTCGCAACACCCCGCATATTAAGCTAAATAGGCTTATGGAAGGGATTGGTGAGAGCAACGGTCAAGAAGAGAAAACGAAGAGACTGAAGGAGGTAGAGTCTCCTTAGGTTTATGAAGAGTGTTGCTTCCGGTGCTACTAAACTGTGGTATTAACATATCAGTTTCTCTATCTTGTACGCTTTCTCTCACACACGATCCACTCCCCGCGGCGAAAAGCGTGATACTTGTGAGAAATGGGCCAGAGGACAAAAGAAAGGGATTGAAGGAGGTGGAATGTGTGTGGATTGGTGGAGGGTGTTGTGTCCAGTGCTAAAGATCTACGATATTCGCATATCAGACTCTCCTCTTCTATTTCCATTTACATACGTTCTGCGCCACGATGCAAAAAAGTGTGATCCCCGCGACTGTGGGGAGGGTTGGAGGAGGAGGAGGGGATGCGCGGAGAGCTGGTCGGAGGTCTCCACACGGATTGAACGGTCGCTGTTCGCCGCGCAATGCGATGGAGAGCCGGCTTTCGTAAGTTCATGTCTGTCACTGGCCGGGAAAACCCTGTTCGGCTTCCCTCGAACCTCAACACATGACGCGGTCAGTGAGAACATTAAACCTTTTGTTGTATCCCTTCTAGGGAAGCAGTGGGCCTTTTAGGAATAATAACTTAGATAGTTTCGTATCTGAAATTCATGAGTGATTGAAATATCTTTGTCTCTTGTATATTATTGCAAAATATTTGTTAATTATTTTGAAATTTTAATTTTTTTAATATATTGTTAATTTAACTAATACCAAAATTACAAAAAAATTATGTCAATATTATTTTTCTGTAAGCTTCTTTTAAACATTACTCTATCGGCTCCGGAGTAACTCGTTATATGGATACCGCTAACGTTGACACAATCTTCATCAGATTTTTTTATTTATTCTATATTTATGACTAGAAACAATACACATAGAGAAATCAAACTGAAATAAAATTTACCTTCAGATTATACGCATTTGCTTCACCCCAATAAATAAGGGAATGAAACAAATTATTTGGTTATGAATTTTCGAACTTGAAAACATCAAATTTGAAAACTAAAGTAGATAAACATGATGTAAGGAACATGGCTAAAAAGTTTTTAAAAAAATATCGCAGCAACAATAGCTTGTGCTTTGTTTTTATAAACTCTCTGCATATTTGAAGATTTAAACAAAGACAACTTAGGTTGATCGTTGTACCACGTACAGAACTTGATTTAGTTTTCTTGAATAATTTATCTTCAAATTCAGTGATGGCAGCAGATATCTTGTGGAACTTCATAATATGGGTTAAAAAATAATCTACCACAAAAATAAACTATTTCATATTTATCCTTTAGGGATCTTCAGAATCAGAAAATGTGCAATTTTGGGGGTAAACTCGAGCTTTTTGCACGAGTTTGAGAGGGCGGGTGTGAAGGAGTAGATGGGTGGTTGCAGACGAGCTTGGGCAGATGGACTGGGGAAGTGAAGCACGTGAGCGAGGGAAGGGCGGTGAGGAGAGAGGTGTAGGGGAAAGGGCGAAAGGCTCGCGGAGGAGCGAGCGTAGCGCGTAACGAGGCGATATCCGCCCCGTGACAAACGCCGCGCGGGTCGCTGGAGCGGCGCCGCGCCGTCGGGTGCGCGGCGATACCTGCCCCCTCCCCTTTCCCCTCCCCCACCTCGTTAATTACCGCTACGCTCCCCCTCCCTCCCCACGGCGCTATGACAGGGACTGCGCGGCCCGTTGCGTCGGTCGGTGGCAAAGGCCCAACGGTCCACCGCTCCACCGTCCAACCACCACCCCACCCCGCCATCCCCCCCGCCACCTCCCTCCACACCTCCGCCACCCCTCCGCCACCCCCGCCACCCCGCCACCCCGCCACCCCCACCACGCCCCCGCCACCCCGCCACCCCGCCACCCCGCCACCCCCGCCACCCCCACCACCCGCCACTCCGCCACCCCACCCCCCTGCCACCTCCACCACCCCCACCACCCGCCACCTCCGCCACACCCTGCCATCCCCGCCACCCCGCCACTCCTAGACATCCCCAACCCTGCCACTCGCATCCCCACCCGCACCCTGCCCCCACCACCCCACCCCCCCGCCGTCCCGTGAACCCATTACCCCGCCATTGCAACACCCCGCCACCCCACCACTCCACCACCCCACCGCCCCACCAACTCACCGGCCGCTGCCTCCACCTACCTGCGTCCCTGCGGAGCGCCCTTCGCGCCCCGTGCGAGGCAGGCAGAAATTGGGGTGGGCGCGCGGGCGACGGCTTCTGGCTCGCGCGAAGCCGCTTTGCTCTCCGTGAATTGGCCACCGCCCACTCACCCCACCCCTCTCACACAGACTTCCGTCGCGCTGTAACATTTAATGTTTTTCAAGATTTACTAGTTTATTTTTACCGTTTAAATCAAGTTACCGACACACTAACAAGATATGTATTTTCACTAAAGTTAAAATTTTTCAAGCGATGAGTCATTGTAAAATATAATTTTTAACTTATAGGAATAATTACTTATTACAAATAGGTTTGATTTGCATTTGTATCTGCAATGAAACGGTGTTCAGAAACATTACGACCGTGAATGCCGTCACTTTCATTAATGTTAGTTTTTTATATTTCTTAAGAGCCAATATATAAGAAAGATTCTTAATCGATGTGTATATTACTGAACTGTTGGAAATAAAATGTTTCAAAGCCAATTAATTCACTCCATTTAAACTTTTCTATATTTATATAGGCTCGGCTCCAATATTTTTCTTTAAATACCTTCTATTATGCAAAGTACGCTTATAAATTCAGAGAAAAGAAAACGCTGAATTTTTGAAATTACCAAAGTTTCAATTTTGGTGTTATGTTTCTTACATCTATTTTGTTAAAGCTCCATATTTTTTCTTAATGCACTTTGTTTTTCTATTTTCGATTTTTATGTCATTTCAATTTTTACACAATATTAGCAATTTTTGCTTCATTTTGGATCAAATTGAAATTATCCCAAATAAATTCCTCGAATGTGTTTTTTTTTAAAACTTTGTACCATATACACTACGCACTGAATGTAAGAAAAAGTTATTTCAATAACGCTTTGAAATATTAAAAAAAACTGCAATTTTGAAGCCATAGAGTTTCAAAAAAAGTATTTATTTTCTTACAGCAATATTAATTATAGATTTATTATAGTCAAGTTTAATAATTATGTTATCAAATTTTTTAACTATCTTCTGAAGTTTCTGAAATTTCACATTTTCCTTTGTAAGAAAGTAAACAGTGCTTATTAAGAAATTTAAACAATTAGTCAAATCAGAAAATTACATCTTTTAATAAAAATGACTTTATTTATAACTTGATTAACAGTAGAAACAGACGTTAATTTAAAAAATTATGCTAAAATATTAAATTTTTATTAAATTGCGTAATATATTATGTAAATTAGATAAATGTGTCAGTGTTATTTTTTACGTAACGGTTGTAATAGCGGCAATAGTTATCCACTTAAAGTATTACTAGTTCTCAATTTTTTCTCACAATTTACAAAGCATCATTGCATTCTTAACTTCATGCAGCCTATTTTTGACTTTTTAAAGAATAATCATGTTCATAGAATCTTGTCTAACTGTTTCTCTTACATGATTACTGAACGTGATAGTGTTGTCGAAAATTTAAACAACTATATTCCTTGCGTTTTCTATGTCAACAGTCCCAATCGTTGCTATCTCTTAGTTATCATGCATGCGGATGTGTCCTCCAATTTTTACTTTTTATTTCTTCCGTTCATTCTAACCAGTAGCTTCGTCCCCTTCTTTTCATTCTTCACACTCTACCAGCACCTCCAGTGGAACCCCGCGGTCCCAGATGCCGTTTCATAACTTGATGGGAGCTTGTGTAACCTCGTCTTTTGACTTCACTGATGCCGTTCCTAAAATAAATTTGAACTTCTCTAATTCTGATCTTTATGAGAAAGCCCAGGAAGCGCACATCATACGCATAGCGACATTTGCTGCAAGGTCTGAACGTCAGGCGATTTGTTTTTGTCACTGCGTGGCAATCTGAGAAACTCGATGTTCGTGACGAGCGACGTCCATTGCAGCTTCAAAATGGCGGCTGCATAGAGCGAGATTTGTTCTGAGCAAATAGGATCGATAAATCAGCACATCGAGCTGTCACGCGTTGACACCTTTTGCGAATATTGACACCTCCGTGCGATTGCTGCGCACGCCGAATGCCTGCGAAGTTGGTGTCGGTTTAACGAAACACATACTCCATAATGCCTTAGAAAATAATAAACAATTTTGATGACTTCATAAAAAAATTCAGAAATTATAATTCAATTTAATTAAACTGGCATATTCACTTCAATGAACCGACATTATTTACTGTTTATTTATTCTAGTATTGAGGATAGCGAAATTCCAAATATTTAATTTTTGTGATTAATACCATTCATTGTGAAATAGTACATCGCACAACATTTTTTTAAATTAAAAAGGGAATATTTGTGTAAACACGCGAAAGAAATATTTCTATAAATTCAGTTCTATGTACAAAAGGGAAATTCTTTGTATTCATCTCATAAGGAAACATGCAAGTGGAAAGTGTTGCCGTAAGGCAGGTGACAGGAAACTGGCGAGAAGGGAGCGGGACTACATTATCCGCCCCAAGCCTTAGTCACCGTCACCGACCGTCACCGTCACCGTCACCGTCACCGCCACCGCCACCGCCACCGTCACCCCCACCGTCACCGTCACCGCCACCGCCACGTCACCGCCACCGCCACCGCCACCGTCACCGTCACCGTCACCGTCACCGCCACCGCCACCGCCACCGTCACCGTCACCGTCACCGTCACCGCCACCGTCACCGTCACCGCCACCGCCACCGTCACCGTCACCGTCACCGCCACCGCCACCGCCACCGCCACCGTCACCGTCACCGTCACGCCACGCCACCGCCACCGCCACCGTCACCGTCACCGTCACCGTCACCGTCACCGTCACCGTCACCGTCACCGTCACCGTCACCGTCACCGCCACCGCCACCGCCACCGCCACCGTCACCGTCACCGACGCCGACGCCGACGCCGACGCCGACTGACACCCAACTACAACAGCCGCCACATGGCCGCCGGCGTCACCAAGACTACCGCTCTTTTCCTTCCCTTTCATTCCCTTCCTGTACTTTTCCGTCCCCACCTTGCCCCGTTCAATCCGGACTCACTCCATTACAGCGAGTCCCCTCTCCACCCTCGCCTTGTCCCCGTATCGTTCCCGCCTCCCACGGTGGCCGCTCCCTGTCGCGTTCCCGGCGCGCCACCGCCCTCGCGTCCCGCGGCGCCGGCAATTTCCCGGCCGACGGGGCGTGGGCGTGGGGGGGCGACGGTGGCGCCGCGCGGCGGGCGGACGCGCGCGTAATTACTCGCGGCGGCAGCTGAGCATCGCGCCGCGCTGGACCGTCGCTCGGCCGAGGGGTTAAGTGCAGTGCTGGGGGCGGGGTCACAGCGAATTGGGGCGCAGGGGGGGTGAGGTGAGATGGAGATGTCGCGGGAGGCGACTTGCGCTGCAAGCGGAGTTATGCAGGCGTAGCCGAGCAGCTGCACTCCATACTCCTCCTCCTCCTCACTTGCACTACCGGCCTGCGATATGATTATGATCGTAGATGACGTGCCTGGAAATAAAAAAATACTCCTTAGTTCCGTATGTGCCATGTATGTTATAATCCAGCAGGTGGCCAGTGGAATGTGAGATCCAGTGAAACGTGAGATCCTTTGCTGACTTTCACGTAGACGTGCAGTGTTTTCCCCTCCAAGTATTTCTCAAATTGGGGCATCAGGGACAAGATGTGTGCTACCTACATGGGTAGAGTTTGTAAGTGTGTTGAAGCAACGGGTGAGGTTCGAACAAGGAAGAGGAACGAAAAATCGAGCGCGGTCCATGGCTCGTTTATTAGGGTTCTGTTCCGCCATTCGCCTAGAATTGATTGGAGAAATCCGCCACTAGAATTCTTCTCCAGACTGTAGATCAATTTGATCTTTATCAGAATATGAACCCTACAACCTCTCTGCCGTACGGCTGGGAGGACAATTAAGATACTATGTGTCGCGGCTGTGAAACACGTTTAAAGAGCGCGCCTAAAAGCAGCGCTCAGCGGCGGTCAGAGTAGGCAGCGGAGGCGGCGGAGCGACAAGACGCCGCCCAATCCGGAAGGCGAGCTGGTCGGAGAGCCAGCTACGAGCAGCGAGTCTCCAGCGCCGCCCGCTTTAGAGCGAGCGCCGCCAGCCGAGAAGCACGGAGTAATTGGCTATTGAGTTGAGTGAGAGCGTTAGTGACCGTGCGCCCAGTTGAATTCGACGAGGAGATTGTACAGTGTGATTTCTATAACGACATTGCTTGTTCTGGTACATCTCCGGACTTTGGTTTCTAGATTTTGGTTTGTGACTCGGTACGCTCTTTGACTTTGGAATTGTAACCTTGTACTTTCGGCAGTTAATTACAATAAATGTTTGTGTATGTAAAGCGTGCAATTATTCTGAACATAACACTATGTTACTTTTATATTAGAACCTTGATGTCACAATGGCTCCCTCCGCCCTTTCATATCTCGCTGGGTGCTCTGGCCGATTCCATTTGCACCTCCTACTCATCGACCTTCGGCCTCAGGATGCTCCCCTCCCCCGCTTTCCCCTTCCCCCCACCCTGCCCCCGGCCCTCCGCCTCATATCCATTTCTCGTCCGTCTCTTCCTTCCTCCAGCCCCCTCCGGGCCCTCCCAGGTAATAAAGCCCGACCCGGATCGGGAACGCGGCCAACGCACAGCGCATGAAAGGTCATTACAGCTCGCGATGGCCACTGGAGGGAGCGCTGTCCTGCCGGAGGCCCTTCGCCCCCCCCTCGAAGCCTTTGGAGCCGACCGGAGCTCGCCGACCTTCTAGGCGCCCACGCCCTCTGCCAGTGCCCAGCCTGCCCCTCTCTCCTCCGCAAAGGCTCACAAATCAGGATGCTTAACCCTGCACGAACCAACCTTTTTCCATAGCGCGCTGTGCCAAGGGAGGGTTAAAAAATGTCCACCATCAATATGACGTTAAAGATTTATTTACATAAACGTTTTGAAGTATTTCTTCATTTTCCGTTTCACTGTAATTACAGGTGTCATTTTCCTCCCAATTCTCTTCAACATAGTCACTTAATTCACGTTATAAATTGGATTCTGATACGTATTTACTCATTTTGCTACGGGATCCTGCTATAAAAAAGACTGATCAGTTAGTAAAAAGACATGTTTAAATGAACGGTAAGTTGTTCGTAGTTTAGATTGTTTAGATTAGGATGGGAATTCGGAATATTAGAGGAATACAGAACGACTCAGAATAAAAAGTTACAAATTCCTTGGATATGTAGAGTGGTCGAAAATTAAAATTTTGCCAATGATCGGTAAGTTCATAAATATACCTGCCGAACAACTGTGCATACGCGGTAGCCTATCAATCAAGGTAGAATGTTCAATGTTTAATTTGGATGCAAGAAATTTATCCTTGTATGTTTATTTGCAAAAAAGTGAGAATTATTGACACTTCTACTCGTTGTAGAAGATTGTAACATGTAGTTTGGGACACCTGTATATAGTAGCCAATGTACTATTATGTTGACCTTCTGATACTAAGCTTATTATCTGTTTCCTGATTGTAAGTCACTAAGTCGCCAGTCAAGACACAGATAGTAAACATGAAATTGCTACGAAAAATGATGCACTTTGTTTGATTTTTATACGTATATAAATTAATAAAGCCATATCAATAAAAGCCATTGATTTGTAATTTTAATTTGAAATCCACCACGCGACTTAATTTCACGTCACAATGCACATATCTTCCTGGGCAACGCCCACCACCGCCTTCTCCCCCCCCCTTTCCTTCCTTTCCACCGCTCCGTCGTCCGCGCGCTTTGTGCAGGCCGCGATTATGCGCCAACTTACTCGGATCACGTGACCTCGCCGCTGTTCGGCGAGCGTTTAATGCCCTGATATCCGCCCCCTGGCGCTTATCGCGCGATCGCAGCAGCTGTTCGCCGCCGCCCTCTCCGCCCTCCCTCCACACGCCACTCCGCGCTTCTCCCTCGGATGGAGCAACCGCTGTGCTCCACGAGCGAAAGCTACCCAGCACCCCCACCCACCTGGCAAGTTCACCTTATCACGGAGAATCAATTGAAAGAAGCAAGGACTAATTAGTTATTACTTTTCGCTACGGAGTTCCGAGCGAAACTCCGCAGAGTAGATTGATTGATTTTGATTTTTACCTGTATCCGCCGTCAACTGCTTTGGTTATTAGTCCCGTTAGTGTAGTGCATGTTTTTCACGATATATTCGGTGATCTTTCCCCACTGGATGGCGAGATCCGGCGCCGACCTACCGTCGGCTAGTGGGGTTTCCTAACCAGGACTCTCCCACCACGAGGCACCGCCCCAGTCGGGACAAGCTCTAAGCTCCTGGTCGGTCTCCCGGAATATGTGGTAGTGTAGTGCATGTTGTGTAAGTGTGTGTGTAAGGGAGAGGATAGGACGAGGAAGAGGAAGGACAGATGGCGCGCGGTCCGTGGCCCGTTTGCTAGGGTACTGCTCTGGCATTCGCCTGGTGTTGATCGGAGAAACCTGAGGAGTAGAGTTTCGCTAACTTCACATAAGTAACTTCACATACTCATTACATCCAGTTTCATACGGAACTCTTTCTATAACTTTTATAAGGTAAACTTTTACATTGAATCGTTTCGTGGCAGTTGACATGTAGGATTCTGCCAAGGCCACGTAACCCTAGCCTCGCATGCTGCCGCAAGTGGCTCTTGTTACCATTCCGCCTGCGCGGAAATGCTGCGTCAGTCAAATAGGATCAAAGAGAAATTACGATCAAATTTACTTTATATCCATTAATTTCCACGAAAAATTACTACGCATAAAAAATTAAAACTGACAAGCATAATATAATATCAAATGCAATTTGAATGAACTCAATCGAACGAAACATTTACTAGAACGATTCTCAATGATTCATTGAGTGTCAATACTTGGTTTGTAAACTTCTCTGTGATTAGTCAAGAAACTTTATCATAATGGAGTCCGTATCGTAATGAGTATCATTGTAACTAGTTGCAACCAACAAATGACAGCATTACACAATGGGAGTAAAATAAACTCCTATTACAGGGCCCTGGTAACAAAAAAGTGGATAAATCCAGTTGCTAAATTTAGAAAAATCCTCTGACATAAGTAGCCAGAATCCATGTTTTGTGAGCCCTTGATAGCGGAAAATCGAACGACGGCAAAATATCTGTCCGTCCGTCTGTAAACAACGCTAGCGGCTAAACCGTTCAGCCGAGTTTCACCAAAAAGTTTATTTCTCCAAACGATCTGACTGATGCCGCGGACTCTTGACCTTTTTTTTTTTTTAAATTTATTTCTATCTGTTCAACATTACATGTTTTTCAGAGGAGTTAATTTTTACCAGATCTTTAACATTTGGTTATAACCTAACTGCGGGTTCCCGTCGGGTAACTAAGAAATTCAGTTTTAATAGCTATTTTAAGTACAGATAATAGAAAAATATGTTTGGGGTTTCGAAATGTATAATTATATCTTTGGTCTATTCACACAGTATTCATTTATGGGGGACGATACCAGTCTCTTGGAAATTTTGATTTTATTCGGAGACCTTGCTCTCCGGTTTGACCTAGATTAAAATCTTTGGCACAAGTTGCAGTTGGGAGTAGATCAAAAAATTTTTGAGCTTGGTTTGTTATGAAGTCTGTTATGTTCGGGATTTGCAATTCGTCATGTATTTGCGTGTTTGAAATGAACCATGGTGCTTTTACTATTTTTCGTAAGATTTTATTTTGTGTGATTTGTAAGTTATTTAGGTTAGTTTTGACAGTATTTCTCCAAATTGGACAAGCATAAGTAAGCGTTGGTCTATAATCGATGTATAAATTAATTTTCCAGTATCTAAATTTAGATTAGATTTTTTGTTGATAATTGGGTAGAGTTGTACCATTTTTGCTTTAGTTTTGTTGATTGTAGTTTGCAAATGTTTATTCCATTTGAGTTTGGTGTCAAGAAGAACGCCTAGATATTTAATAGGTTGGGAATTATCCACCCATTTGATAGGAATATTATTTATTTTTAGTTGTGTGTGAGGCTTTATTTGTCGCAGTGAAAAAATTTTTGCTTGTGTTTTACTCTGGTTGATTTTGATATTCCACTGATCTGCCCAGTCTGTGAATAGATTTAGATCATCCTGAAGGTAATTGATGGCTGTTTGTAAGACATTATGTTTGGCAACCAGTGCGGTATCGTCTGCATAAAGGGCTATTTGAGAATTAATTAGAAATGGTATATCTGATATGAAGATGTTAAATAGGGTTGGCGATAGTGGCGAGCCTTGAGGTATTCCTGCTGAGATTTTGTGCAGGTTTGAGTTGGCAAGGTTTACTTTAACCCTGAATTCTCTGTCATTGAGAAAACTTTTAATTATGTTGAAAAGGTAGTCCGGGGTATCTTTTTGTTTTAATTTGTATAATAGGCCATGATGCCATACTTTGTCAAAAGCTTTTGAGATGTCTATGAAGATAGCTGCAGTGTATTGATTTTTGTGGAAACTATTTGCTATGAATTCTGTAATTCTTAGAAGTTGATGGGTGGTAGAATAATTTTGTCGAAAACCAAATTGTGATGTAGGGACTATATTATTTTCTGTTACAAATTCTTGAAGTCTTTTTAGTATAAGTTTCTCAAATATTTTTGTGAGAGCTGGGAGCAAACTTATTGGTCTGTAGTTCTCTGGGTTTTTAGGATTCTTGTTGGGTTTGCAAAGGGTAAGATTGTGGCGATTTTCCAAGCTTTTGGGAAGTAGCCTATTCTTAATGCTGCGTTGTAAATCGCAGTTATTCCGGCAATTACATTCATGCTCAATTCCTTGAGAGCTTTGTTTGAAATGTTGTCGTGTCCTGAGGCTTTTTTGGTTTTGGTTTTTCTAATTTCATGTTTTACTTCTGAAGGCGAAATATATTTTATTCTGGTTTGTACAGGAGGAGTCTGAAGGTTAATAATATTTTCTATTTCCTCTTTGAAATTCTGATTGACAACTGGGTTATTTGTAAATGAGTTTTCGAAATGTTTTGCTATTAAGTTGGATTTTTCATTATCTGTGTTTGCTGTTGTCGATCCATATGTGAGTTGTGGAATACTTGGTTTTTGGTTTTAAGTCTTTTGATTGTGGTCCACAAGTGCCGCGATGACGGATGAATTTGTTTTATGAAGAATTGAAGGATCGAGGTATAAATGTAGAAACTTTTTTGATGGTTGAATTAATGTGATTTGTTAAATTGTGTATTTCCAGGTCAATGTCATTTTTTGATTTAAGTGAAGTTGGGTATTTATAACTTATGTTAAGTCATTGGTTGAAATTAATCTAATTCTGGAATTACTGTTTGGAAAATTGGTAAATTAAAATGTTTTGTGATTATTATGTCCAGTATATCTGGAATTGAATTTGGGATAGTGTGTTGGTTCTGATGGAGCTGAAATTTTAAATTTTAATTGGTCTGCCAGATTGGCCAAGTTTCTTCCTTGCTGGGTGGTGACGTTACATCCCCAAATTTTATTTTTACTGTTTAGATCTCCTATGATCATAATTTGACAGTTATATTTAAATAAAGCTTCATATATATGACGAGGGAATAATTTGTTAGGTGGTTTATAAGCTGCTACTATTATTATATTTTGATTGTTAACTTTGTTTTGATGGCAATTGTCTCTAAATTTTGATTAGAAGGACTGTTAATGTATTCATGTTTTATTTCTTTATGTATTAAGATTAACACTCCTCCTGATGCAATTGTAGATAATCTGTCGTTTCTATATGTGCAGTAGCCAGGTACTGAGAATTTAATGTGCGGTTGTAAATGTGTTTCATTGATACAGGCTACTTTGATATTGTAATAAGTTAGGAAGTATCGAAGTTGGTTTTCTTGCCTCTTAATACCATTTGCATTCCAATTTAAAATGTTAAGTAGCTGGGATTTATGGTTTAAATCCATTATTTATAGAGTTTTGAATAAGTGTTTGAATTTGTGGCAGCATTATATTTAAGATTTGATTTACTGTGTTGGTAATAATTTGTGTTATGTATTGTGGTAAGTTGTTTGTTGTATGAAGTGAATTTTGCAAGTTGTGCATTGGGTTATTATGAAACCAACTATTATTCATTTGATTTTGAGGCGAGGTTGAGTTTGGGAGTTATGATTAAGTTTCTTTAAACCAACTGTTTGGCATTGAATGTTGGGTTGTGGTTGAGTTTTGAGAGTAATACTTTAAGTTTTTAGGGGCCCTTCTAT
Source organism: Teleogryllus oceanicus (assembly GCA_964035755.1). Taxonomy (NCBI): domain Eukaryota; kingdom Metazoa; phylum Arthropoda; class Insecta; order Orthoptera; family Gryllidae; genus Teleogryllus; species Teleogryllus oceanicus. The sequence goes on along the minus strand of CAXIVR010000005.1, from coordinate 119,247,571 downwards.
TACTTAATGGATCTAGAGGTGAGGTTGGTGGGTTTTGTCTCATTGGGGGGAATTGACTATTTTGAGTTTTACTTTTTTGTTTTGATATTGAAAGGTTGTTTTTTTTTAAATTTGTTTTTTAAGATATCTTTATAGTATTCACACCCTCTCCAATTAGCTGTGTGATTTTGACCACAGTTAACACATACCGGTGTTATGCTGTTTTTTGGAATATTACATTTTGAGTAATGATGATCCCCTTTACATCTTACACATCTCGGACGAAGCCCGCAGTTAGCTTGTGTGTGGTTAAATCTCTGGCAATTTTTACACTGAATTGGTTTGTTATTATTTGATCTTGGTAGTACTTTTACAACACTGTAAATAAATCTATTTAAACTAAGAATACTTCTACCTTTTACATTGTTTTCGAGTTCAATAGCACATGTTGTTAATGGTTCACGATTTTTGCCGTAAAGTCTTGACACCTTTTTCACTGGGTAGGATTTTGCTAGTTCATTAAATATTTCTGATTCGCTGTATATTACATGGATGTCCTTTATAACACAGTTAAATGACTTACTGTACGGGTCTCTGAATGAGTGAAATTCAATTTTATTAGTTGTACAGAAAGATTTTAAGATTCTAAAGTCTTCTATTGTGTTTAGGTTAACTTTTATTTTATCATTAACTATTTTGACTGAGAAATCATTTTTAACCACTTCTTTTATATCATTTAGTAGTACGTGCAAGTTTTTATAGTTGTGAATCACTATTGGTGGAATTTTAATATTTGGTTCATTGTTTATGTTATGATCATTATCATTTATTTCGCCTAAAACTTCAAACCGATTTGCGGTAGGAACTGTGTAGTTTACATTATCATTAGATCTTGGTCTTTTTCTATCGTTATGATAAGTTGTAAAAGATGTAGAATAATTTTGATTTGAAAGGGAAGTAGTGGGCCTAGATGAATCTTCTGGATTTGAAGTTTGAAAAGTACTTACATTATTTCCCAAGTTATTACTGTCCGAATGAGTGGTGTTTGTATCGGGCGTAGTTGCTTCTGGTTGCTGCTGGGGTTTTGTTGGTGTCTTTGTTTCTTTTAAGGGGCTGTGCTGCTGTTGCATTACCTGTTGTTCTTGTGTAGTCTGCCTTGGGTTTGCTGCTGTTGTTGTTGAGGTGAGAGCACGATTTGTAATTGCTGAATTTGTTGTTGGTAGTGATATTCCATTTGTTGCATTTGTTGTTGCTGAACTTGCAGTTGCATTTGCAAGTGTTGAATTTGTTGCGTATGTGTTGATTCATCATCCATTATTTCCTCGTTGTCGCTCACCAAATGTGAACCCGTGTCATTTAAGACGTCAGTGGCGTCTTTTATTAATTGCCCCGTTGTGGGGCCACTATTTGTTGACATTCACTCACAATCTTTTTATTTAGTTCAACTGAGTATACGACACTTTTACCAAAAAGCACACAAACACTTGTTGATTTGCCGCAATGCGGCAGTAACTGCCGTGCGCCGTGCCCGGCGACCGGTTGCCGACCGTCCGCTGGGGTGTGGCACTGATAACACGGCGGCTTGCGATAACGGCGAGCGGAGCTCCAGATACAACCTTCTCCGACCGCTGCTCGAAGCAGAATGACTCTTGACCTTTAAACATATATTTTAATTTCTTTTTTTGGGGGGAAAGGGGACACTTTTGATGAAGCCCTTTTGACTTTGGGAATAAATGGCTGTGGGTTCAAACCCTTGGAAGAGCATAGGCGTTTTCACCGTATGATTTGAGTGTGGTTCTCATCTCACACATCCAGTACTTCTTTTCATACGTCCCAAACAGTAGCATACATCGTAAACAGTCAACATTCACAATCACATTACGCGCATTACACGTTTCATGTAGTGGAAGCAATGGCAAAATACTCCTTTGTTCATGTGCCTCTGGAAGGTTGGACGAGGTTGCAGTGACTAAGTCTCGTCCTTTCTTGATCACTTTCAGAAATAGGCATTTTATAGCACTCTTTCACGAATTTTGTGGAAATATTTCATTGTGAGACATAATGCGATTACTTGTACCAATGTATGTTTCCGAGTATGCGTAAAATGCTTTATATTCCAATGAATTTTTCAACTGGATGATGTTTGACATAATATTAAAAACCAGTTCAGTTGTGTAAATTTATTGCCTGAGCATGAAAGTTCGGGAAGTTTTTAATAGCATGAATATAACTTCGTCTTGTGATCAGTTTTCGTTCTTGGCAACAACAGTGTACTTAAAGTCGTCAGTGGCACAATTCATTTGAAGAGATGACGCCACTCTTAGAACGGAATTCACCAGAAGACAATCCTCTTAAGATCGCTTTGGAGATTGGGCGTCGCTGCGCCACGAAGACGGCCCTCCACCCTCAGCCCTTCGCACTCTTTGCTTTGCCGCGCAGCGCCCTTGGCCCTTCCCCCGCGATGGAACTTTTGGGCTCAGCTCTTGGCCGCGCACGCGCGCTGACAAATGCGTGTTTTTGGCTGCCGAGATCTGTGCGTGTGTCATCTCGTGACAAATATCAAAGCGTTCGGAATTCCCTTTCATACGCCGATTTCCTCTGCCTTCGCCTGTCACCCTGCGGGGCAAATGACAGCGAATGAATCAGTTTTGGCAGACGGGGGCGCGCGCGGCGGGTGGGAGCGAGGTCCAAGTTTATGTGGCTTTGTGCCAAAACCTTTCGGCGACTTCAACGGCCCGTGCCTCTCCCGCGGGAGGAAGGATGGAAGAGAAGAATGAGTAGAAGAACGGATGAGGTGATGTGGACAAGAAGGTGAAGGATGAGGAAGAAGAGAGAAAGAGAAGGAGAACAAACAGGTGGATAACAATCTCAGTATATCAATTAACGGATTCATGTATTGCAGCTCTGATACAATAAATATAACAAGTTTTAAAATAGAAAATACACCGTTTATTTCAGTCAGAAAACTACTACTTACTTACAATCAACGACCGACTACAATATTTTTTGTCTCTTTGAATAACACATTAACGTGTCACATAAAATCTATGGCATGACTTGTTACATGATTACTAAAAAAACAACTGGATGAAGAGCTGTGTCTGGGACCAAAGAACCAGGTGCCTTGATAAAGGACTGCATAGGCGCATTATTAGTGTTGAATTGTGAGGACAAAGGAATGAGTAGCTTTATGTACAAGTGTTCGCTTTGGGCATATTTTAACAACTCTAGCTACGACCAGAAACCATGCATTTAATACGAAATAAAAATATGTAAGGAGAACGAATTGAGAAACATTAAAAGCACTTTGCTCCCTACATTGCTTATTGTCATAAGAATGGATACTGTTAAAATGTTATTATACTTAGCATAAGACCTGAAAGTGAATGTTATAGCAATAAGAAGCAAACAAACAGATCGCAGTTAAGGCGGACAACTTGAAAAATGATATACTTGCGGTTTGATGACTTGTATTTTTACAGTTATTTGCCGAACATACTGAAGGCATTGTGGATACTATTATTCTAACCACTAATATTATTTACATATAGATAAACGCGAAGACATCGATTTAGAAATAAGATGTGATACAAACAACACGTCGATTCAGTACAACATTTCTACACGCCCACATCTGACACATGCATTTCGTCACCATCAGGCACCTCTGAAGTTTTGACTGCAAAACACACGGAGGCCCCTAGTTCGGCGAGCATCCACCAAGAGTGTTGGACCCATAGGGTCAGCCACTCTATTTGGCATATTCTACCTCGTTGAAGGAGCCATTGTAACGCAAAGTCGAGGCGAGCCATGGCTTGTGACGTCGCCATGGCATATAAGAAGCCTCGGCGCCTGAAGAGGCAGTCTGTTTTTATGAGATCTCGATGGTTGTTATAGCAACTTTGCATACGCCGGTCGTGTCCATTTTTGGTTATTCTATTCGGGCTCTGGTGCCTTACGATCTGAACTGGTAATTCTCGTGAGTACGAGCTGGAGCTGTGCATTGTATCAAGTATAAACAACAAAAACGCAATAAACAACAGTTAATATATTTGTGTATTTTTCTGAATATAACAAGTATGTAGCTATTTAAAAACACAAATATTGTACTTATACTTGATTTTAATAAGTTTACTTTATAAAATTGGTCAGAAAGATCTCGTCATAAAACTTGCTGCTCCAATTCACTCGATAGGATTCACTCTTAAAGTAAATTCACTCGATGTTTGATGAATCTCAAGGAACGTAGCGTTCGAAAACGCACTGCACTGTGTAGTGGGAGGGGACTGCTAAGGGGCGAATTCATACGAGCCACTCTGGCATTTCTCTACCTGCGATCTCGCTGGCCTGAGATTCTCTCCATCCAATCCCCGCCTACGCACAAGCCCACCCACTTCGCAATTCAGTCAGGAGGATTCTAGCGGCCGGCTACTCTGATCGTAGTTTTCCGTGGTTTCTTTGATCAACACTCGGCGAATGCCGTAGCAGTACCCTACCAAACGGGCCACGGACCACGCGCGATCTGTCCTTCCTCTTCCTTGTCCTATCCTCTCCCCTTACACACACACACACACACACACACACACACACACTTACACTAACATGTACTGCACTACCACATATTCCGGGAGTCAGGAGCTTAGAGCTTGTCCTGGCTGGGGCGGTGCCCGCTGGTGGGAGAGTCCTGCTTAGGGAAACCCACTAGCCGATGGTAGGTCGGCGCGGGATCTCGCCATTCAGCTGGGGAAGACCACCACCATCTCCCGAAAACAAACATGCACTACGCTAACGGGACTAATGTTAGTTGACGCACCGGAAACACGAAAAAACTAAACCACCCCACTTCGCTCTTCCTCACCACCGGAAGAGTTGACTCATGGCATCAACTGATGTCACTGCAGTGGCTCTGACCGGCTGGTCCTAGGTTCGAGTCCTAACGGTGACGGTATTTTCGACACTAGCTTGTCAGTAGGTCAATTCACTGGCTGTCTGGGAAAAATTCTAACGGACGGTTCCTATGATCGGTAGATTTCCGTGGTTTCTTCTATTAACACCAGGCGAATGCCGGAACAGTACCGTAACAAACGAGCCACGGATCTTGTCCTATCCCACCCATTACACACACACACACACTAACAATCACCACACTTCTCCATATGCCGAGAGACTGATCGGGGATTTAGAGCTTGTTTGGCTGGAGCGGTACCCTGCTGGTGGGAGCTACCTGGTTGTGAAGAAAACGCTAGTCGACGGCAGATCGACGCCGGTTCTCGCCATCCTCCGGGAAAGTTCACCGCCATCTACCGAAGAAAAACATGAACTACACTTATGGGAATAATGACCTCACTAGTTGACTCGGCCGACAAAAAATCAATCAATCAATCTATCAATCTTCTTCACTCATGTCCGTCTCCAGATCGACCAATCCGTCGACTTCATTCCATCCCTTGACACTGCATTGATACTTCACGGATATCCATTACTCCTTCTCTTTCCAGATCACCAATGTTCAACGAACCTAAAGTTAGCCTATGCATACGTTTAATCAAAACCCCTCAAAATAAATTTAATATGTCCGCACTTTCTGTGTTGAACAGGAAGTTAATCGGATGTTTTACGTTAGGTTATACGTTAGGTTTTCTCGGACATTTTCTTTTAAAAGCACATTGTATAAAATATTAGTGGGTATATTGTTCACAGTTTCTGCCGAAGTATTGCTGCCCTCATGCTGGATAATATTTATAAAGAGAATGATTAGTTAGTATTATTTGTCAGAATACGGAAATTAAAATTCAGTATTTATGACATGCTATTCAGTTTTCCACCTATTGGTTCTTCATCCATTTGTCAGATTAATCAAGGCCATCATCGTCTGCTTGCCAGTGAGTCCTCAACTGGCAAAAAAGACTTCATACGAAGATGAGTTAATGGGAATCCTTTTCGAGTAACGAGCAAGCCACGTAGTCGACCTTCCTTTGACACTAGAGGGCTTTTGGAGGTTTATCCACTTGCTTACTTATGACATGAGCTGAAACGTGTAGGAATTTTTATTTGGCACCTGTATCCTCCAGTGATGCTGGTAAATGGTTACACAATATACCGAAACGCTCTCCGTTTCTGTTAAATTATTACGGCAACCGGTTTCCGAATTTATATCATTTTTGGGCGCCAGGAAAGGGTTGCGATTTTCCCAAACACATCCAAAGGGAAACAATTATCCTATCAGCTCTTGACGGTTGGGTTCCTACGAAAATAATCGTCGCCGGTACTTACTTTCTTTCTAGCAAACAATCATTCGATCCGCTCTCCATACGGAAGAAGCGAGGAATGAAATTTGTTTCTGGAAAGAAATTATTAAACTGTGGATTGCACAAGATGCTAAAGACGTGATAATCACCTTTTCTTTTTCAAAATGAGAACGTTGTAAGTTTATTCATCAATTAATTCTTTTGACATGAAATGTCACCTTGGTCATGACCGATTGTAAATAGCGATACTATTCTTACTATATTTTAGATATATCCAGATATCCGTGCGCTCTTGGATGATGAGTCCAGGAAGAATCCACCGCTCCGACCAATCTTCTCTCTTGTATCTTGTTCTTGGTCCGCTGCCGGGTCAATGTCCACCTCAACGTATTAATTGTTTCACTTACTACTCCCTGTGCCAGAATTATTCAAAGTTCCAAATACAATTAAGCACACAAAATATAAGTCCTCACTTCTCAATTATTTCCCGCAAAATTCCACCAAGTCCCGTACCTATCATTTACAATAACCTTTGCAGTACGATGTGCACGGCCCGCGGTCTAAAGCTCTTCTCTCATATTACAAAAAGTTCAACCCTCGGTAACTTTCATACATTCTTGTCTCTTGTTGTACAAAACAATCTCGAGTTTCCTTCTACATCATACCCCATTACAAGTTCCCCCAATCCTACATGCCCTTGTATCACAATCTTCTGTCCGTTACTTGCCACGCTATGTGTATTTACTTCCGCTCCGTGGTTGCTAGGAACGCCCTGCGTGCATGCCTATGCCCCCAACATTTACACTTTTACCATGAATTTATTAAATTTGTGTCCCAATTCCCATCAAAATATTATGTGACAGTCGGTATGTCACAATACCGTCAGGAAATGGCAAAATAACGATCTCATTTATATTCTTCCATTACTAGAGAATCAGTAAGCCAATATTTGACCTAATTAGAATTGCCAGAGTTTATAATTTTTCTTCGCTTTTAACAGAGTTTCTTTACTTACTGCATGTATGATACAATATAGATTATCCTGTAACGACTGCAGGAAATTTTATTCGTTTCAAACTCGAAATAAATATCCAATGGTTGTCGCTGTCATATGTCAAAACAAATTTTGTTAAAGAGGAAAAGCGAACTTCCGTAAAACGTGAATTTCATTCTTTAGTGTATGCAAAATTCTCTCCGCAGGGACTCCATACTCAAATCATGTGTGAAATAGGGGTTTGCAAAGCAATGTTTGTCCGCGTGGTCTCTTCCTCCGTGGCTGTGTGCAGACAGCGCACTGCGGAGGGCAACCGCGTGAATATTTGAGAAGCGCTCCCAGCGGCTCTGCTGGAGTTAGAGGCGCAGCGGCTGAGGTCAGGAAGAGGGCAGCAGCTGAGGGCGGAGTAATGGAGGGTTAGCATCTGTGGGAGGGAGGAAGGGAGGGCAACGGCTGTCGGCGTTGGGCCCTCAGTGGTGAGCTGAGAGTGAGAGGATGGAGCGGCAGACGAAAGTGTGAGAGTGTGAGTATGTAGTGTGAGAGTGAGAGATGGAGGACAGCGGCGTGAAGGGGCAGGCGCTGGGAGCGGAAGGAAGGAGCAGTGGCTGTGGTCGGAAAGAGGGCAGCAGCTGAGGGCGGAGTAATGGAGGGTCAGCATCTGTGGGTGGAGAGGCAACGCTGTCGCGTTGGGGCCCTCAGTGGTGAGCTGAGAGTGAGAGGATGGAGCGGCAGACGAAAGTGTGAGAGTGTGAGCATGTAGTGTAGAGTGAGAGATGGAGGGACAGCGGCGTGAAGGGGCAGGCGCTGGGGCGGAAGGAGGAGCAGTGGCTGTGGTCGGAAAGAGGGCAGCAGCTGAGGCGGAGTAATGGAGGGGCAGCATCTGTGGGAGGGAGGAAGGGAGGAAGAGAGGGGCAACGGCTGTCGGCGTTGGGGCCCTCACTGGTGAGCTGTGAGTGAGAGGATGGAGCGGCAGACGAAAGTGTGAGTGTGAGCATGTAGTGTGAGAGTGAGAGATGGAGGGACAGCGGCGTGAAGGGGCAGGCGCTGGGGGCGGAAGGGGGAGCAGTGGCTGTGGTCGGAAAGAGGGCAGCAGCTGAGGGCAGGAGTAATGGAGGGTCAGCATCTGTGGGAGGGAGGAAGGAGGGGCAACGGCTGTCGGCGTTGGGGCCCTCAGTGGTGAGCTGAGAGTGAGAGGGATGGAGCGGCAGACGAAAGTGTAGAGTGAGCATGTGTGTGAGAGTGAGAGATGGAGGACAGCGGCGTGAAGGGGCAGGCGCTGGGGGCGGAAGGGGGAGCAGTGGCTGTGGTCGGGAAAAAGGGCAGCAGCTGAGGGCGGAGTAATGGAGGTCCGCATCTGTGGGAGGGAGGAAGGAGGGCAACGGCTGTGGCGTTGGGGCCCTCAGTGGTGAGCTGAGAGTGAGAGGATGGAGCGGCAGACGAAAGTGTGAGAGTGTGAGTATGTAGTGTGAGAGTGAGAGATGGAGGGACAGCGGCGAGGGGGTAGGCGATGGGGGCGGAAGGGAGGGAGCAGTGGCTGTGGTCGGGAAAGAGGGCAGCAGCTGAGGCGGAGTAATGGAGGGTCAGCATCTGTGGGAGGGAGGAAGGGAGGAAGAGAGGGCAACGGCTGTCGGCGTTGGGGCCTCACTGGTGAGCTGTGAGTGAGAGGATGGAGCGGCAGACGAAAGTGTGAGAGTGTGAGCATGTAGTGTGAGAGTGAGAGATGGAGGGACAGCGGCGTGAAGGGGCAGGCGCTGGGGGCGGAAGGAGGGAGCAGTGGCTGTGGTCGGAAAGAGGGCAGCAGCTGAGGGCGGGAGTAATGGAGGTCCGCATCTGTGGGAGGGAGGAAGGAGGGCAACGGCTGTTGGCGTTGGGGCCCTCAGTGGTGAGCTGAGAGTGAGAGGATGGAGCGGCAGACGAAAGTGTGAGAGTGTGAGTATGTAGTGTGAGTGAGAGATGGAGGACAGCGGCGTGAAGGGGCAGGCGCTGGGGCGGAAGGGAGGAGCAGTGGCTGTGGTCAGGAAGAGGGCAGCAGCTGAGGGCGGGAGTAATGGAGGGTCCGCATCTGTGGGAGGGAGGAAGGAGGGGCAACGGCTGTCGGCGTTGGGGCCCTCAGTGGTGAGCTGAGAGTGAGAGGATGGAGCGGCAGACGAAAGTGTGAGAGTGTGAGTATGTAGTGTGAGAGTGAGAGATGGAGGGACAGCGGCGTGAAGGGCAGGCGCTGGGGCGGAAGGAGGAGCAGTGGCTGTGGTCAGGAAAGAGGGCAGCAGCTGAGGGCGGAGTAATGGAGGGTCCGCATCTGTGGGAGGGAGGAAGGGAGGGCAACGGCTGTGGCGTTGGGGCCCTCAGTGGTGAGCTAGAGTGAGAGGATGGAGCGGCAGACGAAAGTGTGAGAGTGTGAGCATGTAGTGTGAGTGAGAGATGGAGGGACAGCGGCGTGAAGGGGCAGGCGCTGGGGGCGGAAGGAGGAGCAGTGGCTGTGGTCAGGAAAGAGGGCAGCAGCTGAGGGCGGAGTAATGGAGGTCCGCATCTGTGGGAGGGAGGAAGGGAGGGCAACGGCTGTTGGCGTTGGGGCCCTCAGTGGTGAGCTGAGAGTGAGAGGATGGAGCGGCAGACGAAGTGTGAGATGTGAGTATGTAGTGTGAGTGAGAGATGGAGGGACAGCGGCGAGGGGGTAGGCGATGGGGCGGAAGGGAGGGAGCAGTGGCTGTGGTCGGGAAAGAGGGGCAGCAGCTGAGGGCGGGAGTAATGGAGGGTCAGCATCTGTGGGAGGGAGGGAGAGGCAACGGCTGTCGGCGTTGGGGCCCACAGTAGTGAACTGTAAGTGAGAGCGACAGACCAGCAGACGAAAGTGAGATGCATGAAGTGTGAGGGGAGAGATGGAGGGACAGCGGCGTGAAGGGGCAGGCGCTGGGGCGGAAGGAGGAGCAGTGGCTGTGGTCGGAAAAGGGTCAGCGACTGATGGCGGGAGCGTGAACAGTGGCTGTGGGTGGGAGGAAGAACCGCGGCGAGCGGAGGAAAGTTGTATGCAGTGGCCCTTCAACTTGCGCATCTCATTGCTGGCGCCTCTCTGCGACCGCTTGCGCTGTTGACCTCTCGCTCGCTCTCCCCTCGCTCACTTCCTGCACCCTTCCACTGCCCGAAACAAATGCCGGGCGTCTGCGAGAGAGACCTTTCACGAGCTTATAGTTCAATATGTCATACTGCGCGTTCTTGCCGACGAAGGTCGCAGTATAGCGGTCAAAATCTTGGAAATTATGCCTAGGACACAGAATTGCCATCACAACCAAGAATCATGTAACCGTTCTGATTATAATACCCAGAAAATACATCAGTAACAAATTGTGTTCCATTCCTTCTTCAGTGTTCTCACATTTCCATGTCTGCAGGTCGTTTATTTTAAGCTCAGATGGAGCCCTGCTATTAACTGCGAGAAGCCCCGTGAGGAAATAGAGTTGGGGGGGGGAGTATTGACTTCCATTCAGCCATTTACACGGTCCGGAAGAGATCGTGGAGGCTTCGTGGAGCAGTCAGTGGTCCGAAGATGTAGGGGAGTGCAGAGCGACGTTGAGCGGTCACTTTGCTTGGCTTCGCACGCCCCGCAGCCAAGCCCCTATCAACTCTCCAAAAGAAATATGGATAAAACTACACGGTGAAGAGATTGTCCCTAATGTCTTGCACCTTTGACAAATCTTCGTAGTGAAAAATTGACGCATTTGTGGTAAAATAGAAACACTTCCAAATCAAGTACGTATATTGATTATAAGCACAACTGGTCCTTTTCGCGTCTGTGTGATGAGTGTATTTTACACCAGACGTGTCTGCTTGTGTTCTATGAGCCCTCGGCTGGATCCGTCTTAGTAACGTCGACACCAGTTAACTTCTAGTTAGTCTTCTGTTAGTCTTCTACTTAGTTTGTAGTTAGTCTTGTAGTTAGTCTTGTAGTTAGTCTTGTAGTTAGTCTTGTAGTTAGTCTTGTATTTAGTCTTGTAGTTAGTCCTGTAGTTAGTCTTGTAGTTAGTCTTGTAGTTAGTCTTGTAGTTAGTCTTGTAGTTAGTCTTGTAGTTAGTCTTGTAGTTAGTCTTGTAGTTAGTCTTGTAGTTAGTCTTGTAGTTAGTCTTGTAGTTAGTCTTGTAGTTAGTCTTGTAGTTAGTCTTGTAGTTAGTCTTCTAGTTAGTCTTGTAGTTAGTCTTCTAGTTAGTCTTGTAGTTAGTCTTCTAGTTAGTCTTGTAGTTAGTCTTCTAGTTAGTCTTATGCTACACAAGGTGCAGGAGTAGAGCGCGCCACCGAAAGCGTGACCACTGGGTAATAGTCGCGTGCGAATGCCATTCCAGTGTTCGGAGAACCCAACGACGGACCCAACAATCAACAGCAACGTAATTGAAGGAAAATATATTTACTTTTTACTGATACTTTATAGCTAGTTTATTGCTTCCGATGCGGAGCTTGATATGCACTGCATAACATACCTGGATCCGGAAAATCGCGGTTACAAGGTAAACATGAAACAGTTGAATGATGCCACACGTTCTCTTAAGGAGGGAATTATGAAAGGAAATAATGGCAGGGAAATATGACAAACGAGACAAACCGAACCACGTTAACAACTAGTTAATTAGTAAGTGAACCTGAATCATTAAAGTTAGGTAAAATATAAAATAATATACGTACCACGGATACTGGTTCATATATTTCGGGTGTTGCTCGATCATTAGAACGTTTATAACGTCCTTGATACATTAATAACTATTAAGAGATTATGTATTTAGTTATTAAATTACATTAACTTTTCTATGCGTTTGTATTGGGATTTTTCAGTTTTTTATACGTGAAAGGGGCATATATATTTTACACTTTTTTTGTAATTCGGTTCTTCTCGTGGGGAGCCAGATGGCGACGATTTTTTCTTTGACGAACTAGTTAAACTTTCATAATGTTGCTTCTAATGCACAAGTATTCTATACATTCAAGGTAGCTACATTAATAGGAGTTAAACGAGAACGTTAAAATATGGGCAGGCCCACATATAAGGAAACGCCGGTGTTTCCACGAAGTGTACGCCGGCGATCTTTTAGATAAACATTGGATAAGCGTTGAAAAACGAAACTATCACAAAAGGTTTAGAAGGATTCAAATAATAAAAGTCATAAAATATGAAACTGTAACTCGTAACCTGAATAAATATGTCTAAACAAATCAGTACAATTGTGCTTTATTTTACGAGAAGAAACTTGGGCCAATGAGGCCTGTTCTTCCATTTTACCTTGCAAATATCGCAATGCGTCTTTCACGACCTATCAAAGAAAGAAAGTATCACTCGGGGGAGGAAACAGGGGGATTTACATTTAGCTCAGAGACTTCTTTTAAGCAGAGGATCTTTAACAAGCATAAAATCTACAACATGGTACAGCCGTCTTCATTTCCCCTCCGAAGACAGGCGTACGAAGAATTTTTCATCTCTTAAAAATCCAAGAATTTGATCGGAATTTGAACATGCGATCTTGGGTATCATAGCACCGTACGCTAAATGTTACATCGCCGAAACCGCAAACATCTGATAAGCGTTGAGAAACAAAACAGTTATTAAGGGTTTAGAAGGATTCAAATTACAAACGTTCTTAAGACGAAACGGTAACTCTTTATCTAAACAAAGTTATTAGAAGAAAAAAAGGTACTCAAGAGTCCTTCATTGTCCATCCATTGATATAAAGGAGTTACTATAAGAAGGGACCACTTTGATAGATCGTAAACAAATAAACGTCATGCAGTGCGATGACATTGCGAGAGACACTGATGAAGCCATTCACACATAGGCTATCTGTTAACAAACACACCACCAAAATGAGTGCACTACACTACCACATATTCCGGGAGACCGGTCGGGAGCTTAGAGCTTGTCCCGGCTGGGGCGGTGCCTCGCTGGTGGGAGAGCCCTGGTTAGGGGGAAACCCCAGTAGCCGTCGGTAGGTCGGTGCCGGATCTGGCCATCCAGCGGGGGAAGATCACCGCCATCTCCCGATAAAAACATGCACTACACTAACGGGACTAATGAGCGAAGCAGTTGACGCGCCCGGAAACACGAAAAAATCAAATCAATCAAAATGAGTGCATGTTCATAACCAGCAATGGCGAAGCACCAGCTGTGAAAGCGGTCCTTTCTTATAGTAACCTCTCAGTACGCGATTGCGTTGCAAGGCCGCGGCCGCGCCAGGGACAGTGGGTCATCGACGCGCGCCACCGGATCAATGGCGGCCGGGGAAGGGGGCGTGGCGGGCGCCGGAGGCTGCTCTGGGTTTCTGGGGCAGCAGAGGGCGCTCGCGATCGATGTGCAGAGCGCTAGGGCAAAGGCAAAGGCAACCACGCTCATTTTAATAGCAGCACACGCGCTTGCAGAACACCTCGGAGCTGTAATGCATTTACGTACTATTTTGCAAATGAAAGGAGAGCGCTTCTTTAAAGAGGCGCGGTTTTGAACAACATTTTTTAATTACATCTAATGTGAAGAAAAAGATGTCTATCGATCACACTACGGGTAATAATAAAATGTGAAAGTAATATTCCCTATAGACTATAGGTAACAAATTTTAAACATTTGTGAATATAACGCAGATATTTTATAGGATAATAAATGAACTTTCCTTAAATGCAATAGCAGTAAAACACTGTTAAAACACAGCAGTAAAACACTGCCGACATGCAGTATACATACACAGTACATACAGTATACATAAGTATTATAATGAATTGAAAAACGGATCGTGGTAGGATCAAGGAAGGGTGTAAAATTGAGAGCACACGAGCTTGTTTGAAGGTTTTGCAGATGAATATTTTTTTTACTCCGGATAAAACATAAAAATATTTTAAATATTCAACTTCAGTGCGTAAAGTACAATTGAACGTTCATCTAAAGAAAACAATCAATAATGCTTGTAAATGGAAAATTTTTCTGATATATTGTATTTGCATTTTTATTGTAATAAATTGATAAATAACAACATATAGAGTCGAAAGTATCTAAAATGTACTTCATACACTAGTATTATATAGCAGAGAGGAATACTAGAATATATGAAGAAAGTTAATGATAGATCTAGGACAATCATTGCAAGACAATGGCAAGACAACGAGATGAAAGCTGTATGTATTGGCAAAAGGCTGAGAAAATTACGCAACAAATGGAGATTGAGGAAGAGTATTCGAAAGGATCCTATATTGAGGAAAGTTATTGGAAGTTTCGCGGTAGAGCGGCAGTAAAACACTGTTGACATACAGTGTACATATACACATACAGTAGACATAAGTATTATAATGAATTGAAAAACGGATCTTGGTAGAACCAAGGAAGAGTGTAAAATTGAAAGGCAAGATTAGAAGGATTTATAGGTAAATGAAAGAAGGAAACAGGTAGGATAGGTGATTAATAATGGTCTAATTTAAAACAAAAGAGTGATGAAATAAAAGTGGATAGAAAGGGAACCGATCATATTGAATTTATTGGATGTATTGCTAATATATCATAATATTATGCTAATCCTATTTTATTGTAATTTATAACATTTATAATATACAATATGATGTAACGTAATACAATACGATGATGTGAAGTGGGAAGAATACATTTCATGGTTTATTAATTGTCTTGGATTTTGCTAATTTAATTGTATGATTTCTTGTATGTGAATATAAATCGTTTTGCAAAGAAGCTTAGTGAACGGCCACGACGATGGGTTTTCTGATTTTCGTAAACTTAAAAAAAGATACATGGAAAGAGAAAAGTACAACGAGGCAAAGTTCCAAAGCCTCATTGCAAGATGAGCTCGACCGGATATGCAAGTCTTGAATTCCTCGTAGTTTCCTATGAGTTAAGGGAAGAATGTGCAAGATAGAGTACATAAGGAAATAAACATGGTATTACGTTCCTCACAAACTGCATTTAAGTAACAAGTACAAACTAATAAATGCTAGACTTCGCACGTAAAGATATGTTATTGGCATTGTTGCCTTTGTAGCGTCACGTTGGCGGCCCTGCGTGGGAGGAGGAGCGGAAGTCTCGCATACCTAAGAGGAGACAGCCTAGACGCCAGATGGACGCCGGCGTGGCTTCGACTGCCACGTGGTAGATTGCGAACCTCCCACCCAAGGTCAAAGGCGGTCACGTGACGGCAAGACAGCAGGTATAAAATGGAGCCGACTAGCGTAGCTCACGCGTCGAGTTTTGTATCTGAAACCTCGCGCTTTGCGCAAAATGTACGTCCAGACTGGAGCGTTTCGTGAGTTGCACGGGTGACAGGATAGCAGGACTGGGGTAAAAGCATTCACTGGAGGCAGGGCCTTCCAAGAACATGTGGTGTATCCACAGCCGAGCGGTTGAGAAATACCGAAAAGTGTGCAGACACGGAGCAGGAATGTAATTATTGTACATACTTGAGGGTGCCCCAAAGGGGGAAATATCTGGAGAGTGAAAATCTCCGAAGTCGTGTTTCAGCGGAGGAGGCACAACTCTACATCCCGGAATATGACATGCACTACAGTTAGGGGATTAACCCGACTGCACACGCGCCTCTTTCTGTAATGTCAATGCACGCACCTGGTCTCACAAACCGTTCTGCTTGCAACACCCTGAATTCAATTTCCCCTTATAATTTCGATCAAAGGAGTGTACCAGAAAAAAGATGGGTATAATATTTAATAATGAGACATATTTTTTAAATACTTAATTACTGTTTTTCGTGGTTTTGTATGCAAATGAACAAAACTGAAAAGTGAAATAGGCAAAAATACTATTTTTAATGTATTTGGTATATTTTTGCTCCTGTGACAACGTTCCTTTATTGTATGATTTACAAATTGTTAGTAAATGCTCCAAATAAATAAACTTTATGGATATTTGGCACTAATAGTTTGTTAAGCCGCGTAAAGTACTGAACGAAAGAAGCTGCACGAGTGCACGCAGGTGGTCTCAAGACCCGTGCAACGTTTTGGAATGTTTCACTGGTAGAAAGGATAAAAATATTCACTTTCTCAAAAGAAGTGTAACTCATATCTGTGGAAGGATAAGGTATCTAGAAGCAGTGGCCACAGGTGGCCAAACTGCAATCACAATATTAGGGTAAAGGCTTCCTGGGTCTCTCAGAGCACTTGCGTCCACTGCCGGGTTAATAACCTTAGCCAATGACGCCCACTTAAACTCATTTCTGTGTGCTCCCTCTGTAGTCACCCCCCTCTCCCTATTCCTTCGTTTCTAAATCCATTTCCCTAGTCCCGACCCCCTTTCCTCACTTTTTCATTCCGTCTTCCACCAGTAGAGGGAATTTCCAGAGACCTGATCTCAGGAATTCCACCCCGCTCGGCTTCCACGGAAGTGCATATCCTTGTAGGTCTGCTAACTTCCTCGCACCTTATCAACGATTCGGGCTGCGTGCCTGCGGTCGTTAGCAAATAACGTTTCAAATTCGAACGAATAATAATTCCATTAGGTGGCTTTCCAGAAAAACTCCGGTCTCGGTGATTGAGTTACGAAGTTACTTTGGGATATGTATCAGCTGGAAATTTAAAACTTCCAAAGAAATGTGATTTATAATCTTGAACACGCTAGGTACTAAATTTGCGTCAAAATAAGACGACGTATGTTGTATACAACAATAATAATAATAATAATAATAATAATAATAATAATAATAGATACATAGAAAGTCAGGACATTATATGATCATACAATGTAAACAATGCAAATATTAAATACAATACAGGTATAAAATTGAATTCTGTTTTCATGCTAAATACAAATTAATTTTATAAATAGTAGGGTAAAGCTAAAGTTGAGAGCAAAAATAAATAAAAAGGAGAAGAAGGAGAATCTTCATGAGATGGATGCTTGGGCTGGATCTATCCTTTTATATCCATCAATCAGCAGGGGGCTTCAAGTCATGCAGCAGAATATGCAACAAAAAAATTATTTTTATTAGTTTATATTGATGTTGATATGTGTTTATGGTGTAGGTATTCCTTTGTACTGTAGAATGTATGGTTTAACAGGAAAGCTTTCAATTTATTTTTGAATGTGTGTATTGAGTTTAAGCTTTTAAATTCACTAGGGAGTTTGTTATATAGTGTGATGCCTTCAAAAAGGGTACTTTTTTGAAAGAGTGAAGTTTCACAGTGTGGGACATGCAGATTCTTGTTTTGTCTAGTATTATAGTTATGAACATCAGTATTTAGAGTAACAGAATCCTTGTTTTCCATAAGCGTCTTCTTTGTGAAGATTAATATTTCAAATATGTATATGCATGGGAGTGGTAGGATTTGTAATTTCTTGAAAAGTGGTTTGCAGGACTCATGTTTGTGAGTGTTTGTCATTGTTCTCAGTATTCTTTTTGGATGATAAAAGTGTGAATACTTTCTGGGAGTTTCCCAGAATATGATTCCGTATTTTAGATGCGAGTGGACATTTGCAAAATACACTGTTCGTAGTGTATCCAAATTTGAATTTGACTTAAGGATGTAGATGGCATAGCATGACTTGGTAAGCTTGTTGTTTAGATCTGTGATGTGGGAGTTCCATTTTAAATTGTCTTGAATTGTCAATCCAAGGAAAGTTGTTTTTGGGCTATTTTTACAGGCATGTGTTTTATCATCAATTGTGTTAGAGGCTTTTCTTTAGAGAGTGGATTCCGAAAGTTTAGGAGACAGTTTTACTGGTGTTTATGATGAGTTTGATTTCCTGGAACCATTTTATTAGTGCTTCTAGAACTGTTTGTGCTTCTTTCTGTAGAGTTTGTTGGGTATTTGCTTTAATGATAATGTTAGTGTCATCTGCAAATAGGACCATTTTGCTCTTTTGTAGAGTCAAGGGCATGTCGTTGATGTACAAGAGAAATAGTATAGGGCCCAGGATTGATCCTTGTGGGACTCCATAATTTATCATTCTAGGTTGGGAAAAATGGCTTGAAATCATTTTATCTCTAACATGCTTGATTGTGACTACTTGACAACGATTTGAAAGGTAAGATTTTACCCATTGATGTGCAATGCCTCTAATTCCCAAAGTTTCAAGTTTGAATAACAGTATGTCATGATCAATAATGTCAAATGCTTTTGATAAATCTAGAAATAAACCGATGGGAATTTCTTTCTGATCTAGAGCAAGAAGTATGTTATTTAGAAAGGTGAAGATAGCAGTGTCTGTTGATCTACCATTTCTGAATCCATGTTGAGCTTCTGTCAATATGTTATTTGAATTGAGGAAATGTTTGAGTCTATCATTAAAAAGTTTTTCTAGAATTTTTGAGAATCCAGATAGTAAGGATATTGGTCTGTAATTCATGAGATCGTGGGTGTTGCCTTTTTTGAATAGTGGCTTAACTTTTGCTTTTTTGAGAATTTCTGGGAAGCTACCTGTCATTAAGGAGTGATTACAAATGTGTGTGAGTGGTTCTAGTATATATGTTGCTGAATGTTTAATGAGTATGTCAGGGATATTATCCAGTCCTGTAGAGAATTTGTTTTTCATTTTATTTATGATTTTCTGTATTTCTGCAGGTGATGTTTCAGAGATATATATGGACTTTGCATTTGGTGATGTGGGTATATTCGACTGCATATTTATATTATTTACAGAATTGCAGTGTATTAACTTTTCTCCAATTTCTGAGAAATGTCTATTGAAAGTGTTTGCTACTTGCTGTGGTTGCGCAGAACATTGTTCTTGTAGTTAAGTTCAATGTTTTTGGTGTTTCTGTTTTCTTTTTTTAGAGTATTTTTTACAATGTTCCACATTGCTTTTGTTTTGTTTCGTGCTTTGGCAATGTGTCGATCATTCATTAACAGTTTGGCCTGTTTAATTACTTTCTTTAAGATACTTTTGTATGTTTTGTAATAAGCAATGAAATCGGAACTACATTCGTGATGAAGGATGGTTTCATGCATGTTTCGTTTCCTTTCACATGATGTTTTGATTCCTTTAGTTATCCATGATTTGTGGTTTTGCTTGTTATTTTCTTCAGTGTTTGTGGGAAAACAGTGTTGAAATAACTTTGGAATATGTTTATGAATAAGTTGAATTTGGTATTTGTGTCTGTTGCTTTGTACACCTCCTCCCAGTTTTCTGAACTTATTAGGGTTTTCCTGAGAGAAGTTTCGAGTTTCTCTATAAAGTGTTTCCTTAATAACTTTAGTGTCCAATTCGAGTTTGAGAATTTGTGCTGTGTGGTCACTAAAGCCTGTGTTATATGTAACAACTGAATAGCTGCAATCATTTGTGTCTATTATTATTTGATCAATGGCAGTACTGCTTTTTTTAGATATTCTGGTGGGTTGATTTATAATAGTTTGTAAGTTGAAAGATTTAAGTAAATTTTTGAATAGTTCCTCATCATTTGATTTTGACAAACAGTTTATGTTGAAATCACCGCATAATATAATTTTATAATTTCTGCGTCTTTTAAGTTTAACAAGAACAATTTCAAGATTTTTAGGAAAACATTTGTGTTTCCAGTGGGGCTGTGGTACATACATAAAATCCATATTCTTTGATTTGGTAAATCTATGGTAGATATTTCAAAGTCTTTATCTTTTAAGAGGTAGGAGTATTCCGTGATTGATACATAATGAATGTTATTTTTAAGAAATATGCAAGTACCGCCGTAAGCGTGATGTGATTTGCCTATTTGCCTACATGAGCCACTAGCTAGGGTGAAACCTGGAATGTGTGTGCTGTCTAGTTGTTGTTGAGTTAACCAATGTTCACTAAAGCATAATATTGTTAAGTGTTGTAGGTCTTGTTCGAGTAATATTTCTAAATCTGTTAGTTTGTTTCTTAAAGATTGAACGTTTTGATGTAGTACATATAGATATTTGTTTTTATGTATTGTGGGCTTTCCTGTTAAGTGTAGTTGCTACAGGTCATAGGCAGGGGGTGGTCTGCGGTTGCAGCGAAGGTTGTACTTTGGATGAGGATTTGGACTAGGAAAGGAGGTTGGAGCAGGAGTGAGAGTGACAGGTGTGGCCGTTGGGATAGGATCATGAAATGGAGGTGGTGGTAGGGGGATAGGTGGAGATGGTAACGTGGAGGTAGGTGTGGATGGGATGAGCGAGTGTGAAGTAGGTGGGAGCGAGGATGGAAAAGAGTTCAACACTTGTTGTGTTAACATGGCACCAAGTTTCTGCTTTCCTACCTGGTTGAGGTGGAGGCCATGCTTTGTAAATAAGTTTCTTGAGAGACTGTCAAGATCAAGTAGTGTAATTGGTGTCTCTCTCAAGTGATGTTTTAGGTGTTTGTTTGCTATTTTAATTTCATTGTTTGTGGAAATGTTGTTGTGCCAGGGGGGCAGAGTAGTCATGATGACATTAGTGTGACTGGCAGTCTCTAGTATTGTTGGTAGATGTTCTTCTATGTTAAGTTTACTGCCATGATTTATGTCGTTCTGCCCACCTATAATTACTACTGTGTCATGATGTCCGAAGGAGCTAGTCAGTGTGTGTAAGTTTTCAATTACTTGTACCATCCTGGCACTTGGTTTGAAAACACCAGTAACCGAAAACTTTGAAGGGAGTTTCTCTCTCATTGTGGAGGAAAGGTTCCTACCGTGGCTGTCAGCTAATATAAGAACTTTATTTGAATGAGAGAGAGTGTTTTTGTTGGTGTTTTAGTCTTGCCCTGTTTACTGTATTTTTGAGTTTTGAGGGCAGACTAGAAATGGTCCTACTTTGTGCTGATCTCTGGGGTGGGTGGTTAGGTTGACGAGAGGATGGAATAGTTGGCAATGGAGGAAAGGAGTTAGGATTGTTGAAGATGGAAAAACCTGTTGCTAGTGGGGAAGTGGTGAGAAGTGTTGTCAATCACGGGTGGATGGCTGGGAACGCGCGCATAATTAGGCCTACTCTTTCTGGTTACTTCCGTCCAGCCGTCAGAGTTGTGAACGACCTTTTCCAGTCTACGGATCTCCCTAGTAATGTACTCTACATGTTCGTAGACTTTCCTGAGGTCGGCGTGGAGTTTTGCAAGTGAAAGGATTGCCTGATCTCTGTTCATGTTGTAAATGTGGTGACAAGTGTAGTTTGACGAGTTGTACTAAATTCAGACAAATGAACTTTGTTTACATGCACACTAATACTACATGCACAAGGAAATCACACAATAACAAGCACACTAAATAAACACTGACACTGAATATCACACTAACAGACACACTATTATATGCTATGCTACTACGTAAAAATTATATTAGCACAATTTTAGGTTAGGCTACGATCACACGCGTATGTGGCCTGCGGTGTAGTACGTTTGATATATTTTATGAACGGATCGATAGAAACTTTTGCAAATAATTTCACTAATGTATAATTTTATATTAAAGATGAAGAGACGAAGATTTTCGACAAAAAAACTGTTAATAGACAAAATATTTGATTACTTATGAGGAGCGACCTGAACTCACGTACTACACCGCCGCCATCTTGGAATGAACACACAACATTTTCACTCTCTTTACAACTGTCTACATTAGTGTTTTGAACACAGTTTATAATAATAATAATAATAATAATAATAATAATAATAATAATGATATTTATGCATTGTTGTTGACCTGTATGAATTGAATTATTTATTCCAGCATTGGGCATTTTTAGAAGCAATTTAATTCCGCAAATCATTTTACTTCGACTTCATACATAATTGATTGTATGGTTTTACATAAACCCTTTGTAAATCTAGAAAGTGTATCTAATAAAGTTTACTTATTCTTCAGTAAACAACATCGAACACTTCCATCTTATGATGTTAAGAGTTGTAGCTGAACTTTTCATAAGCGTGTTTAATTGTGATAATACAGTCATATAAACACAAATCTGTTAATTAACTGAGTAAATAAGATAAGCCATTTACGATGGTAGATTAACCCTAGATTATAAAGGCATAGTCTGTCAGACGTTAGTTCCAAAAGGTTTTCCCACCCCTTCCCCTCACTTCCCGTTTCTGAAATTCTAGGGACCTTAATTGTGGTGACTAGTCGATGACATGTATTTTTGCACGCGTATTTCCGGTATACGCTATTTTAACACAAGTTGACAAAAGACTACAGTGATATGTTTGGTGTTTTATTGACTAATATTGTAAATAATAAATACAGAGTCCTTGTCTTGTAGCATTCATGTCTTGTTCTGCATATATAGCAATCATAATGGGACAATGGGGGTCATATCAATGGCCACCTGATGAGGTACTTCTGCAGGCGCTTCCCCAAAGCCACGTGTGGATAGCACCAAGCAACTGTCTGCTGTGAGATTCATGTCTTTTATGTGTATCTATAGCCTTTTATATACCCTTTAAAATGTGTTTTGAAACTCCATATCATACATGTTCAATTAATTTAGTGTTTTATTGTAAAAATGAGTTTTTCTTTATTTTGGCCCAAAGTACGCCTTTGTAAAAATGCTTGGTAGACGGCGCCTTTATTATCTAGGGTTAAATGGATTTCCAGATATCTAATGAAAATCGTAATCACAATATGAATACACTTAATCCTGTCTTTTTTTATTCTAGAAACATCACCAAAGTTGCCACGCAAACCTCGTGTTTTTACCCAACTTCATTCCCTTCAATGTTTCTCGCTCAACTGGTTATTGACGAAGTTACGTACTGCAAAACGTCTGTCTCCCGGTCTGCAGCTAGCGCTAGTGCCTAGCGTTTAGATGATTTTCTCCAAAATTTATTGTTCTCGATCGATCTGGTCGAACTCGACAACCTGCGAAGAAGAAACTTTGATTTTGGAGGGTACTTTACCTGAAGTATTGATATTTTCAATTTTTTATTAAGCATGGCTTCACATTTTCTCTAGGATAAGAACTAAAGCTTAAAAAAATGACGTAGTTAAAATTTTCGTTTAACTCACTGAATTGCGAAAATTGCGAAAGTTCAAATGTGTTTATCTACTTCCTACAACTACAATATTGAAGGTAGAGATCTTTTTCCAATGAAATCTATTCATAAAATAGTATCATGTACAATTTACGTTCGATTTTGTATTTAATTTTGCTTGAAATGAAGAAAACGGCACCATTCGTTCTTAAGTAGAGCACATAACTCTGACACAACGGCGTAAGTACCACTTTCGGTACTCTTTCGGAAGGGTATTTTTGAAAATTGCAAGAAATTAACATCGCAAAAAAACATATATAGAAATAGTTTTTTTTTCTTATTGAAGCCTCATATAAAAGATTAGATTTTTAAATAAGCTCATGCACAAGTTTTCAAAAATGTGCCATCGGTCCATTACCATCACACCTACCGAACTCCCCTTGCCTATTGACTTCTGCACATTGTTCCTATGCCCTTTGCTTCATCCTCATCGCCTTCTGTTCATCGCGCCCCCCCCCCCCCCAACGCCCGTAGCTGGGGCAGGAGCTTGGGTGGATGTGGGAGACCCTAACAGACCTGATGTTGGGATTCGCAGGGGGGGGAGGCGCTGCGCGCGCAGTCACCAGGGAGCAACGAGGCGGCCGCGCGTGTGGGTGTTAATCTGCGCGCGCAGCGACCGCAGCCCGCAGCCCAGAGCCCCACCGCGCTGCGCGTGGCCCCGAGGGGAAGCAAACGCGCGGCACGCGGCGCCCGGTGCGTGCGGTCGTCCCCGCCCCCGCCCCCTCCATCACACGCCGCTTCGACCGGCCTCCAGTCCAAGCGCTACGGCAGCAGTCCACCCACCCCCGGTCACTCCTCGTAACCCACCATCCCCCCTCCACAAGTTCCTTTCCCCCATCCTTTCACACCGGTAGCGGTAGCTCAGTGCATCAACTGATATCACTGCAGCGCCTCTGACCGGGAAGTCCTAGGTTCCCACTCCCACGGCGGAGGATTTTCGACACTAGCTTTTCAGCTAGGTCGAATTCAGTCGCTGTCTGGAGGAGAATTCTAGCGGCCGCTGCTCTGATCGGTAGTTTTCCGTGGTTTCTCCGATCAACACCAGGCGAATGCCGGAGCAGTACCCTACCGAACGGGTCACGGACCGCGCGCGATCTTTCCTTCCTCTTTCTTGTCCCATCCTCTCCCTTTACAGACACACTTACACTAACATGCACTACACTACATATTCCGGGAGACCGGTCGGAGCTTAGAGCTTGTCCCGACTGGGCGGTGCCCGCTGGTGGGAGAGTCCTGGTTACGAAACCCCTAGCCGACGGTTGGTCGGCGCCGGATCCGCCATCCAGCGGGAAAGATCACCGCCATCTCCGAGAGAGAAACATGCACTACACTAACGGCACTAATGACCGAAGCACTTGACGCGCCCGGAAACACAAAAAGCAATCAATCAATCAATCAAATCAACCTTTCACCCTGACAATCTCACTATTCTTCAGCTTTGTTTCAGCTGAAGCTCTTCATCCTGCCATGGATTTGGAAATCCGAAGAGAAGGTTGCATTCACACTTACTTTTCTACGCAACTATGGTTGCCAACTGATTGATAAAGACACTTACTGTGTAAACAAATTCTTATCATATCTTATATCAGCGTACTTTCAGAATCAGTTCGTAATTTTAAGGATTTTTATTTTGCCAATGTCTGAAGTGTTGTCTTGGAAATATTGAAGAGAACATCCACTTTTAATCGATGCAAGCAATCTGGGTGTGTAGGGTGATGCAAAACCTTTCTCAGTCAAGGATGTGTTCCGTAGGAATGAAAATAGTAGGTGTAAATTTATTATGGTTGGAAGTAAAAGGCTCATGAAGATTAGTTGTGAATGAATGGCTACTGTGTAAGTAATCTAAATTATTAGTGGTTCTAACTTTGATGAATGAAACAAACATACATTTAGCAAGAAATATTGGAAGGAAATACAAAATTCAAAAAATGAAATTTTGCAATACCTCCTCCACACAAAAGACGACCAAAGAAATAAATACGAGTCGATTTATGTTTTTAATTTACATTAACTAATTTTATAAAACAGACGGCATTGAACCAATCACAGGAATAATGAGTGACAATGAAATTACCAGAACAAAATTATATTATAGTAGAATATATTAAGAATTTTCAGAATGGAAAATCCTTTCAAGGAAACTTGAAGACGCGAGGGTCATCTGTGTGTATGATAATTTTCTCATTATCTCCAATTTGTTTTATTTCAAGTTAATATATGCGATAGTTGTGTTACTTTTAGATAATACAGCGTGTTAGTTCATTATTTCTCTTTAAATTTCAATTCTTGCAAAAATGTTTTAGTGGGTCTTCAAGTATTGAATTTAGTGTTCATATCTGCGTGTTGGGTTCTGAGTGTATTAAATGCACTCTATATTTTAATAATTTTTCCATCTACAAAATAACAGACTCATGAAACCCTACTGAAAACATTCAAATTTTGCCATTAAATAATAATCATATTGTTGGATAAAGCAAAGTTATTAAATTCTTGCCTGTCCGGGATGAGCTGCGTCCCAGTCGATATAGCTGACGTTTCGGCCATCTTGTTGTGGCTTCATTGCCGACAGCCAAGAATTCAATGACTCGGCCGCGGAAGTCTAGGAATCCATAAAGCAAAGTTACCCTTATTTCCACAAACTACTTTTACGCAAGCGACGAGCAGTCTTTTTCCTTAACAGCTCTTTGGTTCACACAACCGTCGCTGAAGGTCAGACGAGCAATTCATGTGATGCAGGCAGTTTAGTCCGTTGCTCGAAACAATGGTGGTATAAGCATACAGTTCCTTTTCATTCAATCTGCCATGATCCAAGTAATCTTTACATAAGTGGTCTTTTCAACATTCAAACGTACTAACGAAATAGAGCTGTCGGCATGGCATCGTATATTTGTAACTATTTATTGACGCAAGTTATGTTGTTGTTTTTACTTTGCTAATTATAAACGTCCAAGTGGTACTCTTGCATTACTCACAAACCTGTGCAAACACCATCTCCATGTGAGCCATAAGATACATATGTGTGTAATCTGATTGACGCTAGAGTCGTCAAAATGACAATCAGAACTTGCTAAGCTTCGCACCTGGAGAGGACGTGAATAATCACGAGCTATGAAACCTGTGCCAGAAATCGTGGTGAACATGGCTTATTTTCCTGCTGCAGTGTCTGGCTGGTGCGCGTATTATATACATTCCAAGTCGTGTCAACCGAGCTGGCAACTTCAGGGCAGATTAACGTATCACTTGTAACATGCATTTTCACCTCAGCGTGATAACTGTAATTTTAATGAGTGTTTATTGCTGTAATGTTTTGTTTATGCGCCATTTGCTTTCAGCACAAAACTACGTATCTCATGTGTGGATTGTGACCTCAAAGGTGTTATTCTGTGTTCTCGAGTTTGTATTACAAAATGCAACCTACTTATATCCCAGAATCTATGACAATACAACTGCTATTTTAGCAATATGTTCAGAAAATGTGAACATGACATTACTGTCATCATGTTATGAATCTGGAATGCTTTTATTCTGTGCTATTCGAGCGAGGTGACGACTGCCCATGAACTAATTTTTTTAATTCCTTAATTGCCACTAGTTGACGGGCATTCAGTCCCTTTCACATATTATTTCAAAAATGTATTAATTTACCTTGTATTCATGAATATGCATAGAAACATGTAAATTCCACATTGCATTAGTTCTTTGTACAATGTGAAGTGTTACTATATATTTTACGTAATTCTTTTTTTTTTGCAGGTGAGCTCTTTTACGGCGCAAAATTCAGACGTTGGCAGAAGTGTAAGTGCAATAATTTGTTTTTAATAATTTTCTGTGAATATTATAACGAAGTAGTACTACTAATATATGATCAGCGAAAATTTGTGAAAACTAAATACTCAAAATTTGTTTGCAAGTTTGTCGTAAACACATTTTACAACGTTTTATAATTGACTTTCTTTTCTCCAGCTACCAGTTTCTCCATTACGATACACGATTGACGTACACAACTTGACATATAACGAAAAATTACTTTTTTGGTATTCATGATTGAATTTTAAATTAATTATGGGTTAACAATTGTTTTCAGCTTACAAAAGATTAATTTTATTTTTTACTTTTTGGTAACTAATACAAAGAAATTTAGTCTCCTTAAAAAATGATTTATTGTTTACAGTACAAAAGTTGCCCGTTTTAAATTTTGGAGATTTTAAAAATGAGAAAGTAAGAATGCATGAAAGCCTTGTAGTATCACAGCATAACATTTTCAAAATCGTCACGTAACATCAGATCTATGCGTAGCACAATTTGAAGAGCGTTCGAAGATTTGGAGACCTTATCTTCGTCGATCACTTCAGTGTTCACGTGCATGCTTGTGTAGAGATCGCTGGTAGCAACGGCCAGGAAGGATGTGAACACCATTTGTCAGATAAATCCCCGCGCCCCAAGCTGAGCATTGGCCTCCTCCTGCGCTATCTGCTGCTGCGTGTTCGGAAAGAAGCGGATAAGGGAGGAGGTCAACGCTGGCAGGAAAACAAATGTAAATGGGACGATAATATCGACCCTGCGGTGGTCTCTGTCCAGGACCTTCCGTCATCGCCCCTCTCTCTCTCTCTCTTTCTCTCTCTCTTCTCTCTCTCTTCTCTCTCTTCTCTCTTTCTCTCTTTCTCTCTTTTCTCATTCTCTCTCTCTTTGTCTCTTTTTTCTCTCTCTTTCTCTCTCTTTTCTTTCCTTTTCTGGCATCCGCACCTTACATCAGGCAACGCCAATCTATATACAGTACTGGGTGGCGTACACTTCCAGACATTTAAACCGGAAGAGGTGGCTCAGTGTATCGACTGTCACTGCAGCGCCTCTGGCCGGGAGGTCCTAGGCTTGAGTCCTGACGGCGGCAGGATTTTCGACGCTAGCTTGTCAGCTAGGTCGAATCCAGTCGCTGCCTGGAGGAGAATTCCGAGCCGGCTGCTCTGATCGGTAGTTTTCGTGGTTCCTCCGATGCACACCAGGCAAATGTCGGAACAGTACCTAGCATACGGGTCACGGACAGCGCGCAATCTTTCCTTCCTCTTCCTTGTTCTATCCTCGCCCCTTACACACACACTTACACTAACATGCACTACACTACCACGCACGCCGGGGACTGCCACGCGGGTACTACACGCTGACTGGTCGGGAGCTTAGAGATTGTCCCGGGTGGGGCAATGCTCCGCTGGTGGAGGATACGCGCTTGAGGAAAACCCCGCTAGTCGACGGTAGGTCGGCACCGGATCTCCCCAACCAGCGGGGGAAGATCATCGCCACCTCCCGATGAAAAAAAACATTCACTACACTTAAGGGACTAATGACTCGGTAGTTAACGGCCCTGAATCACTAACAATCAATCACCCTAACATTTAATTTAATGGTTGTTTGTACGAAAATACTTCCCACCGCCCGCCGTACATCTTCAACTTTAAACCCAAGAAGCCCATAAATAGTGAGTATTAATTACACCAGTGATATTTTCTGCACATGTACAATTTTTCACCTAGTGCACTATAGTGTGGAATGTATGTTTTGAGATGATCCGCGCTGCTGAGATAGAATTTATTTGAAACACTCAGTTTTTTTTGTTATTGGAATATAGCATATTTTCTGCTACCTTAGCATTGTATATAA
Source organism: Teleogryllus oceanicus (assembly GCA_964035755.1). Taxonomy (NCBI): domain Eukaryota; kingdom Metazoa; phylum Arthropoda; class Insecta; order Orthoptera; family Gryllidae; genus Teleogryllus; species Teleogryllus oceanicus. The sequence goes on along the minus strand of CAXIVR010000005.1, from coordinate 119,218,785 downwards.
AAAGAGTTCATAAAAAGCAAAAAAGTCCAATAATTCTAAAAGAAGGTATTTATGCAAAAAAAGGCATTATGCTTAAAAAACCAATAATAAGCATTAAAAAGCTTCTTCTTTTGTCATCATTTTCCATTATTCGTGCACATATATTATCAGCTTTTAAATAAGGTCTTTAGAAAAAGACAGGCATTTCCTTAACATCCGATGTCATGTACTGAGTATCGCTAAACATTTAAAAAGAATAAATAATTCTAAACAGTCATTTACATCAAAAAGGTTACATAAAATTTTGTCAAAATGTTTCGTTTTGCATATTTCGTGTTCATATACTGAAAACCTTATAGAAACAGGCACGTCCCTAAACATCCGATGTCTAGTAACAATATACATTTTTGTAAAAAAATATATTTTTCTATTAATAAACCACGCCTATAAGATGCCACTTTCTTCGTAAAACAGCGGTTCTTTAATTAAGTTTTTAGTATAGTGTAGTTGAAAGTATAGTAACGTAGTATAGTAACAGCTTAGTTAAAAACAGAATAATTTCCTGATGAGAGATCAGTACCAAACGTTACCACATTTGCACACCCTTACGCAATGAAATAACTACAAAATATACATTACATTAAAATATTCCTTGCTTGCAAAGAACTAAAACAAATGAGTCTTGTGAATAGCTCATCAACAGAAGTCCATTCAGAATGTACAATGACAAGAAAGTTGCTGATTCCACTGTGCTTCCAAAGGTTTCCTCTCCAGAGTTAGAGACTGCTCCGACGAAAGTCCCCCTTATACCCGGAGCTGCGGTTCCAAAGATAACGTGCTACAGCTTCCACAGACCTCCTCGCCGTCCCCGCCCTCGCCCCGCCAACCCCTCAGCCACGGCACGGCCGCCGGGCCGCGCAGCTGGAGCGCGGGGCCAGCTAATGAAACATTATGGCAGCGTTAAATCGAGAGAACCGCCCGGGGATAGGGGATTGCGCGAGCTCCTTCTGCCCTCCCTCTCTCCTCCGTCCACCCCTTCCTCGTTCTTCTTTGACTTCCGCGCTCTCCTCGCCATTCTCCGTCTCTTTCTCGCTTTTCCATGCACGATACCGAATTATCATCACATATCACCATATTTTTCTTGTCCTCTCACCATGTCTGTTTGTCTCAGATATATTTTGCCCTCTTCTCACAATTCATTCTCACACTCTACCAATCTTTCCCCAATTTATCACTCCTGTTTTAAGGTCTATCCGTATTCTCCCCACCCTCTCCTGATAGATATAGAATTTCCATCCAATTTTCATCCTTCACATTTAAACCTGACCTTGGATTGGTGCTTGTGTTTTAATTGCTACATTGGAATGGTTTAAACGTAACTCATTCATTCGCAAGCATTAAAAATATCTTGTTTTCACTCTGAAGAATATACTCCACATCTGCCGATTTGGCCCTGTCATTGACCCACATATGCTTTGCACGTGGGTATTGTACCACATGGTATGCGACATCAATAATGAAGGATTGGAAAGGAAATGACTCTAAGGGTTCTAAAGGGCGCCAGGATGTTAATAGGACAAACGCTAAGGTTGAGACGAAGAGCTTGCGAGGCAGTGCCCGACACAGAGGATGGACATATTCTAAGTTTACGCTGTCTCTAGGGTGAGCGCTGGGCTCAGATTCTGGTCAACACAAACACATGCATGTTACGGAGCAGGTAGAAATCCTGACATTGATATTCAACCACCCCAGATGTTCAAGTAAAGGATACGAAATAAAATGGGAAGAAGAGGAAGGGAGAAAAGAAAAGTGGGAGGCAAAGGTTTGGGAGGAGGAAAGAGGAAGAAAGGGGTATAAATGAAAGGGAAGCGAGGAAATCAAAGGAAAGGAGGAAGAAATGAAAGGAAAGGAGGATAGAGAAATGGGGAGGTAAAGGGAGGAAAGAAAGAAGGCTTTGTTAATTCAAAATTAAATGTTAAATCATTTTCGTAACTGCCGTCTCATTAAAAGAAACGAAACTGAAAGGAGCAAATCGCTGAATAGAACAGCTATCCATATCAGTGACCAAGATTTATTACAATTTGATTCCTAGATCCCTCCGGCATTTGATTTCCTTCAGAATGAAGCTAAGGCATAGAATGGGCTGCGCAAATGCATGTTAAAGTGGAGTATTTTAGTTTTAAGGAAAAAATATATAAGTACTCGTATATTAGATATACTTACAATTTTCCTGAAATTGGTATATTAGAAGGGTAATTTGAGAAAATTGCTACTAAGGGTGGGGTCGGATGAGGGTAGTCTGCTTACAGGAGTACAATTTGCATACAATTTATGAGTTTCAATGTCTGTTCCAAGAAAAATCAGTCGTTGAGGTGGAGCGTTTAAGTTTTTCAGTGAGGTTTCACTACACCTCAATTAGTTTTGTTCTTATTTAGAACTATTTTTTGCTACAAAATGTGTACGTAGTTTTCATTGTAATAAACGTGATACACGAATAATGTTTCAGGAAAAATATTTAATGTCAACTAGCTGATTATTATCCGGCGTTGCTCCGGTGTTTATCCATCATATATTTAACATCCCCGTCCGTTTTTACTTCCCTTAAGTCCGCTACCCGCTCCGCCTGCCCCATTCGTTCTTTCAATATTGCTGACCGCTGCGTCCAAGAGATAGAACCTTGCATTTTGCTCTTACACTAACACATATTTCGAGATATAACCATATTTAGGGTTAAATTGTGAAAGCGCCTCTGATTTCTGGTAAATGTCCGTGAGAAATGTTTGGCAGTCACTTCGAGGGTCCAAAATGACTGTCGAACAAACACCCATGCATTCATTTTTATACAATATGATTTATAAATTTGTTTGATACAAAAATATTGATAATTTTTTAAAAATGAAAGCTTTTGTAAATTTACTTATTTTACACTATATGCGTGCACTAAATTTTTGCATATAATAATTTTCAAAAATTGCGTTTTGTCACGATACTCGATAGACGCAATTCAACTTAAATATCACATTCATGTGTGCAGCATCTCCTTCAGAGAACCAGCTCGATCCACTTCAATAGAAAGACCATAGTCTGTCTAAAATATATTGAATGAACCGTATTTATCACCTCTGGACTTTAGAAGTCAAGCGAATCGGATCAACCGATGTTTACAAGCAAAAGTAGTTAACTGTCTAGGGTTCTTTCGTGACCTCCTCTATTGCCATCTGGACGCAATTGGAATTTATCTTGTATTAAGCTAGAACTTGCTAGATATTTGGACTTCTCCTTGACTCCTTGAGAAAACATTTTAAATATCACTATGGAACCTTTATTTCATTACATGCTCCTATAAGATAAAATTATTTTATAGGTAGAAAAAACTGAAAAATGATATATGAAAAGTATTGATATTGAATATACAATTTCAGTGGTAGCCTACGTCGTTAGCCGAACTGCTTATCTGTGCTCCGTCAGGGAAGTGAAGCAACTCGAGACAGCACGGATTCCGGAATGGGTGACCGTCTGGGAACCCCCATTACAAACGGGGCAAAGCCCATGGTGCAAGGGATAAAATACAGTGACTGCCTGCGACGTTATGACAAAACATAATAAAGAATGTTTACGCAATATATATATATATATATATATATATATACTATATACACACACACATACACGCTCAATTCCCAAAACGTTCTAAGACACATGCTGCGAAATACACGCAATATATTTAACAAAAATTATTGTGTATGACTGACTACGTGAAATTCACGACACATGTCGCTATCATGATCGAATAAGAGTAAGATTTTAATCAATAATTCTTCAGTTCACACTCGTCTTCAGTTTTAATTCAAACATTATTTTATTGAATAATATCGTATCCTTTATTATTTCAGTAGTATTGTTGTGTATTGTTCAGAATCTTTTGTGGCTCTCATACGCAACCAATCTTTATAAATAAGATCTCTAAAGAAAGATAATTTTATGGAGACGTGACGAATTGCACTCTGACTTTAAAATAGAATTATTTGTTTTTAATAAAATCATCTAAATATTCATGTCAAATTCAACCCGCAACACTCGTAGCATTTTTAATGTATATCGTTAAATAACTTATAGACCATGCGTTCAAGGCCTTAAAACTAAAATTTGAAGGCCAAAGGTATCAAGGAAACGTTTCTCACACCGTAATCTATAGGAGGATAGACATTCTATCTTAGACATTCTATTACATTTTTCCTGGGCCGGCGCTTGTCAATATTACCTCACCTATTCATAGATGTGCAGAATCTGCAACTGAATATGAAATTAAACTAGTTACTGATATTGTACACGACTGAATTACACGTATGTACCTCTCGTCTGGGGAATAAAGTTAAATAAGAATACTTTGTATTGACATGGGCGTGTTGTATTATTATAATAAATGTTATCAGTTACAAGGAGACATATAGAACTAGTTACGGTGGATAATCAGGTCTTAAAGAAAAATATATATTACAGGCTCAATTCAGAAATAGCAAAATAAGGAAGAGGGTAGGTAATATGTAGTCGGTTGCCACCAAATAACTATTTCAAAGCAACCACATCTTGTTTCAACGAAAGTGATCACTCTTGTTAGAATTAGGATGGAGTTGACAAATTGTTCACATCATATTTAGAGTTAGAAGTGGATCTATTAAAATTTCCTGAGCATTTTGAAATAAAATTGGGAGATGGTTTGAGTAATTAAAGAATTTTATTAAAGCCAAAACTGAAATTGTTATTTTATTAAAATCAAAACTGAAATGATTGCAGGTAAATTAATAATTTTATGACCTGCAAAATTTAGCTTTATGCATTTCACAGACTCGAGTATTAATTTAATCCGTTATCCGTTTTGATAATGACAAGTTTTTTTCAGTTTAAGCGTGCGAATTTCCAGCATTATTTAGATCTCCAATAATTTCGTTTCTCCCATGCGGCCAACATATTCAAATCCGATTAAATTGCAATCCCATTAGAAAAGAATTTTAGTTAACTAGGGGCTTAAAATACATTTATTTTTACTATGGCTGAATATTCATGTTAAACACAAATATAATCATTTTACTATGCGCGATTTTTCGTATGATGTACAATTTTTTTTTGGTTTAAAATTCATATTATCTTGGATTACCTCAAGAATCACACATATAGACAATTTCAGCTATATGGTACATTTCAAAATATTTTGTGAAATGTCTATAATGCGAAATCACATCAAACATTTTACATTTAAAATAAATAATTGTATACTCCCTTGAATATGAACAATGTGCAATTGTCTGATATTGAGGTAACAAAACTTTTGGATCTTTCAATTCATTCAAATCTCAAATGGTATATCCATACAAATGAATTGAATACAATGTAAAGTACGTTTATTTATGCAAAGCGTTTAGAATTCTTTTCAAATTCAGATTTTATACTGCTCGTTGTATTTCGTGAATGTTCATTCCCGCCTGAAATACCGTATAATATTCTGAAGAGACACATTCTATAGCCTTCAGTCCTATAGATCACAGGAAAGAAATTAACGAATAATAAACAACATATTTTCAGTCAAACCAAATATTTACATCTAGAATAACACTCGACGTACTAATAACGTTCATCAGCAGTCGGTATCACCAGCTCTCTACAAAAGATTCACATACACATTTTCCAATACTGTCAGTTACCTTTAAACATTAAAATCGATACATATATTTAGGTGCAAGTAAAATATTTTCGGGTGTATAACTATTTATATACAGTTATGAAGTATACTGAGCATCGAAAAGGAAAATAATGTTGGTTTTAACAATGGTATTAAATTTATATGTTACTATTTGTAAACTGGACTGTACAATTTTAAAAGCCTCAATATGCCTGTAATACGTGTAGTAAGTCAACGTCTGTGTCAATGGCCTCCGTGTTGATCACGGTTTTCGTTCAGTTTACCTGCTCTTTTGAACGAATAATGAGATGAACTCTTATTTCTCTTCTGGTCAGAAATGTAGCTTTCCAACCTCCGCCCGATTTCTTGAAACTCTGTTAAATAATGTAAGTATTCAAATAATTGTTTTCATTTTCTCGCGATATTAAGTCGATTACCTTACGTAGAATAGATAATACCTAAAGTCAGTAGCAGATTTGCTTTTGCAAAAATTATATTACACCAGAGCGGATCTTTTCATGTCAATCCTTGACAAAAACTTTCGTTGCTTCCTTTATTGCACAGGTTGCACTCTTCGCCTTAGAAAGGCATAGATTTTTTATTTGTTTTGACGTTAAATAAATAAATCTCATATGAGTTTGATTTACGCTTTTAGTTCTTTCTGCCTTTTAAATCAGTAAACGTTGCACGCATGTAAGATAGAATACCCTGTGAAGGGACATGTTGAACTTTAGCTACTAAGATTATTCTGCGATTCCTCTTTTGTAAGTGATATTCTAATTCTTACACACTGTCAACGCCTACCAGCTGAACGTTTAATAGATGGTAGTGATATAGATTTCAGAGGTTACTCATTTATGTTGTTATGTTTAAACTCTGTGCCGGCGTGGCAAAATAGATGGGAGAATGATTATACAGGACGAGATATACTTGCGTTTCTTCCTCGGGTACAGTATAGAAGGAATTTTGGGCATTTTAAGCCATCTAGAGCGTTAACTCTTATCGTCATGGGTCGTTTAAAGCCAAATTAAACAATCTTGGTCTAATTGATTCTCCCAACTGTTGCTACGGGGAGGAGAAATAAATTAGAAAATTTTGCAAATCAAAGTATAATGGTCCCAAACCCACAATAGATTGAAATAAAACAGGAGCAGATTACTGAAGACAAATGAAGAAATAACTTTATCCCGAGCAGTACCAATAATGCCACAGCGTCTAAAATGAATAGTAGTAGACCACTCGGTGCCCATAGTATTCCCAATAGTATCCAGATGCAGCTAATAGATGGTGAAATAAGGAGTAAATGTAGATAAGAACTTATAGAATTAAAAACGTTTAGGTAATTAAAAGATATTAATTTTATGTAAAATAATAAACATAAAAAAGTGGATATCTAAATGTAAATGTAAGACGATCAAGGTGTGCAGGTAGGAGCGTAGCTCATGAACGTCCACCTACCTCGCCAAAGCCACTAAGTGTCAATTTAATCTAGTTGTAAAAAAAACAAAATAAAAATACAAATGAACGTTTAATGACACTCTTTTTTAGTTGAATTGAAAGAGTTGAATCCTTGATAGATCAGGAAGCAAAAAGTTACTAGAAAAGCACATTCCGTGCAAGTGAACTCTATGGAGCGTGTTGCATTCCGGAGTTGCGATTGCGGATGAAAACTCAGAGTACGCACATCGTGAAGATGCTTAGCTTCGCTAACTCTACCCATGACGCTTGCGTTTTCGAATTGACCTACGAAAGTGTTCTACAGAACCAATTTTCCGTGTTTTTTCCGATCAACACCAAGCGATTGCCGGAGCAGTACCCTACCAAACGGGCCACGGACCACGCGGGATCTGTCCTTCCTCTTCCTTGTCCTATCCTCTCCTTACACACACACTTACACTAACATGCACCACACTATCACATATTCCGGGAGACCGGTCGAGAGCTTAGAGCTTGTCCCGGCTGGGGCGGTGCCCCGCTGGTGGGAGAGTCCTGGTTAAGGGAAACCCCACTAGCCGACGGTAGGTCGGTGCCGGATCTCGTCATACAGCGGGGGAAGATCACCGCCATCTCCCGAGAAAACATGCACTACACTAACGGGACTAATGACCAAAGCAGTTGACGCGCCCGCAAACACGAAAAAACCAAACCAAACTTTCTACAGAACCAAGCTTCGTTATGAGTCGTCGTTGGTGATCCTTCATGCATTTGTTGATACTTAATTACCATTCCATTTGTTGTCGATGCATACAAAAGTGACTCTTAAACATTGACTGTTTCCGTGAGCACAGTTTTTATCCTGCATGGTCATTTACTTCCCGGATGAAGACATGTTTCACTTTTCATATCCACTGAATTGCGAACGGTTGTGATAAAACGTTTACTAATTGTATATGCTATTTTATTAATATATTACTTCTTACAACAAGAAAAAAATGAAATATGAAATTTCTGGTGAACAATAGATATGTAAAAGTGTTTTCTGTTTTTTGCGGAAATGATTTCCTACATTTCCTACAGGTTCAAAAATACTCTTATTATACTTACAGCACATCAATTTTATTGGCATGCTTATATAGAAATTTTCACTTATGTTGTTCATGACTGTCCAATTCCCTCAAATTGTTCACATATGCTAGTTTACTTTCCATTAAGGACCACAACATCACACTTTGCGCCATTGACCGATGAGTCGACACCGGGAGCGGTAGCTAAGTGCATCAACTGATGTCACTGCAGTGCCGCTGACCGGGAGGCCCTAGGTTCAAGTCCTGATGGCGGCAGGATTTTCGACACTAGCTCTTCAGCTAGGTCGAATTCAGTCGCTGTCTGGAGGAGAATTCTAGCGGCCGGCTGCTCTGATCGGTAGTTTTCCGTGGTTTCTCCGATCAACACTAGGCAAATGCCGGAGTAGTACCCTACCAAACGGGCCACGGACCGCGCGCGATCTGTCCTTTCTCTTCCTTGTTCTATTCTCTCCCTTACAGACACACTTACACTAACATGCACTACACTACCACATATTCCGGGAGACCGGTCAGGAGCTTAGAGCTGAAACGGTGCCCCGCTGGTGGGAGAGTCCTGGTTTGGGGGAAACCCCACTAGCCGACGGTAGGTCGGCGCCGGATCTCGCCATCCAGCGAGGAAAGATGACTGCACTTATCCTGAGAAAAAACACGCAATACACTAACGATACTATTGACCAAAGCACTTGACGTGCCCGGAAACACGAAAAAATCAAATCAAGTCACCGATGAGTCGTGTTTCTTCAAAAACGAGATCTTCAAAGGCAGGGCGGGGAGTTGAGGGTATTGCTGACGGGGCGGGGAGGGGGGGCATGGCTGCTTGGATTTTACTCAACCTGTAAAGCCCTAATGTTCATCCGACTTCTTTCTCGAGACAGTTTTCCAAATAAGAAAGTTACGTGGCTGCTATAAGTCGGGGATTATGAGTTGTCAAGGGAAGCTTAAGCAAATTGCCATTTTTTTTGCAAAAATAATGGCACAAGATATTAATTCACCCTTTGGAAGTATAATAAGTAACATAAGGAATCATTAATAAATATAACTTTTAACAGAGTACGTTGTTTGCATTTTGTTTTTTGTATGCCAAGATTTCCTATGCTATTAGAAAATTGACCTCATGTCAGTTAACGGTCCGTGGTCATGGTAACATGGTCGTATTTACAAGCACCTCAGTTCAAACTATTTTCTACTTAAAATAGTAATCGGTAAATTTAAATGACATAGAAGTAACAAAATAACTCATTTTTCAGTTGTTATAATTATTTCTTCGAGGTGAAACGTATTTGTCTCAAAAGTCTTGCGAAGTTTTGAGTAGCCGCAAGACAAGACGCGTGTTGGGGAGCTGTGTAGAAGCTGACCGTGACGGTTATAGCAGTTCGGCGTGGGCGTTATTTCTCCGAGCCGGCTACAGGTCGGTGACTGGCGGTGAAAGACAGGACGCAGCGCAGCGGGGCGGGTGGGATGTGGCGGAGAGGTCCGAGGCGGGGTCCACGTAATCCACCTGCCGCGTGACGCCACAGCCGGGATTACCTGCCACCTCCCCCTCTCTCCCCTCTACCGCTTGGCCACGTGTCTCTGGCGCAGCGATTACTCGCGTTGTCTCCCCGCACCTCACCCACGGCGATGAGGATTCAGTTCACGCGGGAAAGGCGGGAGCAGGCTGTGACAGGGAGGGCGGTACTGGGTAGCACAGGGTGGCGCGAGGCGGTGCGGTGCGGGGCGGGGCGGGGCGGTGCGGGCGGGGCGGGGCGGCGCGGGGCGGAGCGGGGCGGCGCGGGCGGCGTGGGGCGGCGCGGGGCGGCGCGGGGCGGCGCGGGCGGCGCGGGGCGGCGCGGGCGGCGCGGGCGGCACGGGCGGGTGTGAGGCGGTGGCGGCTCGGATTTTACTCACCCTGCAAAGTCCTCCAGTTCATCCGATTTCTTTCTCAGGACAGTTTCCCAAATAAAAAAGTTACGAGGCTGCTTTTGGTGGCGGATTATGTGTTGTCAAGAGAAGCTTAAGAAAATTACCATCTTTTTACAAAAAAATGGCACATGGTCTTAATTTATATTTTATCTACTTTCACCCCCTTTAAGGTATAATAATCAAACATCAACTGAGTATAAGGAATCATCAATAATTTTAACGTTTTAAAGAACATGCTAATGGATTTTGTTTAATGTTGTCGAGATTTCCTATGATATTAGAATTATATTAAAAAACCTACACAGAAACTGTTACATTTGAGATTATCTCAAATATAGTGCTCTTGCTATCTTTCAAAAAATATTAATCTTAATAGTTTAGGGTCATTACGGTTTTAATCTTCATTGAATACGTGGAGTAATGTTATTGTATTGTTATGTAATACTTGCACTTTGCTGAAATCCGTATGTGGAAATGTCATTATTTGTAAGCAGGTTTTAATTTCTGGCGGAAAGCGACGGAACGGCGTCCTGGTACCTCAGGAATAATTATTAAATTATATTCTAAATATATAACTATTTTTATTAAATTAATAATGAATGTGGGGCGCATTCTGGGACCTACAATTATATAAATCAAGATGTTTGTAGGTTTTATTAGTTGTCACCAGCAAAAGTATTAAATATTTTAGAATTTAGATTGGAAGAAATATTACATTAACTCGATGTTATAATAAGATAATTGAATACTATATAATACCGGTTATTGGTAGCAGAAGAAATTTACATTATTTCATCATTACGATAATTTTCTCGTTTGGATAGGGCTCCCTGCGTTGTTCACCTAAAATTAAATATATCGGTAAAAATCTTAAAATATGTGTGATTGTGTTATCTATCTTGTCCGTATCACTGAAACAGCTTTTTAAGTTTCTACACTATGTCTAAAAATGTGTCCAAAATGTAAGGACATAACATGAATAGTAAATACATTTTATATGTGATGCAGTTGTGTTATCGGAAAAGGGAATCCATGTCCTGTTTTTGAAACACGTAGCAATGACTAAGTTGTACTCCCATCGGTTTCATTACCACCCGTAAACGCCACATACATCTGTCTCAGTTCATCATACAGAAAAACAAAATTTTTGTAACAAAACTATTCACGGCATACCGACTGAAAAGTTTCTTTCCTGTCGTAAACACAGGCGTTGGGATTAAAAACGTTGATGGAGATCGGCTTGGAAACGAAATTCGGCTGTTTTCTCTCACGCTAGGACCGCACTTTTTATTTCTATTCCTCCCGTAATATTTATTTTCATGAGTAGTATGGCCAGTCATATGCACGATTTAATAAACTGTAAGCTGTGGGAATGTGATGACAAATTCGTTTTAGAAACATTTCCAGTTACTACTAGCGCCGGAATCGCCGTCTGTTTTGCAATTTCTTCTAAAAATGCTCGCATATCCAGCGCTTGGTAGCGTTTCAGTAGTATAATTTTGCAACGTAACTGTTATGTTCAGAAAAACCACTCACTTTCCAAACAAGAAGTTTATTTACACAATAACGGAAATATTTACATAGAAACGGTAATACTTACAATAGCGATCAGAAAATCATTTTGCCTAATGCACACTCTACCAAAACTACTGTTTCTCCAATCTACATCTCCCGCTCAGTCTGCTCCGTCTCTGGCGGCGCTCCCTTATCAAGCAGCCGGCGCCGTAGCCTCGCTTCACGGCCACCGGCTCGCCGGCTAGCTGATTATTCTCATTGGCCGGGCGTCTTTGCCGGTCTGATGCCAGCCGCCACCCGCCGCCGCTGCCACCTCGCGCCGCTTTAGGCGCGCTCTTCAACTTTGTCACACAGCCGCAACAGAACAATGGTTTGAATTGCTCCAGTTGATCTTTTGAAGTGCTCCAGTAGTATAATTTAGCAACGTAACAATGGTTTAGCACAAAAGTTACAAGTACATGCTACCAGAGAGTTCCAACAATGACTATACGCGCACGGATGGGGTAACAAGAGGAGAGCGCTATGCCCACAACATTACGTTGGTCTCAAATAAATGAAATCAATTGCAACAACTAAGTTGTACTCACGTCTGTTTCATTACCATCCCTCTAGGGTATGTACAGCTGTCTCAGTTTATCATACAGATGAAGAATGTTTCGTGACGAAATATAGTCGCTGGATACCGTCAGGAAAAATTCATTTCTGGCGCAAACACAGGAGTTAAAATCGAGAGAGTCAATAGAGGGCAGCTTAGAAAAGAAGTTAGGCTATTTTCAATCGCACTAGAAGTGCGCTCACTAATTCTATTCTACCGGAACATTTGTTTTTATAAGAACTATGGTCAATCATCAGCACAATTTAATTACCACTATAAACTGTGAAAACCTGCTGACACAAATTCGTTTTTAAAGTATTTCTAACTACTAATAGTGGCTGGATTCCTTGAATAACTTTCTTTGCAACAACCATTTATTCATCTTTTTTTCATATTTAAGAATTTGTCAACATATGTGGCATATGGGCTTTTTTCTGTTAAAAGTTGAGTATCGGCCAAACTGTTGAGGGTTTTTCGCATCTTCTGCGAAGCTTAATATAAATTTGGCGTCGGGGGAGTCGGCATATTTTCTCTTCATTAGTGCGAGGACAGCGCTCAGGGGTTCTTGCAGTGGGAGGACTGGGGTGGGTGGTTGGGGATGAGGGCAAGTGTAGGGGTGAGGGTGAGGGCGAGGGTTGGATTAGCATATTCTGATGCCTCATTTCCATGGGGCAATCAGGTTCTTATCTTCGCCGCAAGGCGCGTGTGAGGTGAGTTGAGGCAGCTCTTGATCACGCTATTGACCTAGCTTCAAGGGGAGGAGGCGAGTGGTAGGAAAAGGAATGTAATTGAAGAAGGGAGATGAGAGGTGAAGAAAAGTTGTGTGACTTGGAATGAGGAGAATAAACGAGTGATATTAAATAAAATGGGTAGGTGGAAGACTATTAACAGAAGCAAAAACGAGAGGTACCAGGATCTGGGTGTCAGAGAAAATGTCACAAACATCTAAGGCGGGTAGACAAAAACTGCAAAATGAATACTTTTTTACATTGAACATGTGGTGGGGAGCCATTTATCTTGTAGTTACGTATGACCCCGTGTTGATTGTTACAATGACTCAACTTCTGTTAATGCAATGCCTCTGACCGGAAGGTCCTGGGGTTCGAGTCCCGACTATGGCAGGGTTTTGACACTACTTAGCTAGGTTAAATTCATTTGTGGTCTAGGAGAGAATTCTAGCGGCTAGCTGCTCCGTTCGATAGTTTTCCGTGGTTTCTTCAATCAGTACTAGGTGATTGCCGGAGCAGTACCTCAAACGGGCCACGGACTGCGCGCGATATTTCATTCCTCATCCTTGTTTTATCCTTCTGATTTATACACACTTTCTCGTCCTACTCTCTCACATATGCCGAGAGTTTGGTCGGAGCTTAGAGCATCTCCGGGCTGGAGCAGTGCTACACTCGTAAAAGATACCTGGTTGGGGAAAATCCCATTTGTCGATAGGTAGATTGGCGCCGGATCTCAACCTTCAGCAGGGGAAGATCACCGCTACTTCCCCGAGGAAAAGACATGTACTACACTTTCGGGACTAATGACGCGCTTGAAATCACACTTAATGAAAACTTTGACGTCAAGCTCTTCAATGTGTCTACTCATTTAGCACTGGTTTTTGGCAGGTAAAAGAACTCTTAGACGCTTTGACGCTTTGACTAACAATGATCATATCAAGTTTTTGTCTTTATTGTCGCTTTTATTTAGACATTTTTCGATTTTTAGGCCATTACGTTTTGATGCCTATAGCAAAGCAATTGCAATGCTCATTTAGAGGAGTCAAATCTGAAGAATAGAGACCAAATGCCCTTGCCAGTGAGCGGTTTGACTTCCTGGGGATAACATTGGAAACAAAGTTGAAGGATAAGTTGCCTACCAATCATGGGTATAATGACATACTTGGATAAGTATAACTTCGTTGTTGGACATTTATATTCATTGACAAAAATGATCTTCCCTCGCTCCCCCTTACATCCCTTAAACGTTTCTAACACTTTCTATTCTGAGGCACCCTATATCGTTACAAATCAAGAAACTAGTGACTAGGTGTTATGTCCTCACAATACAATATTATTCAAAGCCAAAATTAAGAACCTATGAAGTTACCTCATTTGGATACAAAGTACGTCACAGTACAAAATAAAACATTCTTCTGCGAGCGACGCCAAACAATCTTGAAGTAAAAGTTTTCCAGGCGTGAAACGCCTTCCCGCACGTGCGTCCTCGGCACGACACAAATGCGAGATGACTACCGCGCTCTCCTGGCGCAACTCATTCAACTACTGACTCCCGGACTCGGCAGAGCAGAACTCCCGGCCGCCGGCTGGCGGCCCATTTTTATTTCGCCCCCTGCTGGAGGCGAGTCTCTGCCTGGCCCAGGCAGCCCTTCTCCGGCGCCGGCGGTCCGTGTCCGAGGGGGGGGTCGAACTCGGCCAGCTCCGCTGCGCCAGCAGCGCGGACCACTGCCTGCGGTCACTATTCTCGCCTACAGTGGACCCAAACAATCATGACTGATACACTAGGGGTATAAGAGTGTTAGTAAAAGGGAGACTTACAAAAATACAACCCTTGGATGCTGGGAATCTACATGGATGTATACGCAGGGCCTGTGAAGTCTTGCGCAATACGCTCTCGAAAAATGCGCATACTAATAGTTTTTTTTATTCTTTATCACTTCAAATCTTAATTTTTTATTCTAGGGCTTTTATCCAGCCAATGGCCGATTACTCTTTACATCCCGATGGGACGCATATTGACCATACACTAGACCAACACACTTGCGGGTGCCTCTGATCTGGGATCAGTAGAACGCGAGGCTCTCCACAACAACACATACAGAGTCAAGGAACAAACAACCATTCCCAAGGCGGGACTCGAACCCGCGACCCTTCGGACCGAAGGACTGAGTCGGTACTCGCTCTTAGCCACCTCGGCCATCCAGGTCGCTCATATCTTAATAATTTTATAAAAATGAAACTTTACTGTTAAACAAATGATTATTTATTTAATCTTTCAGTAATTCGTTGATTACTATTGTAATCCAGTCGTATTTATTCGCTGTATACAGCTAGAGTTAACGAACTTTTAGCACAGGCGTTTTGGTACCTTTCGTAGAAGGCCTCGACTATTAAGTTATAGCGAAATAAGACTCAAGTGATTACACTTGCACTAGTGAATAGCGCTGGAAACAGCTTGGATTACAATAGTAATCCACGTGATCACTCGCGTTTCAGTTTATGGACTAAGATGACAACATAAACATCGCTGCAATCCATGCTCTGAATGTTTATGCAAAGTACTACAGTAGAGAAAGGTTGACCAGAAGGATATTTCTAAAGGATGTTAATTTGTCCTTTATAAAAACAGAAATGAACAAGAAAATCGAGAAAAATCTGTGACGACAGCAATAACAGCCCGCAGGAGACTACTGCTGGGAATCTGAGAAGCGGCCGAGGGTTCAGCGGAGTCATCAAAGGGCAACGTGAAATGTTATCTGTGTGGACGTCAACGAAACACGATCACTCGACAATACTGCGAAAATTGTGTCCAGTGGATGTGCCACATACAGAAAATCTGAGAGATATCTGATTTTGAGATTGAAAGACATTCAGAATAGAGACTCCAAATGTTTAAACAATTTTGTCTAACTGCTTTATTTAATAATCGTAATGCAAACTATAACAAGTGTACAACACACGTAGAACACAGGAATTTTCAACAACAAATATCTACTCGCATGTATTTGACTATATTAGTTTAAAGGCATAATACGCGCCCACTCACGTTCTAATTTTAAGCGCGACTGAAGGGTTAAATAAGGTTACCATAAAGCTGATAGGGAGGTGTACCTACATGGCAGTAATAGGATGGCATATACGAAGGACCTGGTCTTGACGGCTCGCAGTGGCTTGGGAAAGAGGAGGAGGGAACGCAACCCGCATCTTTCCAAGGCGAAATGCAAATCGGGTGTCTCCTCATCCAACTTTCAGAGCGGCCGGCAGGCGCCCGCTCACTGACGCACGTTTCGGCTTTATTAGCCCTCGTCCGCCTCCTCCTCCCCTCCTCTCCCCATTCCCTTCCTCCCTTCCCCGCCTGTCCCCCCTGGGCATCGCCAATCGTCAGCTCCTGCTCATTTACTTACCCATCTGCCACGAGCGTCGCTTGGTTCCCGCTCCGCCCTTTCGCTTTTTTTGCGTCACTCATTCTGTGCGTCATCGCTTTTCAGACTTTGTCCACCCCTTCGCAGGTTACGGGAGGCTCCGTCGGTATTGCCGTTCATTTGCATTTTGAAATCCCTGCTCCACTCGCTTGAAAGGACTAATATTACTCTTTCCACGTTCATATTTATAATGCAAACCCGACTGCCACTAGGTGGCCAAGCTGACAGGAAACAAGACACTAGGTTGTCAGTTCATGTAGAGAATTTTGCGACTGTTAAAATTGTACATTCATAGAATCACTCACTTTTTTAGTGTTCTCTTAAAAAGTCACATTTACTGGATATACTGTAACCATAAACATAACTGTGTTTAAAGTATCTCTTATTTGATATTTTATTCCTTATTATTGACGATAAAACTAAAACAAGATCACAAATTCCTGAATATGGACATGAAATCAATAATGTGATAACAGAATGCACTCCATAGTTTGTAAATTCTTTTGGATTACTTTCAAACTAAGTTCTAATAGCACTGATCAACTACACTGTTTAATTGTGTTCCGTTTCTAACAACTATTTACATGGAATTAATAATGCCCCAGTCATTTCCAGTTCGAAATGGATATTTTCCAATGAAAAATTAGTCAAATAATGAAAATATTGGCAGTGAACTGAACATCAGCAACGCCTAAAGTCGGGCGGTGGTCATGTAATCTGACAAACCATACGAAGCACACGGCATAGGGCGGAAGAGGCAACTAGAGTGCCTGCACTCAGAATGAGCGTCTTGTGGGTTTCCCAAGGCTTACAACCTTGGTTGTACTCTGGTAAATTCTTTTGAATTTCCCCCAAAATTAAACATTATCAATTTTCTAAATCTGTGGTATTAAAAAACCAATTTTCCCTACGTGGAAAATCCACCGCACAGAAGTGCGCACGCAGACATTCTGATTCTGGAGCGTCCGCAGCATTGCACAAAGATAAATCACAGTAACTGAAAAATATACAAAAATCAAGCACAGAACCTAATTTTCTAGAATTTTTAATGAAATTCTCTTCAAAATTAAAATACTTAACGGGCACCACAAGAACCGTAATACCATGATCAATGCTTTACAGGAAACTAGATATACAGATGAAAATATTTTTGATTCTGAAGGATTCAGAATTTACAAAAGAAAAGTGGGAAAAGGATAATGAAAGAAACGCCTCATTTAGGGACTGGTTTCATGGTTCAAAAAACATATTTTATTCAATAGTTTACTTTAGATCCCGGAGCAAAAGGCTGTCACATTTAACTTTCAAAAGTACTAATAAAGCATACATAATATTAAATGCACATGTTACAATAAAAGAAATAAAGAAAAAGTAGCAATATTGTGGGAATAATTGGATGATGTTCTCCAAAATATTTTAGATAAACATGACATTATTTAGTCGGGGATTTTAATGTGCAAGTAGGAAAATAAAATAAAATTTAAATTAATCTCTGACACAAAACATTACCCTACCTAGAAAAAAGAAAAACATGCTTGATGGAATAATTATTGTAATAAACTAATTACGGAAAGACAAAAAGGGTGACAAAAATTGAATACATTTAAAACCAACGATAATAGGCTAACTTTTGTTCGAATATGCAAGAAAGTTGGTAAAAAAAAAACTGTTAAAAAACAATATAACATATTTACTCTAATAAAGGTTTAATAAACGTTTACAAAACTTTTAAGCCAAAGCTAAAATAAGGTTCCACCAATCCGCCAACTACAAGATGAAAATGACAAAAATGGTAACATAGATAATTGTAAGATTTTACCTAATATTTTGAAAGTCTCTCGAACTGTGAAGAACCCATAGACAAATTTGAGTGCACAACTAACAACTACAATAACGAAGATTCTAATCCACCAGATATCAAAGAAATTAAAAAAGTTATATCCGAACTTAAAAACACCAAACATCAGGAGGAAATTTAATAGTAGCCGAACTTTCATGCTAAGCTATTATTAGTCAGTATTTTCAATAGAATCTGGGGATGTGAAGACATACCATTGTTTTTTTAAAATTGGAATAATACATCCCCAACAAACAAGCATCAAAGAAAGATCTATACTATAAAGGAATTTCGCTGCTGTACGTAACATATAAAATATTTTCAACAGCTTTATTGAACCGAGGAGAACCATTTCTAAACTCTCAAATTAGAAAGTATCAAGGTGGGTTTAGAAAAATCAATCATGTGCGAACAAATATTTAATTTTAAAAGTGTTATGAATTATTGTGAAGTAGGTTATAAAATCTATGTAATAACATTCGTTGATTTTCAAAAAGCATTTGATTTTATTGAGCGAACATCACTATTATCAATACCAAAAGTGTTCGGCCTGGACAATAAAACTACAGATCTAAAAAAAACACTGTTACAGAAACATATGCTAAAGTCAAATTTATGGGATAGTTATCGGAACCATTCCTACTAAAAACTGGCGTTGGGCAAGGTGACAGTTTATCTCCATTAATTTTTAATTGCTCAATAGAAAAAGTAGACAAAGAATGAAATAAAACCTAAACACAAATAGTGGAATTAAATTTGGAACTAAAACATTAAAATGTAAGTGGGAAGCCTTTAAAGATCATTTGGCTCTGAAGCCAAAGACTGGCCTGAAGCAGAAACACAAATCCAAGAATTACAAAACAAGCAGCTAAAGTATAACTCAAAATATCGATGAAAGACTTCAAAGGGAAAAATATTTAAATATTTAGGCGAATTAATTAGTTCGAATCATTAGAAAAGAAAGCAATACTAACCAGAACCCAAAAAATTGAAGTAACATTTCAATTAACTCAAGATATAACAAAAAACCACTGATGGAATTCAAAACTCAAACATTACAAAAGAGCTATAAAACCAGAGGCTCTATATGCAGCTGAAACACTAGTCCTAAATAACAGAGGATTACTAGATTGTTTAGAAAAGAAAGAACAAAAAATACCAAAGAAAATTCTAGGTTTTCAATACATAAATAATGAAATAGTGTTAATTCCTAGTAAAGATTTATACAAAAAAATTGAATAACTCACAGCTACAATAAAAAAGAGGAGAATTAGTTTCTATCGCCGTATCTTTAGAATGAATAGTAATTGACTAACCAAACAAATATTGGAGTTCTTTTTGAATAGAAAAACTAAGATCAATTGGTTTCAATTAATCCAAGAAGACGTGAGTGAATTAAAAATTACTGATAAATTAATTGAAAATAAAAAACAATTCAGAAAACTAACTCATGATGAGCTGCTCTGATTCCCAGGAAAACCAACATCTAAAAGAGGGCCAAAAGTGTCAGAAGAGACAAGAAAGGCAACATCTTAAATAACAAGGGAATATGGGGGAAACGTAAAGAAAAAATCACTTTTTCTTCATTTTTTTCTGTATTTGTATGCAGAAATCCTGTAGTATGAAACTTACCAAACTCATTTTGGTACCATATATTTATTATTTCTTAATGGATCTCTGAAAAAAAATTGGAAATTATCACGTGAGTAGTTTCAGAAATATGGGGAAACATGTTCACAAATGTCATTTGTAGAAAGAATACAGTAGAAATCAGCGTGAAAATCGATCCTTCTACGAAATCAGTAATATCGTTGTGATGACAAGTAAACAAAACGCATTTGTCATTAAATAGTTCTGGAGGATCAAGCCCTGCAGTGCAAGAAATATTAAATAATTAACCATTCACTAGCATTTAATGAAAACTACAGCCATCTATATGAATTCGTTCATAATATATGGATATGGAATGCCCTATCATGGTAATGTTAAATATTTTATTCCAATTTACTGAATATATTGAAGTTACGCTGGCAGAATTTTTAAAGTTAACAGATTCATCACTCATAATATTAAAATACTGGTTTTGAAAAATATTTGCTACTTTTGAAGATGAAAATATTTTTTCATCATGCATTTTTTGCCATATTTTGAAATACATAAAGTTTTGCAGAATAACAAAGGCAATCACAAAATCATTATTTCAGTAATTGAAGGAGACCTTCATTAACAAGTACTGAAAATTTCAGTTACCAATTACGAAAATACGTTTTAGAACTAGTTTTAAAAATATCAACTTACGGGAAATAGACTTTAAATATGCAACCCTCAGAATATGCCAGCTCGATTACTTGCCTCATCAGGATAATTATTTTCCATTAACTACTTCATTTTGACACTTTTTTGTTGTTAGCTTTACAACAAAGTTTTCCACATACTTTCTGCACGACTAAAACTTTCAGTATTTATGCACAACATTGTGCAACAGTATCTAAAAGTATTGGTGGCGGCACCTAAGTCAAATGAAAGAAAGACTTCTTATATAAATAATAATAATAATAATAATAATAATAATAATATAGTAATGAAGAGTCAAATGAACATAATTCAAACGCCAATTCAAAGAGAAAATTATAGAAATTTATCAAAAATAAAATACAAAAAATCTATTTTTTGACAGCAAAGTCGTTCAATTTCCCCCGAAATGAGCGACTATATCATTTTGTTGAGAAAATATCAGAAGAGATACTTTATCTCTTGTAAGAGTGCATTACGCGGAGAATATAATTTGCGGAGAATCGAAGTCACAGCTCAATGTGGACTTTCGTTTATGCGTGACAAAGTTTCACCATCAGAAAATGGTAACGCTAAATTATAACGTCAACTGATTTACATGTTTTAAAAATTCAAATATAAATCAGTGAGTAAAAAATGTTTTTCTCTGTTCTTTAAAAACGATTTTGTGAATACAAATTCAGTTCAAGTACGCCTTATTTTATTTTTGTGAGGAAGCGCAGGTCATTTGAGCTGGTTTTACGTCTGACCACGCATATTTCGCTTCGCTTATTTCGCCAACTAGCAGCGAAAGAAGGTATTAGTGGTGAGAGAAACGGCCGATTAGTATTTATCTTCGAGGCTTCTTTTGCATGCGAGGAAAGTGTTTCATGTGGCAAATCTGCAACATGGGAGAGCGTATTGCTAGCGTAGGCTATTACCCTACACTAACTAGTAACACTAGGCAGATCGCTCTCTAGACAGTGCCTAGACGCTAAACTATCCGCATTCCCCTTGGATACACAAGTACGCCCTTAGGCAAGCAAACGGTTACGTGTGCCCGCAGTTCCCCATCGGGGCGACTCCCAATGAAGCCTTGGTGGGGCCACTATACCAGCTCAGAGCTAATAGCTGCCGGCGCTAGCAACATAGTCTAATTATTCGCCACTCACAATACACCTATTGAATTGCCCATGAGTATCAAGCACTGCCACGACGATGCCAAGTGCCCAGCTGGAGATCGCCCAGTCCGAAACCCAGGTGGCTCGCGGTCGACATGAGTATCGCCAGCATCTAGACAACCTGACGGGAGATTTGTGGGACATTTATTTGTGGGTTTGGGAACAAATGTTACGCCCAATACTGTACAAAGATCGGCGGGTAGGGGCACAACTAATGGAAACTGGCTATGGCGCACCTGGCACCACGAAGTACCAACTTCCTTTTCACTGCATCCACGTTGGCGCTATCGATGTATGATCAGCGGGCAAATTCAGCTCTGAGTAGACGTGTCCGCCTCCACCACGAGTCTCAGATCTTATGGCCGTTTGGCCCCACCTACCAGAGCAACATGGGGAACCCGGCTTAACTTCCCTTCCAAAGGAACGCGAAGGATATTTTTGTTCTTAAAAATTCACATTTTCGATCGGATGTGAATCCGGTAACTTGAGTACTTTGATTCGCTAACCGCTACACCATGAAAGCCACCAAACATACTTAAAGAGATGGAAATTATTTTCATTTCTGTGCCGCTATTCAACGATTTTAGTATCCCCTCTGTCGCAAATAGCCATTATCCTCGCGAGATGTACTCCGTGCACTTCTCTCAATGAGCGGGTAGTGTTATGGGAGCCAAATGGCGCTGGGAGAGGCGAAATGGCAAGTGCCTGAGACAGTTTCCCGGTTATCCTCTGCAGCACTGAGCGATATAATGTTATCTGTGCGGAGAGAGAAGTTTGATGGACGTTCTCGCCTAGTGGGCCTCTCTCCGCCTTCACTGCCACTTCATCCCCCGTCTCCGCCGCCCCGCCGCCCCCGCCGCCCCCGCCGCCCCGCCGCCCCCGCCGCCCCGCCGCCCCGCCGCCCAGCCACCCCGCCGCCCACACCGCCCACGCCACCCCGCCGCGCACGCCGTCCACGCCGCCCGCCGCCCACGCCGCCCCGCCGCCCCCGCCGCGCACGCCGCCCCGCCGCCCACGCCGCCCCGCCGCCCCGCCGCCCGCCGCCCACGGTGCCTACACCGCCTCCATCGCCCCCGCAGACCCCGCCGCCCTCGCAGCCCCCGCCCCGCCGCCCCCCCGCAGCCCCGCAACCGCCGCTCCTACCGCCAACACTGCTGCCACCTTCCGCCAGAGCCCTCCACCACTTCCTCTGCCTCCTTCACCACCTCCGCCGCCACTACCGCCTCCGCCATCAAGGTCGCAAAGCAGAGGAAACAAGAGCTGTGCGTGAATGGAAGTGTGATTTACGTCGTGCGGAAAAGCCAAATGGTGTTGTGGAGACGGCGGCTATTCCATAAGCATTCACAGGTGATAAGAGAATGCATCAGTATATCAAGCAGTTGGGGATGAAACACGATCTCTTTTCTTTTAAAGGACTGCTAATATTATGATTTTGCCCCAAATGACATTTGTTTTGCTTCGATATCTTATATTTTTAAATATTGATAGAAATAATTGACTCCTGTTTTAATACAACGCTGTGATTAATTAAAAGGAAATGTTATAATGAATATGGGCAGTGTTCTCGCTTCATAAAATGAATAGTTCAAAGATGGTAACGTTTGAAATTCTTGGGTTTTAGTTTAACAGTATTTGTACAATTACTCAGAATTCAAAGTCACTGGCGAGAACTTCATTAAATTATAAACCCTCTACAATATGGACTACGTGTTTTAAACACACCATACCGAATATATGGTTGAAATATGTGATAAAAGAGGCGAGACTGCCGAAGATTAGGAGGCAAATGGGTGGGAAAAGATGATACATAAAAATAGTATATTGGGTAATATAATATGTATATAAAAATGTAAAAAATATATGAAAATACCTTTTTTCATTGAGGGAAATTAACAAGAGATTAAAATATAGTTTCAACATGAAGTAATCAACAGCTCACGCTTTCTCAGATTATTTCTAACTTTCGAAATTTTCAAAACTTTCGTGAAATCAACAAAAATTACGCCTGCACCTTTTAATGTCCGTTGTTCAATTTGTGAATGAAAATTGAAGAAAAAATGGAAGAGGTTTTTTAGAAAATATTTTGTTATAATTTGCATTCATATCAAGCAGACATTACATGAAAACTACTTGTTTTTTTAAACAATAATTATGCAGGAACTTTTGAAAATATCTTATTTAAAAAAAACTTCATTTACGATAAAAATCTCTCTTCACTTTTGTACTTTCACTACAATGGTAACATTCTGAAATGTTTGAAAATAGAGAGCCAAAAATGGAATAACACATTTTTATCGTCCTTTGATACATAGGGAGAAATATATTGTACAAACATAGCCTAAATTTGAAGAAAAATCTATATTTTCAATGTATGTGTAGGAAAAAGCCAAGAAAATGAACTTGCAATTTTCGAAAAATTCTGTATTTCAACGAAAATGAGATTTGCGCCCTTCATTTAAGTGTCTTCTATGCTATCCGAGGATGACTATTAATCAACATACTTGGAGCCATTTTTAAGAAAGCCTTGACAAGGTTGAGGCTGATTGAAAATGTTCTAAAATCTAAATTTTTGTTTCAGTCGCTGAGGGTCTCGAATTCCTTCACTGAATGGGAATCAATTTCGGAAAAAAATAAATCGTCTGATCGGTTTTGGAACTTAGTTGACCACAAACGGGTAGACGGGCGGGTCAGACAGACTGAGAGTAACGTGTTGCGGTCAATCAATTTTTCGATACAATGGACCCACAGAACATAAAAGAACATAAATCTGTGACTACACAACGTGATATAGGAAACATTTTACCACATATAAGAAGATCTATCCACTTTTTTGTTACAAATGGTCCGAAAATATGAGTTTTTCTGCGAAGAAAATTGCCGTGTTTCGACGTACGATTACCATCTTAATATATTGTGAGAAAGTACAAAAATTGAGATGACGTTTAGGACAATGAGAAATGTGGCTGGATTATGAAAAAATATTATAAATGTTTGATAATAACATGACCCAGAAGGAACCATAGAGACCAAAATATATAACAAAAGGGAACAAATGGGGAAGCGAGGGAAAATAAGAGTTAAAGATGGAAGTAAGATACACGGTCCGAGCAAGCATTGACCTAAATGTACAAAATAAAGTACAAAAGGCGAGATAAATTTGAAAAGAAGGAATCAGTTAGGATCTGATGTTAGCGCAAAGAAGTCAGAATGAATGGAAAGCGTAGCCAACGCAACCCCTCGCGCTCTTCAATTTTCGCGAACAAAGAGCAGCCGCCTAGGATTCGCGTCCTAAGAACTAAGGCCACCTTGTCTTTGCACCTCTGTCGTTACCCTGGGCTCTTGCAATACCAGGAAATAGCCCTCAGCCAATGAAGGAAACGGAGATGGAGCGAGGCTCTATGGAGATATTCTAGAATCGAGGAATGCTGAAAAAACTGTGACCTCAACTCATGGAAGTGGGGTCAGCTTGACTCTGCGGTGCAGTGTAGTAATTTATTTTATTTATTTGAGTTTAAGCGGCCCTTTAACCAATAAGGAAAATGAAGCCTATGAGTTACATAATGAAATTATAGCAATAGTAATGAGGTGAATGATGATAGAGAAATGGTACCCAGAATTCTGCCAAAAGCTCGTCATGTCCACCAGCGAGTTTACTTGGGTTAACGGCGTGTCAAAATCCGGGCCTCAGTAGTGAACAATACTGTAGCGCCATAGACTTGACTCCCTGCTCCTGAGTTGCAAGGTATGGGGATGAGGGAGCCAAATATAGGCTCCCGAACAAAGGCCACCCTTCACAGAAATCCCAGACCCCGAGCAAAATGCGGTATCGATGGCACTCGCTTCAAGACGAGTGCGTGGGGGGAGGGCAGATGATGTAGGTGGTCATGTGACTCGGGCCTATATTAAGGTGCGTCGCAGGACCATTCGGGGGAACGTTTCTGGTTTCCTCGCGGCAAAACACCGTAAAACGTGTCCGGCCAAAACTGGCGCGGAAGTGCTGAAGGCACGAGTAGGTGTTCAAGGTTCCGACACGGTGAAGTATGCCTTATACTTCAGGGCAGATGGTCTGCCGAAGCACATTAGGTGCCCAGTTGAAAATCGGCCTAGTTGGCTACTCGCAGGCGCGGCCGCAAGGCGCGTGTTGGGAGAGGGGGGCTGTAGCAAGTAGCTACGACAAACCCTTAGAGTGAGGTTTTAGTTCCTGTACATAATTTATTGTAAATAAATTGTAAATACCCTCGTGTCTGTTTCTTTGTGGTGTAGATCCCTACCCAGACGTTACAATACAAACGCGTGTCCAGAAGAGGCGCGAAAGGGGCAAGATGGAGATGTCTTCATGTGCGGGGAGCAAGTTGTGGAAAGAGAAAGAAAAAAGAGGTGCGTTTCCCGTTTCGAGGCGAAGCGCACGGCGGCAGGAGCAGGGGCGATAAATTCTTCAGAAGTGACGGATAAGGGAAGTTCCTTTGGTAATTCTTTGGGGGTGGACAGGCGCGAGGCGAAGAGACGTCTCTCGGGGTGCCTTCACTTGTTCCTCGTCCATCCCCCACCACCGCTCCTCTCCCAGGGGATCGTGCTCACTAACGTCACGGCCATCTTTTCAAATTGCCCGGGAACGACTCCACGGACCTTAAAAGTGGGTTGAAATTTGATGTTATCACTTATGCTTCGTAACAACTTTGTCTTGTCTTATTCTTTATTTGCTTCTGAAGGGCTGCTGGGACATAATAAGTTTGCAATTTTTTTATTAGAGTATGAAAAATACCGTTCTTTTTGTTTCTTGTCTAAGTTTATAGTAAATTACTACCTTTTGAAGAAATTACTGCGTCGGACACGTAGTACAGAGTGTAATATAAAATCATTTCTTTGTGAGTGAAAACTCGTGCAGAAATATTGAATATTAATTTTCTCTCATCAAACATACATTATCATGCACGTTATTTTATTTAATTTAAAAACCTGTTATGCAATATTGTTTCAGTGTTCTTGAATGTTTTAGAAGTAGAGAGTTTAATTAAATTTGAAAAATTGCTTGTCAGACATTTTAAAATGTTTCTTTTCATTTACCATGTACTCAATACATCAAGGGCGAACATTTTACTCCAATTATTCACCTGTCGCTCCAAACGAGCGCGGTGTTTCTGCCTGCCTTAGGGAAATGAACGCCCAGGGGATAACCTGTCAGCTCGAGCCACCCGCTTTTGCTCCTTCTCTCTCTCTCTCTCTCTCTCTCTCTCTCTCTCTCTCTCTCTCTCTCTCTCTCCCTCTTTCCTCTCTCTCTCTCTCTCTCTCTCTCTTCCAACCGCTTGTGGGTGGGATGCTGAGTGGCAACACCGTTGACTCTGCAGTACCATTCATTGACCGGGAGTTTTCAGGGTTTGTTTTCCGAAGGGATAGAGAAGAATTGTCTGTCTGGAGAAGAAGTCTAGCGGCTGGCAATTATGAACTCTATATTCACGGGGTTTCTCCGGTCTGTACCAAGCGAATGCTAGAGGAGTACTTTACCAGGCCGGATATTGCTCATGATTTTTTCTTCTCCTTTCTTGTGTATTCCTCTGTACTTACACATACACAAAGACACAACAACTACAATACACACAAGCCGGGAAAAGACAGGAGATGAGGGGTAGTTTCAGCTCATGTCTGCCTCTCTGAGGGATGGAAGATATCCAGATGGAAAGTCCGCAAGCTGACGTGTAGTTAGGCCCCGGATATCATGTCCCAGCTGCGAAGGAACACCGACGTCTCTCAGTAGTTAACTGATAAGTACTACGCTCGCGGGATTTATGACCACGTTATTACTTAACTCGTTCGGTATCAACAAATATACTCCCTCATTTAATCCGCCTGCTTTCACACCCGTGTGCTCTTACCGGAACTGCTCGCCAACACAGCACACGTCACGTGAGATCACTTGCCGTCTTCCCATTCAGATCTTCCAGGGGTTCATTGCGAAGCAAAGAGAAGGAATGTGTGGATGAACGGCAAAAAATCGTGGAAATGCAAAGAAGAAAAGAAAAAGAACAATTTTTAGAAAGTTAAAAACCTTATAAAACTGACAAGAAGCAGCTTTTCCCACTACAAATGTCACTTTGACCGATCGCTTTCGGAAAAGGCGTTTGCTAGCCTACGGTTGTAGCAGTTAGACTGTAGGGGATTGGATGAAATGGGACGAAATGAATAGGGATGGGTGAAGGAAGTAAACAGTGGACTGTAGGCACAGGCTCGTGGGCCATAGAAGCATGCTTGAATAGTAGTGAAGCCTCACGAAAGCTACTCCGAATGAACAGTAGGGCTGGGAGTATACAAAGACCCACTGCTTTCCTACGTGTCACAGTCAATTTATTGATTATGCGTATGTAAATGAGAATCGGGTCACGTGCAAAGTGCGCAAACAAGTGCTGGGCCTCACAGCGGTGCGACACTCTGGGGCCTGTGGGCAGCGTCCATGGCTCGATCGCCCCGCAAACAGGATGGTCCCTGCGGTGGACCGTTAACTGAGGATCCCCATGGATGACGTGTTTTGCCCAAGAGTTTTGCGCACGGCACGCGCCTTTGCACACGGCACACCCGTCACGTGTCTCGAGCTCATAAAACCCCAGTGACACCTACAGAAGCTCTCTGGCCTCTTAGCTCTTGGCTAAGCTCTCTTGGTCACTTGACTTGCCGGTCGCTTGTCGCTGGCTTGCTGCCTGACGAGGTCTCTGCTCACGAGATTGCTCTGACTCGATGAGTCCATACTTGAAGACGGTAAAGTGGAGAATGGTATTTGATAGGTCTGATTCATAAGGGCCTCCAACTCTTTCATGTGCACATGTAAAACATAGAATTAATAAAGTAGGTTAAACGAGAGTGAGTGTGTTTTATTTGGGAGTCAAGACCTTAGGAAGAGTTATCCTGTAGGTTGTAATGAATTCCAATCCCTCTGAGCGAGTTTCTCATCACCCCACTCCTTTGTTAAGTAACTAACTTCGCATCTGGCTTAGGTAGCATTAGCCAGCTACTTCGTAGTATTTGTTTAGCCACCGAGGCATACGCTCTATAGATGTTTAAAGTAACATGGCAGCCCTCGGAGCGAACAAACTGAAAGCAGTTTCAACCCAAATCAACCACCCGCACTCCCCACTCACATGCGAAGGTAAATTTCTTTATTACACTGCGTTTGGCATTACAGTTCATATTCTCATTAGGACACACACGTAAATATATATTTTTGGTAATAAATTCATATTATTGAACATTTTTATTTACTTATTTAATGTAGCATTTCAACTACTAAGGTCATATAGTGACCACTGTAAATAACACCGGGGGAACGGTAATGGTATACGGACACAGAAACATCCATTCCCCGAGCGGGATTCGAATCCAGGACCTTCAGGAATGAAGCAGCTACGGTTCTTCAGCCTTAGCGACCTCGCCTACCCAGGCCGGTATTACTGAACATTGTAAGAAAAAAAACATATTTTGACCACTTTGCAGGCAAAAGTTATCATGCTGGAAAGGTAACGGTGCTGTGAAAATGTCACTGGCGATTTGAGAGAGAAAACCTGAAGCGGGGACCGGGAGTGGTAGCTCAATGCATCAAGAGATGCCACTGCAGCGCCTCTGACCGGGAGGTCCTAGGTTCGAGTCCTGATGGCGACAGGATTTTCGATACTAGCTTTTCTGACATGTCGAATTCAGTTGCTGTCTGGGGAGGATTCTAGCGGTCGTCTGTTCTGATGGATAGTTCTCCGTGGTTTCTCCGATCAGCACCAGGCGAATGCCGGATCAGTACCCTATCAAACAGGCCACGGACCGCGCGCGATCTGTCCTTCCTCTTCCTTGTCCTATCCTCTCCCTTACACACACACACACTTACACTCACATACACTACACTACCACATATTCCAGGAGGTCAGACGGGAGCTTAGAGCTTGTCCCGGCTGGGGCGGTGCCCGCTGGGGGAGAGTCCTGGTTAGGGAAACCCCACTAGCCGACGGTAGGTCGGCGCCGGATCTCGCCATCCAGCGGGGAAATATCACCGCGCATATCCCGAGAAAAAAATGCACTACACTAACGGGACTAATGACCAAAGCAGTTGACGTGCCCGGAAACACGAAAAAATCAAATCAACTCAAATCAATCTGAAGCGGGGTGTGGTTGGAGGCTTATGTGATGTCGGGTATCGAGAGAAGCGAGGGAAATTGGGAGCGGTTATGAGCTCGAAACCCGTGCTTTCTGTCGATGTAACAGAACACCAAAGATAGGTCCGTCGATCGGATACCTATGCCACCCCCACATATGCAATTGCTACTGCAACTGACACACCCACCCATTGCTCAGCGCTCCAATCTTCACACCAAGTGATTATTCTCATTTCGTGAACAAAATACATCACGTTTCCATGTTCCTTTTGGAAGCTCCTTCTGGAATAGATAACATTTTATTTATTTATTTAATAGGTAATTATTACAGCCAAATTAGAAACTTGATCCAATGTGGCTAGGCCGAAGGCCTTTAAGCCATACAATACCTACATTCTACCGAGTTCTAACCTTTCGCCTTCTGGTATTCACCCCAAATGGTCTCTCCATCGCCTCAAAGCCGCGGAAACGAGACCATAAGGTACGACTGAGGAAAAACCCTGAAGGGGAAAAACCTGCCGTCAGAAGCCGAGTACATGCTACTCTATCCGGTTTTTAGACTATTTATTTATTTGGCGCGGGCGTCAGGTGTTCAAGTGTTCAAGGTGATAAATCTGGAATATATAACATACAATGACATCCATCCCCATTTCCAGGCAACTTTGGAATGCAAAATTAGTTTTTGGTTTTCGTGAAGTCTGAAACGCAAACATCTACTTACACGACACCGATTCTTGTCCAGGCAGGTCGATGATTTTTACGTTAAACCTCTGTTCCTTATCATCATGAATATCCTTGTAGGCTGCTGGAACGTATATCTGACGTGAAACCTCACCACATGTGCGTCTAACGCTTTTATTTTTTTCCTCACAGTATCATAATACCTTGTGTTCGATGAACCATTAGTCAGTATGGCGTTTTCAATGGACGTTTAATTTTGTCCCGTCATTGGCCCTGTAGCCGCATCGCATTCACGTCATTGCGACGATCTGTGTTAAGAGCTCGTGCCCTGCATAAGCGGCGACCGGATTGCGTGCACGCGCATCGCTAATTGGACGCAGCTGATTGGCCTCCCGCAGCGACGACTGTCCTGTTCATTACTAGAGAGGACGGAAGCTCTTGCTGTCGACAGTTAGCCCCTCAGGCCGCCGTCGCAATTGACACTGCTAGTTAGCTGCCCATTGCTCGCTCATTGCATTGATCCTAGACAAGAGACGGCTGGTGAATCATTTCCGCTTCATACTCTTCCCCGTCATTTGTACTTGTTGGTACTTAAATGTCTCTCACAAGTTACAAAGCACATTTAAGTTTCCTTTTTTTGTAAAATATACTTTTACATACACGTCAATAAGAAGAATTCCAAATCTTTTGATTTTGAAAAAATGGTAACCTGTGAATTAATCGGGCCCTAAGTGTGAAGAAGTTAGAGTCAGGTGTATCATTAGCATTTGTTTCTTTGCGGAATATTTCTTGTTATTTGAATTACATTAATCGGCTCTTTGGAACCTTATTAATTAATCTCAATTCCAATATTCTACGTTTTGACGCTAAACGGGAACAGTTGTAACTAGAAATGTCTTTAACGTTTTCGCATTTTCGTCTAAGACTATCCCAGAGCAATAGAAGCACTTCCCACAAAAGGAGACCGGTCAATGATCTAGAGCTTATCTCGACTGGAGCAGTGCACCACTGGGTGAAAGCAGGAGAAAATATCTCTCTCTCTTTCTTTCTCTCTTCTCTCTCTCTCTCTCTCTCTCTCTCTCTCTCTCTCTCTCTCTCTCTCTCTCTCTGCCTCTTGTTGATACCCTTGTGTTCTCCCAACACGTCAAGTAAGTGGAATTCATTAGCGTTGAAAATGAGGCCTCCCACCCGACACACTAATCTTCAAAAAAGGTTTCAAATACGCAAGTGCTTTCGTATGTACGTCTAACTAAGGAATAATTGGAACTTAAATGAACCATCCATAGTTCGTCCATAAAGTAGTAACTAAAACATTATTTCTATTATCCCTAATCTACCAAAAGTAAAATCAAGAAATTAAGGAAATAGTCGTATGCTTCATCCTCCCTGTGTCACGTAACTTTTCCACAATAGAAATCTCTTTAAAAAACAAGCGTCTTCACTTTACTTTGTAATATGTAGTCTCCCGTAACTGGTTGATCTACTCCGTGCCGCTCTCAGGGTTGTGGCAGAGGAGCTGATATCCCTGAGCCTCGCGGCAGTGACTGGCAACATGTAACTCTGTAGGCGCCGCCTCCACCTCAGAGGATGTTGCCACCCCTATCAATTACTGGTCGTCCTTCCCTAGCCCTGCCCCACCCCCTCCCCGTCACGTTCTGCCCCAGGCCCCGCTCTCTCCAGCGCAGAGGACGCCCCCAGCCCTTCAATTACTGAATGCCCCTCCCACCACTATAGGACATGTCTGTTGCTGTTGAGAAATGGACCGACAGTATGCGAGGAAAACATTTGAAATCCCCTCCCGTGAAGATTTGTCTGCGGTCATTCGGTGTCTAAAGCCGTTGTCACATAATTTCCTTGGCGCTGCTTCGAGATCCGACGATGTCCATGCCCCATCATATCAATAACGTCTCGTGGTTCTCTAGCCCCTGCTTCCTCTCCATTCCCCACCCCACACGCCATCCCATCCCCTCCTCGCTTCAGGCGCCACTATAGTGTACTAGTAGAGGATGATTCCCTACCCCACCCTAATACATTACTGACCGCTCTTCCCCACCTATGTACAAAAACATACGAATGGCTAACAATGCAAAAAAGACCGACTATTTACTAACCTATCTGAAGTGACGAAAGCTACAGATACCGCCCTCGTGAAGTCTTCGTAGCGGTTACTGCGTCTGACGCCGCTAACTTTGACGGCGCCGCCTCCACAGCAGAGGACGCCTCTAGTCTCGCCCTATCAATTACTGGCCGTCCCGCGGCGCCCCGCCCCCGCCTCCTGTCCTTTCCTCCCTCAGGCGCAGGTGGCGCTGACAGCGCTCCGCCCCCGCGCCGCCAAAGCTGTCCCCGCCGCCGCCGCCTTGGGCGCTTGCAGTGGCCGACAAGGCAATTCCTCGGCGCCTCCGCCCCAAAGAGTATGGGTCATCTTGACAATTGTTATCATTCTCATTACTACATGCTTCAAGACAAGGTACAAAGGAACGGATGATTTTTGATTGAAAATACGAGGGCTGCTCAAAAATACGTCGTAAATGATTTTTTAAATTTATAATTTAGATGTCTGGGTCCCCTTCAAAGTTTTCTCCTCCCCAACACACATACTTATCTTAAAATGTTGCCACTTGTTGAAACAGCCCTGGTTTGCTTCTTTTGTAAGTTCCTTCGTCGCATTTGCCATAACATCTGGAATCGTTTCAAATCTTATCATTTTCAAGTGTCTTTGGAGTTTGTGGAACCAGAAAAAGTAACTAGGAGCAAGTGTAGGGAGTGTGCGTAAGGAGGGTATGGAGGAACAGTAATTTAATGTCTGGCCAAAAACTACGAGTTCTGAGGGCTGAATGGGCTGGAGCATTGTTATGATGGAAAAATCAGTCCCATTCCCACATTTCTGACTTTCTGCGACAAATAGCGTCCCTCAGACGTTTCAGAACTTCAATATGTGGAGCCTTCACTTAGCATTAAAAATACTCTCAGCATCACCTTGTCCTTGGACCGAATTTGGCGAGCGTTCTTGAGTCTTGGGAACGTTTCACCAAAACACTGGATTCACTCAGCCACGATTGAACCTTTATTTAAATGTCATACCCACAAACCCTTGTTTCATCCTCGATTATAATCCTTTACAAGAAGTGCTTATATTCTTCTGAACGATCATGAGGTTCCTGACAAAGATGGACACGATGGTCTTTTGTTCCTTTGTCTTAAGGTGTTGCACAAATATCGCAGAAACACGATGCATTTTCAGTTTTTGTCAAAATCTCGCGACAAGATATCTCACACTCATCAGCGAGCTCCTGACAGTCACGCGTCGATTTGCTTGCAGCAGGGTATTGATTTTGTTGATGTGTAGGTCGGATGTTGAAGTGAAAGGACACCCAGAACGTTCTTCATCTTCAAAGGACTGTCGACCATCTTTAAAACGTTCACGATGAGATGTGTAAAACATGCATTGGATAATTTCTGAAACAATAAAATAAAGAAAATAATCGTCTAAATAACTTTTATCCCATGTATGTCACTGCATTTACCACCCTAACAAAAGTTTAAAGAAAAACGTTGGAGCTGTTTCTGAGAAAATTTCGTTGTAGGTATTTTTAATGTTCCACACATTTCAATCAAAATTACACAAAACTAATATTTAAAAAAAGTGCGTGACAATAAAAACAAATTTTAGTGAAAATGTTCAATTGAAAAAGTCGGTCTTAAAAATGTAGTTGTACGAAGGAGTTGAAACAAAATTTCCAATTTCGTATTTTTAAAAATTCAGGGTAAGCGCAAAAACTGCACCTTTTTCATCTTTATAAGTGTGTTTCACTTTAGTTATACAAGAAATTGAAAGAAAAACTTAAGCAATTTTTGAGAAACGTTTGAAAATGTTTCAGTGGATTCATGTGAATTACCCTTTCGTTTCAAACCCGCAGGAATCAGTCCAGAAACGTCGAGAAAAATCTATTCATTTTAGGTAAAATCTTACGAATAGTTTAGACGCTACAATTTTTCAAACACGACAGACCGAAAAACAAACACGGACGGATGTTTTGAAACGATAGCACATTTTTGGTAGAAGGAAACCTGAATACGGGTTTTCCGTTTAAATACCGTAATTGATTTTCTCAACATTACAAATCGTTATCTATACTACATATTCCGTCTCGATACTACGATGACTCCGTATGTTTGCATGTTAACGAGAAAGTAAAAATTCAATGCATACAGTACAAATAATTCCGTAATATACCATTACAAATACGAATTATAAAAAACTAGCGTTTCCATGCAAGAACTCTTGCATGTTAAACCCCATCCTCTTCCCTATTTTTCATTTCTATATTAAGCTTGTAATATCTTTTTTCTTGAGGGCTGTTATCGTTCGTCACTTTTTCTACTATATGTCTCCTTCTTATTGTTAGCAATGCACCCTTGTCAATACACTATTCTTATTTAATGTTATTACCAAACATACGAGAGGCACATCCGTGTAATTAAATCGCGTAGAATATCTAGTAATTAGTCACCTTGTCAATACAAGATATCATGTTGTAGAATACGATGTGATGAACCTTTCTGTGAACCAAAATTTGAACAGGTGGTGTAGAATCGAGAAGCGTCGAATCAGCAAAAATGTAATAGAATGTTCTAGATCTCATGTTGTAGAATACGATGTGATGAACCTTTCTTTGAAGTCTTTGGCCTCAAAACTTAAATTTTCAAGTTCCTAAAACGCTTCATTGAGGAGTTATTTAACGATATAGATTTTTAAAAAACGGCATAGTGTTGCGGGTTGAATTTCACATTAATATTTTTAAACAAACCCTTCATGTTTTTAAAGTCACAGTCCAATTCGTCACATCTCTGTGATATTCTCTTTGTTTAGAGACCTCATTTATAAAAATTGGTTGAGTGTGAGAGCCGCAAAAGGTATGTATACTACTGAAATAATATAGAAAGTGATAATAAATGTATTGTTAATAAGAATTTTATGTGAAAGATAACACTAGCGACCTACTTACCCTGCATCCAAAGTAGTTTCTTACACAATTAAATTCCCCCTTCACACCACATCACATTCGAAATCACTTTCCTCATTTCCACCTCACATTACACTGCACTTCACTTCTCAAAATTACAAGTTTTTGGGGAGATGATTTTTATATAAATATTTGGTAGTATCTAATATTAACACTCGGTATAACTAAGAATTGCACTCGACTTGTTTCCTAATTTGACGAAACAATTTCAGAAAGTATTCATAGATGTTTGCAGACAGTGTTCCATTCTGTTATTGTTGGATTCTTCGAAGAAATTTTCGGGATGTACCTCTTTTGCTTCCTTACTCTGTGTTGTGTCTGTGATTTTTTCTACTAAATAAAGGCTCGAAATCCTTTTATAAATTTATTTACAAGTGGAATTTTCGCAATATGTTTTTCAAAAATCGCAATTTTGCTATTCCATTTATTTTTAGTGATTCGCTTTTTTCCATTTACTTAATATTTCTGGAAGTGAGTTTTGGTGCTTTATGCAGAATCATGTAAAAAATTTCTCCTTGATAATTCAGTGAATATCTCAACAAAATGCTTCGTCATCCATTATCACTTGGACATGTGATATTTAAGGAAAGTTTATTTTTAATATGACAAGAAAAAAATACGAATATAAAGATCTCTGATTTTCAGTTGGATTTCTAAGCTTAGTACACAATAAGTACGATTGCATTTGAATATTAAAAATTAAAAATTACATTTAAGCGAATGTAAATACATTTTAAGAAAAAAATACGAATATAAAATTATTTTTAGGTTTCAATAATCACTATTATAAATCATTGTATTCATTTATTGATAAAAAATTAATGGCTTGTTCTGTTTTCTAGGTACGTGTCAAACCTTTCTTTGTTTTCGCAATAACAATCGCAGCTCGAAAAGGGGTAAGTTCTCTTTTGTAAGTGTTCACTGTGAAGTTCTAATTTTTATTCTTAACTATCCTATCTGACGGATTATTCACGAGAATATGTTAATAACAAAGTCATTTCATTATTTCAGCATCACAACCTTCGTCACGGGGCCAATAGGAAAGCGGATGCATTCGCGTTGCGTTCTGTGTAATTTTGGCTAATATATTTCGTTATAATATATTTATTAATTATAGTAGAAAGATGGATCTTTTTAAACTATTGGACCAAATAGGATCAATCAATACAGAAATCAGGAATTATGATGTATAATTCATATAAGATATATACATTTATCTATTGCTTTACTTTTCGCACATTTAGCATGTGCCTTTTTAAGTTTAAGTTTTTAGTTAAAAAAGATCCATCTTTCTACTATATAAAACAGGATCAACAGGAAAAAATCAACCATTCATATATTTATTAATTATTCACATTGTACATGAGACATTGAAGAAATAATATCTCTCAGTCATTGCTCACTATTTTCGTTTCCGTGTTTTCATTGGGGTGGATCGCTGCAGGTGTGGGTTTGGTACGAGGAGGTGGCAGTGGGGGTGGGGGTGGAGGGGGAGGCGAAGCGGCGCCGCCCGGAATAGCCAGCGCTTATCGCAGGGCCAGGGCCCCCGCTGCGCCTTCCCCTGCCCGCTCACCTACGAACCCTTCGCCCTCTCTGACACCACCCCACCTCGTACTCGGGCGTTCTTCTTGCTTATTCTTAGAAATTAGAGCATTTCTGAACCCGAAGGCACGTGGAATAATTCTAACTATTCCACTAGTTAAATAAACACAAATATAATTGAGCTGTATACTTCTCGTATGCATCTAACAACGCAGTGTACCGAAAATATTTTCATCAACTGAATTTAGATCAGAGAATTGCCGTTTTTCTACAGCGACTATTAGCGGAAGGTTCTTATTGTGACCCGACGATGGTGGCGGACATTCGACATTGGCTATAGATATTTAATTTATTTGTGAAGAAAATATGAGTAAAACGAGAAACAAAAATTAAATACTGATAATTTAAATGATAAGAATAATAATAATTTTAAGAAATTAATAAGAAAGAGAGTAGTAATTTTAAATGATGATAATTTAAAAGACTATCATCCAAACCCGGTTGGATGGTACGAAGTTTCCAAGTATGAAGTTTTCGATTTAGCTACATCCATGTTTCTAATGTTACACCCGCGTCGCATATACGGTGCACTACATTGAAGGGATGCCGGGGTGGCTCGTGATCCACCCACGTGAAGTCAGCCTACTAGCGCTCTGCTGTTAGGTTGTCTCCTGCTGGCGCTGTCGTGATGGGAGAGGGAGAAGCGATGTTGACCCTTACTCGGGTGCGTGCAACCGGTTGGCATAGAACGATTTTCCTAAGGATGAGCCAAAGTGAC
This sequence comes from Teleogryllus oceanicus, assembly GCA_964035755.1. Taxonomy (NCBI): domain Eukaryota; kingdom Metazoa; phylum Arthropoda; class Insecta; order Orthoptera; family Gryllidae; genus Teleogryllus; species Teleogryllus oceanicus. The sequence goes on along the minus strand of CAXIVR010000005.1, from coordinate 119,181,002 downwards.
AGTTCGCGAAAACAAGTGAACATTACATGTATTTCAGAGAAGTATCCCTCCGCCGCGACAGCTGTTAAGTAACGCCCCTTCGTAAAGTGCTAATGGCTCCTGTGAAAACATCCCTATGAAGAAGTATAAGAGTTTTGCTGAATTATATGCACGTACGTAAGTCACGAAAATATTTAAATTTAATTACGTATGTGGAAAATCTCTTAAATGCTCTCATGATCAGTTAAAGAAAACTGCCAGGAATATAAATAGAAAGAAAAATGATTTTAAGCTGGAAACACGTGCACGGGTACGCATCTCGCCTTCAAGTCTCGGTTTTAAAATAAACATAATATTTATCACCAAAAAGTAAATTAATTAATATATAAAGAAAAAGAGAATTTGTACAGAAGGGCACATTACACTGCACTTCCTAATTTCAATTATTTTTCATGGCGCACTATATTTTTGTTGGACGAGTACATCACAAAAGGAGGCGTCGAAGCCATTTACAAGTCAGAAAGAATGCGGGATGGGAGTGTAATGGGCTCAAGGGCACGACGACCACAGAACCTTCAGACCGGGAGCGGTAGCTCAGTGCATCAACTGATGTCACTGCAGCACCTCTGACCAGGAGGTCCTAGGTTCGAGTCCTGTGGCGGCAGATTTTCGACACTAGCTTTTCAGCTAGGTCGAATTCAGTCGCTGTCTGGAGGAGAATTCTAGCGGCCGGCTGCTCTGATCGGTAGTTTTCCGTGGTTTCTGCGATCAACACCAGGCGAATGCCGGAGCAGTACCCTACCAAACGGGCCACGGACCGCGCGCGATCTGTCCTTCCTCTTCCTTGTCCTATCCTCTCCCTTACAGACACATACACACTTACATTAACATGCTCTATACTACCACATATTCCGGAGACCGGTCGGAGCTTATAGCTCGTCTTGGCTGGGGCGGTGCCCGCTGGTGGGAGAGTCCTGGTTAGGAAGAAACCCCACTAGCCGACAGTAAGTCGCCGCCGGATCTCGCAATCCAGCGGGGAAGATCACTGCCATCTCCCGAGGAAAAACATGCACTGCACTAACGGGACTAATGACCGAAGCAGTTGACGCGCCCGGAAACACGAAAAATCAATCAATCAATCACAGAGCCTTCAGTTATGTTGCAAGCACTTGTTGTCACTTTGGCTCATCCTAGGAATACTGTACTCGCGCGGCGGCAGGCACTCGGCGTGTGCGTGTAGTTGCTTGCCGCGCTGCCAGAGATGGCTCCTGCGATGATTTCTTCTCTTAAGTTTGGGAGCTGATGGCTCGTGACAGCTTTCTTTAGCGCGGCGCAACCATTCCACACCATTTTCCAGACGCTCTGACAACGAGTGGGAGGACTTCCGCATTTGCGTAACAGATTGCAGTGAGATGCTCAGTCGCATTCAGTGGCTTTCTGGAGGAGAATTCTAGAGCCGGCTGTTGTGATCGGAAGTTTTCTGTGGTTTTACCGATCAACACAAGACAAATGCCAGAGCAGTGTCTAACGAACGGGTCACGGACCGCGCGCGATCTTTCCTTCCTCTTCGAACGGGCCTATCCTCTCCTTTGCACATATAACTTACACTTACATGCACTGCACTATCACATGGGTCGGAACGCCAGTCTGGAAGTTAGGGTATATACCGACTCGGGGCGGTGTTCTCCTTGGGGGAAATATCTCGAGGGAGAATTCCCGTGCAAGTGCATGTGTAGGTCGATACCGGATCTCACCATGCTGCTGGAAAGGGATGACTTCCACCGCTCGAATAAAACATTAACCTAACGGGGTAATGACCATTGCAGTATACTCCTCGGACACATCAATTAGTCAATCAACCAACCAAAGGAATATCGCATTTTCTTGCCACCTCCCTTTGCTGGCCAAATACACACTGCAATAAATCAATTCTAGGAAACGCGCCCATGTGCAAACGGGAATGCAAATGTAATATAGTTAATAAATCGTGGCTTTTCGAACGTTTTAAGGGGTAATTTCATTCGTGGAATAGTTTCATGAAATACCACTCGGGTATTCGAAATTTCCAGATAAATTCGTTCATCGCTTGACGACTCGGGAATTCATCGAAAGCTTTCAATGCAATCATGGTAATAACTATGATAAATCCCTGTTGTTACTCTTTGAACTGTCAGATACTTTCTTAATATCTTTACTGCAGTATTACCTAGTGGATCAAACAGTATGTTTTCAGCTATTGATCTTTATTTTGTTGGTGTTATGTTATCTTATTATTCGTAACCTGCATTGTGGGTCTCTAGAGAGCTTATTTTACAGGAAAATGAACATTCAAATGTTTCACTATTTTCATTTAAGTTGTTACTCCTGGCCTTCAGCAGCAAAAATGCTCCTGAACAAAACCATGAAACTTCTTCCAAAAAGAAACACACTAATCTCAAATCAATAACATTGACCAGTATATTATACATGTATACAATACAACGTATAATACATACAATTCAATATACATGTATACAGTACAACTCGTAAATATAATACAACAGTTCTTTACATACTAAGAATATCAAATAGCAACTGTTCAATCTCATGACAAATGAATAGAAAATATTTAATGACAAGTCTCTCTTCTATGAGCTTTGAAGCTTTTGTGTTACGTGACGTCAGATATGTCGTAAGCCGTGACACACAGTGTCACGAGCTAAACTTTTTTATAAAAGAAATTTGATTTATTTGGTCCAAGACAGTAAAAACAATGTGACATATGGTGAGCAGTACCATTTTCGCACTTTTTCTAGAGTTTCAAAATTGTTCTCAACATTTAAGTATAAATACTTGAATGATGAAAAAGCTTTAAAAAGTGAGGTTAACAACATTTAAAAGTAGATATTTTCGCTCCCAAGTTATAGAAAATATATTTATATCGGTAAACAAACTAAAGATTTTATTTTTTTGCATTGCTAACAAAATAGTAACCCATACCTCCAGCTCTACTTCTATCATTAATAGCAAATGAATCGCTTAACGAAACTTGCATATAATGAAGAAACATGTATGTCCAGAAGCGAAACAAGTGTCCATATTTCGGCTTTTGCTGAACTGACCTGGAAGCTCATGTCCATTACTTATCAGAGGCATGTTAAAATTAAACTTTTTTAAAGTTATACATTACACATGTAAAAAAATTTTTAATATAATTGTTAATGTCGTCTTGTGATGTGTTACGTACACATACCATAATGTGGATTTATTGAAGTGAGTTGATGACTCTGACACCTGATGAATGTTATTTCTACGACGTGTTTTGTAATTATAAAGATCAGAATTGTATGATAATATGTGCCCGTTGTTGTGCAAGTCAGTTTAGACAAATAATTATTAAGCCGGTAGTGCAGTATATGGATGTGCAAAAAATTTTACATTTTTCAGTCAAAATTGAAACTATTTCATTATTATGGATTGTATCTGAGTTCCTGCGTATTTAACAAAATCAAATATTTCATATGGCAGGGGATGACATCATTTTCTTCCAATCTTTGCGAGGATTATAAATTAGGAACATAGATTGAACTTAAGATTCAAATTATGTTACATATTAAATAATAATACATTTTTCTTATATCAATAAATTATTTCAGATCAAATTATCTACATGCCTAATCGGTGCTCTAGGGTGCTGACAGGAAATATGTCAGTTTTATAAAGTATGAATCCAAGATTCTCTTGCTTCTTTAAGTTAACAAACTTCCTTTCAATATATTTCGTTACAATCCCGTGAATTGTGGTATTGTTTGAGATGTAAAATAATGTGCGTCATATTTTTTGTGCAAAGTAAAGTTCACTATTGCCAAGCACTTGAAAACTATATATGAACAGCAATTTTTTGCATAGCATACTATATAATAACAACAACTAAGTACATAACATTTTTACTTTTCCTCCCCGTACTTAGTACAGGGAAGGAAAGTATTTGTACACCTCAACAAAATATTACCTAAACAAACAAATCTCGAATATTCAATCCAAAAATTCACGTTTAGATTGTTTTGTGCTGCAAGTTCGCACATACGTCAGGATTAAGCAATGTTAGTGGTATTTCGAAGATTCTTAAAATTGAATGTGGAGACGAGGAGATGCATGTGCTTTCCTTTCCGGCGTCTGTTGGTGTCTGGATGGATAGAACTGTCAAGCATCACTTTGTCGAATTACAATATTTTCAGCTCAAACTTAATAAATAGATCAGTACAAATATCTACTTCTTACATTAAGAGATCTTTGTTAAAAATTAGTTGTGTCTTTAAGGAGATCATATTTTAATTTGGGGGTAATTTATGAACTTTTTTTATTTTAAACTTTTGTCTAAAGTGTCTGCAAATTTTATATTTTGTTGAAATAAGAAAAAGTAAACTTTTAAAAGTGGTATAATTTCGATTTTCATTAAAAACCTGGAAATTATGAAAATTACAAGGTGATTATCGAACTTCTTGATGCCCTCAAAAATTTAGCCCGAATGTCACTGTTGTCACTCAATGCGATTCATCTCGCAATTATAGTTCGTTAAATGATGTTACGCGGGTAAAAACTAGTGAAACTACAACAACACGTACTTTCTCGCCTGTAGTTTCACGCAAAATTGCACCATTCTCTTAAGCGTAATTCATACTATCTAACGTCAAAATGTAATCATAAACGATGGAGGCATTTTTTTGAAAGTTTGAACAATTTCCCAGGGGCTTAACGTACAGTACCCCTCAAAATTAAAATATCGCTTTCAAATTCATGGAGCCGCGACATTAGCCAGATTAATAGAGGAATATCAGTTTTGGAGAACATCGGATGAACGGTTTAGCCGCAAGCGTTGTGCACAGACGTACAGACGGGCTGACGCAGCAAACGTTTCAACACAAATGTTAGAGGATTTTTGTTTCTAAATTTAGCAACTGGATGTAGCCACATTTCGTTACCAGGACCTTATAATAAGAGTTTTTCTGCTGAAAATTCGCTGTTTTTCGCGAAGTGTTCACATAATCTTCTATTCCGTAGCGAGAAAGCAAAGCTGAGTGATTTTTAAGTACTAATAACTAGAAGCGCGTTGGTTCTGATATGCTACACGTTCCCTCTTTCCTGGAATTCGTGCCCTGAAAACCTGTGCCCTTGAGGTGCCGCGAGTCCTTTCCTCCCGCTCTGTCCCTGGGAGGCGCGTGGGCGCTGACGACTTCGCAGCACCTGCGGCGGTGACGTCACGCGCGGGAGGCGCCATCTGATAGCGGCTGCCCTTTAATTAGCCCCGGGCCGGGGGCGACCGGAAGCAGCTCGAGGAGCCCTCGCCCCTCCCCGCCTCACGTCGGCCCTGTCCGCCCGCCCCACCCGGCCTGTCCGCCCCCGCCCGCCCGCCTCCCGCCCCCGCCCCGCCCCTCCGCCCGCCCCACCCCGCTCCGCCTGCTCCGCCCTGCCCCGCTCCGCCCTGTCCCGCCCCCCCGCCCCGCCCCGCCCCGCCCGCCCCGCCCCCGCCCCTGCCCCGCCCTGGCCCCGCCCGCCCCGCCCGCCCCACTCTGCCCTCCGCCCGGCCCCTGCCCCGCCCTGCCCCGCTCGTCCCCTCCGCCCGCCCCGCCCTCCCCGCCCGCTCGCCCCCTCCCCCGCCCGCCCGCCCCGCCCGTCCGTCCCACCCCGCCCCGCCCCAGCCGGCCCCAGTGATTCAAATCTTCTTGCTGCCCCACGCCCAGGCGAGCTTCTCTGACAGCCGGGTGGCAGCCCCAGGAACTCCGCTGCCTCCAATTTCTTGGAGCTACCTCTGGAGCAGGAGACGAGAAACACCTTGCGGCACAGCCGCTGCTGTGAGTAATGTGTGCGAGAAACATTGACGTAAATTATCCTGAAAGGATTTTTCGTGTGGCATTCCAATTTTTCGTTTACGCAATATGCTACTTGCAATTAGTAATGCAACTAATGCCAATACTGCCAGTAATGCCAGTCTCTTTATTTAATTAATTATTTTTTAATCGAATTCATGAAATTTTGCTTAAAACAAAAACATCATTATGGAAGTAAAAAGAATTCGTACCATTATGTAAATTGTGCATGTAAATTATTGCACATAGTAAATTGCATGTATTTCGGTACAACTGAGCACGTTGTGTTCGCGGAGAGAATCTAGCGCTTTGTGTCGCGGGAGGAGGGAGGTGCTGTGACCGCAGAGGAGGTGCAGCGATCGTTGCATGCCCTGCTGCGCTGCCTGTCAGCTGTTTAGATGCGGTAGTAGAACTCCATGTGGTCTACAACACCACATCAACCTTGCTTCGTCAGGGGGGACGGGCACATAAGGTTTTCCGCACCCCCCACCGACGCACAAGTACGCCGACGGGCTGATGTCCGAATACAGCCGGAACCCAGTTTACCGTCATGGCAGCCTTCCCATACAATGCCTGGGTATGAGTTGCCCTATTAGCTCATTGCTCCTAATTATTCAGACTAGTGCCGGAGTCAAGACATTGCGCTACTCACGTGCGCCACTGGCTAGTATTGGGCCACTGCAACAAAACAAAGCCAAAGCCCAACTTGGAGCCACCCGAACGTTCGGGCGGCTCGGAGCCCCCATCCTGTCTCCCTACTGCCAACACATTTAAGCTATCGACGTGAGTACCGCCGGAACTCGGACAACCTGATGGATGGTATCAGTTTTCCCGCCGGATTTCTAAATGTGGGATCCGGAGTATTCCAAAAAGCACCCTTCACCCGATCCTACCCAAAGGTCGACGTGCCATAGGCCCAACGGGTGGGTAGCCTGGTGGACTAGACTACTAGGAGCTTAGCATCGCCTTCTCACTACCTGCATCTTCAGACTAACGACGTGACCGACACCGCGAGACTCAGGGTCCGGGTGGTCGTCTACGACAGTCCACCAGAAACCATGGCAACTTACGCCGTTGTGTTTCCTCCCTGCGGGGCTGTTTTCATGCAGTTCGGCATTGTTTGGCACTTCTGAAAAAGGTGGACAGAAAGAGGCATTTTGAAAATAACTTTATGTATATAAGCATCACAAAAGACTTTTTCGTTACAAGAAATCGTTCATAAAAGGACATCGTACGGCACAGATTATGACGTATTTGCCGTTTATGACACGAAGAATTGCGTCATCACACATTTAGCCAATCGTGGGGAGCTAGCGATAAAGCCAACAACAGTCTCGCCATTGCTTTTTCGCACAGTTGTCAAATACACCCAACGCACAAAGTTGTTTCCAAAAATTAATTTGTTTTTGAATTTTTCTCATACTTTTCTATATTGTTTAAATTTAAAAACTTACGTCGTTTGTTTTACAAACATGTACTCATGCAATAAACCATAAATTAGTTGAATAAAGTTCTATTATTTCATACCACCACTCTATTACGTGTGTCTAAGCGGTCCAGATCTTGTAACCTTACAGTATTCTGTACCGGAAAGAAACACCATATGAACGTACTGAGTTTGAAGTTTGGTAACAAGTCTTTTCTTCTAAATTCATTGTTACAACCAGCGACGATTATCATTACCAAATTAAACTTTAAATCACTAATGCAAAGTTTTAATATCAATGCTAGATGATGAAAGTTGACGACTGTAACAAAATTACTCTGATATGTAAAAATGCTTCAAAATATTTTGAAGTTTTTATAGGTTACCTTTTCCAAATGAGGTAAGTATCGTTAGACTATACTCTCATCGATGACGTAGGCAATATCTATATTTCCTCGAACGTATTATCTCTTAAATCTGCACGTTTTTAACCCATTTTCTAGACATGTTATATATCCTATATATCTTCATCTCTCAATGGTATCTCTGAATCCATTATTTACTGCGTCCTGGTCTGAATTGGATGAAGCCTCTCCCTCCAAGAATATTCTAATAGAACCTTTGCCTGTCGAGTTCAACTGTGTTATAAATATTTCAGTTTATTTGTTTAAATTAAAATTGCATTTACATAATGGTTCATTGGGTCTCATTGTTATTCTCAAAAACTAAAATTAATGAAGTTTTTATTCACATTAATTGAACAGGACATTGTTTTTATTACCCTCTGCTAACATTTCAGCAATGAATCTAATAATGATTCAAAACACAACTGCTTCGAAAATGAGCTATGTAATAAATGGCGTAGCATATGAACTGAATCAGTCAATGAATGTCAATGAATAGAAAAAATATTCTCCATCCAATAATCAACAGAATTGTAGCCTATAATTGAATGGACATTCTTCCAAAATTACGTGAAATTATCGAAAATCGAAATTTGATTTAAGAAAAAATATATATTGTAATGGCAATACTCTTGCGGAGTAAGCCTGTAGCAAAGTAACGTTGTAACGTCTCTTGCTAGGTATACAGAATTCTTGTCCCTAGATGGTAGATGTCATATCGAATTTTCGAGATCGTTTTTCTTTTAACCGACTGTGATTATACTACTATTACCAACGTAAGTTCTCAGCCTGTATGTCACAAAGCACAACTGAATATCACATCACTGTTTTTTTTTTAATGATAATCATACTAAAAAAAAATTACTACTATAGTTTATTTTACATTTATCAGTTTAGTTAGTGCATAACAAATATTTTTTTATGAAAATAGATTTCAAGTTAGTACTTGACAATTCGGTTCTTTGGATTTGACAACTTAATTTGACATTTATTTTTGTGTGCTCTAAGTTCTATTTTGCTAACATTAAATACGGTTTTATTCTATTGCTTTTCCCGAAAACAGATATCACTGGCCTCTGATTTCACTATCGCCGTCACATGTTTTCATTCAAACCAAACTCGTACTATTGTCTTTTTCTATTTTGGGTTTTTTCTGTTTGCTTTGCTATTATTACTTTCCACTCTTCTTTTCCTGTTATTGCAATTTCGTCGAAGTCCAGGGAGCCGTGGTACATCGGGGAGGGGAAGGGGGTGCAGGGTGAAAGCTTCGGCGGGAAGAAGCGGGGCGTGGCGGTCGCTGCGGCCGGGAGGGGAAGCGGAGGTGGGGCGGTCGACGCAGAGGCCCTGGGTCTGGCGAGGGATCGATAGGCGCACACAGGGCCCACACCAACACCTACCGCCCACGCCCGCCGCCGTCGCCAAACGCCCTCGCCCGCCGCCCACCCCGCCGCCAAACGCCACACCACTGACGCCCGCGCCCACGCCAACTGCTCACGCCAAACGCTCACGCCCGCCCGCCCGCCAACCGCCACGCCCCGCCCCCGCCGCCTAGTCCGCCGCCCACTCCAAACGCCGACGCCCACCACTCACGCCCGCCGCCCACACGCCAAACGCGCCCACGCCCACGCTCGCCACCCACGCCAAACGCTCACGCCGACCACTCACTCCTGCCGTCCACGCCCATCTCCCAAGCCCGCTGCTCACACCCGCCGCCAATGCCTGTCGCCCGCGCACCGCTCTCCACGCCACGCCCGCTCGTCGCCAACGCCCAGCGCCCACTTACCGTCCACGCCGTCATCCACCCCACCTTCCGCCCACCTACTCCGCCACAGTCATCCACACCACCTTCCGCCCACCACCTCACCGCCGACGTCATCCACCCCACCTTCCATGCCCACCCACACTCACCGCCCACGCCGTCATCCACCACCTTCCAGCCACCCACTCCCGCCCACGACGTCATCCACCCACCTTCCACCACCCACACTCACGCCCGACGTCATCCACCCTTCATGCCACCACCCACCGCCACGACGTCATCCACCCACCTTCCATGCCCACCCCACTCCCCCGCCACGACCGTCATCCACCCACCTTCCATGCCCACCCACACGTCCCGCCACGACGTCATCCACACCACCTTCCATGCCCACCACACTCACCGCCCACGATCCGTCATCCACACCCACCTTCCATGCCCACCCACACCCATCGCTCACGTGCGTCATCCACACCCAGCTTCCATGCCCACCCACACTCACCGCCCACGACAGTCATCACACCCACCTTCCATGCCCACCCACACTCACCGCCACGACAGTCATCCACACCACCTTCCATGCCCACCCACACTCACCGCCCGACCGTCATCCACACCACCTTCCATGCCCACCCACACTCACCGCCACGACCGTCATCCACACCCACCTTCCATGCCCACCCACTCACCGCCCACGACCGTCATCCACCCACCTTCCATGCCCACCACACTCACCGCCCACGACCGTCATCCACACCACCTTCCATGCCCACCCACACTCACCGCCCACGACCGTCATCCACACCACCTTCCATACCCACCACACTCACCGCCCAGACCGGTCATCCACACCCAGCTTCCATGCCCACCCACACTCACCGCCCACATCCGTCATCCACACCCACCTTCCATGCCCACCCACACTCACCGCCCACTTCCGTCATCCACACCCACCTTCCATGCCCCCCACCCAACGCCATCGACCTGTGCATGCCGCCCACTGCCTACTGGCCATATCCCATCGCTGTTTGCAGGGGGCTTTGGAGGCAGCGCGGACGTCGCCCGTGTCGTCGCATTCTCATGCAGAGCGCGCGGCGGAGCTCCGCCGTCGGCCCCAGCGGCTCCGAATGGGCGCGGGCAGCCGCTCGCCTTTGGCGGATTCGCGCGAGAGGCACCCGGGCACGCCTCCTTTCTCTCGAAAGAGTTACGATAAAAACGTGTAAAAAGGTTTACTTCTCCTGTGAGAATTGATGACTTAAAAAATATTACTAATTTTCTGTTCGTTAATAACATTATATTAAAACTTCAAAAGAAAACACTGATTTCTAGATTTTTTCTAAGAAACTATAAAATATTTGTGAACAGGAACATGTTAGGATGTGTGAATGGTGAGTTTATGAACGGGAAAATGGGGTGTCTCTGAAAGGCAAATGACAACTCTCCACCGAGTTTGTCATACACAGACGCAACTGTTTTTACTGAGTTTACTCATTGTGAGTATGCTCATTGTATGTTGCCTGCCAGTTATTAAAAGGGCTTGCACGCTATGTGTGAATCCGCTGTGCATTGTTCCACGGACAGCAGGTCTTCTCTGCGCCTAATTAGAGCTGTGCGCGTTGTGTATGTCCTCGTGCTAGATAACATTGACAATCAAGCTTCCGTAGATACATTGGCCGCAATACACCAGGGTAGCGATACTACTGCCGGACCTGCCTTTCAATTCTCGCAACAAGAAACGGATACGCGGTGAAATAGCACTGAGCATGGGCGTATTCAAATGCACCGGGAGAAGCATATCGTTATCTACCATAACCGGTTTTTGCCTCATGTCCGAATCCATCATTCTTAATCCTGTTTGAAGTACAAGGGAAGAAAGCGCCACATTAGGTCGTAAATGGAACAATGCCCGAAATATGTTAGTTTTCTTTGCCTTTCAAATCCACACTTAGGCGGTGAAGAGACTGTTCTAGAGAGTGTTCTAAACAATTTAATTAACCATATACAAAGATCAAAGTATATATTTATAATTGAAGATTCATTTCAATAAATTAAACCATTATGATCTCAGAGAAGGTCCTTTAATCTTTGTGATAAAGTTTTATTTCTAATATCTTTTAATCCTTATTTGTGATTTTCTTAATTTTGGAATGGATTTTCGACTACGTTTACTGTGTTCTTGCATATATTATATCTAACATCTGTACGTTTCAACTACACGTTTCATTTCATTACGATATACACAAATGTGATAAGGAATGTTTTAGTAGTGAAGTCTGATTTAAGGGTAAATTTCGAATATTTTACATGTTATACCTTCTTTTCTATACGGTCACGGAAGAACTCGGATACACTATTGTCTTGCACATAGCAGTCAAGTATTGAAGGAACCAGTTGTGACATAATACGAACGTGGTTGAAATTCCTGAATCTCCAGGAAGCAGGAAATACAACACAATTTACTGTTCGGGAGATCCTACTACGGCAACTCTAACGACACTTTGATTTAATTTGTTTGCTATTACTACGAATAAAAATTGAATTATTTTATAGCTTTGAAAAACTTTCTCTCTCGAAATCTTTCGAATTTTTCTTTCTCTCTGTCGAAAATCTTTACTTTAGTTCCTATGTAATTAAAAGTGGAAGTGAAAAGTGGTGTCAGTTTATGATCTCATCAATAAAATTGATTGATTTTGAGAACGTCAAGTTCTGTAGTCATCTGCCTCGTTGTGCAGTGATCCTCCTTCGCTAAATGATGAGATCCGGTGCCTACTTCACATTAGTTGGTGGAAGAATTTACCTCAGGTATCTCCCCCATCGGGTGACGTGATTCACGACTGTTCTCCAGGACATGTCGCCATGTGTGATAGTGTATTGCACGTAAGTATGTGTTTGTGTGTAAGGGAGATGATACAAAGAAGAGGAAGAAAAGATCGCGATCAATACGTGACCCTTTTATTAGGTATTCTTTAGCACTTCTCCGGCATTCGTTTGATGTTAATTGGACAAACCGCGGAAAACTACCGATCAAAGTAGCTATCCGCTAGAGTTCTGCAAACAGTGACTGAACTCGACCTAGCTTTGTAGCTAGAGTCAAAAATACTGTCATCGTCGGAACTGAATCTCTAGGAGCTTCCTGTCTAAGTTGTTCCAGAATCAGTGACACTGCTGGCTATGGGATTTAACCGTTACATAGTTGGAAATTTTCTATTAATTTTAAAATACGAGTATTTTAAAAGAGCATCACTCATATCGTTGCACTGCACTTTTGCATGGCAAATGGATATTGGTAATTAGAGAGATCGTAATTAGAAAGAGAAATGGACTTGGAGCCCAATTGGTTGCCGCAGCCAACATCGCAAACGCCTCCACAACACGCGATCAGCATTACTATTGATGATGTCTTCCTGACCCTGACCACACAATTTCTTGTTCTATCAGGGGCATTAATCTTCTGGGTGGACATATAAGCTTTTCGCTTTTATCCTCACCCCACTCCGACGCACAAGTACGTCAACAGTCTGGTATCCGGATCCCGCCGGAACGCAGTTTGCCCTTACGGCAACCTCCTCAACCAATGCCTGGGTCGGGCCGCCCTGCCAACGCGAAGCTCCTAGCTATCCGGACTAGTACCGGAGTCCAAAAAATGCGCTACTCGCATGCGTCGGGAACAAGTCGCTCCTCTATGCTCTGAATATCCGGCCACTGACACGACAAAACCGACAGCTCATCAGGGGGCTACCCGATTCAAAATCCGGGTGGCTCGGGGTCCTCTTCCCGTCACTTTACTGCCACCGTCTTGAGGCTATCGACGTGAGTATCGCCAGAATCTAGGGTACGCGACGGAATGGTTCGTCTTATTTCTCTGGACTTGTACCGCATTATCTGTCTGGATCGGCGAGACAGGCAACGCGGAGCTTAGCATATGCCTACTGCTTTCAAGCTAACGACGTGAGTTGCACCGTGAAACTTAGGGTCTGGGTGGCCGGCTACAACTCTTCATCAGAGATCATCACCTACGTAACAGCGATCCCACCCCCGCTGTGCAGGCACTGTTGATGTCTACGTTCAGCCTCCCCGCCTCACCCATCACCGCCATTAGCTTCGTATTATCTCGTCGCCAAATTTTCTTCCAGAAACCATCTCGGCACATCTTCCACTGGGTGAAATAATTTTGGGTAACAGTTTTTAACACTGCAGCGACTTCACAAGCCAGGAGATCCTAGGGCTTGAGTATTGACGTTACCAAATACTCACGGCTATGGCGAATCACAATCATGGCGAAGACGAATAGTCAGCTTTATCGAAAAGAAAATTGTAATGGCCGCTCAGTGATCGTTAGCTTTGCATTATTACCAGGTCAATGCAAGAGCAGTCCTCTTACATTTGGACCAAGGACTGCACGCGATATTTCCTTCTTGATCCTCGACCCCGTCTCCCTCCTTGCGCGCGCGCCGACACACACAACACACACACACACACACACAGAGTCACATTTACTTGCAAGAATTACTTGCTCTTCTGTCGGAGATACCTAAAAAGAAAAACACTAAAAACAAACAAAAAAAGACGACGAATCCATCTCACCCCTTCCTTCGCCCCCGTCACTTCCGTCACCTCCGTCCCCCTGCCCCCTGTCGCCCCTGTCGCCCCTGCGCCCTGTCGCCCCTGTTCTCCTTGCCCCCACAAAATTTTCCTCTGAAATTACTCCCACTGCCACTCTCATTGCCACTGCCACTGCATCTTGAACCAACGTGACAGCCCCCGCCGCTGCCCCATCCCCGCCAACCGCACCAGCCTGGCGCCGCGGCGTCGCGTCGCGTCGCGTCGGGCGAGGAGCCTAACGCCGGCCATCGATCACCTCTGGGCAGCGGCGGCGGGTGATCTTGAGATGGATGTGTGTCGGCGGGGGCGGGCGCGGCCGCTGCCTGTCATCCATCTCCGGGCGTTTGGGCGCGCGCTCATCTTGGTGGCGCCAGACGCGGCCCTCGCACCGGCGCGCGCTGCCTCTGCGCGTGCGCCCCCAGGCCTTCGGAGGCGTCAAGAGGCCTGATGTTCATCTCCGGCAATTGGAGAAAATTGCGTGCGTTTTATGTATTAAAATTTGTATAGCGATTGACATACCTAGAAATGCTATGAGTGTTATTACTGGTGAGGCCAAAAGTTAAAAATGCAGGCGGAGCGTATCGGAGCCGATATTTTTAATTTGAATGGGACTGTAATAATTCTAACATATAGGGTATGTTCAACATTTTATCGGTCACCACAAAATCTCATGAATTATCCGAAAATTTACATTACTGCGATAGTAAACACATGCATTACGTTGCTGCGGCACGTTAGTACGATATTGTGGGGAGATGTTTGCGATATATCTATATAAAATCTATATACAAACAATGTTCGTATACCGTAGTTCGAGGAAGATGGATGTAAATAATTCTGCTGAACCTTGAGATGCATAAAGAAACGACATTCGGTTAGGAAATCGGCGCGTTGTCTTCCAGTGGAGATACCTTCACATAGTCAATAAATACGATTACTAAAATAGTTTCACTTGTAAGGAAAATGAAGGTAATTTACTTAACATAATTTTTTTATTTGTTCTATTAATAAGAATACAAATGTGAAGTACTTCTGAATTGTCTGAATCTGATTTGTTTTAGATATCGCCATGTTTTTTTTTCTTAACAAACACTTGAATTGCGATGAATCGATGGTTGTTAACATTGCTACGGATGTTAAATTTCTTAACATACAGGTAGGTACAAGTGCACTTACAAAACCCACAGGGTTGCATGTTAACAGGGGTTAAAGACACATGTGACTGATTCAACAATTAAACATTTTTCCATTAGTTCATTAGTGACAAAAGTATATGACGTGCCCAAACTCTAAGTAACAAATGACAATCCAAACGTCACTCGAGATCTGCCTCTAAAAGAAGAGAGGAATATGTGTGATTGATATGTTTTATATGATGATAATGTTATATTGGAGTAGCTTGTACTTCAACATTACGTCTGTTTTAATGTTTTTACATTTATTAAGTTAGACACTAGAGTAATGAGAGAGTTTATGTTAAGTGAATAATAAATTGGAATGATCAATGTTATATTGCGGTAGTTTATGTTATTAATATGTCGTTCAGTGCCTCTTTTATTGCCTCAGTAATTAATAGTTTATCTGTTTTCGCGAGCGCCTCCGCGACTGAACTATTTTGTATGACATCATATTTTTATCTTTTATTAAAAGAAGTAAAAAGATAAAAACTACACATCATTAACAACGTATTTTACTTGAGAAAGATACTTTGCTCGGTCTTTCTTCATTCGCAAGTTCACACCATCATCGTGTATATAGAATATCCATATCTTTATCGTCTTTTATACCAAATTAGTACTTACTGGCATTTTATTACACATAAAGTTATGGCTTAAACGTCTTTCTGAAATATGATTAGTATCACTTATCAATTAGACTATCACTTTCGAACACGACATATTCATTCGAATGAGCTCGACCGCATTTCTTCGAGTAGTTTCGAATGCAAGGCGCTTACTACGAGTTATCCAACGTACGCGTTGAGAATAGAAATTACCTTTGATATGATTAAATATTCCCATTTTCTCACTTCCATTGTCCTCATTAGTTAGTTTGTGGGCGCTTTAACTACTTTGGTTATTAATATTGTGAACCTAATGTAGGTACCACCGGTAGGTGACGATATTCGTTTCGTACTGGAAAGTAACATTGCGTGCCCACCAGGCACGTCGGACCGAGGAAGGGTCAGGAGAGGTAGCTCAGGGCATCAACTGATGTCACTGCGGTGTGTCTGACCGGGAGGTCCTAGGTTTAAGTCCCGACGTTGGCAGAATTTTCGACGCAGCTTCTCAGATAGGTTGAACAGTCACTATTAAGGAGAATTCTGGCTTATTTTCCATGGTTACTCGGATCAATAACATGCGAACATTGGAGCACTATACTGAAAACGGGCCATGCACCGCTAGTGATCTTTCCTTCCTCTACGTTGTTCTATCATCACCTCTTACTTACAGACACACAAACACTAACGTTTAGTATATTAGCACGCAGCCGGGAGACGGCTCTAGAGCTTATAGCTTCTCCTGCATGGGGCGGCGTCTCGCTGGAGGGGGAAACCGGTAGCCGACGGTAGGTCGGTGCGAGATCTTGGTATCCAGCGAGAGAACAGCATCGCTATCTACTGGTGAAAGAAATGCACTGCTTTTACGGAAATAATGACCTTAGCAGTTGACACACCCGGAATCTCTAACCAATCAACCGGACTGAGATGTTGTTTCCTTCATGTGTCCAATTTAGGAGAGAACAATCCCGGTCGGTTCAAGCTCTAAGCTCCCGATTGATCTTAGATATGTGTCGTTGTGGAATATACTCGAATGTAAATGTGTGTGCTTAAGAAGAGGAAATGTGGTATGGATGAGGGAAGATTTCAGGTGACCGGGGACCCGTTTGTAAAAGCAATGCGGTTTTCTTCTAGAAGTGAGCGAATAAATAACAGGAAACTATAGATCATAGCTTTCAACGGCTACTGTTCCCTAGAACAGCGATTAAATTCGACCTAGCTACGTAGAGAGTGTAACATTTTCCTCCGTCAGTTCGTAAACTAGAGAACCCCTAGCCAGAGATAATTTAATGGCTCTTGCTGCACTCTCCCGGTTGATTATTTGTGAGGTGCTACACGGATATTTGCATCGTGCCTGTTACACGCGTGTTCGAGAAACTACTTGACTCCCCCCCCCCTCGCGAGGCACAACTCGCGTGGCGTACGTTTTCTCTCCCACGAGCGTCGTTCTGATCGCGCTCCGGAAGAAGCTCTCGCGAATAGAGCGTCCTCTTCTCAGAAGGGAACTTGCCCCGTTAGAGATCTTTTGCGATGCTTTGCTGTTCATTGCAGGAAGGACTATCAGAATAGCGAGCCAGTAAAATCTCTCCGCAGTGGCACTACCGGCTGGTGAGGGTGCTAGCATTAGAACTTATGTTGGTAGCACGAGCTACAGCCTGTTACAAAAGAAAACGTAAGTTTCGCACTCACCACAATCATAAAAAAGCTGGAAGAGTTGTTTCCCACACTTGTTTCACAGTGATCTGGTTGCTACGAACATAAATGCAAGTTTTAGTTGAAGACACTAATTCTTTTCGGTGGGGAGAGACTTTTCTGGATCACTCTACAAGAGAGAAGAATATATTTTCCACCGCTTGCTGAGACTCAGATTGGTTTCCCGTCCAATCCATGAAAATTTTGTGGTTAGAAAAGGGGTCCCTCTACAGGTTTTCTCGGGTTTGTTAGTTTTCTCCTGCCCTCATTTCTTTATTCCTCTGTAATTCACCTCATTATTACGTTTATTAATATTATCTGATGTTTACATCGTTGTTGTGACCGGCCGCATACATTTAAAGGGGCCGCCGCCGAGTGACGTCAGCGGGCGTTACCGCCCCTGGCGAGAGAAGAAGGCAACCGGTGCGAGCTGGCCAGGCCTGTCTGCGAGATAGCCAGCAGCAGTGTTAGGATTGTATCGTGGCGAGTGAATTGGCGAGAGAGTGTGGAGAGCAACTACGACGACGACCTATGCTGACGTGGAACACTCTTGTGGATATTCGACGACTTGCCTGATTTTGCGACTTCTTCTGAACTACAACAACACGGCTTCGCCTTTAGTACATTCCTCTTGTGATTTGGCACTTCAGCAATTGTACCTGGACTTGAATAAAAATCATTTTAAGAATTCTTGTCTTGATTGGATACTACAATCCTTAATGGGAATCCATGAGCTTATTAGTTAAAGAACCATTAAATCCCAATGAATGAGTACAATTAGATCGTAATTTGGAATTGAAATATATTGGCTGGTATGTGTACTTGAAAGGAAATCCCGAACATTTATTTGGCATTGTTGCAGGCAACTATCTTACGCGCTCTTCGTAACATCGATACATTGTCTCACCAATGCTTGAACAAAATTGCATTTGATTGAGTGAATATGAATGGGAATAATGGGTTGTTCAGAGAGTATTGATAACATGGAGGAAACACATTGATATCTATGCAAATTCAGAGGAAAATCAAAATAATTGTAGTGTTGGTCAAGGAGTTCTTATACAGGGGTTCAATTCCATGTTAGAAAACGACCTTTTTTTAAAACTGTTTGAAAGACATCAAGTCCTATAATATAATAGTATAGTTGTATTCGATTCAGTTGTGTTGAATTGTTGAACATTTGTCGGAAGCGCCTTCCTTCGCCACTGGGTTGCAGGTGAGAACGAGTCAAGAGTGGCGGCAGGTCCCAAGTTGTTAAGTTCCTCTTCTGCCCGGCCAAAGCGCTACCGCGCGACGTCCAACGCGCTCACGCGGAGGTCGCCGCTTTGAGGTCGGGTAGCGAGGAGGGGGCGGGGCGACGCGGGGGTCAGCGGTGGAGTGCAAAATCCGGCGGCCGACCGCCACGCCCTCTCCTCCCCTCCCCTCCCCCCGCTGCCCATTAGCTAAATAGCGGCCCTCGGTCTCCCAGTAACCGCCGCCCGCCCCCCCTTATTGCGGGCCCCGCCCCCTCCCGCGCCGCTGCATCGACCTCGCGCCGCCTCGCGCCACCTCGCCGGCCGCACCTGCGCCCACACCGCGGCCAACGAAGCGCGCAGCGCATGCAGCACAAAATGTGCTCTCGCTGCAACGCGGTTTGCAATTGTAATATTGGAATTAAAGGATAATAATGGCGAGAATGTTTATATGGACCAGCTAATAATTTACAAATAAAGAATATAAGGAAATCAGAAGAAAAATTGAATTAGCATAGAGACTCTCCTTCATTTTTCTAAATAAAAATATAAACCTCAAAATCAAAAAGATATTGATGGACTCGTGCTGCTTGCTTGTATTGCTTTATGGATCACAAACATGGCCCTTAAAAGTACTACAAATAAAATGGATGCAACGATGCCAGAGGAAAATGAAACGAAACATGTTAAACATTTCCCTCTTAGACCGGAACCGTCTACGGGAATTAGGAAAACAACCAAAATCAAGGTACAGCAAGGCAAAATGAGCAAATATCATTAGGGAGGACACAACATAAGACAATACCAATAACGATGGGCATATACTACAACAACCTGGGGCTCCTGGTATGTCTGGAAGAATGAAAGGAGACGGAGGAGAAGATGGGCAGACGAGCTAAGGAAAGCAGCTGGTCCCGCCTGGACGAGACTGGTCCAAAAGAGGACAACATGAAGACTACTGAGATACGAGCAGCAAAAATATGATTATCCCTAGTGCAACTAGTGTTTCTTATTACTACTATTTTGTTTTGCTCAGTATTTGTTTTCTTATAGTTTGTTTATTTGTATAGTTTCTTAGAGCTACTATTTTGCTATTATATAGCCTTCATGATTTTACTTTAGCGATTTTTAGTGAATATCAACCTACTGTAATCCTGTTAAATCTTTACGGAATGTTTTAGACATAATAATAATAATAATAATAATAATAATAATAATAATAATAATAATAATAATAATAATAATAATGACGGAGAATGCAAATAAAAAAATGATTACAGTAAACTCTCATTAAAAAAATAAAAAAAAAATTCATTTTAACAATTCGTGTTATCCGAGTATAATAAATGTCCATACTACCATAATTCCTTGCCAGCACAGAAGTTTTGTTTGCGTTACGGCGAAATTCGTATTAAGAGAGTTCGTGCTAACGAGAGTTTACTGTAACTGTAAATAATATTAAGTCTGAGGCACACTCGCTAGCAGAGGTTATTCGAGCACACGCGATGATTCATCATTTGAATTTTAGCTTATCTTGCTTCACAAACTGACAATTGAGTATTTCACACACATACACACATTAAACACTCTTTCCAGTATCGAAACTTATAAAGTAATTTTTCAATAATAACAAAACTAGATTAAAAAGTTTACATTATATAAAAAGAAGATACATTTTATTTTTAGAAAAGAACAATATATAGATTACAAAGATTAATTAGTTGTAAATTGTACTACACGCTCCGGCCTGCAATCTGCTGCGCTGTACGTGATTATTCTGATAACAATAACATAACGCCTATTGACACGAACTTGTAGCTATGAGATCTGAGATCAATAATAGGGAGGTTCTAAGAACAAAGGTGGATTCAAAAATATCTATGTCATTCTATCAACGGAACAACAATTCAGTCACTTCAGAGATCTACCACGTGTATAGCAGCGTTATTTATATGAGTAAATAATAACAAAATATAAGAATTTTTCGTAAGAAAATGTACGTTGTGTGCTGTAACTGTTTCAGCTGCTTGAACGTTGTACTGTAAATTAACGTGATTATAATTTAAATATAACCGTTGAGAAAGGATATATAACGTACTATAAAATATTTAGTCTTTAAAATACATAGGATGAAGAAAAATTAACTAGTAGTGCTACAGAATGTCACAGACTTTCTAGCATTAGAACTGTAGTAGTTCAGGCTACCTGTCGAATTTTGGAGGCTAACGTTGTTCACCAACAAACAGACACCGGCGGAGTGATGGAGAGATTTTTTGCCGTAAACCAATATTTTGGTATTTTTTGGTATATAGTCCCTACCAAACGTTTATTCTGAACACGCGATGTGTTACAAGAAGTAATGAACTTATTACATGAACGAGAATTATCAACTTTTTTAATATTGGGGTTCTGCAATACGAATTTTGCTGCTAAAAATGCTGTTATCGCTGCATAATTACTTTTTCTAAACTACGTATGTGGTATGCTAGAAATTTAAAGTAATAGTAACTTTAATAATTTTAGTAATGCAATTTTATATTAGAATATAAGTCATAAATTGTTAAAAATAGTTTTCCTTAATTTTATTCAGTATGCATTGTCAGGATTTGAATTATATCAAATATCAAAGATGACAAATTATAAAAAAATAGTACAAGCTTTTATAAGCGATAGCAATATAAATGTGGCATGATCGCCCTACTGAAACGAATATCGGAACATTTCGGAGGCCATGAACCGAATCGATTATTTTAACCGGTTCACACCGTTGCGGCTGACTCGTTTGTCATAACGACATTCGCCCCGCGTGGGGGCAATCGAGATGGAACGAGCTCTCCATGCAACTGTATATGCAGCAGCGGGCAGCGGGAGTGTTTGTATGCAGATTTTCCTTGCTGCAGACGATACACTTTGCTCCGCCGGCATTCAATCTCTGCTAGTGTTCATTTCTATAGTATTGGATAATCCTACAGTAAAGTAGTATCCAGAACGTTGTAAATTTTGTGAGTGCTAAGAACATCTTGAAACTTATCCTACCAATATTTACAAATAGCACATTACGAAACTATGATGTAAAAGATGGGTATCAATACAAGTGTGATAATACGGTACGAGCGAGGAACGAGCGAGTATCGTACACTTTCCCCGAGTGTACCCATTACAGCGAGTTTCATACGGTATTTTTTACGACTATTATAAGTTAAACTTTTACATTGAATTGTATCGTGGCAATTAACTTGCAGGATTTAGCCAAGGCAACCTAGCGGTCAGCTACCCCACCCTCGCATGCTGTCGGAGGTGGCTGTGGTTACCAGTCAGCCGGCGAGCGAGTACTAGAGCTAGTCAAATAGGACCAAAGTAAAATTACGATCCAATTTTACATAATATTACATGAAAATACTAATTATAAAATAAATGAAAACTGACAGGTATAATATAATATCATATGCAATTTTAATCCAACAAAATATTTGCCAGAACGATTCTTAATGTTGAATTTAACTGTCAATACGTGGTTCTCTGTGATTGATCAAGAACCTTTGTCATAAGGAAATCTCTATCGTACTGAGTATCATTATGCAACTGGTTGCAGCCAACAAATGCCAGCATTGTACAATGGGAGTAGAAAAACAATAATTTAGAAAAAACAGAAAATATGCAACGATGGTACATGCAACAAAAATGTGTGGGCGTGACCGAGCGAAACAAGTCCTTGCAGACGTTTGGCGGTGTCACGAGCGCAAACGCGGTGCGCGATGGCGAGGGCACGAGTGCGTAAAACCTGCAGTTCACTATCGCGGGAGTGCCAACGCATAACTCGCCATCATCCGAAAGAGCCTACTCGAGGGAGTGCGGGATTCTTGTACTTTCACCCTTTCCTCCCCTCTCCTGCATTGTCACTTCATACTCCTCCCCTCCCTTCTCATTGGGCGGGTTGTGAAGCGCCTCTGCTTGAGTGCCAACTATTGGTAGGACGATATCACTATGGTTAGTATAAACAGATACTGCTCTAATAAAATATTAAGATTTTCGATGATTAGACTTTCTGTAAACATTGTTCATTTCCAGCTAATAGTTAAGGTGAAGATATATTTTTCCGGTCTAACTACAAAGAAATCTCAGGAAGGAAGAAAGTCTAACTACCTAACCTAGTAAATATTTTCGGAGGGGCGAAAAAACTGTGAATACATACGTTTATGAAACTGTAGCATTACAAAATAATATAGTTATGGAATGACGAAGGATCAATACACAAGATTGTAACAGAACGAAATTGACTTGAACGAATAACCTTTAAAAATCTACGTTATAATTATCAAACAGTAAGGTTTAACTTCTTTTATTGTAGATTTGGATGTTGATGACTTTGATTCGGCGCCTTAATCTACAAATTTAAACTGAAATTGTTCATACAACCATCACTTGATATATTAATTGGACTAAATGTTTTAAAGCACGGTGTTGCAGCTATGACCATAAGCAGAGATCATTTGCACGTCACCCACATTGTACAGTACACCCTAGATTTTCAAAAACTCACAATTAAGTTTAGGGTGGTGGGCTTGGTCGGGCCGGTGATATTGATTTGGATGATTCATTTACACATCATGGACAGTCAGCTTCTCCTCTGACTGCAGTGGTCGACTGCGGAGTTCCCCGCAAGTCTCAGGACCTGCATCACATTCGTGTGTTGCGGGTTGCGTCTTGTAACCCTTCGAAACTAAGAATTACGTTAGTTTTAACCATGGCATTTTCAAGTAAAGCCGACCTGGATGGCCAAAGTGGCTAAGAGCGAGTACCGACTCAGTGCTTCGGTCCGAAGGGTCGCGGGTTCGAGTCCCGCCTTGGGCATGGCTGTTTGTCCCTTGACTTTGTGTGTGTGTTTCGGGAGGGCCTCGCGTTCTGCTGACCTAGATCAGAGGAGCCCGCAAGTGTTTGTCTAGTGTATGGTCGAATATGCGTCCCTTCGGGACGTAAAGGGCAACCGGCTGTCGTCTGGATAAAAGCCCTAGGAAAAAAATTCAAGTAAAACCCATACGATAATCCTCATAGAGTATATGTATTGCAATTATTTGGTAGATAATTCCAAAAGATAGCGTCACAAAATAGAGTAATAGTTTCTTTTTTTGTAGCTATCACAAACGGATTTTCACATAATACAGTTGGTTTAGCGTTCTCTGAATCAGAGATTACATATTTATTTTTTATTATTTTTAAGCCATACAATAAACAAGGATTTTACCAGAAGTGTTCAATGTTTTTCAACCATTTTTTTATGAGGTAAAGAAGGTGATAGGGAAAGCTCTGGTTCCCTTTCTCTAACACCATTGCAGTATTTTTAATAACATGCAGCAACAAATAACAAAATAAACGAGCAAAAAAGTTACTCAAAGACTTGTTTTGAAGGGGAAGAAGTAGATATGCGCAGTCGGTCGTGGTTCGTGGAGGTAACTGACATATTTAGGTATTCCAACTACTATCCACAACGTTATAGTAATTGGACGAACTTATATAATCTATGTATTTTAAATTTTTTCTTATTCAATCTTGTGCAACTATTACAATAGCTTTAAATCCTGGCTTCGTGTTTCCCTTTAATCATTATAAATGATTGGTCTTTATAGATCTATTATTTTTAGATATTGTGTTTGGAGAGTTTTGCCTCCAAAATTTCTTTAAAACGTTTTCTTTCACGTTTCATTTAAACACATTAGGAACTCAGCGTCTTAGTTATGCTGCGAGTCAATTTGTGCTTTTGTTATTTTGTCCATAATGCTTCTTGCCACATTTTCATTGCCGTTATTCCCCTTCTTTCGATCAGAGTTTATGACCATCCCTCTTCGTGAGTACTTTTCATTTCGACATGGCATTATTGCATTACATTGTGCCAGAAGGATCTTATTTGCATGGTTGACTATTTGCTTAGGGATTCCGAGCGGATCAAGAGCTAAAGTCGTTTGTCCCGTAAGTGTAGTGCGCATTTTTAATGTGGGCGATGGTGGTGATCTTCCCTTGCTGACTGGCTTGATCCGTCGCCAACCTACCCATCGGCTTGCGGGGATTTTCCCCAAGCTGGTATCTCCCCCGCCGAGAAAAGCTCTAAGTACCTGACTGGTCTCTTAACTTGTGTGGTAGTGTACTGCTTGTGAGTGTTAAGTATGTGTAAGTAAGGGATGACTATAGAACAAGGAAGAGGAAAGAAAGATCGCGCGTGGTTTGTTTGTTTGGGGTACTTCTTCGGCTTTCACCTGGTGGATTGAAGAAACCACATAAAACTACTAATCAGAGCCGCCAGTCGCTAGAGTTCTCCTCCAGACAAGCGGCTGACTTCGACGAAGCTGACAAGCTAGTGTCGAAAATCTCGCCTCTGTCGGGACTCCAAGCCCTAGGACCTCCCGCTCTGAGACAATGCAGAGGCAATAGTTGATGCTCTAAGCCACCTTTGCCGGTGTATTTGCTTGAGTCCTCTCTCTTCTTTGCGTGAGATATAAAATGTATGTACATCAGCACGCTGATGAGTGACACAATGCACTATTATCAGCTTTTTTGAAGGAAGGAATGAAAGAAAGAAAACTAAAAGAAAGAAAGAAATGTAGTTTTAGCAATGAGTATGTATTTACTCACAATGTTAGTAGTTAAATTAATTACAATACTGTTTATCTGTAAACAGAGTATTTGAAAAATTATACAGCTGCGTTAAAACATGAATGGATTTGAAATAACTGATGTTGGTAATAAAGTGAGACGAGAGAAAGAGACTAAGTGGAAGGGGAAAGAAGGAAAGCGAGAGAAAGGGTTTGAAGGGGAGATGAGGAGGAGGAGAGGGACGAGAGGAAGTGAGAGGGAGGGCTCGAGCACTGACGCGTCGACCGCGTCGGAAGTGACGTAGCGGCAAGCAGAGGAACAACCGGAAATTGCGCTGTCTACCTCTTCCGCGCAACATTTTATGAACAGAAATCCTTTTTGCCGTACTCTTTACCTCATAGTTTTAATACCCGACGCCCCTTTTTGCGTCGAGAAGCTTGCCAATAGAAAATTACATCTTGCGTTCGTTCAGTTTCATACCCTCGTTTCTAAAATACGGCCCCGAGAGAATATTGAAAAGAAAAGTTAAGAGTTCTTCAGCGACTCAATAGAATCTATCTTTACAGGCACTTTAGAATAAATGTTACAAACTTCCAGGAAATTAATAATAATAATAATAATAATAATAATAATAATAATAATAATAATAATAATTGTAAACAATGTGTCTGGTGTGGTTCATACCGTAAGTATGTATTTTCATTATACATTTTTCTTATCTTTAAAGCTAATATAGTCTAAAATGGGCTTTACATCTCTTTTTACAAAAAAGGTGTAATAAGTCAATATAATTTTTTTAAAATCAGAATCTCTTCACTCAAATGCCTCAATTGTGCATAAATTAAAAAAAAGAAGGGGAGATTTTACATTTATATCTAGTATACAAGACTAAGGATCATTCTGGCATAAGCCTTAAGCAATTGAGTAAACGGGAAAATATTAATCAGCAAGGCGGATTAGAGCCATGTAAAATGCTTGACGCGAGTGTATGTAGGGCTTGGTTTAGACAATAACTTACTGTCAATGAACAGGTGGCGGAAATTTCATGTAACGAGTTACATGTTACATTTGACCTTAATTGTTAAAAACCCTGATGTTCGTCAAGGCCGACAATTACTTTAATTGCGTGAGAATGTCCTCTGCCAAACAACAGTGCGTCCTAATATTCTGGGGTAAATGTAACATATGTAAGTACACTGTATGACATTTCC
Source organism: Teleogryllus oceanicus (assembly GCA_964035755.1). Lineage (NCBI taxonomy): Eukaryota > Metazoa > Arthropoda > Insecta > Orthoptera > Gryllidae > Teleogryllus > Teleogryllus oceanicus. The sequence continues at coordinate 119,154,486 of CAXIVR010000005.1, read as the reverse complement.
CACCACACGTTCCTTGGCAAAAGAGAGTCTTCGACCGTTCTACATCCTCTAGAAGTTAACGCATTTATTACGATGCACTCTGTATACAAAACTTTGGACTGATATTAGCGTGCTCACCAGTAAACGTCACTGCATCCATGTTCATCAGGTCTGCGTTTAATTCAATATGACTTCAACGAAGAGAGAAAAATACGAATTATATTCAGACAAGGTTTTTTGAATATAACCTATTACTTTGTCCAATCATTATGGATATATTTACTTTTACAATATGAGTTACAAAACGTCATTTACAAATTTCGCTGACGATTTAATAGATGCAGGTGTGAATTGAATACATATATGACGATTTTTCCTTATAAAACAATCTCTCAACTCAGTATTATATTTTAAGTAAAATGCTATATTTCCTTCTCCCACTCTTCCAGAATATATAAACGCGACAATATTTTTTTTTCATTTCTTTTACCCCTTACACCGATAGAGGCTCAATCCTCTATTGACTCCCCGCTGGATATGAACCTCGAACAGGGCCCCGTCGCCCTTGAAATGGACTTGGCAGCTACGTACACGCGGCCAAATCCACCTCGTTGTGCGGAGATCAGCGTGGAGTGGCCCCTGGTCGAGGAGGACTTAGGGGCTCCAGGGAGTGCGCTAGCGCTAAGTGCCCGCAGCCCCGCCAGGGGCGCCACGAGTGCTTCATCAAGGGCTTGCGGGAATCCCGGCCGCAGGTTGCTTGCAAAGGCTGGAATAGGCAGGCGTACCTACGCGTATGTGCGGATATGAAGCACAGTAGTTATGGTGGGAATCAGCCCAGTCAACAGCAAATAAGAAACGCAGTTGAAGTTTATAAATCGAGATGACGGGAGAGGTTTAGAGTAAGCCAAGTTTAAGAAAACATCATATAAACAAGAATTTGCATTCCTTGGAATAAATGTCGTCATCATTAGCTTCAACTCATTTGTTTGGATATTTTTCTCAACAGATGGGATACTGTTAAATTTTTAACGAACGCACACCATTCATAGTGGCAGTTTTTCTCTGTTAATGTTGTTAAATCGACATTATAACAGTATTACGAGTACATTATAACAGTTATACTGTTAAACATTATAACAGTACTACGACATTATAACAGTATAGTATTACACGAAAGCTATATTTTCGTGCCGGTATAGGTCTTAGTTATGAAACTTTGATGTAGATTATATTAATGAACATCCGAGAAACCGACGAATTGTTTAATAGTATCCAAGCCTTTTAGACTGATTGTTATCTACGTGTGTTGAAATATATAACACACCTTATTTATGTAATACTTTGAATCGTATTGTGCTACAATTAATACAGACTGACCGGTTTGTTTTATGATCCTTCATTTAAAGGCATTGTAAGGTTTCGTACCAAAGTGTCCGGAGGGAAGAAAGAGACAATGAGAGCAGAGAGGGGCCAGTGGGTCTTGGCATCTCACAAAGACCCTGGGGAGGCGCTGGCCCGATGAAGAAGGACGAGGGCACTCGGGCGCGATGAGGACGGGGGGGGGACGAGGACGGCTGCGGAGAGCGCTGGGCAATGCTCCTCTTCGCCCTCGGCATAGACTCCGCATTTACAACAATCGCCCTCACCAACCTCTCTACGGTGGATGGAGAAAATGCTTTGGCTTCTCGGAAGGGGTCCCATTTATGCGCTTCCTTGCGACGAACGAGAGCGCGCGTGCGTAATGAGGCTGCTATCAACCATGAAGGGACAATGCTCATGAACGCGTGCTCGAAAAATCCGAATCATTCATTAACAAACCTGTAAACCGAGTCTAAAAGCTATTGGTTTGGATTGCCTGTTGTATTTATTTGTATCTCTTCAGCGTCACTTTTACTCTCGAGGGTAATGGGCTTGAATCGAGGTAATGGGATATTATTACCACTACCGCAAAACCTTTTTTTGTCATCATGATAAAGAGAATGGGTTAAAGCCTTCTGACTCAGTAGTATTGAAATCGTCGTAACACCTATGAAACATTATTTCATATTATGTTGTGTTCTGGTTATTTACGTGCCTCAAAGCATCGGAGACATACAACTTATGAACTTCGAAATTTCATACAACGTTTATGATTTGTTTTATGAATACATGGCCAGCACAATCGATGCAGTTGATTGCAAGATGGAGAGATATTTCGATGATGATTGGTTACAATAATTAGAAAGAAATTTACAATCGATCATGAAAAATGTAGAAAAAAGCAAAAAAGAAGAGAGCGGATGGTGAGATGTAGCTGCTGAATCTGCCAGTGACCGAGCGAGTTGCCATCACTGAGCTCGCGGTATTTGCGAGTCTGCGCCGTCTACCTGCGAGAAGCCAACGCGCCTGAACTTTCATCACCCGAGAAGAAAGAGAGAAACCTTTTTCGTAGATGAACTGTTTGCCAGGTAAATTGTAAGTTTTTTATTTGTAATATTGTTTTTTATTCTGTCAATTCAATAGTTTCTTTTTGTGATTAAATTCTGTTCATGGTATTTTTTGTAATTAAATTTATTTGCTCATCTTCCATCCTTTCTTGGCTATTATAGTGATAATGATAGGCAAAATACGGGTAAGTTGTATTTGCGTCTTTGTAGCACCGACCACCCGCTGACTAGTCGGTCAGCTGTTCAACGGAAGGAGATTGCCTAGACTGTTTTCAGGCGTGCGGTTGTGAAATTTCATTTGATTTATTTGGTCAAAAAAAACAACAGTAAAAACTGTATGTGACGTATGGGAGAGAATATTACATGCGCACGTTTTCTTCAGTACCAGAATCCCTTCCCAACATCTTAATGATAAATAGCTGAAAGATGAATGAAAATTAAAATAATAATAATAATAATAATAATAATAATAATAAAATAATAATAATAATAATAATAATAATAATAATATTGAAAAAGTGCGAGATTAGCAACATTTGAAAAACTAGACATTTTTGTTCCCGAATTAGAGAAAGCCTATTTGCAACAGTGAACGAACTACATATTTGATTTTTCTGCATTGCTAACAAAATAGTCATCTCGGCTCTACTTCTACCACAATAAGCAAAAGGAGAGCTCAACATCTCAGAATTTGCTCAATGGATCAGGAAACTGGACAAATGATGATCAGTGTAGTCTCTAATTGTATAGAAACAGTTATGCAACAGAAAATATTTTACTTTTTGGACAAAACCTGATCGAGATGGGAGTCATTGACCCAAAAGCTGACATTACTTCTCACAGGCATATTAAGTATTTTTTTATTATACAATAAAAAATTAAACTAATCCATTATATCAGTATTTTTATAAAATTAACATTACTTTTCTTTTTGATGATCAGTGTAGTCTCTAATTGTATAGAAACAGTTATGCAACAGAAAATATTTTACTTTTTACTTAAATGTGTGTACTGAATTGAATTGTTTAATGTCATCTGGCAATGTGTTGTAAAATAACGTAGATGTATTGAATGTGGATTCCTTGTAGTGAGCTGTTGATACTGAGACATGATTAACGTGATTTCTACGACGTGTGTTGTAATTAGAAATATCAGTATTCCATGAAAATATGTTCCCACCGTGCAGTAAGTCAATTTTGACAAATATTACAGATTCGTAAATAAACATGCAAAGCAATGATATGATTTCAAGCTCAATGAAAAGAGGCTTGCATTTTTTGGGGAAGGAATTTAAAAATTCTGAATATAAATAAGAATAATTAGGGTTTAATTATGATATAGTGACTTAGTGTAGGGATCTCAGAATTTTGAAAATGTGCACACTATCCACTTTTCCCCATAGCACGTCATACGTAGTTTTTAACTGTTTTTTTACGTAAAATAAATAAATAAATAAATATACGTATATTCCATTTGACGTTTGACTACATTGAGAAACATAAACATTTTGTTATTGCATCAGCTAATTGCATATTGTTCATTTTCAGTGGAGTAAACCACTGCCGATTTGAATTGCAAAAATACATTGAAACCGTTTTCCCTTCGTTAACTATTAATTGGTTATTATGAAACCAATTTGAAATTTCTGAAATTTTACTATTTATTACTTCTTTTTTTAAATGAACAATCGCGCCATTGGCAAACAGAACTGTTCTGCCATTTTTAATTGACGAGGGGATATCCTTTACGTATCCTTCTTTCTAGGGCATATCGTTTACGTTGTTTTATATCAAGAATCAAGGTGCTTTTGGATCACCGAAGACAATTGTTTATGAGCACTCGTACATCTTGAAATACTCGAATGTGAAACCTAACTAAAAGTACGAAAGTGCGACATAGTATTAAATAAAATGTGTTACAATACACGGGCGGAAATATTACATTAGTAAATACATAAATTCTGAGAATCGCTGGGTGACCAACGACCATATGGAGGATTGCTCTTAGTTATATTCCCACAACTGAACGTTTGTGAGTCTTACAATTATTTTTCTTCAATTAATTACACTAGGCAATGTTTTCAATGTTACTTCTGGCTCTAGTTCACTGTTACACTGCACTGTACTCTTGTAAAAAACTAATTACACTACTATTCTTTGTTTTTATTTTCTCCGTCTTACACTTTCACTGTTATATCTGCTCTTTTAACATATACTTTTGCACTATCTTCATCTTACTTTGTGTTTATTTGATTTCCTTTTTACTATGTTTCACATCCAATTTGCCCTAGATATTCCGTTTTGAAGCACTAGCGTTTCTATACACTCGTTCAAGGACTTCCATTCTTCACGGTTTCGCGCTATCCGATCACAGATTGCCTGCATTCTCCTTTACCTCTTCGGCTCATCTTCTTGGTCTTCCTTGTTTCTTTCTAATTCTCGGGTCCCATAGCGTTGCAATGTTGGCCCTACGGTTCATTCGGTGGTACTACATGACCTGCCCGATTCCATTGAATTGTTGAGCAGCGTATGTAACGTATCTCCTTGTAATCTCTGAATTCCTTATGCGATCTTTGAGTGTTACTAGTAGTATTTTTATTTTCATTTTCTTTCTCATCTCAATCACCTTCTTCGCTTCGCCTGTTCTCTTGCGTTCCCTTCCTTCTTGCTCATCGACTCCTTTCTTCTCTAAGGTACGCGTTCCTTTTCCGCCATTTATTTAATTTTGCTTCCTTTCGTTGTAGTTTATGTTTTGCGTCATTTTCTATAGCTGCATGCATGCTTTCCTCTTTGGGTTGGCATTGATGTCGTCATTTTCTATAGCTGCATGCATGCTTTCCTCTTTGGGTTGGCATTGATGTCATTTTTGACAGCTGTTTTATTAGTATTTTTCTGGGGAAATGTAATTTTGCTTTGTGTATTGAATTACACGTGTGTGTGACTGTCATTAATTTAAATATAATCAGTCTCCTGAATTCAATAAATGTGTTTAAAATTATTTATTTAACTACTAACCCTGAGCGTTAACCGCTTGTTTTACCAGAAACATTTTATACAAAAATCAGCACTCAGAGTATTTGATGAAGAGTGATTCATTTGCAGCCATCACTGCTACTATTATTAGATTAAGCATCATGAGTACGAGATCAAAAACTGAAATGTATTATCATCATACTACGTAATAGTTTAGACTGGCACCGGGAGCGATAGCTCAGTGCATCAACTGATGTCACTGCAGCGCCTCTGACCGGGAGGTCCTAGGTTCGAGTCCTGACGGTGGAAGGATTTTCGACACTAGCTTTTCAGCTAGGTCGAATTCAGTCGCAGTCTGGAGGAGAAGTCCAGCGGCCGACTGCTCTGATCGGTAGTTTTCCGTGGTTTCTCCGATCAACACCAGGCGAATGTCGGAGCAGTACCCTATCAAACGGGCCACGGACCGCGCGCGATCTGTCCTTCCTCTTCCTTGTCCTATCCTCTTGTTGTGAGTCTCTGTATATATCTTGCACACACGCACATACACTTACACTAACATGCACTACCTAGCACATATCGCGGAGACCGGTCGGGAGCTAAGAGCTTGTGCCGGCTGGGTGGCCCGCTGGTGGAGAGTCCTGGTTGGGGAAACCCCACTAGCCGACGGTAGGTCGGCACCGGATCTCGCCATCCAGCGGGGGAAGATCACAGCCACCTCCCGAGAAAAAGCATGCACTACACTAACGGGACTAATGACCAAAGCAGTTGATGCGCCCGGAAACACGAAAAAGTCAATCAATCAAATATCTAGTCATCAAAATCTGTGCGAGCGGGTGATTATTGAGAGGAGGTCAGGGGTGAGGGAAGTCTCTTCGCGGAGGCGAGTGCGGTGACCTCCCCTCCCCCTGCACACGCTGCGATTAGCCGGGCTTCACGCCGCCGCGTCAGCCCAAATCGATAGAACATCGAGGGCAGTTTGTCTTCCGGCGCCCCTGCAGGGCACCGCTCGCCAACTGCTACGCCGGCGTCGACGCTGAACCTACTTCGCCTTCTTCCCCTCCGTGGCCCCCCGTCCCGCCCCCCGCCCTTCAGGGCATTCAGCGGCTGCTCCGCACCCACCCAACCGCCCTCGCGTCGTGGTTCTCTGGACGAAGGACCAGCTCAGCGGCCCCGGCTCTTGCTGCTCACTGCCTTTCACCGTCCCGCTGCCTACTTGCAGAGCGCTTTATCCGCACTTCTCATTCGTATGCTATACGAAATATGAACTCTTCAGTGGTTGCGCTCAAAGGTGGAGTGGTTAAGTGGATTATTATTGTAATCCATTTAAAAAAATTCGTTTTAACAATATTTTACCAACAAAGCGTCTTTTAGTTCAAATATGGACAAGTAATGGCATCTAATTGAACTGAACAGTTACGAATTACTGTTACGAACATTTACGAACTCACTGAACAGTTACGAATTACTAAATAATTTATTACAACTTGGATATGTTACAAATTCTAAGAAATGTTACACACAAATGCATGTATTATCCTTATGCCTCAAATACATATGAGTAGATATTTGTGTTTAAAATCTTACGCTCTATATGTGTTATCACTTCTTATAATTTGCTTACAGTTTAAATAAAGTAGTTTGAAAAAACTGTTTAAACTCCTGACGCCATCAGATGATCAGCTCACAGAGATTTTTTGATACCCCTACTGAACACAATCTGCGTGGCGATGTAGAGTACTCTTTTTATTTATTTATTTATTTATTTTTTATTTATTTATTTATTTATTATTTATTATTTATTATTTATTTATTTATTTATTTATTTTATTTATTTTTTTTTATTTATTTATTTATTTATTTATTTATTTTTTATTTATTTATTTTTTTTTATTTTTTTATTTATTTATTTATTTATTTATTTTTTATTTATTTTTTTATTTATTTATTTATTTATTTATTTATTTATTTATTTATTTATTTTTTATTTATTTATTTATTTATTTATTTATTTATTTTACGTCAAAAAAACAGTTAAAAACTGCGTATGACGTCCTATGGGGAAAAGTGAATTGTGTGCACATTTTCAAAATTCTGTGATCCCTACACCAAGTCATATACTACATAAATTTTGAATTTTGAAAGGGAGAAAAAAAACAAAAACTCCCTTGTAGTAAAATCTATTTTCAAAATAAATAAGCAAAATAAATAATTGATTCGCGAACGTTCACAGAGACAACAATGTGCCACATTGCCCTTTGGTGATTCCGCTGAACCCTCGGACCCTTCTCGTATTCCTAGTAGACGTCTCGCGCGTGTTCTTATTGCAGTCGGCACTGATTTCTCTCAATATTCCATTTCATTTCTGGATTGTAAAGGCAGCGAGATCCTTTAGAATTCACTTCTGTCAACTTTTCTCCACTCTGTACTTGCAACAACTTCAGAGATCGATTGCAGCGATATTCTTGATGCCGGTTAGGTCAGAAACTTGACTGTGAGTATCGCGTGGATTACTATTGTAATCCAAGCTGTTTCCCGACGCTAATCGCTGGTGCAGAAGTTATCACCTAAGTCATATTTCCCTATAATTAGATAGCTGGAGCTTTCTAAGAAAGTACTACAAGTCCAGTCAAAAGTTTGTAACTCTTGAGTAAACATGAATGAATACAACTGGATTACAATAGTAATCCACGCGTACAACTGAAGGGTTATGAATTACCTACGAACAACATTATACTCAAATCATAGATAAAACTTCATTGTGGGTAATTGAGAAAGGAGACGAAACTGGTTATACGCACCGAGAGGAAAAGGTAGAATTAAAAATTGCCGCAAAAAGGTAAAAGATATGTACACCCTTTTCTTGATGAAATGATAAAAATTGTAAAAGAAAATATGCCAGAAAGGGAGAGAACTTGCTGAAGCCTTCTTTAGGCGTAATGATGATTAAAAAATGGTGTTTCAATAAAAGTAAATAAAGTATCAATGTTTACCATTTCAACATGTTCTTTAATTTCTTATTTCTGATACTCACATCATCGGAGTGTACCAGAGCTTTGTTTGTCTGCTCAGAGATAAACATTTCTCCACAAACCCGTGTTCCGCAGCCTGGGCCCGCGTCCAAAGCAAAAACATGTAGCTGTTAGCAGTCTGGTGGCGCGCTTTGCATGAAACAGATGGCTTTTACCGTGTCTGCTTCGCCCTCGAAATTTCGCCGTCCGCAGGTGAGATTTCATCTTTCTCCCTTTTACAATCTCTCCATATCTGCCGCAGAAAAAAAGTAAATATAACCACAGGATATAGAACCTATTTCCTTTAGAATGAGTTGTTTCGCCTTGAATCTCAGTCGCTATAGATTCCAGGCACGTCGGTAGTTCTATTACTAAGATATGATTCCAAGTCCTTTTGCTTTCACCGATTTAACTGTATCATTCCGAATTCAAAATGCATTCGTCATTTAAATTTTGAATAAATGTTGCACATCTGTGGTTGTCCAAACATCAGTTTTACCACTGAGAAAAATGGTTTTTGAGAATAGATTCACTACCAGTGGTCATTATATATATTGTAACATACCAATATGTGGGACATTGTATTGCGTGACATTTATTGTAAACAGGGTGAATTGTAAGGATAGACATATGTAAATATGGCAGCCTAGCAAAGGTAGACGAGTTGTCGTCAAGGTCAACAGACTTCATTGCTTTGAACCACGGGGCGCGGCTAGTTGAATTTGTAAGTAATTTAGGGATTGGATAGGCATAGGATGACAATGTATTTCGACGGAAGTGGGTCGAATTTTTTCTGAAAAGAAACAGTAGAAATATGGACTGAGTTTTGAAGGGCTGAAAGAGGGGAATATGGATGCATTCCGACTTATGCCGTGTCTGTGCGGAACGTGTAATTTGTAATGTGCGGAAATTGGAACTTGGAAATATTTCGAGTGCAACAGCTAGAATTAAAACTGTGATCTTAGGTGAATTTGCCGCAACAGGACTGGGAGTATTTGAAGCAGATAATAGTTTACTGAACTTTAATATTTTAAGCATAGCGTAGAAAGAACTGGGAACTTTTAAAAGGCAAATTAATTAATACTCATCAACTTATGAGGCGGTGAGGATCAGTGACTTGAGTACACTTGTGCCAGAACGGAAGTAAAAAAGATGGTATTTGGACCTGGAGCCATCGACACCGGAAAAAATGAAAATGGTTCTACGCGGCGACATCGGCCAAGACCGCGAAGACGGGTACGAGTAAAGGTTTGAAACGGTATACCAAATAGTTTGAAAATTTCGGAAATTAATAAACTTACAAGTTTCTGTGAATAGAAAAGATGATTTTCATTTAGCCAATTCCAGCAAATGAGTAGCTAGAAATGTATATTTGCTTTTCAGATTCCTCGGCCACTCTGTACAGATGGCAGATGGAATAATCGGCTATTAGTAGTCAATAGCGATTATTTCTTATAAGACCCATCGACCCAGTTAGCCGGATATTAATTTATTGGAAATAGCAGTTGAAGATTAATTTTAAGAATAGAATTAACGTAATCTTTTCCTGGCGCCCATATTCTTATATAAATACACGGGAGACAAACGGTTTTAAACTGCGTAGAACTGAGAGTGCGGTGGTGGGAGGTAGGCGTGGTCGGGGTAGTTCGGCTCTACACAAGACACCATTTCATTTACTCCGTCGCTATGGAACAGTGGGACATTCAACGTTGATTGTTTGTCTATGACACTTTCTTGAGCAATGGTGAGTCTATTACGTACGCAGCGATTGTTTGGGTCATGTTCAATGTTGGTAGACATGGAGCTGTTCCTAGCCCTAACACAATCCTCACATGGGTGAACAATTTCAGATCGACTAGAAACAATGGATAAGAAGCATCCTGGTCAGAAACGTAGTGTAACGACACCAGAAAATGTTGAAAGGGTAAGGGAAGCGGTAGTCAGAAGCCAGGACGTCAGCTAGACGTATACTATGAATAATTAGACGAATTTTAAAAATTAAATTCCATCAATTTGTTAAAGTAAATATGTTCAAAGTTCATGAATTGTATCAAAACCAATTTTTTTTTTAGAAAGAGTACATAAGGGAAAAATCAGATTGAAACATTTCATTCAAATCAACTGATTGGAAATTGAATTTGTTGTGTTAATACAGTTTGTATAACATTTTAGTTATTTATTCCCATTACTTTAACTTGAAAATGTTTTGTTGAGACTTTCTGGCTTATTTTTAATCTATACATAGATTTATAACTATCAACATATCTGTCAATGAAAAATGAGCATTTTTTCTTTTAGTTTCATTTGGGTCGAATTATAACATAAATTATTCCTAGAAATACAGCTTTTATTAGGTTCGAAATTTCATGTAAAATAAATAAATTAACTGTCTTAGAAAATGTTAACATATAATTAAATAAATACATATCAACCTGTATTAAGTCATTGCTATCTCAAGAACGGTCTTACAGTTCCATTAAACAAGCACCAGAAATAATTTAGTACTGAACCGACCACTTACTTGTGTTATCACTTTTAAACAATGTATAACGGCGGGTGACCTCTACAGCATACGCTAATGGCGTATTCCAAGAAATATTTGAAAATAATCTCTTTAAATAAAAAATATATTCCTTGAATTTGAAAAAACAATTTTTTTATTATATCATTGCAAGTATGCAAGAAATGAAATTATGAGAACAAAAAACTCAGAAATTATTAACAACCTAACGTCCATTCAACTATAGCAAAATCTAAAGATAAATATCCTATATTACCAATAATTGTTAGTATCCTTTATGTTCTTTCACATTTTTTCACGAATTTTCACATTTTTTAAAAAGTAACTTGATGTCACTATGTTATTCACGAATCTTATCAAACGTCTTCGTGGCCACAATATTGTCCACACTATCCGTTCATAGGATCCCTTTGCTTCTGTCATCCATTACCTATAAAATTTCTCTCCGAATGCTTTTAAATTATTCATTCACGCCATGTGCATGTAGCACTCTTATGCCATAACCAGAGCTCACGATTTTTAAGCTCTCAGTGAGCGACTCACTTTCGAAATGCTTGTTTAATTTCTTCTCTCGATCTGTATATTTAATACCATCTATTGAAATTGTCCGCCACCTATACACTCCTGGCCACGTCTTCATTTGTCACCCGAAACCAATGCCACCATCACAATCTTAAACAATCTTCATGGTTCCCAGCCTGCTTGTCGAATAAATCTGGCATTTCTTGTATTTGTCACAATATTATGAACAATAAATAACACTTTCTTTTATTCTTTATGTAATTCGAACCTAGAAAAGAACCAGATTGCCACGACGGTAATATGTTGAATAGCTAGACTCATCAACATTTCTCGTTCATCTGAGCTGGCACTTAATTTCCACAAGGCGAACGAAGTTTTCTTTCTGGAACTCGTTTTCCAAGAATTTCGAAGTAAGTTTGCAAATTTTTATTTTTCACCTCGTTGTTTTTTAACTTTCTTTTTCTTTCTTCTAATCTATGGCGAGCTCTTGGTGGTGATATTCATCAACCGTAAAAGTTTGGGAATTATTAGGTGCAGTATGGTCTTCAAAGTTAAGTCGATCAGTCGCAATATGGGTTATATATTCAGTCTCAGTCTCGAATTAGAACTTGATCTGCTGGATTTGCTGGTGGTTAATGGTGGATAGAGAGAAGAAACCACTACCATAAATAGTCTTGATTATTCAGAAAGAAGCAACAAATCTAATTCCTATAATTTTATATGGAGAAAAATAGTTTTTTTCCTTAAATTTGCCCTTAAATATGCTTGAACAAGGAATATGACTGCCAACATCCTTAATATCTTCTATTAAAATACATCCTCGTTTAGTTTTCTGAAACAATGCAAATATAAAAGTACTCTCAATAGCCATCAAGGGTGAACCATCTCAAAAACAATAACTTAGAAATTCAACTACCAAATATTGTTGCAAACCCTTAATCTGGAAGAAATTTATATTCTAACAAGACATTATGGAACTTTGTACAAAATGCATTTGTTGTGCTTTCTTAAGAAATATTAGAATTAAAGGACATTGCAACAAAACGGATGGAATTAGAAATGTCAAAAGTATTTCTTCGGAACCGACGTTTTATCAACGAAACTGTTGCTACTCGAAATAAAACAGTTTTGTACTACCAAAGAACATGCACTCTGCACGATTTTCTCATATAAGCTTAACAACGCAACCGTTTTATAAGGGGCCATGAACTTATTCCACAGAAGATTCTTGAAGTACCGTCTATAAGAAATATTGATACATTGTTTTTTTCTGGTTCATGTAACTTCGTTTGTAGAACCTAATAAACGATTAAAAAGGGGGTTTTTTAAAAAATTAAAGTAAAGCCCTGATAAGAGGCTGATAAGTGACAAAAGCCCTGATAATTCGATAAAGGGCCGAAACGTTTGTAATGTTTTATGTAAATTGTTTGGCTTATTATTGATTGGACGAAAAGAAACATCTTAATATTGAATTTATAATATTTTTCAGACAAATCGGTTGTCTACTTGTGCAAATGTTCGGTCCATTTACTCGTGCGTCTGACCCACAAAGCGAAGGTACTGGGGAAGGGGGGAGGCCGTATCACGGCTGGCGACTCCTTGCCCGCCCTCTGGATATTCATGAGGCGGCGTGCTGCCGGCAGTTGTTCGCTGGTCACGTGACGCCGTGTCCGGCTCCACCCTCGGCGACCGCAGCGACCGTGAGGGGGGGGGGGCGAGTCGGGGAGTGGGCGGAGCACGAGTTCCTTTCCGCTCCGTCGGCCTCGGAGGCTGCGCCCCCAACTCTGGCGGAAGCACCGGCGGTGGCGCCCGCCAAGGCAGCGGAGCATCTGGGCAAACTTCGCCCGCCTCTTCCGCCCCGCCCCCTCCAGCCCCATCCAGCCCCTCCTGCCCCACCCGGCCCCTTAAGACCTGCCCCCTCCAACCCCTCCCTTCCCCTTCCAGCCCCTCCCCCCCCAAGCCCCCTCCGCCCCCTGCTGCCCCTCCTCATCCCCTCAAGCCCCTCCCCGCTCCCTCCAGCACTGCCCCGCCCCCAGCCCCTGCTTGCCCCTCCAGCCCCTCCCACACCCTCAGCCCCTCCCGCTCCCTCCAGCACCGCCCCGCCCCCCAGCCCCTGCTCACCCCCTCCAGCTCCTTCCCGCCCCCTCCAGCCCCTCCCCGCCCCCTCCAGCACCGCCCGCCCTCGCCCCCCCCGCCCCCTCCAGCCCCTCCCCGCCCCCCTTCAGACTCTCTCCGCGCCCTCCTGCCCCTACTACCCCCTCCCGCCGTTACCCGCTCTCTCTAGACCCGCCCCATCCCTTTCAGCGCCGCCCCACCTCCTCCAAGCCCGCCCCACCTTCTCCAGTTTCGCCCCGCCCCGTCCCGGTGATCCCAGATTGTACATAGGCGAACTTCACATTACCCCAAGAGCGGCATTCGCTGGCATACTTTGAAAGTGAGGTTGGGAAAGGTCATTTATGAAGAGGTCATAGAAAAAGTATTGAGAAAATTGTGAAGACATTTCCATTACACTTCCAATTAACTAATACAATATACATTTTTGCGTTGCAATTAAGTTCCTTGAGCGATAAACATATTGTTGTAAAATTCCTCAAATCTTCTGCAATGGAATAAGGCTTCAAACATAGATAAAACAATGCAAGGCGTACAATAAAACTCTAATAGTAGACAGTAACTGCAGCAGTGATAAAAATGTATCTTTGATCCATAACAATGTCAGCATAGTTGGAATGATTTTTTATGAAAAAGGGAAATATATTAACCTGACGCTTGATTAAATAAATTTGTGCAAACATGTAACAAACGTCTAAGTTACCCCACCAAACTGAGTATCTATTTGGGCTTTTTTATTAACTGCTTGTGGGCAGCACACAGGAATGTATTGGATGTGCGAACAAGTATTTCTTTCAGTGAGGCAAGGAAAAGTCGCAGCATGCTGTCTTTTAACAGGTGCCCGTACACTTATAAGTAAACAAATTCTGATCATCAATATAAATAAGTCATGTATGATTTAAAATTCTGTTTAAAAGATGGGTTCACGAGTTCCTTTGTAGCACCTGTGTGGAACCATGATTTACTCTAGCTTCTGTGTAGCAGCATGCGTTTGTGAGTTTGGAACAATTTTGCTGTACAGTTAAACTGCGTCCCCAAAAGGTAACCGGCATAATTTCTGGCAAAGGAACAAATCGTAATTAATCTGTTCTGAATTCCAAATAAATAAGATATCCTGATTTTATACATTTATACTATACTTATTTCTCTTTGATGAAGATGAATTAATACTCTATTATCTTTATAACACATTATTTATTATATTTATTAAAATTAGACATTAAATGGCGTTCGTATAAATGAATATTTTAGCAATGAAAGCATATCTAATAAATCTACCTTTGTATCTGTACCCAGACAACCTGACTGGCTCATGACTAACACGATAATTCGTAAACGTCAGATTCAAATGTCACGTCAGCTCTAAATGACACATCAGATCCAAATGACACGTCAGATCAAATGACACGTCACTCCAAATGACACGTCAGCTCCAAATGACACGTCAGCTCCAAATGACACGTCAGCTCCAAATGACACGTCAGCTCCAAATGACACGTCAGCTCCAAATGACACGTCAGCTCCAAATGACACGTCAGCTCCAAATGACACGTCAGCTCCAAATGACACGTCAGCTCCAAATGACACGTCAGCTCCAAATGACACGTCAGCTCCAAATGACACGTCAGCTTCATATGACACGTCAGCTCCAAATGACACGTCAGCTCCAAATGACACGTCAGCTCCAAATGACACGTCAGCTCCAAATGACACGTCAGCTCCAAATGACACGTCAGCTCCAAATGACACGTCAGCTGGTGAAGAGATCGCGCCTCGCGAGTACAGAGCATTGCCTCTCCATCTTCACATGGACCTCCGTCACAGGGATCCCAAGGCGAGGTCATCGCTGCCACAAGTGCAACGCGCACGCTTTCCGAGTAGCTGTGCGCACCCGACCGTTTTAGTCTGTTGCCAATACAGGTTTAATTGTGAACATTCACACGAGTGGCACTTTCTTGCTTGTGGTACACTTAAAACTCCTTCACATGAAGACACTCAGCAGCGCTTCAAAGTGGCGCTGCTTTTACCAAAGTATAGGTTTAAATGGAAGCATTCGCACGAGCGTAGTGGCGGTTAGAGACGAACTCTCGTCACCAGAGAGATCGGTCAGGAGCTTGGACCTGGTCCCGGCTGGGCGGTGCCCGCTGGTGGAGAGTCCAGGTTAGGAAGAAACTCCACTAACCGACGGTAGGTCGGCGCCGGATCTCGCCATCCAGCGGGGAAGATCACCGCCATCTCCCGAGAAAAATGCATGCACTACACTAACGGGACTAATGACCAGAGCAGTTGACGTGCCCGGAAACACGAAAAAACCAATCAATCAATTAATCTCGTCACCGGAAGCGCTCTTCGCTACTGGCAGCACAACAAAGTCTGAAGGTGGCTCTTTACCCCAGACTGAAGACAAATCGTTAAATTTCCTGTTGTTCAAATTTTATGCTGTTTTAATCTATTTTAAATGATTCAACTTTTTCTTCATATGTCAATAGTTTTTCAGAAAAGGTTTTTTTCGGAAGCTCGTGTGAACTGTCAAACCCTTAGTGAATGAAGTTCAGATGCATTTTCACGAATGGGAAATTTTCATCACTTTCATGCATGTCAAGCTCATAAATCATAAACTTTTAAAGAAAATAACATTTTCTTTTTGCGACATGTAGTTCATGATTTTTTGCTTTAGAGAGTAAACTGTAATAGTTAATTTGTTACAAAAAGTTTGAGTTTTATGAACTGAAATTACCAGAATAAATTTCTAAACGATTATTTTTTCTCAAATGAAATCCTGACTCTTTTATTTTCGTAGAACCTTTACCAATCTAGTTCATTCGCTAGAATATTCAATTGTGATTCATTTAAAAAAAACAATCAATTTTTTGTAGTTATGATGTTTGAAGTAAAACTGCTTTTTCCTTTTTAAAAAAATTTTTATCTCTAAAGGTAAAAAGAAGTCAAATGTACAAGGAAAAACAAAATAGTCTCAAAATTCTAGATTTTTTTCTCAGGTAAACTGCTCCTTTAAAAGGAAACCATCACGCTAGATTATTGGGACGTGGCAATGAGCCTAGCGTTAACATGACTGCCTTGCAGTCGCTGTTGTCCTCAGCGGTATGATTCACTAACCGTCTTCTAGGAAAACGTACAGACTTTGGTAGAGCGGATCACGTGCACAAAATTGAGTGAAGAATATAGGAAACGGATGTCGGGGAATTTTCTTTTACAAACCGAACTATCAAAGGCTGGAAGAGTTTGCCTGCGACAATCTTATAACTCTTTCCCCCAAGCTTGAGTCAGTTTAAAAATAAATTAGTTTTCTAGCTAATTATGTATATTTTAGGTCACTGTTTGGTGTTCACTGTTAAATTTCTACTGTATTTCCTAGTATGTAAGCTGTTTAATTATGACTATTGTATTTGTATTGTTATTATTATTATTTTATTACTATTTATGTAGTGCAGTGCAGTGTTGTGTTACGAAGTGGAGGGAAAGCAATGCGGAAGAAATGCATATAGTTAAGTGTAGTGCAGGTCAGTGAAGTGGAGTGAGTGGAGTAAGGCTTACGCGGTGATATAATGTACTATTTATTATTAATTATTGTTTTTTAATTAACTAGATTTTTTTGTAATTTATTGTTAGCCAATGTAAGCTTAATGCATGTAAAGCTAAGATATTGTGCCCCCCATTTACATCACTTAAGGGGAGAATGAAAAATAAATCTAAACTAATTTCATGTCCTCCTAGTCTAATTTCTCTCCCACCCATGGGCGGGCGTCGGTGTATGTCTTCACATACACCCGACGGCTCCACCGTTTCCCAGTGACGCTTCCAAGAGGCTCCTAGGTTTGAAGGTGGCCTTGGAATCCTGGCGGAGGAGGGGGGAGGGGGTGACCGAGGCGAGAACAACGACGCCCTCACGTCCGCGCCGGGTGACGCGGAGGAATCCATATCCGATGGCGGCGTTTGATTCCGTCGGAAGCGCCCGAGAAAGGAACGGCGACCGGGCGCCTCCGCCGGAATGAAAAAGAATCGAGGCAAAAACCGCGCCGCGCCGCCGCGCCGGCAACGGAGGTGGCGAGGTGCTGCGCAAGCAAATGGATTCTCCGCTGATTTATCGCGTTCGCCGCCCTCCCCCCCTCCACACCCTCTCTCTTCCCTCGCCCCTCCCCACCGCCGCAGCTCCACCTTCCCGTTTCCCCCACGGCTCTCGTAGAGGGTGGGGAGTGGGAAGGGTTCACTGATCGTTTCTTTCACACTAGGTCTCTTTTGGAAATTGATTGAATTTTCTAATTTATCTCTGAGGCAATTCTCATACATTTTTTCAAGTATTTTTGGACCTCTTTCCAGTGTGTGTTTTTATCCATAAATAACGAACTTCTAAAGATATTTTATTTCTCGTGGCTCTGTTCGAAACAAGTGAATATGAAAGGGTTATATATGTCTGTTATTTTCGCGAAAAGCGTTTTGAAGGACTTGCTGTTAATAACTGCATTTTATGGAGAAATCCATATCAATAAAATTTTACATTGAAGTAAAAATAGTAAAAATGTCGTTGACAAAGTGCGACTAAGGGACCCAGAGGAAGAGTTGGCCAAACGGAGGATGACAAATCTGACATACAGAGAGGGAGAGAGTGCGAGAGAAAGAAAGAGAGAGAGGGGTCTGACAAAGAGAGAACCAGAGAGGGAGAGAGAGATAGGGAGAAAGGGAGAGAGAGGGAGGGAGGGAGAGAGAGGAGAGAGGGAGAGAGAGAGAGAGAGAGAGAGGAAACTTCTCCTAGTTCTACATCATCACGGTTATTTTCTCTACATGAATTATAACTTGGTTTGTCAGGTGACTGCAAGTTAATTGATAAATGGCGCTAGTCTTGATAGAAAATACTGGAAGGAAATAGATCGTTTAATAAGATGTAGTTTGTTAGCAGCGAAAGTAAATCCACGGATATTTTCCTTCCCTTTAGCAGCCACCACTGACGGCGCTGCCCCCTTCTCTGACCACCTCCCCTCCCTCCGATCGCCTCCCCCTCCACTCGCGCGTCCTCATCGAGAGGAAGGTCGCCCCGGAGGCCGCGAGGGGCGGAGTTCATCATTACGCGCTCAGGCGGCGCCCCCCTCCCGAGGGGAAGAGGAGGCGAGGGCGCAGCGCGTCAGCTCCGAGGGCGGAACGCGCGAAAATGAGAAGCGAGATTCCAGGCGCCTCGCAGCCCCGAAGACGCGTGGCCCTGAAATGAAAGAAAGGGATGATGCCTTAATAATTAGGAAGAAGCCTAATTAAGACGCCGAAGCTTCGATGTAATTGGGGAAATCCTCGTGAGAGGAGTCAACAGTTGGTGAGGAGAATTTCTGACCGATGTGGCTCAGGGCATGCATGTCACTGCGGAGCGTCTGACTGGAAGGTTCTAGAGTTAGTGTCTTGTCGGTGGTATGATTTTCCGACTCCATCTATAGCTTAATCAAAGTCAGCCAGTGTTAAGGGAAGAATTTTAGCGGCCGACTGCTCTGATCGGTAGTTTTCCGTGGTTTCTCCGATCAGCGCCAGGCGAATGCCGGAGCAGTACCCTACCAAACGGACCACGGATTCCACGCGATCATTCCTTTATCTTCCTTGTTCTAGGCTAACACCTTACTTACTCAACCCTTTATGCACTACGCTACCACACACTCCGGGAGATCAGTCGAGAGCTTATAGCTTGTCCCGGCTGAAGCGGTTCCCCACTGATTGGAGAAACCTTGGTAGGGAACATCCGCAAGCCGGACGGGTAGGGCGCCGGATGTCACCATCCAGCGAGAGAAGATCACCGCCACCTCTAGCGATAAAAACATTTAAAACACAATGACCTTAGCAATTTAAGTGCCTGGAATCTAATAAAATGATCAGATAAGACATCAATCAGTTGATTGACTTCCCTACGTGCCACGGCCCAAGTCCTGCCACCCTACCACCTCTCGCTGCCTTCCGCGTGGATGCCTTGCACACGTAATATCCACTTGCATTGCACTAAACAAAATGCATTAAACAGTAAGTAAACAAGATAATTATTTATGATAGAATATAAAACTACCTATATGTCGGCAAATAGGAAAAGTGATTAAGCAATGCGCTACGTACTTACGCTCGTGACGTAATCTTATCAGCAAAATATGATTTGCGTGATGGACCCATTTTAGACAGCCTGACTGAATTTCATTTTATTTTAATTCAATTATATCAAGTATTAAATTGTGTACTATTATGTTAACATCAGTAGTAGCTGACGCAAGTAAAGAAAATACGATATTTGGTTTTCTATGTTGTGGTCATGCTGTTTTAACTGCACATTGTAGCAGTCACAGTTTTAACATTAGTATTAAAAATTGAATTTTTAACACTCCTTGTATGTCCTAAAAGTAAACGCTGTTGCTAGTGTCAGGCCAATAATACATATTTCTCTTTAGAGGATGAATTTTGAAAAAATCTTATACATCGTAATAGTATCATTCTCCCAAATTTCTCTATTTTAGCATCAGTACATTGTAATCAATGCCAGTCAATTCGATGTGAAACTCGTATTAAAAGAATAAATGAATTCATATGCTCAAATTTATTCTTACACGTTTTCACTCTCAATAATTCAGCTAATAAACCGACGCTCATCAAAAAAGATGAAAAGTGTCAGACGGTAGGGTTTATGTGAAGGTTCTAATAGGAGTTCAGACCGGACTTAAGGATTGGCTGGTCCTGATGAAGAAGGTATCGCGAATTTCTAGTTACATTGCCAGTCACGTCCCCGTTCCCATCGCTGCCACCGCTGACTCTTCGTCGCGAGAAGCCACAAAATGCGCCACGTCTGCTCGGGTGTAAATCTCCCTTAGGAGACTCTTATCGCGACATTTTTATAAACAGCGCGACCTATAAACCGGGTGCAGCTGGAGGAATAAAAGCGCTCGCCCACACGTTTCTCTGGAAACTTTACAGACTCCCCGCCCCCCGATATGGAGGAAAGCGTCTGTACGTCTTTCCCTGAGTTTACTTCCTCCCGTCGTCTTAAATATGCCGCACGTTGGAGCGATAACGGTTTCAAAGCGATATTTTTAGAGATTCTTTAAATACAAACCCTATTTGGGAACTAAAATACGGTTCAGGGGCTCAGTATACTAGAATTTTTGAATACAGAATATGAGGGAGAGATAGAAGGAGACCACGATAGCTAAAGTGAGAGGAAATTAGATGGAAAGTTAATGCGAGTCGTAGCAAGTCACTACCGTTGGCACTGCTTCTGAGAGTATGGACTAGTAAGAGAAAGAGATTCAGGGAGCATTTTTAATTATCTCCCTTCGTGGCAGTGATCAGTGTTAAAAGGTTCAGTGGGAAGGAGCAAGTTGATGGTGGAGATGTGAAATAATTTATGGCGCTTGTAATGAAGCAAAATAGAATCATAAAAAATGAAAAATCTAAAACAAAGAAAATAAAAAAGGTTGAGGAAAGTGCGCCCTGCAGTCTCTGTGAGAAGTTTCAGTCCGCAAACTCGAAGTGATGGTGATGGCGGCGGCGGCAGAGGTGGCGGTGGTGGTGATGGTGGTGGTGGTGACAGTAGTGGTTGTGACATTATGACTTGAGAAGTAGTGGGAGACGCGGGGGAGTGTGCACTGATTGGATTGGCCGAGATGCCGGAAACTGAAGGTCGTGCTCGTTTTTTTTGTAGTGCCGCAGGGATTTCCCTCATAACTTTTTCCTATCTCTGTTTTGTCTGCGCAGACCTACATTAAGCAATTTTACATACACGCTATGCCATATACACTGGATGCGTGAAGTAAAATTTATAATACACAAGATACATTTCCCCGATGATATTTCGCTTTTGTCTGATATCTTCTTTCAACAATAATATTCATTTTAGGTCCCTTTACAATTATTGAAGATCATCGCGAACTCTGTTATATTAAGAATTACTAACATTTATACAATCGATATACTACACATAAAATGCAACAGACATGCTCAAAGAATGATAATTTACAATAATTTTTCACATTTTTTAAAATAAATTTGTTAAACCAGTTAAGTTTTAAATTTTGTATCATTTTTTACAGACATCAATTAAATTAAATTTTTATATATGCTTTTTTAGTGCAAAAACGTTTTATTGTATTTTCATCATTTGACTAATGTAGGATAAAGTGACTAGTTTACAGCAGTTTTACACATTTTGAACAGGTGACCAGGTCAGTTTTCTTATTTAAATGGCGATATATAAGAGAGGAATGACCTGTCCTTAATTTTGTGATAAGTTCTTGTTCCCTTCTTCCTATATGCATTTTAGGAATTGTTAAATCAGTGACTGATTTCCTAAAGAAGATGAAGTTTAAAATACAATTATTATATAAATAATAATATCATATAAAATACAAAATAATAAATTCAAATAGAATTATTATATACATAAAATAAAAATTTTATTTATATTATTTATAGACAGATTACAACAGCAAAGCCGCTGACAGCCAGCTCCCTGAATAAATCTAGTAAGTTGACGATGACTTTAGTTATTTCAGCATTTTACTAAAAACAAATGTCATCGAAGTCATATTTCTTAACAGATTTGTCCTGACTCCATTTTAAAAGAGAGAAAATGTGGTCTGTGTAATGCATTTAAATTATTTTTGCATGACTTGGAGCCCTATGGAGCTCAGTTGAACTCTGATCCTAACAAGTTCAGAATTATTTGATCACGGTGACAGCATCCGCCACCTGAACGAGAGCACAAAATAATCTGACCCACAGTGTTGAACACTGAAACACTAAAGAATTGAAGAATTTCTGCAGTTTTTCTGAATATAAATTCCATATCACTTTGCTGGTGAGTCACGTAATTTTAGCATCTCCAGTGATCTTTGAACGGTTGAAGTTACTGCAGTGCGGTTTTCACAAAAATGCATGTCGGAATGGGGATAATTAATACATGTATTTATTTCTATTTTATCATTTGTAGTTGTTGATATATTGGGGTTACTTTGTTTTTTCAAATGAAATTATACATATATTTTTAGTTCATCATGACGAGCGGCGAAAACAATGATATATCATTGAAATATGTTAGATAAGTATTTTCTTGAGTAATTTTGATTCTTTCAACTCGTATTTAACGGATATTGTTACGGTCCGAGCACGAGTTAGCAGGAAGAGCGCTGCATGGCCTTGGTTGGTGGACAGTTTCATTTAAAATATACGTTAAACAGGAGTCGCAAAAAATCAAAATTCTTCATATATTAGTATCATTAGATTTGTCTTTCTGTGCTCGTCATGATAAATTAAAAATTATGTATAGTTCCATTTCAGAATATAAATTTACTTCAATATCTCTTAAAATACGAGTAATTAAATCGAAACGAATACATGCATCAATTAGCCCCAATCCCACATGCGCTTTTGTGACAATGGCATTGCAATGACTTCAATCTTCCAAACATTGCAATGACTTCAATCGTTCAAAAATTACTGAAGGTGCTAAAGTTACGTGATTCACTGAATATGGCGCGCTTCAGGAAACACTCGTTGACATAATCACTGTTCAGCTGTGTAGCATAACACAACTCGCACGCAGCGTGCGCGAAGTTCATTGTGAACACTAGGCTCTCGGTTAAGCAATGTTCAATTGTTTATCAAAAGAAGAGTTACTAACAATGACGAAGCTTTTCACACTTGAGGGCTTCGTGTGAGAAACGCTAATTGGGCGTAAATCCAAAGAAGCGAAGAAGCTTCGCCGTAAATGAATCTCTATCAGAAGTTCATAAATTTACACACCGGAACATATGAATTATTACATTTCCATACTAAGTATTTGCATTGAAAACTCTAAAATTGCACATTTGTGCATTGAAATAATATCCTTGCTCGGTGGAGTGTTTCGCAAACTGAATTTTTGCCGCTGCAGTGGATACCAACTAGAACGTGGGAAAAAAGGTGGGGAGACAAAAGATTGTAGAGCACTTACGGTGCATGGAGTTTATTTATGGCCAATGAGAAGCAATTTCCTCTCAAAATACAAATTTATCTGGGAAGGGGAATTCACAGAATTAAGCAAATGCTCGCCCGTTGCTCCCCATTGTTCCGTAGTCGCCGGTTGGTCGACGGTCGCGGGGCAGCTGGTCCGCAAGCGGAGGCAGGAGAACAGAAATAGTTTCCCTTCATCGGGCAGAGCGCACGTGTATCTGATACTAGCGACGCTCAGAGAATCAGCTCGGTTAAACACACAAAGAAAAATACATGTTGTATAAATTCTGCTTGGTTTCCCTCTAAAATGTAAAACATTCATAAAATGAGATATTTCTTTGTCTGGGATCGACCACGCATAAAAACTGATACAGTCCTCATTGGAGGTTTTAGTATTCTGATTTTCTTTGTTTGTTTTAAGGCGAGGGCGTATGCGATTTACCGTCATAAACCAGAAGTTGTCTCGCTCGAGACCCATTTTCAATCCAACTAAACACACTAGCAAAACTACCCAACATTACTTCTCAATGATTGGTTTGAAAATTTCACTGTGATTGTTCAAACGCCTGTATTTTAATGAATCTGTATCTTAATGACTATTAACATGGAACAATATCCAGACTACTAATAAGATAATTAAACAATGGGAATAGAAAATATGTACTATACTTACTTCAAATCATTCTCCTGTAAAGTGACGCCAGTGGTATACTACATTCTCATGCTCACTCAGCGCCTCTGACCGACAGGTCCTAGGTTCGAGTCACTGACGGCGGCAGGATTTTCCGACACAAGCTTTTCAGCTAGGTCGAATTCAGTCGCAGTCTGGAGAACAATTCTAGCGGCCGGCTGCTCTGATCGGTAGTTTCCGTGGTTTCTCTGATCAACACCAGGCGAATGCCAGAGCAGTACCTACCAACGGGCCACGGACCGCGCGCGATCTGTTCTTCCCTTCCTTGTCTTATCCTCTCCCTTACACACTCACTTACACTAACATGCTCTACACTACCACATATTCCGGGAGACCGGTCGGAAGCTTAGAGCTTGTTCCGGCTGGGGTGGTGCCCCGAAGATGGGAAAGTCCAGGTTAGGGGGAAACCCCACTAGCCGACGGTAGGTCGGCGCCGGATCCCGCCATCCAGCGGGGGAAGATCACCGCCATCTCCCGAGAAAAAACATGCACTACACTAACGGGACTAATGACGAAAGCAGTTGACGCGCCCGAAACACGAAAAAAATCAATCAATCAAAACAATCCTGTAAAGTTGACGCCAAGTGTGTATACTACTTTCTCATGCTCACCACAGAATCACTCAGCATGAGGTCAGGCACAGGCTAGACGGCCTCGTCCTTTTGTGTGAGACGCGTGCAGGAGTAACCCCGTGCTGGGGCGGGGGTGGGGGCGGGCGAGCTCTCTCCCCCTGGGGAGGGCGGCGCCGGAGGGAAGAAGTTTAGAGGGCAATAAAGAAGTCGCCGCCGCCGCTGTATCGGGCCGAAGGGGAGGGGAACTCGCGTCGGGAGTTGTTAACGCGTGGGCGGTGACCCCGGCGCCCCGCCCTGCTCTCGCTCTCGCTCTCGTTCTCGTCTCGCCTCGCCCGCCGCGCGTCCGTCTTACTGCCTCTGTCACGCACGCGCCCTGCCTTTGCTCCGCACCGCCACGCTCACGCAGTTATCAAACATTGTAGTGGGTGGGAGCACTGAGAAAAAAGTAGAGAATTTTAGCAAGTCGTTGATTTGAAAGGCGTAACACGACAATTCTGGGGAGAGCTGTACTGCATATGTGCCGGCATTAATAGATAATTAGGATTTACATTATTAGAATATAATATAATACAATATTATATTTCAACAATAGTCAGATATAAACAGAAGAAATACATAATATTAACAACAACAACAACAACAATAATAATAATAAAATAATAATAATAATAATAATAATAATAATAATAATAATAATAATAATAATAATAATAATAATGTTACAAAACTTTGAATATCTAGTGTAATGTCATATAATATGAAGGGAAGTAGACAGAACTTGAGAGGGCCATCTCAAAATCAAGTTAGACAGAAAAAAAATAACTGTTAGTAAAGGAAAATCTTAATTTTAAAAAATTACTTAATATTCCATCACATTAACTAGTAAATTTGGTACATTCTGTATGTGTATTCGCACGAGATGATGTTCTGATATATAACTTTTCTAATATTAATTTAGGATATAAGAATTTTTCGTGGGCAAAAATTCGTATATCCGATAATTTACATTATGGGAATGTGTAACTCTGTCATATTAGAGATTTTTTCTACATGCCAGGTGTTTTATGTTTCCTTTGTGTTCAATGGTCTTGTGCTCAACGACGTTTGTAGACCAATGTATAATCTAATGCAATCTTCAATTGATTTGATAGACTACATTGTTATTGTCTAATTTTCCTCTAGTATCTTTCAAGTTTTGGTCTATATGACATCTATTTATCACCCTATTTACTAGTTTAAATTTTAATTTGGTTATTTAATTAAGTTTTTTTTAAGAATACGATTTATTTGAGGCTCGTATGAGGTAAACATATCAAATTATTTAAAAATTCTGCACCTGGAAATTGTGTGGTAGTATTTTTGTGGTATAGTATTTATGTGGCAAGATTTTTCATATTTAATGAATTTTAGTCTTTTAGATAGGTACAATTTTTTCAATGAATTTTAAAAGGTAATTATTGAATTTCAATATCTCTAAAACTCTACGTATATTATAAGTATAGAATCGGGGAGACGACAATTTTATTGCTCTCTGAACTAAAGTTGAAACAACAGACTTCTTAATACTAAAAGAATGTTTAGATAGCTAATTCAACATAATACCAGAAAAAACAGGATTGTTGTACCAAGATATTTCAAACGTATTTTTTCTAAAAACTGTCACATCTAAAATGTTTAAAGAAAAATTTGTCTCAGGTTCTAAAGTAAATTTTATTTTATAATTAAAAGCATTAAATTTCTATTATAATTCGTCCATTGGTTTTGAGGAAGAACAATAAAGGTGTCATCAACATAACGTGTGTAATAAATGAAGTTCAGATCACTGAAGACATGTGATTCAAGTTGTCTAATCACAATTTCGGAAAGTAAGGAGCTGATTGGACTACCGATAAGTTACCCTCTAATTGACGGTGAACTTTCCCATTAAACTGAAGTTCCATATATTTAAAATCATTCTGAGAATTACAACTTCATATGCAGGAATCTTAAGGAATTCATTATGACCAATAAAAGTTTTAAAACATAATTCATTGCTTCATTCATTAGTAACAAATTATTCATGTGGGAACGATGAAAACATTGCAATGATGTCTGACAATACCATCCTTGAAACGGAATCGATAGTGAGTTCTCAAAACTGTCAGAGGAATTCAAAGCTGTTGCGTAAAGAATAAATAATGGAATTAAAAATTTACAAAGGGAATAATCAGGAGTATCTAAAGAGCATACGACAGGGCACATTGGAAAACTCAGGTTTATGGGCTTTTATTAGGCCGTAAGCTATTGCGATATTAGCTGTTGCAAGATAAACCTTTCTATATACTTTTTCAGTTAGATATGCATTTGATTTCCATTTTTTTAAGCTCTTGAATATTTTTCTTGTTTTTTTTCATCATTTTAAATTTGTTCACTTTTTGAAAATTTACTTCTACTTGTTCAATATATTATAGTCTGTCAATATGTATCAATGTATGTCAATATGTATAGTGTTCAAATATTATATTGTATTTATTTATTTTGTCAATTAAGCCTAACGATGGAACTAAATACTTTCCGAAACTGCTGTATATCTCATGTAATATGTATTAATATTAAACAATTACATGAAAAAATTCTAATATATTAACATTTTGTATTTATGTATACCTTGAACATTTTCAATATAACATAATCGCAATGATTATGGATGGTGATGATCTCATATTGTCACTTCATGCCAAAACTACATTTAACAAATGTAAGATCACAATATTAAAATGTGTTAATGTTTAATAATTTAACAAAATGTTTACGTAAACATAGAATAATGCCATAAAAATATTTCGCTTATTGATTTTAGTAAAACTACATTTAAGAAGACGTTAAACAATATATAAGTCGAGAATAAATACAATTTGCTTACCTGAAAACACCTGTTACAGTTCCTGGAATTCGGTCCATGAGAATGGTAGAACTATATCACTCCCGGATTTGATACATCTTAATTGCGACCAACTCTACCCAATTCTATCAGATTATGAATTTTTCGTTTTAATTTTTATTTCAACAAAGAACTCTTCATAATGCATTGTGTAAAGCACGCTGTTTTTACACGGAATATATGTCTCATTCGCCTGGTTAAAATCAATAAAATATTCACAATAATATAGTCCACCTTAGAATCCAAATAGGACCTTTACAAGTTTAAGTTAATCCTCTTTACATACAATACACTGAAGAAAGCTCACGGTTTGTGTCAATTTAACCCACCATCAAATCAACACTTGATAAGTGCTACTGCTGAATAGACTCCATCTTGGATGATATCTCGGAAAGATTTTTGTGATTCTAATGTTTGTTAAGAATGTTATTATTCTTAATAATAATAATTTGCAAAATGAGACCTTTTTAGACGTTCTATTAAATTTTTGTGACACCACACTCCATATCACAGTATGTTAGAAACGATTGATGGTGGGTTACCGTGTGAATATATTTTACTTATACCATAAAAAATTATTGAATAAGAGGAGAATGTTTGCATGGGTCAGACTCAATTAATTAATGATACAGAAATTTGAAAAGCTGTAAATTCAATACCTCCATTCAATTACTAAAACTAGCAAATACTGAAGATAGTCGTCTTTGACTCGTGTTTAGTTTTTCTGTGCGTCTATTTATCCGTTGAAAGATTCTTAAATCAAGAGACTGCTCTTTCACTACCCGTGAAAGAGCATCGCCGGGTCTCTCGAATTTCAAACCGCTCTAACGAAGTTAATTTCCACCCGGAAAGGAGTTGTCAGCTTGCAAAAAAGTTCGCGCGTATCCAATAAGTCCCATTCACATCAGTTGGGCGGCAGCTGCGTATGTAAACAGGAGAAAGCTCTTACCCCACCCCTTTCTCTCCCCTTTCCATCTCTCTCGCCACATTCTCCTCTCCCTCACTGAGACTGCTTATGCAGAGCCCCCGCCCCGCGGCATTGCTCTGCTGTCTTCCCGACCTCCTTCCTCCCACCCACCCTAGCCCCCCCCCCACTCGCTCCCAACTAGCTTCAACAAATCCTAGCCCACGTGTCTCTCTCTTTTTCAACGGTGAGCTGATTTTCTTTCGCATGTTTCTCGTTTCGATAAGTCCATTAGAGATTTTCCAGAACAGTCGTCTTGTTTATGTGAAAGGATATCTCAAGTTACAGTAGTTTATGGAGGAACAGTATTAGAATCATCTCAACAATACGGTCTTGAATTTTCGGCGTAAATCCGTGTTTAAGGTTCTTTTGAGCTAGTTTTCATACACGTCAGGATTAACGTCCATTAGAGCTGTTGCTAAGTAGTTAAGATTGGTTTGGTGCGAGGAGTTACTGTATTTTTCAGAAAATCGGGCTGTCTTTATGATATGTATGTATCAAGCATAACTCTTTTAAATTAGAAGCTTTTAAGCTGAAACATGGTACATACGTCTAAATTAAAATCTAGTTGAGGCGTTTAATTTTGAGGGTATTTACATGAAGCCCAGTGAATTTTCAAAAATTTCTGGAAAATGACTGCAATTTTCTCTTTAGAGTTTCTCTTGGAATAGACTGGTTATACTTGGAGTAGTTTCTCTAGGAATATAATGGTTCATATATGAAAATTCTATAGTTGTGATATTCATTAAGGTCTCTGAAATTTTAAAAATTGCAATGTTTGAATTTATTTTCGAACTTGTCGTACACCTCGAGTCTTAAAAACACATATTTCCTTCTCAGTGCATTTTTTCCTCAATATTAGATCTTTGAATGATGTCAGGTTCTTTTATAAAGAAATATGAGTTGTTTTGATTTCTCGAAACTGCTTACGCAATATAGGAAAAGTATTGCAATCTCGCATGAAAAACTGCGAATTTTGTTACAGAAAAACTCTAATTTCAGCACCCTGGTAACAAAAATGTGGATAAATCTTGTTCTTAAATATATAGTAAATAACTCCTTTTAACACGTTCTGTAGTCAGAATTCATGTTTTGTGGGTCCTTGATACCGAAACATCGATTGACGGCCAAACGTCTTGTACATCCATGGTCTTCAAAATTCATATCGATGTGCCTGAAGTCACGACCCTTTGAATTGGAAACTAATATTTTAATTTTGAATAGTATTTTACATGAAGGCCCTGGGAAATATATGAACTACCCCTAGCTAACTTTTACTACCCTGTCCAAAGTCTCAATATGAACACGATTCATTTTTATGATCACATCCTTGTTTTGTAATTAATACACTGTAATAATTAAAGGACAGTATTAACAGCGTGACTGATATATTAATTTACACACGAACTAGTTTATTAGCACGAGTTATGTGAATATAAGACCTACTTACTGTTCCGCCCCGTCTACTCTGCCTCACACCGCCTCGTTCGGTCCCGCCTCGCCCCACCCCGCCAGACAATTCTGCTTTCTGGTTACATTGCGCTACATATCGGTTTTCCATGAACACCCATTTTGGTGTGTAAAAAAATGTGTGATACCATTCCGAGATCGCAAATCTTATTCTTTTGTCGCAAGCTCGAAAGTTCCCGTTCGTAATTCAGTTCACAATCAGTTTATGTTTGATGTCAAGTAGTTTCGCGACAGGTTTCCGTGGAGATCTCCCCGTTCCTCTGCCTCTCCTTCCACCTTTGTTCTATTGCCATTCCACCTTTGTCCTATTGTCATTCAAGTAGCATTTAATGCCATCATCCATCCGTCAAAACTATTCATCTCAGATTTGGTATAAAAGGCATTGGTTTGATGGACGTAATAAAGAAGCTTTTCACATTAGACGCCATCAGCTTGGTGACTAAAATTGTGAGTTTTAAGTCCTCGCAGGAAATTATTTTCCTCCAAATCCAAGCTTCTTGTTTACTGACATGATGCTTTGGAAAATAAAAATAGGATGAACAGGAGTACCAAGACGAGTAATGTGCCAAATTTGTGTGTTCATGTTTTAATTTTCTTGTTTGTATAACTTATTCGGTTTGCGAAATATGTTTGCGCAAGAAACGAAAGAGTGCCCGAATGTAAGAAAATATTGTTTAAACGCCTACGATCCAATACAATATGATGACACAATATGATCCGTATTTTTGTCACCTTGTGATATTCTACGTCAGCAAAATCTTTTATGATGGTAGGGGAAAGAAAGAGTAACATCGATATTTTAGTGAAGCAGAGCAGAAAACAGTTTGCAAGTTGTCCGATTCCTCTAGTTTCTCCTTTCCGCTCCCTCTAAAGCTCTTGGAGGGACGGAAGAGGGGCGAGGGTGGGGTGGGGGAACCCGCTCAGCTGTTTGGAGAAGAACTCGCGCAGACATCGTCGTACCCCGTCCCTCTTCCATCCCCTCGGGACACAATAGGAGCTGCGACAGCGGAGAGCAACTCGTTCCCAAGTTGTCCTCTCCGCTTGGTTGATTGATTGCCCTCCCCTCGCGCCGTCTCCCGGCCTCCGACCCCCCCCCCCCCCCCCCCCCCCCCCCTGGCCCCTTCCACCTTGGCCCTTCCAACCCGTCCATTTCACCTCGCACCTTCCCTTTTCACCCCACCCTTCCGTTCCTCCCCTTCCACCTGTCCCTTTCCCCCCCCTCACCTTCCGTTTGCCCCATTCCTTCTTCCGTTTGCCATTCACCTCGCCCTCCATTTCGTCCTTTGCACCTCGTTCCTTGCACCTTGCCCATTCCACTTCATTTCTTCCGTCCCGCGTCTTCCACTACGCCCATTTTGCGACCTTCCGCACTATTCTGTTCCACCCTGCATCTTCATTTCGCTCCTCTCTAACCGCCCCTTACACCCGCCTCTTCTGCTCTTTCTCTGGTGCTACGCCCCTACCGTTATCACTGTCCTTCCCTCTCCACTCCCGATCCCTGGGCAACGCCTGCGCAGCTGATGGCGAGTGCAAGTTGTTCAGAAGTCCTTTCCCGCCCCCCCAAGCTCCTCCACCCCCGTCTCATAGACTCCCCTGCCTCAGCCTTCCCGCAGCTGTCTCCTCGACGAGCACCGACTCCCTCCCTCTCCCACAAATGAAGAGCGACACAGCAGCTCCACGCGGTCTTTGGACGCGCCACCAAACTGCTAAGTACCAACTTCTGCTGTAACCGCGACTGCAGTTCCAGAATTGATATGAATCTTGACGGACGTTGCGGGCAGCCAGAGGAAAACATTCGCTTGTGAGAGAGGAGGCCATCGCGTTCCAAGAGAGAGACGGCGTGTGTTGTTTTGGTGAACGTTGGACGAGCAGAACGTTTCCCCATTCGCTTTCATTTCACCGTCCGTCTCACGCCTTATGAATTATGCATCCTTCTGATTCAGACGCAGAAGAGTTGCTGACACGGCAGAGTTGTAAGCGGCATAGCGGAGCATAAGAGAGGCTTGTAACTGGATTGATACAAGACATGCCAGGAAAACATTCGTTTCTATATTCCGAACGGAATAAAAGAATTTTACAAGGAGTCACAGACATGGATCGTTTAGCAATGTTCTTATGCGCAAAATAAAGATTAAATATTTCAGTGATTTAATAAAAATAATATTGAAAGATTGTTAATAATAATTTGTGTATCAATGTCCAAAAGTGAATGAATTATAACGAGATGTGTGCGAGTTCAAACACCAACTCCTAAAACATTCATGTTTTGTGAGTTGTACACACTAAGCAGGTTTGTACACTTACCTCTTCAAGTAGCAGATTCTGAACTATAATAAAACAAATATAAAATATATTTCTCTTTGTAGATAATATTTATGCGTGTTACTTCTGAATATTTTATCGATGAAGTTGAAACTTCGAAGTTCACAAAGTAGTAGTAGTTCTAACTGTTCTGTCAGATGTAGGCCTACAAACATATACTTCTTGCGTGCGAACACATATTTTGCTTTCGAGTGTATTTCTGAGAGACGGTTATTAAGCCAGTGTTTCTCAATCGATTGTGAACCCAGGCTTTCTTGTATGTGTACTCTGATCGTGGGTTTATAAAATCTTTTTAGACATTATTCAGAAGTGGAAATGTTTTGTACAATATCCGAATCCGTAACTTCGGGTCTCTCTCTGGACGAAGTGGACCGGAAGAGCCGTGGTAACGGCAGCGCGGGTGTAGAAATCGCCTGGAGAGGCGTCGCTCGCCGGGCGATGGACGATGGGCGACGGGCGACGGAAGTAGGGCGGGGAGGGCGTGGCGTTCGTGTCCAATTAAATGGACGCCCGAAGGCGCTGCCGCGCACGAAATCACACGGCGAAGGCGGCGGCGCGAAGCAGGAGTGGCTGCCTGATGCAGAGTGGTTGTGGTTGGTTATACATACATACATTTATTAGAATTGCAATTGGGTATGACCCGGTGGCAGTTAAATAACAATAATTACAATAATAACAATAATAATAGTAATAATAATAATATAACAATAATAATAATAATAACAATAATAAATATATCACTAATATTAAGTATTATAACAAATTTTTCAACTCTGTCACGATATCCAATAATTATATGTCGGTGAGGCTAAAATTTAATACAAGGTACATAAATTTGGCTAGGTTTTTTTTAATTCATTGATCGCGATCACTAAACTTAACTGCACGAACTGCACTGCACTACACTACACTACCCTACACTGTTTTTGCTTTGAATTACACTGACCAGCAATTCACAGCACTTCACCGCACTTCACAGCACTTAATCATTTAATGTCTATTACTCTCATATTGTTCTAACTTATTTCTAAAGCTTCGGACACTTAGAGGAAAAGCTTTGAAAATTGCTGCGGGTAAACTGTTCCAATCTTTAATTGTTCTGTTACAAAAGGAAAATTTCTCAAGATCTGAATTTTGTTTCCTTGTTCGAATTTTGTGAGTGTGATCGTTTCGGCCGAAATAATTTTGTTTTTCTAGTTGCGTGCATTATTGTTTGTTCTGGTCACTTTTGAGTCTCGGATATCTCCTTATGATATAAAAGAAATCCATCTTGAAACCTAATTGGAATATGATCATTTTGTAAAGGAAGGGTAAATGATTGGTTAAGAAATAAAGTTACGCACATGGAAATACATTTACATGTCGTAATTTACAAATGTATGTATTTCCTAACTTAGAGTACTACTTTTAAACTTCTAACTTATGACAAATACAAAGGTTATGAATTTACAACAATTTACATTGATTTCGAATAGTTTTGAATGAATAAAGGTTCATGATCAATGTAGATAAATTTTGATTATGTTTACCGTTGCTCGTTTTGTAATTGAGAATTTGTGACTTCCTGGTAGATTGGCTTGACGCTTGAGAGATGTAATAAGAAATGTACAGTACCTTCTTCTTATGTTGCTTCTTCCGAATTAGCACCATATCTGTCTTATTTGAAGATGGAACGATGGCTATGATCCTGATAGATACATGTTCACGTGTTTTCTTGCTCAAAACTTGCACACACCAACCATGTTTGTAAACTATGAAGACTTTGCATTAAATTATACACAAAAATGAGCTTGATAAAACTTGTGCATCGGTGTGACACATGACACTGCCAGGAGATTACATACCGATTAACTAGAATGCAACAGTATTATGCAAGAGACATCGTAGCATGGCTTCCCGAACGACCGGCGATGACAGAAGA
Organism: Teleogryllus oceanicus; assembly: GCA_964035755.1. Lineage (NCBI taxonomy): Eukaryota > Metazoa > Arthropoda > Insecta > Orthoptera > Gryllidae > Teleogryllus > Teleogryllus oceanicus. The sequence goes on along the minus strand of CAXIVR010000005.1, from coordinate 119,120,126 downwards.
AGCAAAAAGTGACTGTTAGAAGCGCTGTGGTCACCGCCACCGCTGCCAGCGGTGTTGCGTGATTTACCCGGCTTTGACTACTGGATGCTGCGTTGCCTAGTTCTTTTGTAACACTGAGACAGTTCGTCGGAAGGAGAAAACGGTTCTCGGGAAGCAGCGAGTAAAAGCACGTATGGTGAGGGTGGAAGAGCGGTACTGCAGAGGGAGTGAATAAAGCTGGCCATGAAAATAACGTTCATTTCTCACACTCTTTAGGATTGGTAGGTGTCCGATTGATTGATAGATTAGTGATTCCGGTTGCACCAACAGCAAAGGTCAATATTCCCATAACTGTAGTACCTGTTTTCATGGTGAAATGGGGCGGAGATCTTGCCCCGCTAGATAGTGAGATCAGGCGCCGACTAACCCCTCCGTTTTGCACCGCTCCAGCTGGGACAAGCTCTAAGCTCCCGTCAGTTCTCCCTGTATGCGCATGAGAAGACGGTTCTTTGGTCGGGTAAGGAAACGCACGTAAGAGGAATGCGGAAGGGAGGAACAGGAGAGAGAATAAAGATTGTCGTGAAAATAACGCTGATATCTCACTTTTATAAGTTTGATAGGTGGTAATTTGATTGATTAATTGACTAGTGATTCCAGTCGCATCAAATGATTAGGTCAACAGTCTCACAATTGATTGGTTGATTTTTTCGTGTTTCCGGGCGCGTCAACTGCTGTGGTCATCAGTTCCGTTAGTGTAGTGAATGTTGTTTCTCGGGAGAATGCAGTGATCTTCCCCTACCGTCGACTAGTAGGGTTTCCTTCAACCAGGACTCTCCCACCAGCGGAGCATCGTCCCAGTCGGGACAAGCTCTAAATTCCCGACCGGTCTCCCGGAATATGTGGTGGTGTAGTGCATGTTACTGTAAGTGTGTGTGTAAGGGGAGAGGATAGGACAAGGAAGAAGAGGAAGGACAGATCGCGCGCGGTCCGTGGCCCGTTTGGTAGGGTACTGCTCCGGCATTCGCCTGGTGTGACAGCGACTGAATTCGACCTAGATGAAAAGCTAGTGTCGAAAATCCTCCAGCCGTGGGAAGTGGGAACCTAGGACCTCCCGGTCAGAGGCGCTGCAGTGACATCAGTTGATGCACTGAGCTACCGCTCGCGGTAGTCTCACAATTGATGTGCACGGTTTATCGCGGGAGGTGGCATGGTTATCGCGGTTACAGGTGGATGGCAAGATACGGTGCCGACCTACATGTCAACTTGCTGGATTTTCCCCGATCAGGTATTTTCCACCCGCGGGACACCGCTCAAACTGGGCCAAGCTCTAAACTTCCGACAAGTCTCCCGGCACTAGTGGCATTCACTGAAAGCAAAATACGATTCTTCGGAAGGGGTGATGTATATCACATAAGGTTAATGTGGAAAGGAAGAATGGGAGAGGGAGTTAATGAAGATAAAGCAATGCGGTCTTTCACGGTTCGAGTTATCTTTCGAGCTGGGCGTCCTTGCTCTAGCACAAACCATATTTCCAGACGTTTCGTCTGCCCCGCGTCTTCGTCAGTCACCAGCAAGCTCTCTGGAAGGACACTTCATCCACGACCACTTCGCCACGGATGATGCCTGCTGCAGATGGAGACGAAACGTCTGGAAATATGTATTGCACTTGATCACAGCCCTCCAGCTCTGAAGGTGATTCGAATAGTTAATGAGGATGATAATGAAAAATGTTGATTTCTTACATTCATTAACTGTGATCGGTGCCCGAAATTGGACAGCATAGTTAAAGGACGCAAAGCGAAGAAAAAATATCTCCATTGAGCGGTGACATTTCATATGAAGTAAAATACGATTCACTGGAGAATCAGAGAATGTGGAAAAGTGGAAAAATCAAGACGAGTGGATGCAAAAGGCAGGAAGAGGGTTCATACAGAAATGGAACACAATCATGATGCCTCATTTGATAAATAATTATCAAGTGGCAGTGAAGTGTGTGGTCTGTCTGAAAACACGCGATGACCGTGAAGTGGGGCAGGAAGCGAGGGAATGGAGTGCCGGGGATATAATGAGACCCCTCCCCCCTCTGAGGCGCCGGTGGCCGGTGGACTCTGGGCATGGGCGATGGGTGGGCAATGGGCGATGGGGAGGGCGTTGGCTGCGACAGAATCGCGGACGAGGAGGCCGTCGGGTGGTGCCGGGGAGACGTCCGTGTCCAATTAACTGAATTGCCTCAGGCTTTTGCGGCGCTCGGAATCTCTCGGAGGAAGGGGATGGGGGCGAAGAGGGAGAAGAAGAGTGGGGTCAACTTACGCTACGAAGGTGGTGCATTAGGGACTACTGCTAGAGAGGAATAGAAGTATTAAGCTAATGGAAATATTATAAAAATTCTCCACAGCAATAGATGTTATACTACTTTTTTTAATAATTTAAAGCAAGGAGATTGCAACTGTGGTTTGATTTATTTAGTCAAAAATAACAGTAAAAACTGTATGAGCCGTCAAAATTATTTCCCAACATTGTAACCATAATTGAAAGAAGAATAAAAGTTAACATTAATTAACAACATAAATAAATAACAAAAAATTAATAAAGCGCGAGAGTAGCAATATTGGAAAAACTAAACATTTTCGTTCCCGAGTTATAGAAAACTTATTTGCATCGGTGCAAGAAGTACATATTTCCTTTTATGCATTGTGAAGAAAGTAGTAACTCGCTAATTTCAATGTGAGTGTTCAATTTCAGTCCCCTCGTTGCGATCTACCAGAGCTGTGGGAAGAGTTCGAAATGTGCAGGTAACGTCCTTGAGCTTATCAGACGCAATTGCAGACGCCCCGCCAGCTCGACGCGGCGCCTCGAGGCTATCTGCGTCTGCCGTTGAGGGATGGGGCGGCGTGTCGGCACGTCAGCCGCCTTCCCCTCCCGCTCGACGCCCGCACCTGTCGTCGGCCGGGAAGCGATAACGGCCCTCGGTGGGCGCGACAGGACGCCCCTCAACGCTCGCAGTCGTCCTGTCTTTCCGCGGACGCGTAGTGTCACTGCTTGCGGTTAGGTTTGATGGATTGATTGTTTTTTTCGTGTTTTCCGGGCGCGTCAACTGCTGTGGTCATTAGTCCCATTAGTGTAGTGCATATTTCTTCTCGGGAGAATGCGGTGATCTTCCCCCACTGGATGGCGAGATCCAGCACCAACCTACCGTCGGCTAGTGGGGTTTCCCTCAACCAGAACTCTCCCACCAGTGGGGCACCGCCCCAGTCGGGACAAGCTCTAAGCTCCCGACCGGTCTCCCTGAATATGTGGTAGTGTAGCGCATGTTAGTGTAAGTGCGTGTGTAAGAGGAGATGATAGGACAAAGAATGGGAAGGGCAGATCGCGCGCGGTCCGTGGCCCGTTTGGTAAAGTACTCCTCCGGCATTCGCCTGCTGTCGAGCGGAGAAACCACGGAAAACTACTGATCAGAGCAGCCGACCGCTAGAATTCTCCTCCAGACAGCGACTGAATTCGACCTAGCTGAAAAGCTAGTCCGAAAATCCTGCCGCCGTCAGGACTCGATCCTAGGACCTCCCGGTCAGAGGCGCTGCAGTGACATCAGTTCATGCACTGAGCTACCGCTCCTCCGTTAGGAAGCGGGTGTTCCCTAGTGATGGCAAATTCTACCAAAACATAGATCGGTGTTTCGATACATCGCTATAAGGTTCCGGCGCCGACCTACCATCGGCTAGTGGACTCTCCCACCAGAGGGGCACCGGTCCATCTGGGACAAGCTCTCAGCTCCCGACCGGCCTCCCGGAATATGTGGTAGTGTAGTGCATGTTAGTGTTAATGTGTGTGTGTAAGGGGAGAGGATAGGACAAGTAAGAGAATGGACAGATCACGCGCGGTCCGTGGCCCGTTTTGTAGGATACTGCTTCGGCATTCGCCTGGTGTTGATCGGAGAAACCACGGAAAACTACCGATCAGAGCAGCCGGCCGCTAGAACTCTCCTCCACACTGCGGCTGAAATAGCCCTAGCTGAAAAGCTAGTGTCGAAAAGCCTGCCGACGTCAGGACTGGAACCTAGGAGCTTCCGGCCAGAGGCGCTGCAGTGGCAGCAGTTGATGCACTGAGCTACCGCTCCCTGTGCCCGAAGTCAATTCATTCTATCGACTAAATAATTGTGAACAACGCTATCAACTAAACCATTAATACAAGTAACGTCTTTTATATTTGGCTCTCTCCAAAATAAATTTTGCAGATATGCGGCCTGTGGAAGTACTAAATTGTTTTTGCAATCACCGTGTCTTGATTAAGCATGTTTTGTGCGTGTCACTCAAGATATGTGAACGCTTAGATAAAGAAATTATAGAACTAAATACACCACATGCTTTTGTACACTTTAAAAAAATGTTCACGCTGAATTGGTTTGTACATAGCGTGGGACATACGTTGTAATAATGCAATTGTTTTCTCCCCTCTTAGTATCATATTGGTAGTTCAAGCATACTTCACTCTGTGAATAATTCACGCCCGAGTTTGTTGTGGTTACATGCTGTTTTCGTAAGCTAGCCCCTGCTGATTCACGCAATAAAAGTTTCATGTCGAAACGGATAGTCGAGTTTTGGCGTCCCTCTGCCTTGGTTGAGTAAAAATAAAATATTTTATGGCTCTTCAAATTGATGAATAGCTTTTTCTTATAAAAGTACCTCACACCATCTCTTGATTCTAAGAAGAGGGTTTGTTGAGGCCATAATGTAATGAATTGTAAGATGTGGACGAGAGCCAGAGTATTCGCTGGTCGTTGCCACTCCAGACGTTTGCTGCTTTGCGACTAATCTACAAAATGTACTTCCATCTTTTCGGCCGCCTTCATCTCAGCTTATAGAACTATCTTTAGCTCTTGAAGTAAAAATTTATTCCATAGGGGGATAAATACCTTCATTTATAAAAATTAGTAATACAATATATGTTTGGCGAGCGTATGTGTTTGCGTCCCATGGAGACACCCTGTAATAAGACTGCACCCTGTAAAAGAGAAAAACGAGACAAAACAGAAAATACAATATTGAACCACTGGAACCCTTACTCAAACATTTTACACTTTGAGCAGCCGAGAGAAATACAAGGTTACTTCCCACAATGTTACCCAACTTGTTCAATCTCAAGTGCTTTGTTATTGGGAACGGTGTGACTGCGGACGCATTTAGGGTCGGTGTTGTTTAAACGGACCGAGCGAACGGGGCGGGTAGAGTGGACAGGGAGTCGTGTAGAGCGGGAAAGACAGAACGGGCGAGCGAAGAGGGTGAAGCAGACGGGCCGGGGGGAGCGGGCATGGCTGATGAACCGACGTGACTGGCAGAATAAGCAAGGCGGAAAATAAATACATGCGCAACACTCGGCAAATATCTAGTATATTGAATGTGGATGATGCGTACGTAGTGCGCAGTTTTTAGAACATTACATTGTATTTTCTTCTTATCTTAGGGATATCTGCTGTGTGTCAGCAGTAGCCTTCATAGTCAATATTATCACTAAAATGTAGCTTACAAATCAGAGTAACACCACCACCAGTTTGTGTCGCGGGGGGGAGGAGGGAGGGTTAACATATTCTTCTTCCCCTACACATACAGTAATATTTTCCACACCAATGGTCGCTACACATTTTTAATAAATGTTCCTCTGAAGCCCACGCGAAAAAAAATTAGAAAACAAACTCCCCTGAATCCTAACGACGCTGTGCTAATAATAAATCAGGCAGTTTACCAGCAACGACTTCACATAACCCGACCACTTACTCTCTTTCCGTTGGTGTTTCATAATTCATGAACACATCCCCTCCCAGAGATAATAAAACACAACATGAAGTTGGCGGTCCTGCGTTTGGGTCTTCGCGTAAAATACTTGGACTTCTGAAATGTCCAAGTCGGGGCAATCGGGCATAGGGAGAATATGAAGGGTGAAGCCGGGAGCGGTAGCTCAGTGAATCAACTGATGTCACAATAACGAGTTTCACTGACTCTAGCTGTGCGGGGGCTGTTTACAAGACTTTCAAAGTAATGACGTCATTAATTACATTTTTCGGGCCCAATGAGCCCTTGTCTTGTTTCTAGTTCCCCTCGAGCGTCCAAGGTGGACAGGGCCTTCGCGACAATTTTCCGGTATTAAGCGAGGAGTGAACGCTTCATCTGTTTTATTCGTGAAGAGCACCAAGACTTCAAACTAATCTTCGATAGACAATATGCATATTGAAAAGATTTATTTTGAATGTCGTGACGTATAATAGGAGTCGCCAGGAGGGCATCCCGACGAATTTGAGTGTTTTAAAATAACAAACGTTACCTCCCCTACCGCTAGCTGAGAACTGAACATAGAGCATGAACTTTCATTATGTTTAGAGTAAATATGATTTACTGTCTTCTGCTGCTAAAGTTTGTGTATTGTCTTACCTGACAGTTATAAAAGTAGTAATATGCACTAAGAGTAAAAAACAATAAAACACAACAATATTATAAACATTTCTTTTATACATATCAGTGTATGTAGTATGTTAGAATTGTTGGTATAGCAGAGATAAAAAAGGTACAAAATTATTTACTTTCATATTCTAAATACACTGATATTCGAACATTTAATTTCAACATAACTTTTGTTACCCGCTACCTAATAAATTATTATGATTTATATAATGAAAGTATTAATAGAACAAAGTGTTTGACCACTCCTTACTCAGATATTTCTTTCATTAAATGTACGGTCTCGAATAATTTTGGTATTCAGAGTACCAGGAGATTTTCCTTTCCGTCGACGTTTCAACGCTTTGTAACTCGTATTTTTTTTCAACCTATTTCATATTGCCATGTCTTAAATTTTAATAAAATTAATCTTAGAAAAACGTGACTAGTACATCATCTCTTATAGTATGTGTATGAATTATATCGTTGCCGCGCCTTAATGCACGTCTGCTGCTTTGCCTCGGCCTCCGACAGAGAAATTTCCACATTTGCAGCTTGATGACATTTTGTCGCGGGATGTTGGCGTCCTGAACCAATGAAGGGAGACGAAGCATACGATGTTGCCGCCCTTAGCGGTTGGCGTAAATCTTCTCGACGCGCATTTCTCCACACAATTCGTCTTCCTCGTCTTGTGGGAGTTACGGAGTTAGAGTCTGTAACGCAAGGTAGTAGCTGCCCCTGTAAATCTCTATTAGGGCGTAAGGTATGAATTATGAATCAGGCGCGTCTCCGATAGATTCGCGTGGGGCGTTGTGAATCACGGGATGAGCCGGTGGAGGCGCAGGCAGTGCCTGTTACATAATGCAGCGCCGATGCAGATGCGATGCCGACAGGGGTGGGAGTGTAGAGCTAGGAGGGGTTGGGATGGCGCGGGGAAGACCTGAGGGAGGGGCGGTGTTAGCGTCATCAGTCGCTGCTTGACTCCTCTCCGCTAGACTCCTCTCCGCTAGACTCCTCTCCGCTAGACTCCTCTCCGCTAGACTCCTCTCCGCTAGACTCCTCTCCGCTAGACCTCCTCTCCGCTAGACTCCTCTCCGCTTGACCCCTCTCCGCTTGACCCCTCTCCGCTTGACCCCTCTCCGCTAGACTCCTCCGCTAGACTCCTCTCCTCAGACTCCTCTCCGCTAGACTCCTCTCCGCTAGACTCCTCTCCGCTAGACTCCTCTCCGCTAGACTCCTCTCCGCTAGACTCCTCTCCGCTAGACTCCTCTCCGCTAGACTTCTCTCCGCTAGACTCCTCTCCGCTAGACTCCTCTCCGCTAGACTCCTCTCCGCTAGACTCTTCGAGAGTTCTAAGTATGCAGATTTGTTTATGGTGGAAAACGCCAATCTATTCTAAATAATTTTTATATGAAGAAATCGAAATATAAATAACATTTTTCTTCAAAAAGCTGTATTAATTAAACTAACAACTTCGCAACTTTACAAAGGGTACCCCAGATAAGATGGTAAAACGTTCCCCTAAACCAAATGACGTATAAGCGGTTATATTATAATTCTAACATAATAAAAATTAATGTCGGATATAATGGAGGAACGTTGTAAGATTTTTAGGATATCTATATTTGCAGCAAGATACTATCCTGAGTCTTAGACTGGAGGGTTCTAGGGTTAGAGTCTTGACGACGGATTTTCGACATTGGCTAAATAAATACCTATGTCGAATTCAACCAGTTTCTGGAGATGAATTCTATCGGCCGATGGCTGCTCTGCGTTATTTCTCGGATCATTTTAAGGTGCATTCCGGAGCAGTACTTTAACAAGCAGTCACTGACTCCACATAATATTCTTTCAATTCTTTCTTCAATTCTTCTCCTCCATCCTCTCGCATTTGCATGCACTTCGCTATTAGCCTTGTAGAGAGGCCAGAGGTTAATCCGCTGGGGCGGTACATGGGAAAAGGAAATCCGCAATTCCCATATATTTTCCGAATAATATTTCTGTCTAGTTGACCGCTGGGGCTGGGATAGAGCGATGTTGCCACTCACTCGGGCATCAGACACGTAGACGTGTGGACGTTATTGCATCAGATTACAACAGTAGCAAGAAATAAATTGCAACATGAAAACACAACAGTAAACGACACACAGGATCCATAACCAAAGACGTAACTGATTTCACAGCTCTGCATTGTTGCCAGCAGAATTACGGGCAGAGGTGGCTCAGAGCATCAACTGATTTCACAGCAGTGTCTCTGACCGCGAGGTCCTACATTCGAGACCCGACGACGGCAGAATTGCCGACAGTAGCTTGTCAGCTCGGCCGAATGCAGTCGCTGTCTGGAGGAGAATTCTAGAGGCCGGCTGCTCTAAGCCGTAGTTTTCCGCGGATTCTCCGATCAACCCCTGGCGAATGTCGAAGCAGTACCCTAACAAATGGACCGCGCGCGGTCTCTCCTTCCTCTTTTTTGTTCTATCCTCTCCCCTTACGCACACACACTTACACTAACATGCACTACACTGCCACACTTACCGGAATACCAGTCGGAGCTAAGAGCTTATTCCGGATGGGGCGGTGTTCCGCTGGTGGGATATACCTGTTTGGGGGAATCCCCGCTAGCCGACAGTATGTCAACGCTGAATCTCGCCATCCAGCAGGGGAAGATCACCGCCAATTCCCGATGAATAAGCATGCACTACACTCACGGGACTAATGACTTCAGTAGTTGACGTGCCTGGAATCACTAACAACCAGCCAGCCAGCCAACAGAATTTGAAGTCTGAGATTGGATTATGTAATTCCCTCTCCCCAGTCTACAGCCAGCTGTCAAGTAGACAGAAATATTATTCGAACAGTAATTCGTGGACAGATTTCATAGTACAGTTACAGAAACCCACATTGCCACATCTCTGGATGCAATATACACTACATTTACGTGACTAATGAGTATTTCAGTTGACGCTCTCTGAAACAAGAAAAAATCAAAACAAGATAATTATGGATACTGTTCCTTCAAGTCTGCGTCTACGATCGTCCCAGTATTTTCGCTTGTCGCTTCGCCGCGTGGGGCAGAGTGCCGAGGCGCTGAAGAAAGCAACCGGCCTGCGGCGTGCGGGGCCTGATTCAGGCCGAGAAATGCCCCGCCCCCCTCCACCGAGGCGCGAGGGCTGCCATTAATCTCCCCGCCGCGCCGCGCCACTCACTTGTTTGGGCCGGGGATGGACTCGGGCGCCGCGCGCCGCTCGTTTGTTTCCCGCCGGGAAGGGCCGCGTTCGAGTCCCGCGTGCGGCGAATGGCCGAGTGGCTGCGGAGGTGGAAGGGGTCACCAGCGGCGCTCCAAGGGAACATACTGTAGCGTGACGTTGGCGGCCGCGGGTGGGAGGAGGAGCGGAAGTATCGCATACCTGCGGGCATGAATAGCTAGGCGCCCGGCGTTCGGATACATTTAGACAAAGAGGACGCCAGCTTGACCGGGAAGGTCACGTGGTAGACGCGAGCCTCCCTCCTCACACCTAGGACGATCACGTGACGGCTGCACGTATAAAATCAAGCCGACGAGCTCAGACGGGGTTTTAATTTGGAAACCTCGCGCGATGCGCAAAACTTTTACGCCCAGGCTGGAGCGTGTCGTGCCTAGTGCACGGGTGATGAGGTCACGGTAGTGGCGCGGAGTAGCGTCAGAGGAGGCGGGGCCTCCTAGCTATGTGGGGTATCCACAGGAAATACTCACAAGTGTGTAGTTTCGGAACAGAAATTGGTTATTGTAATATTGAATGCGCGCATACTTGTAAATATCTGTGTGTTTTTCTCCATGACGCCACAATACGCGAGCACAGGAGTGAATTTTTTAGGTAGGAATTGTAATATTGAATGCGCGTGGTAATTATTTACTCAGTTTCTGGAACTTTTTGGCACACTCACAATATTGAAAATGGATTGTGCAAATATTTGATAAATCCGAGATCCTCTGTTATCCAGACAGATGTCAGACATTTGGTTCATATTCATCCTTTTACTGTTTAGTAAAATGTGTCTGTCACCATCCGTCACATTCATGGCTCACGAGGTTTAAGGGAACCGTGGACGATTTCAGGCTACGGTAATGAAATAACTGGTACTTCTACTCAAAAATGAAAATCAAATGACTGCGAATACGGCACACGAGATAAAGTAGGATGTGAACATATACATAGTAAGGTAGATGGTAAGATAGAGGAGGCATATCGCATATATCTAGCGTCAAGCTCTCAGTGTTTAAACAAGAGTACATATTCTCGTGTGCCATATTACGTTAGACATCTTACAAGGAAAGTTCAGCAAGATGGTTATTTACTCTTTGAACAAAATAAGCAATATGTTTGATCCAAGGAACTTCTTCTCGCTGTTTAAAACTACTGAAAATAAAATATTTTGACATATCACAAGAAATATTATTCTATTTCGAAACCTTCATAAAGTCCATTACTATACTCATTTTCTCTGATAATTTGGAGCAAACGTATTTCAATTTCAAAGAAAGGATTTGTGAAATTATGTTAGGTGTCGTGTGTAGCTGATAAGTGGTTTATGTGGTTTTCTTATTTCTTGAATAAAATTGAAGTTTCTTGATATATCTGAAATGTTTTATGGTGTCGGTTGTGAGTGAACAACAAAACAAAGATATGCTGGTTTCGGATATATTTCATGTCCTGGATGACAAAGTTGTTGAATCTTATGTTAGTGTTAACTATTGTCCACAAGAGGATGGATATTACTCTTACACAGAAAGCTTATGCTGAAATTGTTTACTGTGTCGTCTCCCTCACGTGAATTCGCGCGTACTATAATGGTCCGAATGTATCTTCTTGTTTTTCTTGTGTTGTTCTCCTGTCTCACAACATCATTCCTTAGTAAGACGCATCTAGAAACAAAGTAAACTTCATAATTTCATTTCTACCATTTACTTTTCACTCTTACTATGCACTCCCACAATCAATAAGTATTTTTTTTATCCTCAGACATGAACAGAGTGTATGACTACTAAGAAATTGAAACAACGTATGATATTTCTGATCTAAATTAACAGAGGCCTTTTTTTCATCTTTCAAAGACTGTAATACATTTTATATTGTTTTCGAGTGTTAGGAGTAAAATTTCTTTATATTTTTTTCTGTTTCTCCTTTGCGTTTAGACAAATGTTAATGAACTGTTTATGTGCAAATGCCTACTGCTATGTCACAGTATCTCTTCATGTTACGACCATTTGGCACGGGTTTTAGGGGACCGCGCAAGCGGTGACTGCGTAGAGTCTCGTTTGGAAAATGGCGGATGGTGAGGGCGGAGAAATTTCAGCGTGGGAATGGACGAAACGTTTCCTCCGAAGCCCAAGGAACAGAAACACCTACTTAACATGCAGAGCACGCCTCGATGGCGGCAGAGAGAGAAATCTTAGAAACTTCGGCGTCCGCCGGGCACAGCTTTTGTTTGAAATATTAATTCCTTGAAAGCAAAGAGCGCGTTATTGTCTTTCGCTGGGAGTCGTGAATGCTCTCCATCGCCTCCATAACCGCAGCTCCAAGCCCGCTTGAGCGCGCAGCTTCATTCGCAGCTAGGCGCCAGCGAACGCACTGAATGATCACCAATGACGGAAAAGAAGGACCCTTCTGAAGGAGCCTATCAGGCGTAAATTTTCTCTTGTTCAATACCTCCGAATTCCCTTTACCCTTGACCGATTTTACCGGGTGCGGTAGCTCAGTGCATCAACTGATGTCACTGCAGCGCCTCTGACCGGGAGGTCCTATCTTTTCAGCTAGGTCGAATTCAGCCACTGTCTGGAGGAGAATTCTAACGGCCGCTGCTCTTATCGGTAGTTTTCCGTGGTTTCTCCGATCAACACCAGGCGAATGCCGGAGCAGTACCCTACCAAACGGGCCATGGACCGCGCGCGACCTGTCCTTCCCATTCCTTGTTCTATCCTCTCCCTTTACACACACACACACTCCAACATGCACTACAATACCACATATCCCTGGAGACCGGTCGGGAGCTTAGAGCTTGTCCCGACTGGGGGTGCCCCGCTGGGGGAGAGTCCTGGTTAGGGGGAAACCCCACTAGCCGACGCCGGTAGTTCGGCGCCGGATCTCGCCATACAGCTGGGGAAGATCACCGCCGTCTCCCGAGAGAAAAAAACATGCACTACACTAATGTGACTAATGACCAGACCAGTTGACGCGCCCGGAAACACGAAAAAATCAATCAATCAATTCATAAGGTCGCGAGAACGATCCCAGTTGGCCGAAAAATAACTTGATGGTTTTAAAGTCTTCTTGTTGTGGCGCCTTCCGGAAACGAATTCGTAGGCCGTCCGCTATGACTTCCTTGCGGTTTACTAGTCACATGTAGGTGTAAGTACTAGTCACATGAGGTGACTCAGGGCATCAACAAATGTCACTACCGTGCCTCTGACTGGGAGCTCCTAAGGTTCGCGTCCCGGTGGCGGCAACATTTCCGACGCTGGCTACTTCGCTAGGTCGAATTCAGCCGCTGTATGGGGGAGAATTCTAGCAGCCAGCCGGTGTGTTCGATAGTTTTCCATGGTTTCTCTGATCAATACCAGGCGAATGTCTGAGCTGTACCCTAACAAAAGGTACATCGACTGCGCAATCTTTCCTTTCTTTTCTTTTGCCTGACCTCACCCCTTACACACACTAATGTGCACTACATTACCACACATGCTAGGAGACCGGTCGGAAGTATAAATCTTGTCCCGTTTGGTGCGTTGCCTCGCTTGTTGGCTCAAATTTCCAACTATTACATTAATAAAATTTCCAATTACAAATTAATATTTCAATTTACATAGACCAAGCTCTCAAACCGCAAACTAAACATAAATTCGCGGCTCACTATCATTTAGATAATACTAGCTATGCTGAAAATCCGATCGCACCTCACCAACAGCTTACGTGAGTTCACTACAATAATCTTCTAGAGAATAATCCCTTGCACCTTTCTAAAAAGATCACAGCCATCCAATGCCCTCTTCACACCTTCTGCACATCATGTGTTCGGGTCAGTGATCATTTGCTCAGCATTATGACACCAAGCATGGAATATTAAACGTTGTTGATCCGTTGTCCTAACAACATTTATTCTTTGACTGCCCAGGGGTAAACAATGCTGATATCACTACGCTGGATGCTGATTTTATCATTGAAAACCCACGGTTCTTAGCTTATCACAATAGTAAATATTGTTAGTTCTCTTTAATTATTTAAAAATGAGAATTTGTATGCGTCTGATATTTTTGTTTCTTTTGTCTACCTTTGAATGACAACCCAACTTTCTGTATCTCGGTTATTAAATATTTTGTAAATTGACTTGTACACTTACGGGCAGAAAGTCTCAACCAGAAAGATTCTACTCACGTGACTAAATTTAGAGGTGTCATGATAGCTGTGAAATATTGTTTTTTTAATTTACTCAAGGCAAATTGCGTGCAACGAAACCTTCGATTAATATAGAATAGTAATAGAAAATATAGTAAACAATTTACATTTATTTTATTCATTTATTTATTTATTTTACGTCAAAAAAAAACAGTTGAAACTGCGTATGACGTGCTATGGGAAGAAGTGAATTCTGTGCACATTTTCAAAATTCTGTGATCCCTACACTATACTACATGAATTTACGTCATATACTACATGAATTTTGAAAATTAAAAAAAAAATTAAATAATTAAAAGATAAATAAAAAAATTAAAAAAGCTCTCATGTAATAAAATCTATTTTTAAGGATTAATAAGCAATAAATTTTGGACTTTTTATTTAATTTAATTTAATTTAATTAATAATTTTGGACTCTAACAATTCAGTTGCATCAATGCCTATTGAACGCTTCAGTTACTGTAGATTTGTGCTTGTGAAAAAATTGGAGTCCTGGCCCTTCTTCTGTGTGAACAAAAAGGCGGTTTGACACAATTGACCGCTCCTTTGAATTTCAATTAATGTGTCAACTGCTTGGACGAAGGATTTAATCGCTGAAGAGCGGGGTGTATGACAAGAGGAGGACGGGCAGACGGGTGGACAAAGTGACAGCCGAACATATAGCTTTTAAAAAAATAATCGACGCCAAAAGGTAGTTTCTCTCAGCATTCTGAAAACGAATTTTTGCAGGTTTGCAATACTGCTATGTACAATCTCTGTATACTGTTAACATGGAAGTAAAAATGAAATATTAAATATTCGGCGAAGCAAAAATTGAACATTCATAGTGACAGTGTCTGGAATAATACACGAACTGAAACGTATAAGTATTTGTTTACAACTAATTTGCTGCGCGTGAAATTACGTGCAAAATGCGGCGTGTGTGTTCCACGCGCTCAAAATAAGCGGAGTAATATCCAGTGCGGGCGTTGCGCGCGCCAACCAAGTGCGACATGTGACTCGGGGCTCCGCGCTCGCCGCCAGCGCCGTCTCATTAATCAAAGCCTTGGGCGGGGGCGGGGCTTAATTAAGCGTAAATATGAGCGCCTCTTCATTTCCTGGAGGGTTTGCAGGATGGAACTGCGCAGCCTGAAATTAAAACAGCACACCCGAAATCGCTGTACGAACATTCTTCAACGCACATAATATTTTGAAAGTGTGTTGCAGAAATTGTGTTCGGGTTTCATTGTGAAAATGGTGTAACGAAAATAGTGTTATGTAGGCGTGGTACATCAGAAGGAAAGTATCGGATAACTTTATTTCGAAACGATGGAAGAAATCCTGTTTTGAAAACGTGATATCTGAAAAGGAAAATGCTAGGTTATTGAGAATCTTAGTATTGATTTATAGAGAAACAAATACATTTTTATTCTTAGATAGAATGTTCTATTAATCAGAAGTTACAGTTTGATTAAAATATTTGGTGCCCTATTTAATCTTTGAATTATATGTGGTTTCATTGTGAGGCTTGTAACCAAGAGCGTGCCAAAAGCAATACAATTTCTTTGAAGGAGGATCATGAGGTTGACAAATTATTTGATATTAAGGGAGGAGGAAAATTTGTTCTTTTTTGTGTCGAGACTTTGGCTTTGTAGTTTTAGGGGTTTAAGTGCAAGTCTCATTTCTTCATCCAGTTAGAAGAGGTGTTTACGCCTTTCTCAGATTATTAACTGCGCTTGAAATTACAGGATGGGAAGTAAAGAATCTATGTCAATAGCATACAGTCCCATGGTACATTTGCCGTAAAGTCGTTCAAGAGGGAGAGAGAAAGAACCCTTGGGGAACACTGACATAGATTGGATTGGGAAGGAAGAAGGTATTATTTATTTTTACTGGGAAAATTCTGTTGTTTAGAAAACGTGTGATGATTTTAGATCGATATTACAAAAACCCGAGTTCCCTAAGCTTGAGTAGCAACTCATTACACAAACTTTGTGTAACGCATGTGCAAAGTCTAAGAAGGCTGCTGGCAATATTGTTTTTCATTGACGCTCTAGAATATTTTCTTCTACAATTCATAAAACTGAGCGGTGAGTGAATAACAAAAAAATGAGATGATGTGGAGCATTATTTTATTATGATATTCATTTAACCTGATTAAATCACCTTTTCGAAAAGTTTTGAAATGTTGGTATAAGACTTTTGGGTCTCTAATATGAACGGCGTTTTGAAATTCATTGAGTTTTAAAATGGAAAAGACCATTAATTTGTCTCAAGCATGAAGGAAAGAATACAAATCTTCAGCAACAGTTTACGATAGCTTTTCGAGAAAGGTATTTTTAGAAGGGAATTTTTTTGGATTGGACTACTTGAGTTGTTTTGTTAAGTTTCCCTTTTTAAGAACGGAAGGCCTGCCATTTTCGTCTGCTTTGTCGTTCGAGGGAAGGCGAGAAGGAGAAATAGCCACGCTGGAAGGGATTTTTTGATGCGACCTGTTAAATGTTTAAGCTGAGGCGTCGCTGCATTTGCGGTTTTTGCTGCTTCATTTATGGAAGCGTAAAAAATGTGTTTGCATGTTCTATTTGCTTAGGAGATTCTGGGAAGACAAGGGTAGGAATTAAACTATTATTTTTGTATTTTTGCTGTATTATATTATTATATTTGCTATATTAATATTTTATGTAATGGGTGATTCGAAGAAGTTCATTGCAGCGTTCGTGTTTGCGGTTATTAGTATTGGACGGCAATGTGTGTTAGAAATTGTTGGAACTGATTGTGAATGAGGTTCATTAAAATCTCTACTCCGCCAATATCAATAATATCAGGCAGAATTCTGTGGGTGCTTGTGGTTGGTGAATGGATGATCAAATAATTATTTATAATATAGTTTAATAAACTTTTTTCTATTAGGGGAAGTGGTGCTTCAGCCACAACTGGGTTGTTTTGAAGTATCTGAACACTAATGTGAAAGATGGAGAAGAGAATAAAGAGCGTATATGGGTTCATTTTAGGGGTAGCTTTGAAAGTTAATACATTCATTTCTGGGGTTGGAACTCTTGGTTCGTGGCTATATTTTCAAGGCCTGGCATTATCATCCGAAGAAGTAAATCAGAAAGTAGGGCTTTTTGAACTATTGTCGCCACTCCACCTGCAGCTGCGTAGGGTAGTCTACCTGCTCTGTGTCTGAGAAACCTTTCATTTTATTTGGCCTTTGGAAGCAAGTTTAGCGTTTCCGTATTTAAAGCAGTATAAATGCAATAGATATTTTATTCAAACTTTGAATGTTTATTCTTTCGAATTGTACCTTTCGCTTCCAGGTTAGAAAGTAAAGTGAAGCAATGTTATTATTGATTTTTAGTCGCTATTGACAAGAGGTAAAAATAGGTGGGAGGCAGAGTCATCTGCATGTGAATGTTGATTATAGTAATGAAGGTCTTGATTACTTGGTTTATTATTTCTGAGATTACATCTAGGTGTAGGGAGGTGCTATGGAAAAGAGAAGACTGGGAGGACAGAATTAGCTAATGAGTGTAGTGAATGAATTGGAATAAGGCTGTTTGAGGGGCAGGTTAAAAGTTCGAAGATTTAAGGGATAGGGTATTGTTAGGCAAGGTTTCTAAACTGAGAATTGTTTGCTAATGGTTTGGCCAATCATATGGTATGAAGAAAATGTGATTACCTAAGCCGGAAACTTATCTAAAATTAAGAAATTCCAGGCGAAAAACGATTTACAAAAAATTATTATTTTTGGTGACGCCATCATGCATGATAGGTTGACTATTTATCAAGAGAAATGACACATGTGACTTTGTTATACGGGATTTCTCGCCTCATGTTCTTCGACAGAAGGTGAAGATCTTGTTGTCCCCTACATGCTCCATAAATTTGTAACATTTATTTCAAGGCACTCTGTAAAACATTTCCTGTGTTTCAACATTAATAATAATAATAATAATAATAATAGATTTAGTTATTTCTAAACAGCTTTAAATACATCGCCTCCGCAGTCAAATCGCTTAGCAAACCTCAAGAGATACTCGTATATCATGCGACAAGTTTTACTGCAAATCGAACCATTCTTCCAAATGTATGAAACAGCAATTGATGTATGAAACAGATTTCAGTACGACTCAAACTACAGTTATACTGTGTGGAGATGGACTGCGCCCAAATGTTCACGACTTTTACAGCTCTGCGCCTGCGGCCAGTTGTCGCTCGCCCGTTCGCCGGAGCACATGCTGAGTGGAGAGATACGATCGACGCCACTGGCGAACCGATTTCAATTGCCATCGGCGCTCCGGTTGGTTTCAACGCGATTTTTATCTGTCACCGGCAATCATCACGGCCTCGATTAGGGTGGCAATCCTGCTCTCCTCTACTCCTTCCCTCTCTGTTCTCCCTCCTTGCTCCCAAAAAAGTTATAGTCCGTATCTCGATTCGCAAGATTGGAATATTGCAGGTCTGTTAACTAAAATCGACCGCTGTGGCCGCTTTTCTGAAATACGATACCATTTATAGGCGTTCCGTTAGCTTATCATGTAACTCAATTAAACTTTAACCTTCAAGAATGGTGCACTAAGAATCTCATTCTCTCTTTTCGCAACTAAAATTTTAATGTCTATTATTTTCAGAGAGATTAAGCTTAATCTTTAGAAAGGTTCATTCTACGTACTGAATGTCATTCGATACTTAATTATAGAAGGAAATAGAAAAAAAATTGTTGGCGACGCACTGTTGAACAAGTAAAATTCATTTTTCATAGCTTTACATTGTGTTCCTGTGGTCTGATTCTATTGGTTAATCTGATTTTATTTCTGTTGGCATCCAATTGGGAGAAATTTCGTAATTCTTATTGAAACTACAAAATTTAATTTTCGTTGCAGAGGAGACTTCCTCAAAAATTCACGTCGCTAAAGGTCTTTGGAGATTTCTTTTTCTAAATCGAGGCTGCTGGTGATATCTTCCCATACTCATCATTGATGTTTGGGCTGAGGCTCGTTAATGCGTGTGTTCAGTATCTACGAACTATACGTTTTTTACGATGTCAGCTAGCTAACCTGCTCATTTACGTCAATTTTTACTTTAACGCCTTTATGACGGTGCTCTATAAGAGGAGAAAGTTAGGAAATAGTGCGCCGGAAAATGACTATTTTTAGGCAGAAAATCTAGTAGTGTCTGGCCCTGGAAACAAAAAAGGCGATATATCCTGTTGCTAAATATAAAAAAAATATTCTCTAACACGTGGTGTAGCCAGAATCTATGTTTTGTGGGTCCTGGATACCGACAAATCGATTGACGGTAAAACTCCTGTTTATCTGTCTGACCATGTGTGGTCAACGCCAGACCTTAAACCGTTCAGCCGATTATCTTGAAAATTAACATTTCTTAGTCGATCTGAACTCGAGGTTTTGGGAGTTTCAAGTAGATATCACGATTTTTGAGAATATTTTCATTAAGCCTAAAAATTTCAACATTTTTTCAAGAATGGCACCAAATTTTATGGTCAACTTTGTCTTCGGAAAGCGTAAAGGACGCTTAAGAGAATGATGCAGGTCACACGTTCGTTTACATTCCAGATTGCTTGAAAATTACGTTGAAATGAAATGAAAGTTCTATTTCTTAGCGTCCTTTTACAACATGATATTAAAGATAGAGATATTTTCCTTAATGAAATGTGTTTTTCAAGACGTATCTTTAATAATTATCGTTCAATATTTTAGAAAACATGAGTAATTTTTCTCAAAGACCACTTCAAAGTTTTTCTTTAGTTGTATTTTTTACAGATAGAAGAAGAAGTGATGGATACCAGAATCACGCGGGTCTCAGTTTCGTTAGACACTGAATTTTCGAAAATTGAAAAATTAGAAATAATAGTAGAAAGACTGTGCTAGGTGCCTGAAATCCACATTCTCTTCTTTCTAATATTACTAAAAATTATCGTTAGTTTGCAATTTATTCTTCGTGATATTCAATTTCATTTAATAAATTTTAATTTTTAAAATTTAATATTTATAAATGGCTTTTAATTATATCAGTATTGTCAAAGTGGCAATTATATATTACCTTGCTCACGGAAACTAATACAATATAATCTTTTATTTGGGTATGAAATCCTAAAAGTAAAATTTATTTTTATTAATCATTGTTGTCACTAACTTTTCATTGTTCGTATGGATTACAAATAAAATTGAATTTTATGTAATATCACAGACGAATGTGGACGCGCATGGGAATTGTAGTAGTATTTCCGTAATAAAGAATGGCTTCCTTTTAAGCACATTAACGCGTACAAAACATTTTCTTTTCTTGAAGATAAGGTAAAAACTGTTGAAAAGTACTGTAAATTCTGGAAGAGCAGGACAATATTTCCTTTCCCAGTTATCACTAGAGCTGGGAAGTTCATACAATTGAATGTTTTTTGTTAGTAGTCATATCTTCTTGAAACTTCAAATTTGTATATTTCATAGCAAAATATTGAAAATAAATAAACCTATTTTGTATATAATGCATAGTTTGCATACTTGGAGTTTTGTGGCAAATCAATGAATGTTTTTGAGTGTTTTTCAACTTTTTGCCTTAAATAACACTGAAATAGTTATTTTCAAGTAAAAAAATATTAATGGAAATTATGAACTTTCTTGATGTTTATACTAACGTATAATGTACGTATAACATCAATATACTAATGTATAATTAGTATCAGGCTACTGTAGGCTAACACCGCTGAAGTAATATCTACTGTCATCGGTTTATCGTCAATACTTAACACCTCACACTTTTTTTGGCATCCTCAGATAAACCTTGCAAGGCAAGACTACCACTTTCCCAAATCTACCCTTACGAAAAGCATCTCCATCCCTTGCTTATTCTTTGTTTCTCTAGGTGGCAAAAATATTTAATATCATTCTAGTATTCGTTTCTGTGGTCATATACTGCCTATCTTAGCATTTACTGTAAGTATTTCAACATTTTTGTGGCATACTTGTTTGCATATTTCAGGACAAAAGCTTCCATAAGCTTCCCAGCTCTAGTTATCACAAATGGTCTGGGGACGATTATAGTCCTCACGCGACTTCGTAAGAATTCACCGAGGTTCACCTGATTTGATGATAATGTGAGAATGAAGGAACCAAAATTCTTTACGTCACCTGCTTGGCCTTGGGCCGCTTCCTCTCCCTGCTACCCTGACGGATCGCGACACAGGGCCAGGCGCACCCTGAACACGTCGCGTCGGCCCCCGGAGACCAGAGGCCCACGCCGGGTGCGCCGCCCGACTTGCAGCCAACGCCAGCCACGCCGCCCCCGTCCCTGCCGCCTTCTGCCTCACACAAAGCTTTGCGGCGGAGGATAAACCAATTGCCGGCGACAGTGGCCCACGTCATGCAATTACGCGCTACAATATGCCTTTGTCCCCAAAGCGCTGCGACGCGACGCGACCGCCGCGGCGGCGCACTGCTTCACGGGGCGACCATGCCCACCCCCTGCGCCCCCTCACCACCACCCACCCCTGCACTTCCTTAACCCACCACCCACCTCCTGCGCCTCCTTAACCCACCACCCACCCCCTGCACCTCCTTAACCCACCACCCACCCCTGCCCTCCTTAACCCACCACCCACCCCTGCACCTCATTAACCCACCACCCACCCCTGAACCTCGTTAACCCACCACCCACCCCTGCTCCTCCTTAACCCACCACCACCCTGAACCTCCTTAACCCACCACCCACCCCTGCTCTTCCTTAACCCACCACTCACCCCTGCACTCCTTAACCCACCACCCACCTCCTTCGCCTCCTTACCCCCTGCCACCTTACCACCACCACCTCCTGCACCCATTCCAACCCCTGCGCCTCCTCCCCAAACCCTTCTCATTATAATTCTCCTCCTTCTGCACCAACCCTCCTCCAGCGATCATCCTTCGCCTCTATTCCACCAACTCTCCGCTTGTGTACCTTTCCTTGCCTTGTTAGTCTCCATTTGGGAGGGAGCGATCCACGCCCCTCCCCTACGTTCTCTTGTCACTACCCTCTATTCGCGCCTTTCTTCCTTTTCCGCAAATCTACCACTTCAACGACTAATTCTTATACTCCTGCTCCTATCCTTTTCCACCATGCTTTCTATTCCACCAACTATCCGCTTCTAACCCTTTCACTCTTTTGTTACTCTTATAACCCGTCCTTCCTAAAAAAGGGGGCGATCATGATCATTTCTCCTACGTTCTGTGTCACTCCGTCTTTTTCATGCCCTCCAAAACGTGCTGTTCATCCCCCTTTCCGAAACTGCACCTCCTTCGTCGTTTCACTTCCAACCCTCTCTATTTAACCATTCCCCTCCATTCCTAGCCCAGTGATCCCTTCTCCAACGAAAGGAAGCAGCCACACCCTCTCCACCTTCGCCATCGTCCCAAGCCTTTACCCGCGACATCTCTGCCAACTTATTCTAACCTTTCTGTTTCTCCCCTTCTACAAAAGACCTCCAAATCTCGCCTTCAACTCCCCTCTTACTGCTTGTGTTACCTCACGGAAACAACTGTTGACACTTTATTTTCTCTGATCAGGAAGACCTATCGTTCGAGCCCTGATGGCGACGAGTCTTGAATGTTTGACACTAGCACCATGTGTGTCGAATTCAACTAGTGCATGAAGGAGCATTCTAACGGACGGCTGCTCTGATCCGTTGTTTTTTGTGGTTTCTTTAATTAATACCAGTAAAATGTCGGGGCAGTACCTTAACAAACGGACCTTGCAGTCTCCCGCGATTTTTGTTTCCTCTTTCCTTATTTTCACACTCTTATATTTGGATTTATTTAAAGCTGCACTAGACATAAATCAGATGTAATGGTGTCATCTAAACGAGAGGTTGAACGTCACAATAATGACGTCACTGTATTGACGTGTAAGCTCCCGATTGGATGACGCCATAGCTGATGATTTACATCAAGTGCTGCTCTAAATAAATTCAAGTGTACATGCACTCGACTACCAAACATGTCGAGAGACCAGTCGAGATCTTACAGCTTGTCTCAGAGTGAGACGGAATATCGCGGACGGAGATACCTAAAAGGGAAACTTCCGTAGATCACCCTGTATGTCGGTGTCGAATCTCATATTTTAATAATGCTGCTTCCCCAGACATAATATACTGCTCGGACAGGACTAATGACCATTGGAGGTGGCATGCTCGCATGCTCAAAAAATAAATCAAACGAACGCTTTCCAGGATCCTCCTGCTGCACGGATGTTCCTCCTTTTCTGCAAATCATTTTCAAACCTTTCCCTTTAACCCGCATCCAGTAACTTTTTCTCTCTTGATCAACCCCTTTCCCCTTTATTCTCTTCACGAACTCTCTTCACTCCCTTATCTACACTTCCCCTCTTCCGTCAGTCGCCCGCCATCTCCCTCATTACCTTTCGCCCCCCTCCGCCCCGCCTTCCTCAGGGCCGCCACCTGTTCGCCGCGATAACCCCAAGACGGATTACCCGCGCTCGCGTTAATCCGCTTCTCCCAGGAGAGGGCGGGGCGGTCCCCTCCGCCTATCACCTCTCGCGCAGCTCATCAGCCAGATCCTCCGCCGTTTCGCGCCGTCGATAATCACGCACCCTGCGGGGGCGACTTTCAAGCCGTGAAAGGGCGAGGTCAGCGGATACATTACGAATAGCTCACACAGTAGAAGGATAGCTCAGTAGCAAGACCTTTATTTCGTAAGGACCTTATTGGGTGTCCTTCTGCAAGACACGGAAGGTCCAGGTTTGAAAAGTCCGCTATGTGGAGGGATGCGTAATGTCTTCAAGCATTTCAATTTCTAGAAGATTTAAGGTTTCATTCCTTCTCTGCCAGATGGTCTTCGTAGTGAAAAAATCACTTCCTTTCTATAATATAATGAACTCCTAATTCGTAATGGTATATAGCTACCCAATTTGTAATGGTAGTGGCCAATTGTTTAAAACATACTTTCATAATTAGGTGAATAATGCAATATTGGAGAATATTGGTCAATCTGTTTTAAAGTCTTGTTGCGGTAGAGGTTGTACGCCGTTAGGACTCTCATACTCAAAAGATGCTATCATATTTATTTATTTTACGTCAAAAACAGTTGAAACTACGTATGACGTGCTATGGGAAGAAGTGAATTTTGTGCATATTTTCAAAATTCTGTGATCCTCTACTGAGTCATATAGTATATAAATTTTGAAAATAAAAATAAAAAGCTCTCATGTAATACAATCTATTTTCAAGGATAAATAAGCAATACATTTTTAGCTCTTATCCATGATGTCCTTCGTCAAGCAATAATACTTCCATTTAAAGTTTCACTGAATTGAGAGACTTAAAATTTTGTTGCCTTAACATCAGTCAATGGTACACCGTTCATTTTCAATGGAGCACAGAATTGTTTATTTGAAATGGAAAACTGCATTAAAACCGTTTTCTTTTCGTTTACTATTAATTTGTTATTTCGGAACCAATTTGAATCATCTGATATTCTACTATTTACGGTTTCTTTATTGCAAAGGATGTTCGTATCATTCGCAAAGAGAATCGTTCTTCCGTTTCGAATCGTCGAGGGCATATCGTTTACGTGCAATGGGCAAAGAGTCGGAAAGATGCGTACGTAATGTTCCATCAATCCAGTAAGGTATTTCCACTCCCTGACATCGTTGTTTAAGGTACGAACATAACCAATCTAGAGCAATACCACGAATTCCATATTTCTGCGTCTTGGAGCCTCCAACATTCCACTTCTTAACAGGCCTTTCCATCTAAAATGTTTCATGTAAAATTGAGGAACAATTATTTACAGACTTTTAACATTTTGTTTTGCTTTAAACTACGTATTTCAACCGTACCTACTGTTCAGATAGGATAATTCCAGAAACATATCTTCTGCTCCAATAAGAAGGCGACGTGATCAAAAGTCACCAAACTATTTGCTTTGAAGGATTCAAATTGAATCTCTTTGGTATCTTGGTCCTAACTTACGTAAGGCATCACCGAATGCCTGGTGCATCAGTCATTGGGATGAACCATTTGGTTTCAAATTATTATAAATATAGAAAAAATATTTTATATGTTCTTTCGTCTTCCAGAAATTACATACATTATTATTTAAACACCATTCTTTTTTCTATTTTTATGTTTTCTCACCTCTAAACCCATTTAGTGCCTCGTCGAGCAACAACTGGTTGCTACTTTTCGGAGATTTCCATGAATCAATGGTAAATGAACAGTGGGTCAGTCTAAGGATGGGAATGAGGACGGAATGGTAAACAAAGAATTGAGCGCGATTTGCAACCCGCTTAATAGGGTACAGTTCTTACATTCTGTCTGTCTTTCAATACTTGGCGCGACAGTCCGCATACGGCCATGGCCTACAGCAACGGCGGCTTCGCGGCTATGGGTTAAAGAGGTACGTGTGGTTAGTATGAAGCCATTCCACGCCGTATGATGTTTTCTCAACCTAAGAAGTGAGTTTTGTCATCGTCACCAGCCACATACACTGGATCATTGCAAAGAAAATCCACATTATAATCTTGCCCGAGCGAATATCGAACCCGGGGTCGCGTCATGGAAAGCGAGCACGCCTATCAATGGGCTAAACCTGAGAGACATCTACATATGATTTCACTTCCACCAGATATTAATCCAAGAATGTCAAGGTATCGACTGATCAGAGCAGCTGTCTTCAGAAAGCGCATCGAGATATTGGTAGGTTTCGAACGAGTGGCGTTCAACAGGACTTCAGTATATGTCCTCTCGGCCAGCGAAGCTTTAATTTCTTACATACGCTATCACTGTCAATGATTACACATGATACAGTTCAATAAAAACCGCAAATAAATATGTTCCTCCATCAATTGGATGAATAACATTTATTAAAATGGGCGATCATTGTAACTGAATATAAAATGTTACTTTAATTACAGAATTCTAAGAACACGTGCAAGCTCCATGTGTTGCAGAAATTAAGTTGATGCAGATCTAATGTCTTGTCCACTAAAACCAATAATTAGGTGCACAATGTTTTATTGGATACATCAACTGACACTGAAGAATTATGATAGCTGTTTTTTCTCCTTTTGCAAATTATCACAATTCTCTAATCTCAAAATGCCACTAAATGTCACTGAATCTCAAAATTCCACTGCCAAAATGAAACTAAAAATGTCACTACGTAGTTATGGATTTTGGTTTCGGAGTGAGAAAAAAGATGTAGCATATTTAATTTTTGTCGAATAAGAATGTATGAGCACTGATAACAGTCGAATCTTTTCCAAAAAAATATTCTGGAACAATTAATTCAGTCTCTACCTCTTTGTCCATTTTTGTGCAGATAATTCTGCTCATCAAAAACGTAACCTAATGAAATTTTGCTCGGCTTACTTTACCAGAAATAGGGAAGGAATTACTATAAAAATCGGCGTTGCGTAGGGGCGTAATTTGCGCTGAAAAGTCGCTTGGGGAAACCCCATAAAAAGAAGGGGAAATTGAATCTAGGTATCCGGAGCCAATGCCAGCAAGTGCCGTCACATAGTAACTCTCTTTATCTCGTCCCCTGGCGATGTCAAGCGAGGAGAACACTTTGCCTCCGGCGGATGGTGGTAGCGGTAGCTCAGTGATACAACGGATGTCACTGCAGTGCCTCTGACCGGAAGGTCCTAGGTTTGAGTCCTGATGGCAGATTTTCGACACTAGCTTTTCAACTAGGTTGAATTCAGTCGTTATCTGGAAGAAAATTCTAGCGGCCGACTGCTCTGATCGGTAGTTTTCCGTGGTTTCTCCGATCAACACCAGGCGAATGCCGGAGCAGTACCCTACCAAACGGGCCACGGACCGCGCACGATCTTTCCTTCCTTTCCTTGTCCTATCTTCACCCTTACACACACACTTGCACTAACATGCACTACACTGCCACATATTCCGGGAGGCCGGAGAGCTTGTCCGGCTGGGGCGTGCCCGCTGGTGGGAGAGTCCTGGTTGGAAACCCACTAGGCGACGGTAGGTCGGTGCCGGATCTCGCCATCCAGTAAGGGAAAATGACCGCCATATCCCGAGGAAAAGAGCATGCACTACACTAACGGGACTAATGACGGAATCAGTTGACGCGCCCGGAAACACGAAAAAAAATCAATCGATCAATCCAGCGGATGGTTGTGTGTGAAGAAAAGGAGTATGTAGAACAAAGCGAGGGTGTTCTTACTGAGTTTTTCTGAGTTTAATTATTTGAGAGCGAAGGAGGTGGATGGAGACTGTTTTCGTAATAAGAGAAATATCTATTGTTCATTCTT
The DNA here is from genome assembly GCA_964035755.1 of Teleogryllus oceanicus. Classification (NCBI taxonomy): domain Eukaryota; kingdom Metazoa; phylum Arthropoda; class Insecta; order Orthoptera; family Gryllidae; genus Teleogryllus; species Teleogryllus oceanicus. The sequence goes on along the minus strand of CAXIVR010000005.1, from coordinate 119,093,032 downwards.
CTATTTCAGATTCACATAAATGGTGGACAAGAAAAGTGACAGATCTAAAGAATAGGAACTTTTTAGTTAATTTGTGTAAAGAATAATCGATTTTTACTAATAGAAAATCATAAACGAAGTTAATGAAAGAGCCGTCATATAAAATAAAATATTTTGGTTTTGGAAACAGCTACATTCAAAATAAAACCGGCTTCTTACCAAATGAATATCGTTTTAGATGTGTCACTTTCTCTATGCATGAATGATAAATGTTTTTTATGATGCCCCTGCACCATATATTAGCAATTTCATTAGATTCGCAATAGACTTTTCCTTGCTTCAAATACGACGCTCCAGTTTTACTGCAAATAAAACTTTTATCACAAGGCAGAGCCCTCTCGAATTGATATGTACTATTTTTTACAAAGTAAATTGAATGCAATTTCGTGGTGAGAGATCGCACAAACATTTATGAGACAAACGGTTATCAGACAATATATTACCGCAGTCAATGAGACCGCATTTTAAGGGAAGTGCAAATATAGACTATGATGTTCCTTGTAGAACAAAATATAAAAACATACTGTAATATGCGACTAATTACCGCACAGATGTATCTATACGCAAATTAATTTAACCTTTGTAGAAATGATTGAATATGGGTACAATTTAAAGAAATTTGGTTATTATCTTACACAAGTTAATATATTGACTCTTCCTAATCAGCGATTTACCCCAATATCGTTTTATTGTACGTCACATCGATAAAACGAGTTCAAATATTTTGTAGTATGTGTCCCTCTATTCAATTAAAGCAATTTTATATGTTGTAACACAAACATCATCTGATAAAGAAATATTTTTCAGGGGTTATCGCTAGATTTCTTCTCCGTCCAGATCTGTCTCTCTGAAGAGACCGGGATGGAGAGGATGTCGCAATATCGTAGTGAAATATCATATTCCGTTTAGAAAATGCTCAAGACCTCACTAATTTTTTATTTTAAAAATAAATCTCCGTAGGTAATACTAAAAATTTAAATTGCTTTTAAAATATTTATTGTGACAGCAAAACTAAGTTTCATTCAACCTAATAAATGTGATTTAAAATAATTATTTAACTCATTTGGTATTCGTTCATTATTGTATGTTCTGTAAGGAAGCGCACCTCTTCAACTCCAAATATTCAAAATGGGCCTTCAGTTGACCGAGGAGTCGCTGCCATTTTAGCATTACACACACTGTCACCGCCTGCGAGCCGAGGCACTCGCAATTTGCTAAGTAAAACTAGTGATGCTAAAACAGTACATACTTTCTCGTTCAAACTTTCACGCGAAAGGAATGAAAATATAGAAAAATTTAACATGACCTTATTTCAAAATTTATTTTTAAGAAATATATTTTAATAAGGGAAAAAATCTCTATCATAAAATTGCAATTGTAGGAAGACGGCGAAAATATTTGAATATTTGGAATTTTTGAAAAATCAATTTTTAACGAAATTGAGACCTGCACCATTCTCTCAAACGTCTTTCACGGTATCTAACATGAAAATGTAATAAAAAACGATGGAGCCTTTTTTTTAAGTTTGGAAAGTCCCGGACTTCACAGAAAGTACCCCGAACAATTAAAATATCGGTTTCAAATTGAAGGGGTTGTGACAACCGCCAGATAGATTATTGAATATAAATTTTGGGGCAAGTCGGCTGAACGTATTATCTGCTAGCGTTGTTCACAGACAGACGGGCACACAGTCGGACCTACAGACGTTTTACCGCTATTCGATTGATTGATTTTCTTCGTGTTTCCGGACGCGCCAACTGCTTCGGTCATTAGTCCCGTTAGTGTAGTGCATGTTTTTCTCGGGAGATGGCGGTGATCATTCCCCGCTGGATGGCGAGATCCGGCACCGACCTACCGTCGGCTAAAGGGGTTTCCCCCTAACCAGGACTCTCCCACCAGCGGGGCACCGCCTCAGTCGGGACAAGCTCTAAGCTCCCGACCGGTCTTCCGGAATATGTGGTATGTAGTGCATGTTAGTGTTAGTGTGTGTAAAGGAGAGGATAGAACAAGGAAGAGGAAGGACAGGTCGCGCGCAGTCCGTGGCCCGTTTGGCAGGTACAGCTCCGCCATTCGCTTGGGGTTGATCGACAAATCTGAAAAGCTAGTGTCGAAAATCCTGCAATTCGACCTACTGAAAAGCTAGTGTCGAAAATCCTGCGCCATCAGGACTCGAACCTAAGACCTCCCGGACAGAAGCGCTGCAGTGACATCAGTTGATACACTGAGCTACCGCTACCGGTCCGTTATTCGATTTTTCGGTATTGGGTTTTGGGATTCTGGCCATACCACGTGCTAGAGGACTGTTGTCTAAATTTAGCAACTGGATATATCCTCTCTTTCTTTCTCAGGGTACTGTAATGAGAGTTTTTGGGCCGAAAATTCGCTGTTTTTCCACGCAGCATTACATAAACGTTTCTCTACTCAGTAGTGAGAAAATAAAAACTGAGTACCACGCGATCGGAGATTCCGTATCCGACTCCCGCGAGCTGGGGCTGGAGTTACACCATCATTGTCTTGAGATATCACAGCAGCTAATCAGCGGTTGGAAATCTCTCCCACGCATGGGGGCCCTTTGGTGACTGCTTTGCCACTTAAATACAATGGATAATAACAAACTCTCAATTGCCCGGAGATAGGAAATAATAAGGATGATAGACAATGTTACAAACATAACAAGAACGATATGCATTTAATTTAGGTTATAAATGATTTAAATTCATAAAAATATAATGTATATAATTTCTTTTATGAAATAATGCGAGAGTTTGAAAGCTGTCTTGTTACCGTTGTATTGCCATCCAAGATTGTATAAGTTGTAACGTGTGTTAATACCCCTGAGTATCCTATATTATTAAATATATAGAGACTCGAGCTGGTGTTGTAGTGGTAAATTTTTGAATGATAACCGTGTGGATCATATTTTTCTCCTAAGAATCCCAATAGCTTTTACTGAATTAATACAAAGGACAAGCTGTTTATTCTTGCTTTTCCGTTTATCTTGTTTTCCCGCTTATCAGAAAAAAATTCCTTTTACGATCGATATTGTAAATAGTATCGTTCATGTTAATTTAGTTAATCAGAAAATTTCCTTAAATAAAGTAGTCAAAATTTTCGTCTTTCGAACAAATCACATTCTCTTATTTTTCAAATCAAATTTTCTCAGGGTATTTCAATTGAAACGATGCATTTCTATTAAGCATTTTTAAAATCCGTTCAAACATTTCTACGCAACTTAGAATGCAAATTCCCAGAACATTATTCACTTCAGGATCCAATTTTTTTCAATCAATAAAAAGCATCTCTTCAAATGTAAGTGGACCAATTAGTTTTTATTTCATTTAAATTACAATATTCTCAAGTTTCTTCACAGTGCATGACACCTTAAATCATTTGCAAATGTAGTAAAATCACCCAAGAATCAGGATGCACACTAAAACAATTCGTCTGACTACTTTGTACTACCTCATGATGGCGCGCATCCCTACACCTGGACGAGAGCAGCTGAGATGCTACGAATATACCTTTAACTGGAGCACTTATCCCGTTGCAAAGGCATTCGGCACGAAGTGGCCGGAAGACTCTCCGTGACTGGCGACCAGCTCTTAATTCGATGCTTTAATATTGCACAAAGCCTTGGGTGCTCCTCGTTATTTCATCGCTATTTCCAAAATTTTGTATGCTATTGCCGATAAAATATCTGTAATTGTTACTAATATTCTATTCTTCTCTAAAGTATTGAAAATACATAATTAATATAATTTGTTTGGTCATCACCGCATCTATCTATGATCATACGACTCACGTTTGCTGCCAGTCTGCTATGTTGTAGCAATAAAACTTTTTTAATGTACTTCAAGTACATTACCCTCTTATTTCCTCTTCAACGAGTAAGAAGAGGGAAAGTTGCAGAGACACATTGCAAAATAACATCCCCGAGCAAATTCTGTAAATTGAGCTTGCAGCAGTGTATCCCATGGATGTGACCGAACCCACAGTGGCGTGAGTATACTGCCCTTCAACTGTTTTGAATCCCTTGTAAATTCACTCTACGAACTACGTTCCGTGTTTGCTTTCCAAAACCAAATAACGGTATAATATTTCGCGAGTTCATAAACTCTCTCTTTTTCTCTCTGTCGCGCCGACCGCCCCCAGCGACGAAATGTTCTCTCAAATTCTAGAGCGCCATTTAATAATTGGGGACATCGGGGTTGAAAATTTGCCGTGACAATTGTTTTCCAACGGCAGTATCGAGAAATTTGTGGTTGCAAAGGGAATCGCTGTATATTTACTCTCTGCGATTTCGATAGTGAACTGTTCATCCCTGTTAGCCTTCGCGTGGGCAGCTCAGCTTTGTTAGGTTCTCCAGCCCCTAAATTACGCCGTGCCCTACTCATATCGCTATTGGTCATAGAGATGATGTTGGTCGTTGCTGATGTCGCTGTTGGTTGCAGAAATAACGGATACTATTTTGAAATAAGAGTCTACAACGATACTTTTGCTTGCAAGTTGAATATGTTTATCGATATAAAATTACCACTTGCAAAGGAAAGTTACAAATAGTTTGAGAATAATGCATTTCAATTTTTAAACTATTGCTTTGCAAAAGGAACTAACTTCTATATTTAGTGATAATGTTTACTCACTGAGAAATGTAAAGGAACAATGAAAATTCAAAAAGCTCCAGTTGCGTGAGAAGTAAGTTATTTTCAAAAGATAATGAGATCAGTTCAGGAGGACCATAGTCCTCCCTGGTGACCAGAGAAGTTTAAAATAATATTCCCTTTTATGAAGTAAATTTCCACATTCAAGGTCATATAAGGTGCATGATACTTATCCTCCTATTTCTTTTGCAAAGACAGTATTACTGAAAATGTGAATTAAATAACATTTAGAATTATTAACTTCTGAAATTAATTTTATCATATGAATCTTCATTTAATTGAATGGTCTGAAATAAATAAACAACTATACTCTGCCAATGTGTGCGTTGTAACTATGTCAGTTCCTGGGATTCCGTTTACTGTACTATATATCGTCTTCAGTTTCTTTTCCCATTTCAAATCCTCAAGCTACTCAACAATACTTTTGCTCTATTACTTAAGCAACGACGTTGAGTGTATGTTAATGTGTGTTATAAACATATTTCTATTTTGGTCTACAGTATTTATTTATAATATAAAACAACTCTAAGATTTACTTGTAAATAATTGTATTGGGAATACTGCAAGTAGTTCATTTTGCATTTTTGAAAATAAAATATTTGTGAAAAATTGGGAAATGAGTGCAGTTTATGTTACTTATTTTTTTAGAACATCGGATGTTTTGTTTTATTGATCAACAAGATCTTTATATGAAAACCGGTAGACACACGATAAACGAACATGAATAATTCATTTTCAATACTCCAATTAAAATGGGAAAATCAATATCCGGGCGATTTGTTTGTAGTGTTTTGACATATCTCTCTCTAGCTGTTGTTTTGGCTCTACTATCGTAGCTGTGACAGCCACTGTCGAAATTTATGGTCAGAAGCTAGGTAAAACATACTATGAAAGTATTACATGTTATTATGTTATTTCGGTATTCTCTAAATTTGTAAACTAAAATGAAATGTAAAAATTTATTTTAAGTATGTATTTTTGTTTTTCCATTAAAATTGAAATTTGTTTTAGAGATTTTTATGTTACAAAGGGGTTCATAACCTGTTTTTCTGCATTTGTTCGTACTAATTCTGGTAGTAATGCACGGCTTAAAAAATGAACCGTGAAGGACGGGGTATACAGAAATTAATTTCATCGGCTTCTGCTATGACTAAGGAAACTCCTTTCTACTGTGTTAATGAGACTCCAGTATTTCAATCGCAGAAGGGAGACCAAACTACGTTTGAGATGATAAAAATCAGCTTTTTTGTGGCAACTGCCGGTATTGAGATTTTAGGTCGACTAGTCGATCAGTGGTTTGCGTGTTTTCTCTGATGATTTGCAGACGAATTCTATTGGAACACTGTACAAACCCCCATAGACTGCACGCGATCCTCTGTTCTCATTCTCTTGTTTACCCGTGTACCTCAGCCGGATTGTGACGCTGTGGAGAAAAACGTCTGCATACCCTACCCTTCAAAATCAACATAGAACTAGCTCAGGGAGGAGGCCAAAGAAGATTTCATAAAAATCACAAATAAATTTAAAACAATATGTAAAATAAAGCATTGAAGGCTTACGGCCGGAGTCAATATTCATGTTTTCTTCCGGGCTGGTGGGCCGTGGTCCAATTGGCTTTGAACTGCCAAACGTTTCGCCCACGACTGCGGCGGGCATCTTCAGTGGCGAGGTCTCGGGCGAAGTGTCCAGGACGGCGGCTGACTGGCGACTGTTGGCGGCTGACTGGCACACAAAAATGTGTGGTGAATTTTTCCCGAATTTTGATGTCTGTGCACTGCCGTACACACTATGTTTTATGAAGCCATAACTTCGAGTTGAGTCATAATTTCCCGTTACGGAAATAGAGAAAGAAAAAGCGTGCTCATCACGGAATCAATGGCCCCTCGCAAATCCTGGAAATGCGCTTGATGTGTTTCATCTGTGCTTTAGTTGGGCGTGAAACCGCGCGGAGCGCTACTGCCACTCTTTCGTCGCGCGAATGACCTTGTACTGGCGACGACGAGGTAACGCGTGCGTGCAAGCAATGAGTGTTATGGCACGGGGAGCTTTTAACTGAGAAATATTTTCATTTTCTGACAAGTTCTAAATTCGTTCTACTCTATCGGCCATTCCAGTCTTGCTCTTGCCAGTTACGTGGCTCTCCCTCGTCTGGTACGACGTTTGTTTTGTTTCCACTGCACCACACACTTTCATTTTATTCCACCTTTCATGAAAAACAAATCAGTGTAATAGCAAAACCCGCAGATGCCTTTTTTTCAACTTCAATGTAAACTCCTTGAATCAATCCATAGTAGCAGTAGTTTCACATAATTTTGCAATATGGGAAATATGGTCCTATCAATTCTCATTCATTAACTTAGGTGCATTTTCTCCTTATTTAATATATAATATCTTTTTTTAATTAAAATTTTTTCACCTTCCTCATTAGTGTATTAATTATTTTTCCTTTATCCTCAGAAACGTTAAAATATGTAACTAACGTATACAATAGATGTACAATAAGAGCTCGATTTCTTGATTTCTCCAGAATCCTTACCTTACTCTTTTACTACAGGGAGATTCATTATGAATAAAACTAACGATGTTGCCAACATTTGAAAACCAGATATTGTCGCTCCCGAATAACAGAAAACGTATAAATTCACGGAATTAAGTCACTGAATAAATAGGCAAAGAAACTGTAAATTTTATTTCATTAATTGAATGAATATCGTATTTGTAAAACAACAACATAACCTCCCTGTCCCTTGCAGATAAAACTAACACATGAAAGTTAAACAAACGTGTGCATCCTGAAGCAACATGTATGTTCAGAATATACATTTTCTCACAGAATTAAGGAAAATTGGAGACACAACCGGATCAAGATGGAAACATTAATACAGAAACTGAAGTACAACGTTTTTTACTGACATCTTTAGTTTTCAGAATTATGCACGGGAAATTCTAGCATTGTATCATTACAAGAATAAATACATGTACATGTTCTCCGCAGTTGCGTGAACATTTTCTCGTCATTATTGCTTTATAATTGGTACGTTTGCGATGTTTAAGAGTACCTCTCTTCAACTATGCCATGTTTCTTCAGTTGCAGAGCTCCGCACACTTTTACTGTTCCTCTCATCCTCCGTCGGTCCGGCAGAGAGCGCTGAGCGGGGGGAGTGGGGCACAGACTGTGGCGACCTCTGCAGATGGAAGATTGTATCAGTTCACCCGACGCGCATCCACGCAAACGCTCCTTCTCTCTCTTGGTTGGCTGCTCCGTTTTTTCAATCTCTGTTATTGTCAGTTTGCGGTGGGGAGCTTGAGCCTGCGTTCGCTTTATTGACCTGGCAGAACTCGCGCGGAGACCTTCGTGGACGCAGTACACTTCGTGGAGAATGGGGCAGGCGAACGGTGGCGCTTTGCAAGCCACCACGCAGTGGTGTTGGGATTAAAGTGGCAGTAAAGCGCGCAATGTACCCTCTGTTATATTTCTAGTGAGACTTTCTGTAAAATCTCGCCATTTGATGACTTGTGATAGAGCTTTCGCCACAGTGTCTTTTCAGTTAACGTAGTAGAAACAGAGAGAATAAAACAACTATACCCCGACTAGTGGACCAAACAGTTTTAGGCGTCTTGGAATTCTATCATTGATTGGAGTTTGACTCAAGAAATGCATCTTTCCTGTGTTTAGATTGCTCATGATTAATGAAAATCCGTGTTTCTTAGTTTTTATCAGATTTATCTTTTAAACAGTAATGACGGTATTTCACCCAGCCTTTCATACCGAAGAAGAGTTTGAGTTTTTTGTCAAAATTATACAACATAAATATCGCTAAAAAGTGAGAAGCCACCGTTAGCTGACGTGTAAGCTTCGCACTCACCTTTGATTTCAATTATTTCTATAACCAGTTATAATAAAAAGTGTTCTTTAAACTCAATTATCTCCCTTAAATGTATTGAGTTCAAAAGTAAGTTTTTACCAATAAATAATATCTATTTGATGCCTTCTCCAGGTCAAGTGTCTGAACTATCCACAATAATGTATAATACTATCTAAAATAAACTACTGTATTTGTCATATTGTAACTTATTGAAACATACTTTGTAAAGACTCAACATACAGAAAGACATTGTAAATATATCTGAATCTGTATTACAACCTTGTGGTCGCTCAAGACCTAGTTGTTTATGCGACCTTTATAAATAAATTATATTTAAAAAAAGTAAAGTTTTGCTAGCCTCTGCACATTTAATTGCCAGCAAGCGTTTCTTTTGGTATTCCGTGATAGCGAGCGCCAGACTCACTGTTGACCATCTCCTTTAGTCATGTATTCTAGAATTTGAATGGTTAACCCTCGATCATTGACGTTCTATGATTGTTATTATTAAAACAGAATAGATTTTATTAAGATTGTCGTGAACTCCTTTCTTTTGCAATTTTTATAAAAAGTCAAAAGCACAGACACTTCCTTGTTTTTGGAAGAAGTATTAACACATTACATATAATATAAACATTAAAACACAACAAACAAAAGTCAAACTATTTCAATTAAAGCCATTAATAAACAACCACAGTAAAATAACAATAGAAAATGCCAAACTCCTATATACAGCCATAATTAGACACTTAATGCTATATTCTTGCCCTGCCTGGATCAGTGCAGCAAAAACCAATATTCTTAAAATACAGGTCATACGGAACAAATGCCTTCGAACAATAACCAAAGCACCCTGGTTAATTTCAAACAATAAGCATCATAAAGAAATTCAAATAAAACCTATCATACAACATTATTACTTTTTCAATAATATCAACAATTACACAACTATCCCATTACAATCTAGGCAAAGCACCCATAAACCCCACCAGAATAAAAAATAGATTTCCCAAACATCTATTTTACATCCAATTTGCAGATTTAGATGATTCATTGTGAGGTGCCCAGTGGGTTTCCTCTCCCTAAGTAATAACTGTAAAGTTCAGTGTTTTAAAATAGATCATAAGCATCAAAAACATGTGAAAGAGTTTGTTTTGTAAAACTGAACCATGTATACCGTTCAAAATATCAAAATAATTGAAAAAAAACAAACATTGTGATCATCACTTCGCTGACGAAAGGGCGGTGGCGCTATGCCTGTATTGGGTCAGATGCAATGAAAACTGCAACTATTCCACGTGTCACGCGTTTCTCGTATTTCTGCTTCAGTCCAGAGTGCAAGGAGGCAAGGGAGTTTTTTAAAATTTCATATTTCATAGTTTTGATATTTTAAAGTGACAGACTGCTAACGCAACCGATGCAAAATAAAAGAATTAAATATGCTTTTTTTTGAAAGGGAAAACCGCTGTGCGGTGCATAAAATGGAGCTGGTTTTATGATAGAAACCTTCTGTTACTTTGTGGTAACAGAAAACAATCATTGCAGTAATTCTGAGATCTAATATGTTTCCTGACTGCACAGCTTATAATTTTAATCTTTAAATTTCCATTGCAATAATTTTTTATTGATTTTAAAAGAGTTAATATTATTTGGAGAGATTGAAATTGTAAACTATTACATTAAAAAGAAAACTACTTTGAAAAAAAGATTTCAATTTATCTGAAGATCTTGAGTGAGGGCTGTGCTCAAAGTCGACGATATCGTTCTGTCTGAGATGTGAATCTTTTTGACCAAGCTCCGAAAAAATAAGAGAACCCTTAGAATTTGAATTGTAAAGCCTGAGTTATGTTCTACGAAACACGTACATTTTCAGTAAAAAAAACACGAAAATCGGTTAAACCGTTTGTGAGAATATCCGGGACTAACGGACAAAAATAACAAAAACTTTTAAATATTTTTTATATAATATAAATAAAATTAGATATTATAAAACGGCAGTTATTTTTAAAGCACATACCAACAATTGAATTTGATTGATACACAAATAATGTAGTAGTATTTTGTATTGTGTTTGCAAAAGCTGGTTAGTGAAAAAAAAATCAATCATAAGTGGCAACATCATTGCCTGCCTGCGCCGACGAGAGTAAGTTATGGAGGGCGACCCAAAACAGACAACGATAACGGTAGCCCTTTGCATCGTGGATCGCCCTGAGCTACAGGGAGGGTCCTCCAGCGTCGTAAACTCCCCCGAGGCAGGGGCGCCAACTGCCGTCCGCTGCGCTTCCCCGACGCAAATGAAATATTTCCCCCTGCGCATGCGCGCGCTGTGACAGATGGAGGTCCATGGCCGCCTTTTCGGGAGCGTATGGCGATCGCCGGAGGGGAATAAAATACTTGCGGCGCGGGTCCGGGGGCGGGGTGGGGGAGCTCGTATTTTGCCAGAGAAAGCGGCGTCCGAGATGATGAATGCCTCTGCGATCACCCGAGGGCAAGAGCTTCGAGGGCACAAGGGAGGTCCGGCCGACGGACTTCGCTTGCCTGTACGTGTGTGTGGTGGAATAAACGGTCCATTCGGCACAAACATAGCCCTTACCAGTTGCTGATACTAGGACGTCTCAAAGACGGTTTAAAAATAGTCGTTTTAGTGTTTTGCTTTTGAGTGTTTGATTTTTTCGTGTTTCCGGGCGCGTCTACTGCTTTGGTCATTAGTTCTGTTAGTGTAGTGCATGTTTTTCTCTGAAGATGGCGGTGATTTTCCTCCGCTGGATGGCGAGATCCGACGTCGAGCTACCGTCGGCTAGTGGGGTTTCCCCCTAACAAGGACCTTCCCACCAGCGGGGCACCGCCCCAGCCGGGACAAGCTCTAAGATCCCGACCGGTCTCCCGGAATATGTGTTAGTGTAGTGCATTTTAGTGTATGTGTGTGTGTAAGGGGAGAAGATAGGACAAGGAAAAGGAAGGAAATATCGTGCGCGATCCATGGCCCGTTTGTTAGGGTACAGCTCCGGCATTCGTCCGGTGTTGATCGGAGAATTCTCGGAAAACTACCGATCAGAGCAGCCGGCCGCTAGAATTCTCCTCCAGACAGCGACTGAATTCGATCTAGTTAAAAAGATAGAGTCGAAAATCTTGCCGCCGTCAGGACTCGAACCTAGGACCTTCCGGTCAGAGGCGCTGCAGTGACATCAATCGTAGAACTGAGCTACCGCTCCCTGTGTGTTTTGCTTTTCCTGATGCGACCACTGACATGGTCGTTTGTCCCGAAAGTGTAGCGAAATCTTTATTCCGGAAGGTGACGTAGTTCGTTCTCGCTGGGACTGAGATCCGGCGCCAACCTACACACCAATTATCCCCAGCAGAGCACTGCTCCAGACGGGTGAAGATCTAAGCTCCCGACTGTCCCGACATATGTAGTAATGCAGTGCATGCCAGTGTACGCGTGTGTGTGCAAAGGAAGATATTGTGAGAGAAGGATGAAGGGAAATCGCACGCGAACTGTGGCCCGTTTGTTAATGCATTACTCTGGCATTCCCCTAAAATTTATCGACGAAACTACAAAAAACGAACAGTCAGAGCCGCCGACAAGTAGAATCTTTCTCTAGTGCTTTGCGTTGCTTGAATTCGACCTAGCTATGTATACAGCAAGTCTAAAATATCAGCCGTCATAACTCAAGCCTGTTTAGTGATGCTGCAATGACAATAAATGTTGAGCCATCTCAGACTTGAAACCCGAAATTACCAGTTATAATATCCCAATCGTTTAGACAACATCAAACGAAAACCACCACGGGAAATACACTGAATCTAGTACTGTTCCATTTCAGGTTATAAGAATTTGGAGATAACTTTGCTTGGGCAGCCTTTTCATGCTAGGTGAAAACCGAACTCTCTATCTATGAACCAATTCTCAACATGTGTTTTCTAAGAAAGTTTGGAATCATTTTAGAAATAATCTAGTAAAACAAATATTTAAACGACATTTTAACGACACATTGTTAGTTCACCTTCCGACACGAAAATGGACGATCCTAGAAACCACAATGAATTTAAAATTTATTTTTATTATAAACTTACGAAGTATAAATAAAACTTTTTATTATGAAAACGCTCACCAAAATAGCTGTGCTAAGCTAGTTGATAATAAATCGGGAATGATATTAGTTACTGAAAATATCAATAGTTGAGTCTCTCCTGCGAGCTAGTTGTTAATTAACGACAAATTTCAACCCTGTTGAGTTATATACCAAGTCCTGAGTCAAGTAGTAAATACAAAGCTTTGATGAAACTTCAGAGCAAGTTCTCGTCATACTATAGCATTGTACGTAGTTCTGAACAGCACTGATCAAAAGGTCATCCAGTATATTGCGTAAGTTTCTGGAACATTCTAAAACAAACTCTTGAAATGCAGTAACATGTAACGTACTCACGTAACCATACAGAGCATGAGGTCCTTTACCTACCGTCCGTAATAAAGAAACCAATGAGCATATTATTATTTGCAATTCCTTTTTATGTTAAGATGTAGTTGTGTGTGTGTTGTATGTGTAAATTTTATGTTAAGATGTAAGTGTTACAGTACGGAGCTGCGTGTTGGGATCCATATAGAAAGTGCCCAATAAACTCCATCGAAAGAGTTCAGAAAGTAGCAGCAAAATTTGTTAAAAGGGGAAATTCGTTAGGAAATATTTCCAATGAAGTATCATCGTGGGAATCATTGGCGAGCCGTAGAAAAAGAGCAAGGTTGTGTATATTTTACAAAGCATTAGGGAAAAATCCGATGGAGGGAAATTCAGGAAAAAATGCATGAACCCTGCAACATGAACTTAGCACGTCACGAGCATATTAGAAAAATACGTCCAAGGAAACAGAGAACTGATGTTGGAAAATACTCTTTTGTAAACAGGACTATTGAGTCATGGAATAGCATGTCTGCAGCATTAATGGGGACTTTTCCCAGAAACATCAACACTTTTAGGTTAAGATTAAATTCTAATAATAGTGTAAGCGATAGGATCAGTACTCTGCGAAGGGCCACTGCATTTAGTAGGCAAGCCTTAAATGGAGTAATTTTGTTCTGTGTATTGAATTGTATTTATTTTTAGTATGAACTATATTATGGTATTAGATGTATTGTAAGTGTAAAGAATTTGCCACCTGTCTTAATGCCCATAGCAAATGAAATACATTATTTATCTCTCTACCTATCCATCTATCTAAAAGAGTTATGTAATTGCCTTATTAAAAAGGAAAAGAGCAAAATAATATAAATAAATAAAAAGTTATAAATACCTTTCTTGCAGGTAATTAATCCATGAAAATCCTTAAATTAATTCAATATATCTTTAAATCATTGCTACCCTGCTAATGGGAGTGGTTTCTTTCTCAGTCTTTTAATCTATTTATTTATTTATTTATGTATTTATTTTCCGTCACAAACAGTTAAAAACTGTATGTGACGTGCTACGGGTATAAGTGTTTCTCTTGCGTCTCTGAGACTACCACCAATCTGAATTATTAAACGAACTACCGATTCCCAATCCAAATGTTTCTGCATTTGAGCCAACAAACTTCGCGACTCCATAAAGGCCATTGCAGAGCGTAAGTATCCGATTGAACTTCAAACACTGGCAATTGGTCCGAGGAGTACTTCGCAGTACACGTATTATTGGCTGTAAAACGAAACAGAAATAAAAGGTTTCGAGATCTTTAGGAATGAAAAACGGAAACAATCAAGACTTGCGAGAGAAAAGGGACTGTACTTTTTGTGTGAATAGCACGAGAACTCTTGTTCGGCGCGCGTTCTTTCCTCGTTCGCACAGTATCGAAAATGATGGCCGCTCCTGCGTGAGCAACGCGCGGCAGGACGAAAGGGCGACACACTCAACAGCAGGTGGCGCCTCATGAAGGGCAACACACACGGCCCTTCTCCTGCGCTTAGCGAGAAAGGGACTCGAGGACGCTTGACTGGCTTCAGTGGAGGCTGAGGAGAGATGAAGAAGGCAGGTGTGCGAGTGGCGTATGGAGTGGAGAAGGGTAGCCGGAGACGGTGGGCGAGGATGCTAGAGAAATAAGTAGCAGATCGAGTCAGCAATTCTAGCGGCCGACTGCTCTGATCGGTAGTTTTCCGTGGTTTCTCCGATCAACGCCAGGAGAATGCCGGAGCAGTACCCTACCAAAAGGGCCACGGACCGCGCGCGATCTGTCCTTCCTCATCCTTGTCCTGTCCTCTCCCTTACATACACACACTTACACTAACATTCACAACACTACCACATATTCCGGGAGGCCGGTCGGGAGCTTAGAGCTTGTCTCGGCTGGGGCGGTGCCCTGCTGGTGGGAGAGTCCTGGTTAGGGGGAAACCCCACTCATTAGCCGACGGTAGGTCGGCGCCGGATCTCGCCATCCAGCGGGGAAAGACCACTGCGCATATCCCGAGAAAAACATGCACTACACTAACGGGACAAATGACCAAAGCAGTTGACGTGTCCGGAAACATGAAAAAATCAAATCAAATCAAGTCGAGTCAGCAGGGGCATCTGCGGCAATCGAGGCGCAGTGGGTATTTGTAGCAGATGCAGTCGGTGTGAGGTGCGTGCTGCGAGCGACTATATACGGGATCAGAACGGTTTCAGGGAATTGTTTGTCTTTATGGGAATGATAAACAGTATGCAATGTGAATGAATATAAATTTAATTGCATAGTATAAATACAGTTGATTTTGTTTACCGGAGGACCATAGAAAGTTTACAAAATTTACAAAGTTTACTGCTGCTCTTCTTTCTTGTGGTGCGCGGTTTAGCTTACTTACAACTTTGTGGAAAGGAAGGCACAACCCAAATCACTCGGCTGAGTGTGTCGCTGTTCGGGCTGAGGTTGGCTCCAGGCAATTCGGTGGTGCGAACTGGCATGGGCGCGGACTCAGGTGACCGGAGCTGGTGGTGGAGATTGCCGTGAATTTGGCCAGGCGGCCCGCGAGTGGCACGAATTTGAGGCAGGCTTGATGTGGCCGTACTAATCGCCTTGATAGGCGAAGCAGGAACAGCCGACTCTGTTGAGTCTTGTCGGTCAGTCAGTTTGCCAGTTAGAGCAGTGTAGTTTTGAGAAGTTCTCGGTTCTATTTGGTCTGTTCTCAATTCTGTCATGACTGTGATTCTGTCATGACTGTTAAAACTGTTCTGTTTAGTCTGTTCTGGTTAGTCTGTTCTGAATTCTGTTCTGAATTCTGTTCTGTCTGTTCTGAATTCTCAATTCTGTGATGTGGGAGTGAAGTTACAGTATTTATTGTATCGCGGGGAGAGGAGTGTCACGTGACATTGGCGGCGATCGGAAGCGAAGGCGGTGGCACGTGAAGTGTCCGCGATGGCGGCCCGTTTGTATTCGAGAGTTTGTTTCAACGGAAATTGAGGCATCTGGCTTATAGATAGCCAAGGAGCGGGCAGCGCACCTGAAGCTCTCTTTGTTGGCGAGGTACATTGACGGGCTTATATTTGCGAGGAGGCCCGAGGCGATTCCAGAAATATTTGTATACATTGCTGAGTCGCTTGTCAGGTAGCGAGCGATGGGGTGAGTGAAGGGCGCCGCGCGCCGGGTGGCCCAGCCCCAGCCTAATGAAGGCTTAGTCCGCAGCTGTGGCGGGCGTGGGCCCATGAGAACGGCGGTTTGCAGAAGACAATGTAAATGTTTTTATTGCCCTTTTGTTGGATTTTTCAAGTGCAGCAGCGTGCTGGCATGCACAGAGAGCGACTTGTAAGAGGTTGGTGAAAGTACGCTCTTAATAGTGGGTGGCCGCGCGGAAGAAACTTTAGGGCTGCGCCTTGGTGGCGAGATCGAAAATTTGATCGCGAGATTGAACAGTATTCTTCTCCCAATTTGTTCAAACCTAACAGTTTTATAAATAATTAAAAACGTTTGTTTATTGACAGTTAATAAGAACTGGTTCGTCAAAAAAGGTCTTTATTTTTCTTACATGACCTTTCGCCGGTCATTTACATGCATCTTCAAGTATATACAGTTAATTAAAATAAGACATGTTTACACCTCATTTATATTTACATAATTTGTTTTCAGTTGTAAACATATATATTACTTTTATTATTTGTAAGCACCTGAAAATTCGTGAAGTGATACGCGAAACGTGTTGTTGAACAATAAATAATTTGTTGAAGAAAACATTCTTATTTATTGCTAGAAACAAAAAATTATTTGTATTTAAATATTTATATTGTAGTTAAATCATAATTACCTCATATTTTTATCTGTAACAGTTTTATTAAAATCAAAGTTTTTTTTTAAGACACTTGTTGAACAATAGAAGAAAATAATCTGATCATATTAAAAGAATGGACAGAGAAAAGTTTTATATGAAATTCTATTTAGTAGCCAGTAAATGGTTATGGTCAACTATGGTTAAGAATATCACCTAACCGTAGGTCTAATGCCTAAAGAAAAAATAAAAAAAAGAATACTTAATATAGTTTCAATAAAATAAAATGTAATGATGGAATTTATTTTTAATATAAAATTTAGGTTGCGGAAAGTTAACATGACCTTCGGAAATATTCTTTTCTCACTTTCACTTATCAAAAATACGCGGAATTAATATTGTGAAGAACTTCTGAACTGGCAGGAAGATGTAGGACCACCTACACGAGCCAACATTTTCTTAACTAGCAAAGAGTACCAATAAGCCATTTTCGTATAAATCCTACTACAGTAATCATCACTCCACGGTCTTCATGGTTACCTTAATTTCCAATTCAAAAAGAGAATAAAAGATATCAAATGAAAATATTTGTTAATTAGAAGATTATGGTGCCTGTTCTTTTAGTTCCTCAAATATTAATACACGATCCAACGAAATGCTCTTCAGGATGTGATGGTATCGTTGATAGATTTTAATATTTTTAACACGTCCCACGTTCTCATGTTTAACATCGAATAATTGAGCCGTCTGTTTGCACAACCTATAAAATGCTTCTAAATCGCACCCGAGGAAATTGGCGAAAACATTTTACGGCTCAATCCCATTGTGCACTACCACAATAATCTCACTATAACAGTTTCTTTTATATTGAAAACTGTAATTTACACTTACCGGGTTTTGCAAGAGTAAAGGAATTAAGATAGTCTTTCCTGGCTAAAGTTCGGCCATCTGCTAAATTAATACGCTAATTACCTGCTAAAAAGTGCTAAAAATATTCACTCAATAATAAATTACCAGTTAAAGCTTGAATTTTCTCGAAGGTTAATCTCTAGTTAAACTCGACAATTGGATTAAAAATTTAGAAAGGAGAGCTTTGGGACAAATTTTAAAGAGTTTTTGAAATTATGCTTTATAAAAAAATTAACTTAATTTAACATCATGTGTGTGCGGTCGTAACATCATGTCGGCATTGTAGGGAATCTTTTGGAAGAGAAACTTAAGAACAGAAAACCGACGTTTGCATAGTTATGTAACCCACTAATGTTCTTTCATATCGCACAAATGACTCTACATTTCATTAGGTGTCTTATTATTTTAACTTAATGTTTTCGTACCTTCTTTCCTTCGCAATAAATATTTTCCAGTTTTCTGGACATAATTTGTTCTTACGCGGAACACTGGTCTCCTTGCAATTTCATATCTAGTTTTGATTTCCTGAAATATCCTTTGTCTCTGCAGGATCAACATACATTAACTCAGCCTCGATGGCTACTAATTCAATGTTCTTTGCTCTGTTTTCCCTGACACTCATCGTAAATAACTTAACTTATACATAAAAGCAAAAACCCTGACTAGCAGACGCTTCAACTCCACTATGTAAATAAACGACCCAGCTGTTGATTTTAACCACCAAGGCTGTTGAAAGCTGTGTCAAAAATATAATTCTGTGAAAATCAGCGTTAACGAAACAAACAATATAGAAATAAAAGAGACCAAAACACTGTCTTTGAACCTTCTGAATGTTAAAGTTCTGAAATAGATATTAGCAGGTTTTGCATGTGAATTCCACCGTGCGCCATAGTGTGTGTGGTATTGAGCTGCTTTTGCAATTGGAACTTTTGTAATAGGTTTTGCTAGCGGATGAGGCTTTTTAACGAGTTTTGAAGGGAATACTGTGAATTTTACTGGATGATAAATATATATATATATATATATATATATATATATATATATATATATATATATTCGTTTAATAGATTTTGCAAGTGGACAAGTCAATTAATTTCGCAGTGCGTTACTTTTATATTTTTCACAGGGTAGAGCTAATACCTTATATTTAACTGCAAGGTAGTTGCTCACTAAATCTATTTCCAAAAACCTTTATACCACAAATAAACTTTGTGATCAATTTATCTTTTTGTACATTTCTTTTAAAAATATTTAAAAATGTTCTTAATGATCATTTCGGAGGGAAATAATGGTATGATTCTTAAATAAATACATCCTAACGGTGCCCCAAATTAATGAAAGAATAGAATCTCAAAACAAAAATGATTCGAGCGATTAACTGTCAAACTCTTTCATATGTCACATCTGCTAAACGCATTAAATATGTTGGAGCCCCTATTGAAGGATCACTCTCCTTAACGAGCAAACTTTTCCGGTGGTCGCTTCATAGAGGTTCCATTACATTTCGGTCTCTATAATTAGTCGTTCGAGGGCCACGTTTAAAGCACCACGCCATCATCGCTCCTGCAATTAATTATTCCGGGGACAAAGAAGGGCACTCGTTTGCGACGTGACGCCGGCCGTCGGGTTTCATTTATCAAGCGAATGAGCGTTTTGCGGTGTTCCATCAGTCAGCAAACCACTCGCGGTGGCGTTACACCCTCTAGCGTGAACGACGTGCGCCAACTCCGAATCATATAAACTGGGTGGAGTAAGCTATGAAATCTAGGTGTTGAATGAATGCAAAGTCAAGGTAAGTGTGTGGGTATTAGATTATGGCAAATTGGAATTGGATTATGTATTTCAAACTTCGACTCCTTTATTGAATGTAAAAAATATATTTTTATTTAAATAATATAATGCATATTGAAAATATTTATTTGTTTAGTAGGATCTACAGTTACATATAAACAAATCTATATAGTGGCATTCTACGAGAGAAACGCTTAAAACACCTTCCGCAAGCTAATTTTGCAAAGGGATGCGCAGTTTGCGAACTTGTTAAACATACATATAAAATCATGAAGTATAAAAATGGAAAATACAAGATTAAACATGTTTTACAAAATATAAAAAACGCACTACATTAAATTACAGAACGTACTGTACATAGTTAAAGGTACCCGGCTGGAAAATTTATGATCCCAGTTCTTACTTTCTTCTTGGGCATAGTTACTAAAATCATAATCCTTGACGTTTTGTGGCAGAATATGCAAGAGCATGTAGAATAACGAGCAATTTTTACGTCTTTCAATAATTGTATTTAAATCAAATGAAACGAGAATTTATAAATCTCTTATGCGTCCCACAAAACATATGCTTGTCCTAGTACTGCAAAAACACATAAACGGAAATTAGAAGTTATTCCAAATAACTTTTACTTCAAATATTAAAGGCTCCGGGGTTCGTTCGTAATAACCAAATTTTAAATGAACCAGCAGTAGATGCAATAAGTACGTATTCTTCAAAATTATAAAATCGTTTTTATTCTTCTCTTCCATCTTGTCCAGCAACTAATGCATTTTAAATGTGGGAAATCGTGTAATAATTTTTCCCGCATTAAGACTCGATATTCAAAAGATCTCTTTCAACCTCCTTAAATAGCAGTATGAAATTCAAACGAAAATAAAAATATTAAATTAATTGTAAATAATTATGTAGAACCCTTTCTGGGTAACCTTACAAATTATATATCAATGTTAATTGTTTTAGTTCACTGAATCGTGAAAATATTGAAATTTTACACACCCTTGAAGACATTTGTATGTCGAACAAGTAGAATAAATAATATTAAAAACATATGAGGCGACTACTATAGAGTACTCGTGTGATAATATAAATTGTGAGATAAATTATAATAAATAACTCTGATGACATTTTTCATAAAACCATAACTTTTTTAGTGAATAGGATATAAAAATGGTGCACTTTTGTAAATAAACAAACCAAATTTTCTCAAACATAAATTTCTCTTCTAAAACTGGGTATATGAGGGAACCCAGGTTCCAACATTACAGCTCGTTAAGAGGGTCACTGTAAATCTTAATCGAACATTTAGTTCCTTCAATTCGTGGGTGGAATGTTAGGACATACATTGAAAATTGCAAAGGCAACGAAAAAAATTGCAACGATAAAAAACTTTTTGTATGCGTTCACCTCATTCTTACCATTTTAAGTGTGCTGATTCCAAAAATAACATTAAAATGCCTTATCACTCACAATTTATTCAAATTTTAACACTTTCTCTTTATAGCTAGACAAATGCAGCTCTGAGTATCTAGAAATATATTAGATACAGTAAGATAGAATGAGAAAGTATTAGGACGGCAAAGAGAGTAATATACTCTTTAGCAAAATATGCAGTACCACGTTTGTATTATTGGAGGCGCACGTGTTTGCATTCTTGCTATCGAGATAAGACACTAGTTTACCAGTTAGTGCTCAGTCATGGTTGGAAGAGCTGTCCTAATAATATTTGTTATATTTATGGCGAATTTGTGATTAAAAACTACCAACGCTACATTACAGATTTTGTTAGACATGTGTAGTGTTCATATTTTGGAATTAAATGTAGTGATCAGGACAAACCTTGTGCGCCACATAAAGTATGTTATATTTGCGTAGAGAACCTCAGAAAATAGTCAAATAAGGAGAAAAATATCCTTTATATTTGCCATTCTAATGGTATGGAGGAAGCCAAGGAAAAATTCAGATAATTACTACTTTTGTTGAATTGGTGTTACTGATTACAACTCAAAAAACAAAAAGGTAATTCAGTACCCTAACCTACCAACTGCAATTCGACCAATAGGCCATAGTCCGTACTGCTGTTCCTGAACCACCAGTGGCTATTGCAATTGTTAATCTGGATAATATATCAAGTGATGGATGTCCCTGTGATAAAGATGAACTAGCTGACAATGAGTTTCAGAGTCCCGTAAACAGTGTGGAACCACAGTTTACGCAAACTGAGGTAAATGACTAGGAATTAAACTTGGTGATCAAGACAAATTTTTGGTGCCATATAAAGTATGTTATATTTGGTCATATGACTTGGTGAGAGAGTTTGAAAAGATTTTGTCAGAGATTTGGTTATAACAAAATCTTGTCTCTTTGGTTAGAACCAAGGAGAAAGTTGAACTGCTTGTCTCCAGACTCAAGGAAAATAACTTATTGCCAGCTGGAACTTCAATACATATGTACAGGAGAAGAGATCAGCAATTTTCTCATTTTTTCCCGATTTTCTCCACAGTCCGCAATCTTTCAGAACAAACGTCTTCGCAGATCACAGGCAAAATGGACGAGAATTTCTTTCTTCCTGATAATTTGAGAGAGCTTGTTGAAGACATTTGTGATTGATCAGTGCATTGAAGCAAACAATTTCTGAAGCAGTGGCAATTATCTGCGCTTTCTAGTTATCAGTACGAGACTCTGTCATAGGTACAGCGTTCCACAGTGACAAGAAGTTCAGATGCAAATATTCTGGCTTGTAAACGCGAGCTAGCGGTTACAGTACATTTAAAACCAAACGTTTTGCTGAATTTATACTACTAGATGTAGTATAAACACTAAATATCATAAAAGAGGTTTTTTAATATACTAAGAAGTTTTCCTTACGTGTAAAATACACAAAATACTTTTTAATACACAAAAATACACAAACGGCTATTTAATACATTTTCAAGTGTTTATTTCTTTCCGGTAAATGCGAAATGGGCTGACTGAATCGTAGATCGGATATCGTGTCCCAGAGATATGCAATTACGATAGCGTTAGAAACAGAGCTCTCGAGGGAAAATTAGGGCGTCGGTGGCAGATCTCTAAATGCTTCCTTCCTTTGTTTACTCCATTCTCTCTCTATTCCTTTCCGATGCTTCGAAACTCGCCTTCACTTTCTCCACGATGTTCTTTGCTGCTTCGACAGAGGCCTGCATCTATTAGCATTCGTTTATGCAATACGAATTCCGACTTGGACAACAGTGAGAGCTTCGTAGATTTTTCTTGGTTTTTCTAAAACTAGCTATCTAATTTAACTAATTTCTTTCGTTTTCTCTTTAAAATTGTGCGACCTCTCCTTTTTGATTTTAGAACTTCTCAGGGGATAAATATTATGTTGCAAAAAGAACATTAATAATAAGTAATTCTCCTCAAACTTAACCAAAGCTTCTCCCTACATCAAATGATGATTTGTTATAAAATAACTGGTTTTTACTTTTCAAATTATTATCTATTCACTTTTCAAATCAAGGTGCTAACAGTTAACTAGAGAACACATTTAGTCGTGTAAATGTTATTGCACAGAAACTATTATATTGTGATTGTATAATGTGATAAAACTTAACTTTTTCATTGCAAGACAGAAGTTATTGAAAGAACAGCTAAATATTAAAATCGATATTAGTAATTTCCAATATGTGTGGAAATAAAAAGAAAATTATGCAATTGGTTGCTTGCAAGAAATGAAGTTCCAAAACTTATCCGATGGGAACCCTTAAAAAAAAATTAAAAAAAATGAGATTCACAAAGTTTCAGCTCGATCGGATTACGTTGCAATACGCATCAGCTACACGAAAGTTTTAAAAAAATTTCTAAAGAAAATACAATTGTTTTCGCAATAAAACGAAAACATATTATACATGTATTATATAACAATGTAATTTATACAATATACGTTGTCTACGGTTTATTTGTGGTATATTTTTGGACATAACAGTATTCAATCTGAAAATGAAGTCTAAAGAAATATTACTAAATGGCCCAGTGGGAAAACTCCGCATTTTGTACTTATTTTTTAAGAGTGAAAACCACATCGTAGTAGAAGTCAACAGCAAACGTCTAAATTGAATGTTTCAGCAGGACCAATACTGTACGAGAGTAAACATTCTCTAATAATTATTACAATTCAATTTAGTGCCTCATAAAATTAAAAAGATTTTTTATGTTATTGTGAAAAGTTATTTCTTCCTTTTCCTTCGAGTAATTTTACAGAGATTTCCGATTTCGTTTCTGCATTTTTCTGACCCCCCGTACTATGAAATAAGAGCACTTAAAATAATTAAATCTGCAAAAAAGTAATAGAAAAATTAGATAGATATTCTGTGGACCACTATCCAAGAAACATAATTCAGATCACACATGTCCGACCTTAACCCCCTTCATTTTCCCACATGTCTCCATCTGTATAATTTTCCGAATTGTCCCCAAACTCGTGTTTCCACAGAACTCACCTGTCCTCCCGTTTAGAGGCATGTGTCCGGGACTGAAAATCTTTGTTTCATGGATCTGGACGCTTTGTTCCCGAACTATGCGCAATTATAATGTGTGTCTCAGTCATCTGTTTTTGTGTTATAATCCGCAAATTTCAATCGTATTCGTCTTAGGAATGTTGGATGCTGAACTGGGATAGCACAATTTTAGGGTTTAGTTACGATGGTTTCTTATAAATTGACAAAAACCTTCATATATACTTAACAAATTATAAATAGGGAAGATATTGATATGGTGCCCTCTTAATATTATGAAGAGACTGTATTCCTGTTTGAGTATCTTCCTTGAAAAATTTGACTTTCACGAAATGGCTCGTACTGAATAATATATTTCTGAGATCTGTATAACATTATGTCAATGTTCTTTTTCAGGTAATGGATTGCGACTCGTATTCAATTGCCAGAGCATCGGAACGCTTGGTGAGTAGATTAGTTGTAGGATATGGATCACGGGATCGCTCAATTAATGAAACACATTAGTTTGCCAACGTTTCGAAATATTTAATTCCTTCATCAGGGCTACAAAAACACAATCACATGGAATAAAGACAACTTGTTAACAACATTTGACAACATTAGAAATCACACAAATATGCCATGAATCAACATACATGAAGAAAAATAGTAAATAAATAAATGAATTATATATATATATATATATATATATATATTTATAAGCCAAGGTAATATAAATAGTACACACCTTACTAATACACAACCTGGTCAAACATCATGTTCGCCAACAGCCCAACTCCAATATAGAATTGCTGAAGCACACCAGTCCATTGCAAGTCCGACCATAATACATTCGATTTTAGTATAGAGTATTAGTTGGAGAATTAAAACAAGTTGTTAGATGACAAAGATTTGCATCATGTTTTCTCGGTTTTCATCAAAAACATGTTGTATGAGTAAGAATGGAATTCTGGAAAAGAAAGATTAAAGCAATTATTGGAATAATTAAAAACCCTGTCTTTAGACAAATATTCGTATAATACGTAAATAAATAAATTAAACATAAGAAAAACAATAAAAGAAAAATAAACTCAATTTTTTCGTGGCAAAGTATTACAAGTCTTAATAAAATGATCATTTAAGTTCTAAGCGACAAAGGCAAAAAGGAACCAAATCGCTGATTAATATAGTATTGTGACATACCAATATGTGAGACAATATTTATTACAAACAGCATAAATTATAGGATAAATATACGTGAATATGCCAGCATAGCAACGGTAAGCGAGCCGTCGTCAAGATCAACTATCTTTATGCAGTGACGATCGCGGAGACGGCTAGTTCATTTTGTAAGAAATTTAGGATTGGCGAGGTACGAAAGTACATCAAGTGTTGTCTGTAAAGAAACAATCGAAAAGATTGACCGAGCTTTGCAGGGTTGAAAGAGTATGATAGGTATTCATTCTGACTGATGCCGTGCTGTTGAACGGATCGTGCTCCAATTAATGTTAGAGTTGTTTTTGGGGACTTGTAAGCATTTACTGGGAGTAGATATTGGTAGAACTTGTATTTGAATGCTATGTGTGGGCGGTAAGACTTAAAATATTTCAAGTGAATGAGTTAGAAGGACATTGAGGGCTTAGGCGAAGTTATCAGTAACTGGACTGGAATGCTAACAGCAGATAGTTTATTGGTCGTAGAGTATTCAGCATACGCGTGGATGAACTTGGAATTCGTAAATTGTCGAACGAATTTTATTAACGAGACTTTATTAAGTTCGGAAACAGTGATGAACGGTGATTGGAGTATGCTTCTGCAAGAAAAGAAGAGAGAAGATCGTATCTGGACCTGAGGACAGCGACATCGGAGAAGAATGAAGATGGTCCAAGAGCGCGCGAAGACGAATACGACATTATAAGGTTGGAACAGGTCATGACCAAGGTTTTCAATTTTGTGTAAAAATCTTCAAATACCAAAAATTGTTTAATAAATTTCCCTGTTTTGTGAAATGAATACATGATTCTCATTGAGCCAGTTCTAGTAACGAAATAGCAAGATAGAAATATATTTGCTATTCAGGTTCCTCGACCACTCTGTATAGATTGCAGATCGGATAATCATCTATTAGCAGACAATAGTGATTATTTCTTAGAAATCCATCGACCCAGGTATCCGGACACTAATTTATTTATAATGAGAGTTTAAGGTTGACTTGTATGATTGTATGATGTAGGAATTGCCCCAGACACCCTCGCGCTCTTATCACTCGATAAACATTCTTATGAATTAGTTCCTTTCTCTAAGTCTAAACGTTTTTGAGTTTATGTAGCACGATGAAGCACTTGTCATCACTCTTGAAATGCTACAGAATGTACACAGAAGCGCAAAGGAATAGAGATATCGTGTCGACAATATTCTGCTCCTTACAAGAACGGCGAAGTGAGTGGCAACAAGATCGGAGGGCCACCTGCCCTGACTATGGGTCACCAAAAATACATGTGAAAATTAACTTAGATGCATGATTTATAAAATCTCCAGGATATCACTAGAAATCTATGAGCTATGTTGAGCTATTCTGGGTGTGTTGCGGCGAATTCATTAGAGGGACCTGTGGCGCGAATACCAACAACCAATCATAATTGGCGAAAGTGTTCGCGGTAAAACCTCGAGGCGCGGTACCCTGGAGAGTCTCGTGACCATGAGTGCAGCGGCTTATATTAATTGATTAGTGATTACGAACGCGTTAACTGATGTAATTATTAACGAAAATATAGTAACTCTTTTTGTCTCGAAAGGTGGCAGTGATCTTCTCCCGCTGGATAGTGAACGCCGATCTACACATCGGATTGTCTAGCGGGATTTTTCCCAACCAAGTATCTCCCACCAGCGAGACACCATCCAAGCCGGACGAGCTCTTGAGCTCCCGACTAATCTCCCAATACATGTGAAGTTTGTGTAAGAAAGGGGTGATTATAGGACAAGGAAAGGAAGAAGGATTGCGCGCGGAGCCGTGGCCGTTGATAGATAAATATTAATATTTCTGCAGGTAGATTTATAAACCTAGTGGAGAACATTACAATTTCGATTACAATTAGAAATTAACACATGAACTTTAAATTATTTTAAAATAATAATAATAATAATAATAATAATAATAATAATAATAATAATAATAATAATATGATAAAAATGTTACAATAAGAGCAATATAACAATAATAGCATTAACTCTACATTTATGGCTGACCTGCACAGTTATTTTAAACTATTAATAACGACTAATTACACCGCACTTCACTTCACTCACAATCTTTGCAATTCCTTCCTTTCACTTCTATATAGTACTACACTTCACAACATGTCACCGCACTTCAATACTACTTTGAATATAATTACATATTTAATAAAGCAACGCATTTAATAGTAATTTTCACAATAATAATAATAATAATAATAATAATAATAATAATAATAAAATAATAACTGTTATAATAAGCATAACTTACAAAACTAATAAAGTTACTAAATTAATAAAGTTTGCTAGGGAATTGATCCGGCATTCGTCTAGTATTGATCGGATAAATGACGGAAAGCTACCAATCACAGCAGCCGGCTGTTAGAATTCTCCTATGGTCTTCGGCTGATATCGACTTCGCTATGTAGCTCGTGTGGAAACTTCTGCCACCGTCGGGACTCACAGTCAGTGGAACTGCTGTAACACCAGTTGATGCCCTGAGCCACCTAAGCTGGTGAGGGCTGCGGTGGCAGCGGAATTTCCACGAAGGCGCTGCAGTTGCCGCGGCGGAGTCGTGCAACCGGCGGCCTCAGGCTCCGCGAAACCATTGGTCTCAGGCAGAAGATTCCGGGAATGGGCGGCCATACCCTCGGCAAGCAGGCTGGGCGGTGAATGGATGGGCATCTAGCCTCAAACAAAGCCACTGCAGGCTGTTTGTGGCAATTGCAGTGCGTAGTCTAAACAATTTCGACATTTCTATAAGTTGAATGAACTCTTGAAAATTATTGGAAATAAGTAACTCTCAACTTAAATATGAATGTGTTTTATTTTGTTACATTAAAATATCTTTTGATAATGTTTGTTCACCAAAAATATTGAAGAAATTAAGAATTTATGGATCATCAAAACATGAATATCATTTTATAAAAATTTTGGTTCGAGATGAAATTTTGAAATCTTTTACTAAATGATGTTTTCAAGGATGTGTTAAAAACAAAATTTTTGGATATTTATATTCAATCAATGGCAGACGGTGGATTCAAAACTTGGGGAGGCCCAGACAAATTAAGGCATTGAATCATATTGTGAAACAGAAAGACAATGACCTTTGGTTTACAAGTGAACACTTATTGGCAACATTCCGAATTAAAGAATTAAATTTAATATTTCTCTTCATTTAGAATCACTTCTCTGCGAAAACGGCACTTCCAATAAATATGTTGTTGTGACCACTGAAATACCGAGCGTGATACACAATAAATCCATCGCAACCACAGAGCAACCACTGTCTATGACCGCAACACGCCTTCACGCAGGAGGCCAAACGCGCGAGAGCCTTCCTGCCAAACCAACTCCAAAGCTGGAAAAAACGAAACTATTATTTTCTTTATTTTATTTATTAGGTAATTATTACATACAAATTAGAAAACTTGATGCCAAGTGGCTAGGCCGAAGGCCTTTAAGCCATTACAATACCTACATTCTTCCGCTTTCTAACCTTTCGTATTCTGGTATTCACCCCAAATGGTCTCTCCATCGCATCAATGCCGCGGAAATGAGACCATAAGGTACGGCTGAGTAAAAAACCCCTGAAGGGGGAAAAACCTGCCGTCAGAAGCCGAGTACATGCTAATCTATCCAATTATTGTTTTTAAACTATTTATTTATTTGGCGCGGGCGTCAGGCATTCTCCTTCCTAGTGTTTGGCCTCCTCAGCACTTGAAAACAGCACCACCAGAAGATCGTCCGCACCAACGCCTCTGCCCTTACATTTCCGATTCCACTTCCCTTCGCCCTAATGTGCTTATTATTTTAACAGTTTCCTTTTATTTTATTTTAATTTATTTAATTTATTTTAAGTTAATTTATTTTATTGGCTTATTTATGTACTTATACTTAACAATTGACTACGCCTTATGACATTTTTTACTGTTTACTAACTTAACATAATTTACTGACTAACTTAATTATTGTTAGTTTATTGACTTATTTATTTCTCTTCGGTCTAGGCTCTGCTCGTACTAACCAGTGCTGTTTTCCCAATTCCTAATTTCAGTTTCCTAACGGTCCGAATCTTTCCTAGAAATATTCCTAATTCTTTCATGAATTTAGATCTTTTATCACCTAAAATGTTTTGGGCGAGCGTTACGTTCCTATATTGGAAGTAGTAATTTCCCATTCCCATCCATTTTCCTCTCCAATTTTCGGTCGCACAC
Source organism: Teleogryllus oceanicus (assembly GCA_964035755.1). NCBI lineage: Eukaryota > Metazoa > Arthropoda > Insecta > Orthoptera > Gryllidae > Teleogryllus > Teleogryllus oceanicus. The sequence goes on along the minus strand of CAXIVR010000005.1, from coordinate 119,063,647 downwards.
TATTCTTTTCTTGCCAGACAGACGTTGTCATGGCAACAGGGAGCTGTGCGTCAGCTTGGGCGTCCGGTATCGTGCAGGTACCAGTAGTGCTAGTACTTAGTCGTGCTACTTCGTACGTGTCACGCAGAATTGCTTGGCTCCATCTTGAACTGTAACACTATGTCTGCAGCAAGAGACATGACTTCTTTTAATTCGTTACTCGCCAGCCGTAAACATTTATGACAATTTGTGACAACGTTTATTCTAACAATAAGTTCAAAAATATACTCTTATATTTGTCAATGTTGTTAACAATTTGTGGGAGGCCTGGCCTCCTTGCTTCTTCTGAATATCCGCCACTGCATTCATTGATTTGTTTGAAACAATGGAGTAGCACAATCTTCAAAGTGTTGCTAATACTGATACTGTAACAATATTTCTTGATGCAAACTATAGGCGACCAATTAAAATTCAATTCAAACTATGCATCCAACTATATGGAGTATGGTCGCAAAATAATAAAATGCAGTTTTCTTAGGGTAAAAACAGTTTCATGTTCCTAGGAAACTAATTTAATATTTGTTTCCATTCTTAAATATTATTATATGGCAATAAAAGAATATAAGTACAATGGTATAAATATTTTGGTACAAAATTAAATTTTCAAATACATTTGATATCTGTTTATCATAGTGCATATCAACTTTTCCTCAAGGATTTACATTGTTATAAATTTGTTAAATTAATCGTGTATCTCTTTTTAAACTTGATAAAGACACTTTCTTCCAAATGTTTCATGTAGTTTCAGACCGTCAGGTGAAGGAATTTTAATGTTTTACTTTTAATAATTTCTAATTATTGTTCAAATTATTTGTTTGAAAATAATTGGATGTTATAAATTGAAAGACCTGAACAATGCTCCAGCAGAGTGCAGAGAGTTTTATTTAAGCTTAGTAGAGCTTCCAAATTTTGTGTCGGTAAAAGTCATTTTAATAATGCATAATTTTTCCATGCGTTTGTGGTAGTTGTTGTTTTAACCAGTGAAATTCATAATGCATGTTGAAACATTACTTTTCAATTAATAGTTAACACTGTGTGGCACTTACTAAGCGGAAAGAGTATTCGTTGCTCATTTGCTTCACTTCTGGGATCACTGTCCTAACCCATACCCAATTTGAATTCTGAATAATGCTGGAATTGAGCTTTCTTGGCAGGAAAAATCGGCATGAGTAACAAACCCTGTAGTCTCAAACATTAATTCAGTACTGACATAATAAGAAAATTAGTTTCAAACATTTGTTTTTCCTATATTCCGACAATGTGTTGAAAATAAATCGTTATCACAATTTACAGACACATATATTTTGTATTAAATTCATTTGTTTTGTGATGACGTCCAGTAAACTCGAGACTGTTTCCCTGGGTGCCCCGCTTGCCCCCTTCCTCCCCAAACTCCCGTCCGTCACTACTTCGCTGAGAAGCCGGATCCACGCCAAATTCAGATTTACTGCGAATAATGTTTTACTCAGCGCTCTGTTCGCGCTTTGTCTTGAGACGTCACTAGTGACGGCTCGCAGCTCAGGTGACGATTGTTTTGATTAGGCGGATGAGTAGAGGCAGATGAGTAGAGACGGTATGGAGGTGGAACGGAGGAAAACGGAAGCAGAGGCAAAGCAGGGACGAAAAGTCAGCAAAGGCAATCCGCATAGATGCAGGCGGGAAAAGGCAGGACTGACGGGAAAGAGGCGAACACAAAATGCAGAGGGAGGGACGAAATTAGGGGAATAGAAGTGGTAAAGAACGAGAGAGGATATGGGGTTTAAGCGGACGCGTGGTGGCAGGCAATATAGACGGAAAGGGGCAAGGGCGGAGATGGAAAAACAGTCGAGAAAGAACCGTGAAAAGAGCGGAATATATAGGTCGGAAGGAGCAGGAAATAGTAGGAGAAAAATCGAGACGTGAGCGAAGTTGGGAACTGAGCGAAGTGATAGGTGGGCAAGAAGCGAGCCGAAAAAGATGTCGAGTGAAATAAGATCATGAGGCAGAATGGATGGAGGTGAGAATGGATGGAGGTTCGGAGGTGGGGCGGGATGAAAACGGGAAGAATGCGGGTGTGGGAATGCGGAGAATGGAGAATGCGAAAACGAAGCTGACAAAGTAAGGAAAGAGGCGGGGACAAAGGCAGGGACGAAGGCGGGGACGAAGGCGGGGACGAAGGCGGGGACGAAGGCGGGGACGAGGCGGGGACGGGGCGGGGACGGGGCGGGGACGCGGGCGGGGACGCGGGCGGGGACGCGGGCGGGGACGCGGGCGGGGACGCGGGCGGGGACGCGGGCGGGGACGCGGCGGGACGCGGCGGGACGCGGGCGGGGACGCGGGCGGGGACGCGGCGGGGACGCGGGGGGGGGGGGCGCGGGGTCGAAGGTAGTTTTCAGGCCCTGCAGCAAAGTATTCAGAACCTTTCCCCCTCCATCCCTTCCGCAGTCTCCATTTCTCTCCAGCAACTCTTCGCCTCTTTGTCCTCGCCGTTGCCATGGCCACTGCTTGCCAGCGCTATCGCGACACTCGTTAAGCACTGAGGTCTTTCTTTCGCCTTTCGCCGCATTCATATCTCCCCATCGATACTTCGATAGAAGCGTCATCGGGAATCGATAGTTAATTTCAAATGTTGCAAACTGCCTCTCTTTTGGAGAGGGCGTCGACGGTCTCGCTTCGTCTCCATGCAAAGATGGCGCCAAACACCTTTCGGGAAGTTCCTTGTCCGCTTAGAATGATTCAGGGCCTGAAATGGAGATTTCAAATAGTGTGCGTACTTTCGAGCGCAATAATCATAATTCGCAGCACTCTTCCTTTATTTCATAAATATATTGTCGCATACTACATATTTACGTAGTAATTTTAACGTTCCAGCAGCAAGGGCTGATTTTTTTTTCGAGAAACTCATATTGTGGGATTCTGACATTTAAAAAGTGGATTAATCAAATTCCTAGAAGTTAATTATGTTGTAAGAAATGTATTAAATTACTTCTTTTTACACGATCACTGGTCCGAATCTACGTTTTATGAGTTCTTCTTGCCGAAAAATTAGTTTACGGCAAAACGTTCCTCCGTCTGTCTGTACAGTACGGGCCGCGCATAAGCGACTGTGCTCTTGCCACGTGCCGTGCCAACTGCCACGCAGTTGAAGCGCTCAGAATCACCAATCAATCAGTCTCAGGTTTTAGAGTAAGGTCGTAATAACCACAGAAAACGTGATGTTAATGGTCAAGGACGCAACGTCGGAGTGTAATGTGTGTTGCGGGTTGTATGTTTGCATGAAATATTGGTTTAGCGGTGAAATGTCGTTGGCATTTACATAATTCAAGGCGCTGTGATTGTCAACAATATTCTTTATTACATTAAGATCAGCTTTCGATGGCTTAGCCATCATACCAGTTTTCTCTGTCTGGGGGTCACAAAAAAAACTACGTAAAACGTTTTTAGTAACAATATTGTTGGCAATGAGAACGCCTTGAATTATTTCAATTGCCTGAAATATGAAATTATCTGTTAATTGTTTCTCGACTCAGAAATTGTTAACTACTAGTTCCACAACAGGACATACTTTCTCGCTTTATTAGTAGTTTTTATATTTTTAAAATTCTGAATGTTATGCGAAAACTACTCGTTACATCAAAAAACTTCAATACAAATTAGTTTGTAAATGCCATTTATATAAGCGTATTCTATTCGATAAAAATTTAAAGAAATAAATTGGAGCTGTTTTTCAAAAAATATTTCCTTAACTCTATTTAGTTGCCACCTGACAGTCCGTTCAAAATTATATTACTTTTTCCTTTTAACATCTTTAACCTTAGTACTCACATGATTATCAGTAGTACCTTTGACACAGTACTTTTAAACATATTTTTTTATCATTTAATTTATATTTATTTGACAGAAAGGATATCGGAGTTACAGGGATAGAGAATTCCAATCAGGCGCGACTGGTAGAGTTGCATATTTTTCTCAGACTGTTTATATGAGAAAATTATGCGACTAAAGTGAATCAGATGTAAAACAATGTTTGTTTACAAGTTTACGAAAAGGTGATACAAACCTTAAAACATATCTCCAGATATTTAAGCGACTACGTTGGGAATCCAATTATCATTATTTTTTACTAAAGCATTTTTACTCTCCAGAGCCTTTTCTAGGTAGATTTCTTTCGTATTTTGCCTTATTTAACTTATCTAATGTGCCACTATCTACCTTTGAATACTAACATCTCAAGTTAGGGCTCTACTACTAAGGGTCTAAAATTTCCCACATACCAATAGTAATTTATTTGATACAGGAACAATTAAATACATATAGAAGTATTAGAAAACTTTCTCTTTACAACGTAGGAATGTACTATGGTGACAAAGTAATAAATATCCAACGTTTCTTAACGTATTATAAATAGAGAAGAAGGTACCTTCTTCTACGCTCATACATTACTTTCCTGCTGATATGTCATTATTACAAGATAATTTATAAGTTAAAATATCTATACATTTTACAGTGTACAGAGATATTTATCACTTAAGCACTTAGACCACTTTATTATGTGTAGTGTAAAAACCTTTTTCGACATCAGTTCATTCATCGAAATAAAAATATTCCTTATGGCAAAGACTAAATATTGTAAAAAATGGCGCCAGTTTCAGAACATTTAGTAAGAAAATGAATGTTGTTTTTTGGAAACTTTGATATCTGAATTTTGAATAAGAACAATATTCAACAATATACTATATACAAATTCCATGGAGTATTTTATGCACACGTTAGAAGAACAACTCAGAAAATTAGATTTGAGTTCTTCTGAAGATCACTGACAGTCAAATGTGTTCTCTACGCCCCGGGTCAAAGTAAGCTCGCTCATTATCTTTATAAAACGATCCACGGATTTTTCTAGCGTGAAAAGTCTCTGTTGTATATCTGACCAGATGAAGTGATTTTACATTTCTGATTTTTCCCGCACTGAACTGACTGACCTTTCTGATTTTTGCACGCAGTGGACTGAAACAGATAATGAAATCCGTCCACCACCGAGCAACTAAGGGAAAGTGATTCCAACTGAAAATATCTGAGTGTGCAAATGTGAATCAATATTCAGATATTAATTGCTGAGATCGTCCATTTTTAAAATGATCGTATTTGTTGCGTCTTGGGACACAAACGCAAATAAGCAGTTTTCAACTTTCAGTTTTTTGTACAACACGTACCTTTTAAATGTTCCAACAAATTCGATATAAACAGCGTAAAGTTACTCAATTCCTTCTCGAGCGTGACCCCTCAGAACTATTGAAGTTCTCCTTTAAAATGACTTGCTGCTTGAATACCTCGTCCGTAAGTAATCTCACCTTCCGTTGGTAAATATTACTAAATAGTTTTAATTTGTTATTAATTATTTATTTTGAAATAGTGTTTTTGAATTTCAATCTACAAGCTTTAGAAATATTTTTATATTCATTGTCAATTTTTATTAATAAATTGTAGTTTTTTTAATTTTAAAGATTTTTGAAAATAATTAAAGGAATATATAATATGAGCTTCAGAGAAAATAATTCAATAAACAAATAGGTATTAGAATAAAAAATCAGAACAATAGGTAGAAACAAAAAATGCACAAAAGTGATTCCTAATTAAAAATTTATTTGTCGACATTTCTTCATCTAATTCTTTTTCGCCTTTTCCTTTCATTCATTTATTTGCGTTACAGTTGCAGGGTCTCTGGAAACCAAAGCGTGGACAGCATTACTCGTCAAACGGATTGCCTAAAATCAAATGACAAATCACATTGACTCCATTGTAGGCTAATATTATTTGCCGATAGTGATAGATACGGTAAAGGACCCAATTACAGCCCGAGGGCTGAAGGCGGGGCGGGCGCGGAGCAGCTGCCGCGGTGGGGAGAGGAATTGAAAATCACAAAACCCCGACACGGCTCTGCACTCGAACGCACCTCACGAAATTATTCTCTTGTGGGAAGTCGCCTCCGGGACCTCGTGGTGCGCCCAGCCTCCGTCTCCCGCCTCTAGTTGCTGCCCTTTCCACCTCGGCCCGCCCTTCAGTCATCTTGACCCTGCCCTTCCCTCACTATCCCACTGCTCTAGCCCCTAGTCCTTCCACCTTCCAGCATCTATTTTAGGCCTTCCTGACCCTTCCCTTTGTTCTCGCACCGTTGACCCCACCCATTACTAACTACTCCACCATCCAATTCCCACTCTCCCGCCTCTAGTTGCTGCCCTTTCCACCTCGGCCGCCCCTTCAGTCATCATTGACCCTGCCCTTCCCACTATCCCACTGCTCTAGCCCTAGTCCTTCCACCTTCCAGCATCTATTTTAGGCCTTCCTGACCCTTCCCTTTGTTCTGCGACCGTTGACCCCACCATTACTAACTACTCCACCATCCAATTCCCACTCTCCCTGCCTCTAGTTGCTGCCCTTCCACCCTCGGCCCCTGCTCAGTCATCATTGACCCTGCCCTTCCTCACTATCCCACTCCTCTAGCCCCTAGTCCTTCCACCTTCCAGCATCTATTTCAGGCCTTCCTGACCTTCCTTTGTTCTCGCGACCGTTGACTCCCACCATTACTAACTACTCCACCATCCAATTCCCCTCTCCCGCCTCTAGTTGCTGCCCTTCCACCTCACCTGCCCCTTCAGTCATCGTTGACCTGCCCTTCCTCACTATCCCACCTCTAGCCCCTAGTCCTTCCACCTTCCAGCATCTATTTCAGGCCTTCCTGACCCTTCCTTTGTTCTCATGACCGTGACCCACCCATTACTAACTACTCCACCATCCAATTCCCACTCTCCCGCCTCTAGTTGCTGCCCTTTCCACCTCGGCCCTGCCCTTCAGTCATCATTGACCGCCCTTCCTCACTATCCCACTCCTCTAGCCCCTAGTCCTTCCACCTTCCAGCATCTATTTCAGGCCTTCTGACCCTTCCTTTGTTCTCGACGTTGACCCACCCATTACTAACTACTCCACCATCCAATCCCTCTCCCACCTCTAGTTCCTGGCCTTCCTCCTCCTTTCAACTACCGTTGACCCTCCTTCCGCACTATCCGCCCATCCAATCCCCACCCCAACCTAGCCCTTTCGCCTTTCACCCTCCAGTATTTGTCCCAGACCCTTCTTTCTCCGCCCCTCTTCTGCTCGCGTCCGTTGACCTTCCATTCCTAACTACCCTTCTTCAATCCCCACTTTACCTGACTCTAGTCCTTGGTCCTTCCGTATTCCTCCCCTTGCATCTGCTGCTTGCCTGCCTTGTCTCCTCCCTTCCTCCGGCAGCCGAGTTGTCCGCCGTGGCAGAACATACGCCTCTGTATTGATAACAGAGGAGGGAGAAGTTTCTGCTCACTGTTGGTGCGCTGTTCCAGACATGTTCGCATCTGAAGCTGTTTGTCTTGGGGAAATCGTCGTAAAATGGCAGGACTGTTTTCGAAGCATCCAACTTCACTAATGGAAACATGGACCAAATGTTTGATGGAGCTCGATGTTAGTGTACTATGACTAAGGATACAGTCCTATATCGTCAGAAATTTAAGTTCGCTTGTCGTCTGAAAGAGAAAAGATATAACTCTATATCCTCCATAAAATATACGTTTAGCTGGTATACACTTGTTTGTATTCACAAATCAGAAAATATTTCAGATTTATTTAACCGCATAAATTGTTAGCCTTATCATTTATATTTTCGAAAATAAAATTTCCGAATAATTTGACGTAAATTATTCCTTGACTACATACTCAAAATATTTGTCCGTCAAAATATAAAAACGCAAATTTTGCTACCGCCTCCTTTCCTTAGGGCTTGTATAATGTGTAACTTCTTCCGTGTCATTAAATAAATTTGACATATTGTTATTTAATATATGAGGACCAGGTATGTGATAACTAAATTGGTAAAGAAAACGATACTTGTATCGTAAACGACGGTAGTCATAGTAGGTTTACAATTTTCCATTGGAAGCGACCTTAACAGTTGATTCGGTTGAAGGAAAATTAAACAATTACGTTCATATAAGACACAACATTATTAGAAAGTAACTTTAAAATATTTTAAATTTTATTTTATTATAATAAGTATTCTTTGCTTATATTTTAATTATATTTTTTATTTTGTAAAGCAGGTAGTGATTTTTGGTTAAAATGTCACTTATATTTGATGTGTAGAATGTAAACAATACCTGTATTTGAGAATATTAACGATGTCTGTTTAGTTAGTAAGTATATTTGTTCATTAGGTGTAGGGAACCATGAAACTTTGTTTTAACTGAGGTCTGAGGTCGTATCATTTAAAACCTGTCTCTTATATACAGATTTTGATAAAATGAGGCAGTATTATAGATTTTATGTCTAATAAACTGTCAAATTGTAATAGTGTTGTAGAGTTTTGATGATTTATTTTGTGGTCATTTAGTTCAAACGCAACGAAATTTTATTTAGTTATGGATGTCATCTTCCATCAAATAATCGAAATGGACAAATGTATTGACTATATTGTCTCTCATCAAAATCTATGTTAGGGTTAGTTATCGTGAGATTTATATGAAAGTTAGAAGCAAATCAATGGAACTGATTATTTATAACTCTCGGTTTTCGTTATATACCTTGGTTAAAGTTCCTATTGCATCAACATTTGTAATTCAATGAGGATTACGATAAATTGAATGCTAGTTCTTGTGTAGTATTTACTATCCCGAGCTTTGAAGGGCAGCCCTGATGTCCCTTATTGTTTCATTTATGTGACTGCACCTAACGCCTTCTGTGGGACATCCATGAGGATGATGTTAAACGATGAGGGCTGAATGAGGCCGTCTGTAAGGGGATCAAGGCCAGCAGCTGCACTTCGATCCATCTCGACCCTTCCCCTCCTCTTCAAGCCTTCTCTCGCGCCTGAGCCATAACGAGGCAAGTTGTGTGGCACAGGTGAGACCTTGATCCAGCGTTTCAGCAACAACCCTCTTCGGACTGAGCTGTGGCTCAGAATATCTCGTTCAGACTAAGATTCGGTCTCAATACTTGGCAATAAGTACGACAATTATACAGTATGACTATGACGGCCCGGTGGCCGAGATTGCTAAGGCAGTGATATCGGACCGAAGGGTCAAGGGTCGAGTCTCGCCTCGGCATGGTGTATTTGTGTCGTCCTTTCACCCCTTATCATAACCATTTTCGCTTCATCTTTATACTTACCATAACGTTAACTCCGAAAGTGGTTGCTAATGACCTAGATGTTGATGCAAACTTAAATAACCAAAAAACGTTTGACTATGTAAAATAATGTTGCGTTTGTTAATAGTTCAGAATAGTCGAATATCCGAAAATAATACGAAGCTTTGATGAGCTTTCAACAGATCCCTGGAGCAGGTATTCGATAACCTTCCTACAATTTCTTGCCTGAAATTCTCAAGGTCTTCTTCCAAATACTGATTTGTCCTTGTAAGATGTAGAGATTCACGCCTTCCACTGCGTCGAGGGAGTCTCGCGTCTCAAGAGCCCTTGGCATCCGAATTGTAATTTCAATTACAATTGCAAATTCAGTTAACATGAAAATGTTTGATAATATCGGATTACTAGACAAAGGTAGTTTAGATATTTTACCACTAGCGTTTTCTCAGAAACTGAGGTAATCTAAATTTGTTTCTTTTATTGAAAACAAACAAGTTTGAGCCTACTGTAATAAATTTAATGATATAGAGAGCGTTATAGAATGGATAAAATTGTAATTGCTTTAATACTTCTTGTGATAAGATCGTTTTGAAGCATAAATACATTTCAAGATTTTTCCATGAGTAGAAACAAGTGTAGTACATCTTACTCTATATGTTTGATCATCTATATCAACAATTTCATTAAACAATGAACCCTTTTTGGCAGCATCTCCACCTACCCACTTAAATATTTGTTTATTTACATAATTAGAGTGAGGTGTTAGGTACGAATAATAGTAAATGACAATTCACATGATTTACAAAAGCGAATGATGGTACTAACGGAAGTCCACTGCACGTATTAAATGAATTGTTAATTTTATTTTCATTATCAGTTCTTTTCTCAAACTAGTATGTTATAAGAGAGCTTTTTGCTTTACATTTTCAAAAAAGGCGTAGTAAGTCAATAAGATTACTTTCACAAAGTGTCAGAAGTCATCTCTTACACTAAAATGCTTTAAATGTGAAGTAATAGCAAAAATAAAGGGTTTATTTTATATCAAGGAAAGACAAAATTAAACACTTTGTTTTATGCACCATTGTGGAAGCTAGAGGCACACGAAGAATGCCTTACGTCTCTCCAAGGAGGTTCTGCAAGTGCGGGGCGCAGGGGCTCAAGGGCGCTGTGGCATGCGCGGCAGGGCGGCGCCGTGTGCCTCCCGCGGCGGAGGCGGGCGTGGAGGCGCGCGCCAGTCGGCGGCGGGCGCGAGCCACTGCAGCAGCTGCAGAGCGGGCGCGGGGGCGAGTGCGCGAGTGACAGTGACAGTGCGGCAAGTGGAGCAGAGTGAGGCGTGTCAGTGGTCAGTGCCTCTCAGCGCAAGTGGGCTACCTGGTGGGTGGCGATGGAGGCGCGGCGCTGGCGCCGGCCGCGGTCCTGTCCTGCAGCTGCTTCTCGTGGGCAAGGTATGAGCTCACCACCAACACCGACTATAAGACGATGATGGGCGTACGATTTAAAAATTAATTTAATTAGAAATATCGACACACAACGTTATGTATATTATATCAGGAACACAGCCTAAATGATTAAACAACCTTATGTAGAATATACAACCTATATATATTGCAACTTTAATTCATGAGCAATTGCGGTGCTCTAGTCAAGTTGATCCAAGCGTGAACTCGTGAGTTGGGAGGTGAAACATGTTTCAGTTACTAAACCAGTAAAAAGTTTCTAAAGAACTCTGGTTGGAACGAAGATAAGGATAAGCTTTTAAGTCAAAATTTATTATCAATTATTCCTTTCTTTCAATAAAAATATTTTAAGTAGTTAACAAAATTATTTGTAGTTGTGAAATTGTAAGTATACAGATTTAAATGATCAATTATCATTATGTTATAGTATTCAAGTACTAACTTAAAGTTAATTTAACATGAAACTTTCAAATTACTCTGTGGCTGATGAAGTTTGTTTCTTAGTTTAACTTCTTACGTAAAAAGAAAATTATGTTGTCAGTTCTAAGATTAATTACCTTGTAAACGTTGGGTTTAATTTCCATCAATACAAATATTTCTTAAATTAGATAATGAATATTCAGCTTTTTTATTTTTGTATAATCTCTTATTTAGTAGAACACATAATAATTGTATATAAACAAACATTAAATACGTAATGCCTAGTTTTGTCTTTCTAAAAGGAAGACCGTAAATGTATTGCTTAAATGAGATGTAATAAAATACTGTAGGAGTGCTTACTCAATCATCTTTGCTTAATAAGACTTAGCAGTTAATTGTATGCTCAACACCTGATGGAATCCAACGCTGTGCCCCAATGAGACCAAATGCCGCGACGCATGGATCGCACGTGGCGCCGCAGCTGCGAGGCGGCGACCGAGGTTCGCGCCATGGCCGCTAGGGAGGGGAGCGCTGCCGGCGGCGGGTAGTTGTGAATGGGACTGCTGGCGAACTCTCGACATGCACCTTAGTAAAAGCCGCCTGCTTTCGTTCCAACGATTGATTTATTATTGAAGTTTTGGTGTCTCAATGAGTAAGATCGTTAAACGCTCACAGGTAGTCGTCGCGTGCGGACGCCTTCTTCGCCCGAGAAGTGAAAGGCCATGGGTGTGGACCTCGCTTTGTACCGGGCGCGTGTTGGCGCGTGGGCGCGCATCCGCCCTGGCCGGGCGGTTTCAGCGCATGCGATTCTCCTGCTTGATAGGCGGTGGTGTTACGCTACTATGTGCAGCTGTTTTGGCCACCCCCCTTGTGATAGGAGGTGGAGCAAAACCCTGGTCCCGCTGTACAGGCTGCTGCAACGACATGCTCCAAGTGCGAAAGGAGTGACCGGAGAATACGCAGATTGGAAGCAGATCTGGCTCAGGCTCATGCATACATTGAGAACTGACCCTAAGATCAGGAGCTGGAAAATGTATTGAAGGTAAGGAAGGGGATGCCTCGAGGAAGAGGCGAGAATGTGCAGTCGAATGCAAGTCAGTTGCAATCTTCTCAGTCAGTTGCTCCGTATACCGGAAAGTTAGTGATAGGCGACTCCATGTTGCGGCACAGCGGCGGGTGGTAAAGAAAAGGAGCAGATGTTTCTTTTTCCTGGAATTGACATCGAGAAATGACCTCCGTAGTGAAGAAAGCCGATAAAAACGAGGAATAGAAGCGGTACTCGTTCATGTAGGCACAAACGCGCGAAACGGCAACCGTGTTCGTCACAATTAATCAATATGTTGAACTTGGACAGGCCATCAAGGCTAAATACAAAATGCCAAGGTGATCGTTTCGGGATTATGCGCCGAAATGATGTGCACATAGCAAAACACGGATCTAAATCGAGGTTTACTGTGGGCATGTGAAGTTTTCGGTGGTCTTTTGTGGACCCTAACTATTGGCTCGGCAGGATGACTTAGGCCGGACGGGCTTCATTTGAACTCGAAAGGTGCGTGGAGTTAGGGTGTTTGCGACCAGGTATTGAACAAATGCCTGCATAAAAGTGACAACCGGGCGGAGATGTGTTCGTGGCGCTACGGACAGAATTGATTGCGGAAGAGGATGTAAGCGTGTGGTGGCTGCTATGCGGAAGGAGATGGCGGCTGCGCGGAGGAGTCGACTGCTGCGCGGAGGAGTCGACTGCTGCGCCGAGGAGACGACTGCTGCGCGGGAGGAGTCGACTGCTGCGTGGAGGAGTCGACTGCTGCTCGGAGGAGACGATGCTGCGCGGAGGAACGACTGCTGCGGGACGCAGGCAGCTGAACAGGACGCACGAGTCCCGAACTCGGACTTGCAGGTGAGGAGAGGTTCATTAGATTGTTGCAGGTGAACTGTCGTAGCATCGTAAATAAAGTAAGGGAAATTTTTGAATGTAATGAGGCTTGATCCTGATATGGGATAGGTACAGATCTTGGCTCGATTCGGTAGCAAATGCGGAAATTTTTTCGGTCTGATTATTTTACGTTTAGAGAGATCGCGAACTAGGGGCGGCGGAGTATTCATTTGTGTGAAAAACACTTTAAATGTCGTATCAAATTGGGTCGATAATGTTTTGAAATGACGGGTTGAAATTTACTGTTCAGGAAATAACTTAGAAATAATTGCTTGCTATCGTCCACCGCTAGCAATTACGAAATATTAGGCGCGATACACGAAAGAACAAAAATATACGTAGTCATCCTTAGTTATTGCCGGAGATTTAAATCTTAGACACAATTTGGAAAGGTGCGTATGCGATGGACACGTGCAGAATCTTGTCAATGACTGGTCTGGGACAACGGATTAGCGCGGGTGTAGACCAGCCGACTGCCGGGACGCCTTCTAGATATTTGCCTTGTTAGTCCAAAGGACTTATTCTTATCTGCGACGTCATGGAAGGCATAAGTGACCATAAGCAGTTCTTGTCGACTTAGACTTAAGTACTTTAAGGAAAAGTACTAACACGGTTCCTAGTGAGGCAATACAAAAAAACCAATGTAGTAGGCCTTCAAAATTACTTAAGGGAGCAGTACGATGCGTTTCTTAGAACGGAGGGGAATAGAAGAAATATGGCAAGAATTTAAAACATTCTTGAAAATGCGTGCAGACATTTGTTCCATGTAAATTGGTAAAAGAAATCTGACCCAGAATATTATAATGCAAAGATTAGACGTATGAAAGAAAAACAGAAAGGCGTTTAGTAACAGGCACATTAGTGGCAACCAAAGGCATTATTTCGAAGTTATTCAAAAGCGTTGAGAAGGAAAAGAAAATCGGAGGAACGTCATTTAAAATATATCCTAAATGCGATGGCAATAATTGGTCGGAATTTTTAAGTATGTTCAAAGAAGGAAGGGAAACAAAGACGAAATTCCAGTTGTTCGTATTAATAATTTGCCAATTACGACGACAGAGAAAAAGCAAACGCTTTTAATGCATATTTTGCTTCGGTTTTAAGCAGAAAACTGACTGTACACAGATACCAACGTTATCAGATAGAAATCTATTTCAGGTTGACGTAGTACTCTACGGAAAGAATAAATTAATGAAAAGCGGAAAATCTGAGGCCTAGATTCTATTTCACGGACATTATTAAATTAGGTGGAGAGGCTATTCTACCGTACCTAATTAGGTTATTTAATATTTCTATCAATAATGCTTGCGTACCGGAAGATTGGAAGTTAGCACTCGTAGTACCTGTTTTAAAAGTGGCGATAAAACGGCACTAGTAACTATAGCCGATAAGTCTCACGTCAGTCGTATGCAAACTCATGGAACAACTAATTACTAACTACATCCGGAAAGAATGGGAGGCAAGGAATGGCTTTATCAAGGTCAGCACGGCTTCCGAAACGGTTCTCCTGCGAGTCAGCTTGTCTCACTTCTACAAGATCTAACTGACGAAATTGATAAAGGTGGAAGGTAGACGCAATAGTAATAGATTTTGCCAAAGCTTTTGATGTTGTTCCTCACGATCGTCTTGTAAATAAATTAATAGATTCGGTATAGACACTAGGGTGGTGGCTTGGATAAACGAACTATTACGTGATAGGAAACAACAGGTTGAATCGGAAGACATCTATCAACCTCCGCAAGTGTTACGTCAGATTCCACAAGGAAGTGTCATTGACCTCTATGTTCTCGCCTTCGTGAATGACTTGCCAAAATTTAGCTTCAAACGTAAGACTCTTTGCTGATGACTGTATCATCTATCGGTTATCGAATCAGAGGAGGACTGAATATTTTGCAGCGAGACACAGACAAATTACACTCCTGGGCAAAACAAATGGCATGGAAATAAACAGTTCAAAAGTAAAGCCATCACGTTTGGTAGGGGTCAGTTATGGTGAAACTTGTACAAATTGAACAACAAAGTCATACCTACAGTCACATCTTGCAAATATTTAGGAATTCAATTAGATAGTAAATTGAGCTGGAAAATCAGGTAAATTTCGTTGTGGAAAAGCCTGGGGATCTCTACATTTCGTTATGCGGATCCTAAAGAAGAGTACAGTAGAGGTAAGAATTAGCATATATGTCACTAGTCCGACCCGTATTAGAATATGGCGCGTATGTTGGACCGTACAGAATATCGCAGCAAGGAAATCTAGAAAGGTCCAGCGCAGAGCATCGAAATTTACTTCAGAGGATCAAAAATAGAGGGCTTGGGAATCACTGAAAAGAGGCGGATTAAGCTGCGACTCTATGCTATGTACAAGCATACGCAGGCTATCCTGCCTGGAATGAAATACACCGTCGTTTAGAAAACCTACATACTTCGGTAGAGCGGATCACGTGCATAAAATTAAGACAGAATGCAGAAAACGGATGTCGGGAAATTTTCATTTACAAACCGAACTATTAGAGACTGGAACAGTTTGCCTGCGACAATCTTAGAACCCTTTCCTCAAAGCTTGAGCAACTTTAAAAATAAATTAGTTTTCTAGTTAATTATATATTAGGTTATTGTATCAATGTTAATTTTCCACTGTTAGATTAGTAGTATTTCATACAAAGTGTTGTTTAATTGTTAGTATAAATATCAGTTGTAGTAGTATTGTTTTTATTATCTTATTATTATTATTTATTATTATTCATGTAGTACAGTGCAGTGCAGTGCAGTGCAGTGCAGTAGTGCAGCGCAGCGTAGTGTTATGAAGTGAAGTGGAGGGAAGGGAATGCGAGAAGAAGGAGGTAAAGAAATGCGTCACAGTTAAGTGTTGTGCAGTGAAGTGAAGTGAAGTGGAGTAAGGTTGTGGTGATTTTAATGTACTATTTATTATTATTATTATTATTATTATTATTATTATTATATTATTATTATTATTATATTTTTTTAATCAACCCCTTTTTTGTAACTTTTGTTAATGAATGTAAGTTTAATGTATGTATGTCAAGATATTCTGCCACCAAGTTACTACACTTAATTGCAGAATTAAAATAAATCTAATCTAATCTAAACTGGAAATAAGTGTAGTTCATCTTATTTTCCGATTGGAAGCTCTGTTCTTTCCTCTGAAACATGAGATCTGGTGCTGACCACACGTGACTCGCATGTCTCCAAGTATCTGTCCGCGTGGCTTACACAAGGCCGTGCTAGCTGTAATCTTCGATTGGAATATCGAGGGCAGGATAGTGTAAGACATCTAAGTGTAAAGAAGAAGGGCAAGGATGAGGAAGGATATCGCGCGCGGACTGTGGCCCGATTCTTGGTTTTTCAGCATTCGTCTGATATTGGTCAGGGAAACCACGAAAATATGGATCACAGTAACAGGTTACGAATTCTCTCCAGGCAGCGCCTTATTTCAATCTAACTATTCTCAAATTCACCACTATCGCAATTCAAACCTCATAATCTGGTCAAAACAGGTGAAGAGAAAGATCAAAACTAGGTCACAGGGACATCGAAATCGACCTATCTTTCTCGATCATTTCTCAAGACATTGAGGAGAAGGGCGTACAATGTGCTCTTTTCGTCTCCATTGAGCTTGGGAGGATTCATGCGATTAAATTTACAAACATTATTTTCTCATATTTTAACATTAACATAATACAATCTTTTTATTTTAAAATATTTTGGAATAACGGAATAAAAATGTCGATTTGCATTTAGATAATCCAACTAGAATCAATGTTTTCATAACTACTGCTGTTAATAATAAGTTTCTTGCTTTCCATTCTTCCTTAAAATATCGCCAATCTTTACCTCAATGCATTCAACAATTTTGGAGATTTTGTGTTTTCTTAGAAGTACACAAGAACACAGACATTAATTTTCATTTGAAATGAATCGAATCTCTTCTTGGGAATTGATCGTTACTATAGTTTGAAGAATGAAAACGTCTTTGAGACACTTGATTATGGATACATCGAATGTGGTTGAAATATGTAAACGGTGGTGATATCCGATATTTATAACCAAAACTCCATTATTTGTGATATCGGATGTGATGTTCAATTCCTTTCGTAATATCACCTTCATACAGGAAGAACTACATAATTAATAATTATACTATTCCCTTTGAGATTTATTTATTTATTTTACGTCAAAACAGTTCAAAACTGTGTGACGTGCTACGGGAGAAGTGGATTTTAAGCATGTTTTGTAATTCTGTGTTCCCTACCTTAGCTATATACTACTTGGACGTAAATATAACTTCATTTTCTGTGCACGTCTTCTATAATTCAGTGGAAATACAATTATTCAAATTATTAGGATTACAGAATTTTGAAAATGTCACACAATTCAATTTCCCATAGTACGTCATTTACAGTTTTAACTGTTTTTCGTAAAATAAATAAAAAATACTACTTGAATTTTGAATACAGAAAACTGAGCGTTGTTTGCAAGGATTGTTAACAAAATATTCCTCATATGTAATAAAATATATTTTCAAGGTAAATGAGCAATAAATTTGCACTTATCCCTCACCATGTCCTTGTGAAGAAATAATACTTCCTGCCGGACATGGAGAACGATTATTTAAATAACTATATTTCCACTGAATTTAGAAGACGCGAGATAATGAAGTTACACTTATGTCCATAAGAAAAACAAGAGGCCATCTCGGAATTCGCTCAAAGGATCAGAAAAACTGATGAAAACCTGTTAGAGATCAGTCATTGGTCCAGAAGTGCGTATTGCGAAATGCTGCTATTCATGCATCATTTTCGCCACATCTTATTTGTTTCAATGTTCTTAAAGGATAGACCACTGTCAAAATTCATCATGGACTGATGAGCCGCTCATTTCTCTCCGTTAGTTACCTTATCAGTACTGAAAACGATAGAGATGCAACGGACTAGAATCCACCTCATAAGTCACGAGTATCCGGAGAGCGCAGTGGCGCTGAGGGCGGGCCTACCAGAAGCCGCCTCAGCAGCGGTCGTGGCCCAAGAGCATCTATAAATAGGGCGCGCACGAGGAGGGCGGCTATAATCACACTGGGCGCAGAGCGCAACGTCCCTACCACTGCCAGACGCCCTCTGCTCTGTGGAAGCCTTGCCTCGTCCTCCTGTCTCTGGAGCTCATCCCACGCCGAGCAAAAGCTCAACCGGCCTTGAGCTGGCCTCCAGGGCTACCTTAAGGCGGATCTCGTTTAGGGCCTCGGCGTCGGGCCGGCGTGCGGGTCCGGCGTCGGGCCCGAGGTCGGCCTCGCGTCGGGCCTCGAGCGTCGGGCCTCGGCGTCGGGCCTCGAGTCGGGCCCGCGCGTCGGGCCTCGGCGTCCGGGCCTCGGCGTCGGACCTCGGCGTCGGGCCTCGGCTTCGTTCTCGGCGTCGGGCCCGGCGTCGAACCTCGGCGTCGAACCTCGGCGTCGAACTCGGCGTCGGTCTCGCGTCGGGCCCGGCGTGGGCCTCAGCGTCGGGCCTCGGCGTCGGTCCCAGGCGTCGGGCCTCAACTTGGGCCTCGGCGGCGGATCCGGCGTCGAGCCCAGGCGTCGAGCCCAGGCGTCGGGCCCGGCGTCGGTCTCGGCGACGGGCCTGCGTCGGTCTCGGTGTTGACGTCGGGCGTCGGGCCTCGGCGTCGGGCCTCGGCTCGTGTCTCGGCGTCGGGCCTCGGCGTCGGACGTCGGCGTCGGACGCTGGCGTTGGGCGTCAGCGTCGGGCCTCGGCGTCGGGCCCCAGCGTCGAGCCCAGGTGTCGGCCTCAACTTCGCG
The DNA here is from genome assembly GCA_964035755.1 of Teleogryllus oceanicus. NCBI lineage: Eukaryota > Metazoa > Arthropoda > Insecta > Orthoptera > Gryllidae > Teleogryllus > Teleogryllus oceanicus. Next base: position 119,044,848 of record CAXIVR010000005.1, on the reverse strand, counting down.
CCTCGGCGTTGGACCTCGGCATCGAGCGTCGGCGTCGGGCCTCTGCGTCGGCCTCTGCGTCGGCCTCTGCGTCGGCCTCTGCGTCGGCCCGGCGTCGGGCCTCGGCGTCGACCTCGGCGTCCGGCGTCGGCGTCGGGCCCGACGTCGGGCCTGGCGTTGGGCCTCGGCGTCGAGCCCAGGTGTCGGGTCTCGGCGTCGAGCCAGGAGTCGGGCCTGGAGTCGGGCCTGGGAGTCGGGCCTGGGAGTCGGGCCTGGAGTCGGGCCTGGGAGTCGGGCCTAGGAAGCAAAACGAAAGTTAGAATCTCGTATTTTTCGTCCTGCTGACCGGGCGTTTCTCGGTTCTGATTAGCAATCGATTATTTCAAAGATTTGAAATAATTGATTATCAGGACGATCACATTGCTCTGCAAGTGATTTTGTCAATGTTATGATTCGTATTAGGTCAATGAGTGCCACCAAATTTCGGAAAATGTTTCAGAAATATTTCAGAATTTGTTCCAATATCTACGTTAGAAATAATATAGTAATGGATACAAATAATGTGAAAGTAATGTGAATATACGGAAGTGAAGTCTCTAGATAGATTATAATAAAACCATGCTCATTGAAGGCAGGTAAACGGGGCTTGGTCAATAGAAATAAAAAGTATCTACAACATGGTTGTTTGCCGGCGTTTAGGAAAATATTTTTTCCTCAGGTCTTGTAATATGAGAAGAAAGCAACACACATACAGGCTACAAACAACGTGTTGAATACATTTACAAAATCTGCTACAGTTGAACACATTTACAAATTTGTTGACAAGATTTATATACTGTCTACCACCAAAAAGTGTATACATATTTTAAATTATGTACTGCATGTTCCTCAGATTAGACACCTCACAGGAAGAGAGGGACATGTACATCATCACCACACCAACACACCATGACTCCTCGGTAGAATATTGGGTGAGGCGAAAATTATGTTGTGACGAAGTGAGGTACAAACAAGCTCCAGTATAGAACCTATAGTTGATTACAAATGAATATTTACTTTCTTGGTTAATTTAATATTTTACATGACAATTCATGTATTAATTATCATTATTTATTTATTTGCCACTTGTTATTTCCTTTTATTAATGTTAATGTAAGATAAAAATCCTTTTTGTATTGAAACAAAACCAAACACAGAACCGGATATGAAATAACAATAAAATTACAAAATTAGAAACTAATTATATTAATATAAACATGAACATTATTAGTAATTAAACAATTTATATGAAATTAATACACTTTAAAATTCTTTTATGTAAATAAATTTACAAGCAAACAAATTGATAATGATATAAATGAATATGAAATAATCAGTATTGTGGCTCTTAATAACCAATGAATTACAACTACATTAATATGAAATAATAATATGAACACAATAATTACAATAAAATGCTACTAAAGACCATAATAATAATATATATGTAGAGTACATGAATGTTTATATGGATGGTTGGTCTTAATAGTATATCTAAGATAGAATTCTATATTATTTATCTATTAGCACAAACCTATGTTGTAAGGAGAAGGTAAAGCTACAATGTAAACAAATTAGTGTAATGGGAAGTATCTAAAAATATTTTTTATTACAGAAGGATTGATATGAGCAAGAGGTTGTGGTTGCAAAAATATGACGGCAAAATGGCTATCGGATGGTTGTCTAGTACAGACGCATAGGAGAAATGGGAAGTGTGTATTTAATATCAAAATATTTATTTAGAATTAGATTAGGGGACTCATTTTGACTATTGATGAGATTGACATACATTTTGCTGAAACTCTCTGAATCAGTTCTTTGTTGACAGTATTATGCTTATTAATATGAATCATTTATTTGATTAATCTTTTTACATTAACTTTTGTTCACAATGTGGGTATCATTCAATTTAACCCATTTCTTCCCAAGCATTGAAAATACTAACTTATTTTTAAATTTCACATACATATTGATAATATTGCTCAAAGATTGCAAAAACAGTTTCTAAATTTTTTGTTCTTGGGTGGATGGAATGCTTGCGAAAAGCAACGTTGGGAATTTTCGAAAGAACAGTATATACCTCTTTTTAAGAATCAATTGTATTTTTCATCAGGGGTTTCACTAATTACTATTATTAAATCAAAAATATGGAATTTATGAATGAAAATGTGAAAAGCAGTTGAATGCAATGGAATTTGACATTTTGCATTTAAAACTGTTTGACTCTTGCAAACTCTACATCTTCTGCGAGCATTCTTTTCATCACGAATAATTAAATGATCAACTCGGTCTTTCTTCAGCCTCAGGTAAAATGTTTTTACACTATGTCCCAAGTCGCAATTTGTGCAGAGATGTTTCTGCAGTGTCCAGAGTTTCACTAACCTCTTCTCTTCGGAGAAGAGAGACTACTTCGGACCTGAAATCAATGTGGCTTAAGAATTTCTGTAGCTAGTTTGTAAATTTTCCAGTATCTACAACTGCACTGTCTACACCATTGTAAACAGGGACCACCACCATTTCTTCCTCTGATGCGAATCCTGTAATCTGCCACAGCATTGTCATAAGTCGACCACCCATTCCTTGATTGTATCTCATGGATTAGATGGGGTGTGGAACATTGTTGTATTTTTTCTTTACGGTTGTACCGTTTGTACTGACAAGTGGCTCCAGAGTTCCAAAGTTTGTTCACTGTGACAATAGAGTTGTCATGCCATCTAACAATGAAGATCTCATTTTTCTTATCCATAACATAGTCCAAATTCACCTTTGTTTTCTTTAGCCATTCCTGATGTCTGAAGTGGCATTTTGATGTCCTGTTTTCTGAGAGTTCCAGTTGCAAAAATCCCATTTGATAACATGACGAGAAGAGAGTGACTGTAAAGTAGTTGTCGAAGAACAGCAAGTGACATTCTGATTTTAACTATTTTGTCAAATTGCAAATAACTCTTTCACCTAAGGTCAAACACTCATTTTTCGTCTTTGAAGCTCCACCATATGCATCAAATTGATACAAAATCCTGTTGATGATGCGATACACCACAATTTGAACCCAAATCTCACTGGTTTACCTCTTATAAACATTTTAGCTGGAGTGACGCCCAAAGTAGCACTATTGCTCATCAATTGACAATTTTTGCTAAACACACGAATTGCAAACATCTTGTTCAATGCATCGAAGAAAGGCTGCAATTTTAAAATTTATCTTCTTTATCTAAATTGTTGTTGTCCGAAAGGTGTATATATTTCTTTATTTCTTCAAATCTTTACAAGACATTGTTTCTCGATAATCGGAACTCCTTATCAGGATCTTTACTCAGTAATGTTTTGTTTTGGAGATGAATAACGCTTAAAATCAGGATTCCATAAATTTCTCAATCACTTTTCGTCAAAGTAAAATTATGATTGTTCTTACCTTGAGTATATTTCATTGAAAATCAGTAATTTGACAAAAAGAAATTGTCAAAGAAAAGATCAAACAGTTCAATTGGTGAGTAGCCGCTATCTATTCCTGATGTCTCAATACACTTCGCTGGACGATGAAGGTGTCTAGTGAACGAAGGTGTTCTTTCCATTTTACTCCTATGTTTTTCTTTCTTGACGCTCTGAAGATGCAAGACTTGATTCTTGAGGCGTCAAGTTTTCCTCTGATGGTGCTGGTTGAGAGTGAATTTCAAATGTTCCAACTATATCTGACGACAGATTTTCCCCATCATTGATAATCATTCGCCGTCATCTATGTCTTCCTCATCGGTGAGAAGATCAACTTGAGGAGGGATAATTACAGCATCAATTTGTCTCAGTGTCCAGCCATCTATTACAGCAAGTATTTCGTCAGCAAAGGGACAGATTGTCCGATCAAAGTTCATTTGAAAGAAGAAGGCTTCTATAAATAAAAGTAACTAGCAAATTGTAATATTAATTTACATACGGTGTACACTTACTCTCCGTACTTAAAAATACCGCCAGCCTCAAAAAGTAAATCCTATTCTTTGGACACTCTTGTTCTTACACTTCAGAAACTAACAACTCCATCGATCACTGCGGAAGAACTCGCAACTGATTCATAGAGCAATCGTGTCACGCCTTCAATAGTTCTGAGGAAACTACTTTTCAACGCCTGATTATCGGTTATCACATATCCGGCAACAAGACACTGAAGATAGCACCTTGGCATCTCCTCGTGGAAGTGCGCTCACGCGAACTTGGCGCGGCGCGACATCCTGGCGCTACACGACCGTATCAACATCTGCCGGAAACTCCCAACGTTGCGAAAACGCAACCAATATTTATTAGGCTGTGAGCTGTTTGAGAATCGCATTTCTTGAAACCCACCATATCCTTTATAGATATTATATTTTACATCCTGATGGTAGAATGTCGTAAAGCTGAGCAAGTCCATACAAAAGATATTTAGAGACGCCACAATGAGGCACTACATTGTCGCAAGAAAAATTATAAATACATATTAATAATATATATTTATCAAATAAAATGTTATTAAACTGATTATGGATAAGACTAATGGGATAAAATTAAAAATGATTTCAATGAATAGAAACTTCAATATAAAATGGTGAATATTGCTGCGTTTTCGCAACGTAGGCGAAATGGTTAAAAGAATGGCAGTTGATTTAGTGTGCTGAGCAAGTACAAGTGGGAGACTTTCTTAAACTCATTGGTGTTGTACAAACTTTTGCTGGTGAGGGCTACCTGCGCGCGTTGGCGGTGCCTGGGGACAGCGCAGGGCTGGGGCTCGCGAGCGTGTTAGCGCGCGGTGATGGCGGTGCATTGGCGATCGGTGGGGTGGAGCTGAATCCGGCCCCTACTACGTCGATATCATCGAGACTATCAAGGAACCATAAGGAACTTATTGATAGAATCGATGTGTTGCAGGCTAGGGTTACGTCGGCAGAGGCTTCAGCAGTCGCTGCAGACATCGAGCGGGTGGTTGCAAGGTGGATTACCGAGAACTAGTCAGTGCCGTTTCAACAAAAATGTGCTTCTCCGGATCCTTAGGACGCTGCCATGCGCGGCAACGCCACGCCAATAGATCACCACGTGCTTGTGCGAGTCGCAATCTGTATTTCAGTGGCAGCGTATACGTCCGTACTAGTACCGAAGAGAACACATATTTTCTCGTGGCAAATTATTGGCTTAACTAAAGAAAGAAATATTTCACAGTGTAAAAATCACAGCATGTTTTAGGTATTTAAAGTACTTAGCACTTAAGATTTTATAATTTTATGTAGTTTTTAGGTCATCAAAATTATATCCGTAACACTCCCAACGGTGTGCAGCTCCCAGCGCGCATTGCGTGGCCATGGATGCAAACGCAACTGGTTCCTAAAGCCGAAATTCCGAGTTCCAAGTATAGGCTCGGCGCATGTCACCGCTCACGAATGCTCACGAGCGGTGGCTTGGAGGGTTTCACTGGAATGTTTGAACCTCCAGTCACTCCTCTGAAAATCCAGAGCGCGCCAAACGTATACAATGACCATTGAGATGGCCACCCACTGATTATACAAATGCGATCACCGACACACTAATAATTCACGCATGACTAGATTGTTACAAAAAGTAAAATATAATGGTCTATTGATTACTTGATGGAGTCATGAGTAGCGGTTTATAAAGTAAGTAATAATTGTTTGATACAAAACGATAAATCGAATTCTTTTTTTTTTTTTTTTCAAGTGTTTCATCTACCATTTTAAGACTTACTCTTCAAAAAAGAAATTAAATATTTCACGGAAAAGCAATTCTGATAACACAAGGGATCACAACGCATCTCAAAAATTTCCTTATCTACTTTAAAAATACAACTATTGTTGAAAGTCACAAGGTGATAAAATCATGAAAAACGACTAGGATATTTTGAAATCAAATAATAAAACAAAAGTAATGTGGAATATAATAAAAAATGCGACTATATCAACTAGAAACCTAGAAATTGTTGTCTGTAAAATAACGATATAAATGTGAACGATCCGGACAGGGCTAGTCTCTCTTTAACCAATACTTTTCGAGAATTGCTGCCGATCTCACTTCAGGTTTCAGCCGCAAAATTCAAAAAAACAGACAGTTCATACAAAATTAGACAACATGCCTGTTTCCCAAAACTTCTTCCTGTGAAATTCTCAAAATAATCGGTAAACTAAACAATATTCGTCCTATTTAGAGGTTAAATTCCAGATTCTTTGTTAAAAGACCCACGTATGCCATTATACACTTACACCGTTAACTTACATATTTAATTCATCGTTATGCACCGGAACGTTTCCAGATATTTTCAAAACAGCTAAAACTAAGCCGCTCTTCAAAAAAAGCAACAAAAATGAAATTCAAAATTATCATTCATTTCTCCAGATCAGTCTTCGAAAATATTAGAGACTTTTTTACAAGAACGGAAACCTTTCAGTAAACATGACGCGTCAGATTGCCAATATGATTTTAGAAAAGCAAAATCAACGAAATGCTATATTTTCTTCTTTTCTTAAAGATGTCGCTCATCATTGGATCAAAACGAGGTACCTATTGATTATTTTTTGATATCAGTTAAAGCTTTTGACGTCGATCATGACATTTTACTTTCCTAATTTCATATGGAATTTGTGGTATTGCTCTAGATTGGTTATGTTCGTAATTCTTAAACAACGATTCCAAAGAGTTGGAAATACGTTACTGAACATGGAACATTACTGCACACTTCGACTCCTTGCCCGTTGCATGGAGTTCCTCAAGGATCGATTTTAGGCCCTAACTTGTTCCTACTTTACGTAAACGATATGTCTCGACGATCTGGAAATGAAAGAACGGTCTTTTGCGGATGATACGAATATCCTTGTAATAAAGAAACAGTAAATAGTAATATCAGATGTCGCAAATTGTTCCGAAATAACAAATTAATATAGTAAACGAAGGCAAAAACGGTTGTAATGCAGTTTTCCATTTCGTAAATAAACAATTCTTGTGCTCATTGAAAATGCAAATATGTACCATTGATCATTGTTAAGGCAACAAAATTTAGCCCTCAATTCAGTCAAACCTTAAATGGAATATCCATTTAAAATGAATTGAACACAAATTAAGTTCATTATGCTACGCGTTTAGAATTTTACAAATTCAGCTGCTCATACTCAGTTCGTTGTGTATATTTCAAGCGAAGGTTCATTCACCTGATATGGCATAATATTCTGGGAAATACATCTTATAGCTCCCAGATCTCTTAGATTACAAAAACCAATCGTACGAATAATAACCAAATCCCACCCACGTGATTCATGTAAGCCTCTTTCATTAATTCAGGAATTATCATTACCTTGTGTGTTTATTTACTTAGAATCAGTGGTTTTTATCAAAAATGACTTGCTTAAGGGCAGGAATATATATAAAAGGCTGATGTGTATTACTATAACATTCGTGGTAGAAATCATATTCATCGGGTGTCAGAATCAACAGCTCATTTTAAAACTTCACGTATAATACATGTACACATTTTACAACACTGTCTGATGGCATTAAAGATTAAATTGATAGAAAAGTTTAAACTAAGTGAAATCGTTTCTGCTGTATAACTGTTTCTATACAAATAGAGACTATACTGAGCATCACAAGAAAAGTAACATTAATTTTAACAATGATACCTAATGCATTATTTACAGTTTAAACTGTATAAATGTGTATAAACAACCTGTAACGAGTATTGTATTCCCAAATTTTAAGTACTCGTAGTATATGACTTAGTGTAGGGATCACAAAATTTTGAAAATGTGCACACAATTCACTTTTCCCCATAGCACGTCATACACATTTTTATCTTTTTTTATGTAAAATAAATAAATTAAAAAACTTTCGCCAGATACCGTTGTAGTAACATCACTTTTTATAGCAGTCGGTTGTTAATTATTCTTTGTTTATAGATAAGTTCTTTTGGAGACCTTTTTTGGCAGTATATATATTTTAAAAGTTCTACTCTTTTAGTCAGTTACCAAACTTGACGATACAATCTTGGTGCCGAGAAATATGCTGTAGATTTTATACAAAAGAGATGGCACTATCGGAACCCGTGCGAAAATTTTGCACATTTATGAATGAGAAAGTTACTGAAACGTTATGATGTTGAGATGTATACTTAAATTCCTACACTAGTCATCAGAAGTCCCCAGCTCCTTCTTGCATGAGCTTAAGAAAGAAAAAGTAGAATATGGGTTAATTTCAGTTTTTGTTTCATATAATCATGACATTAAATGTCAAAATATTATATTTTTTGGAAAATTTGGCGCTTCTCAAAACGTGCCGTCCCAGACCCATGCCCATGTGCATATCCGCCCCTGCTCACAAGCACTACACTATCTCCCTTGTCGGGAGACCCGTCGGGAACTTACAGCTTGCCCCGGCTGGGGGGGGGGGGACGAATTTTGGAGGAAATCAGCTGAATGGTTTATCTACTGGCAGTGGCGGCTCGTAGTCATGCCATTAGGGTGTGCAACATTTCTCTTCTTTCTCCTACTCTCTCCTCTCTCTCCCCTCTCCCTTTCTCTCTCCTTTGTCTCTCTCTTTCATTTCTTTCTCCCTCTCTCTCTCCTCTCACACATACACACACGCATACATTGGCATGCACATTTACAATACATTAACATTACACTTATAATTAAACACAAAGTTTCGATTTCTTTATGGAGTCTGATAGCAAATTTTTTTTCCCAGTGCTTTTCATTGAAATCATTGATTTCATGTTTCACATTTGAACGCTATTTATTGTTAGTTGCACAAATACCCTTAACAGGAAAACGAACTCTCTGATTTCGGTTTCTCAAAACACATCGAAACGTAGCCTAATACTTACGTTTACAAAATACACTTGGGGCTTGAATACTTCGGAATGGTTTAGTAATAGCAACTCACTTTAAAACACAAGAGAATACACATATTATATACAATTAACATTTTTATGAATGCAACCCTGCACAGCAATGCGTTCGCGTTTCGCGCGCTAGTGTGAAAGCTCATTTAAGTGAGAGATATCTCACTTTCGCGGTTCAATGTCACACTTCTGTTAAAAACTTGCAATGACCCGAGAGGTTATATCTCTCCGAGGCAGGACAAGGCATTTCCCGATCGCCACTGCGCCGGCGCCGTAGAAGGAGCACCGCGGGGGTTTATTCAACCTCCGGCGCGTTTCACCGTTACCTCCTTCCCGCAAGTAAGCCCCGCTGCAGCCAAGGACGATGCTCTCTGTCGCTTTCTCCGAGCAGGCTCCCCGCAGGCTTTCACGAAAGAAAGGGCAGACGGACCGGCAATCGTAGCTTCCGAACGGCGCGTGTTTTGAGGCTGTCGAAATGCCTGAGAGGACTATATTCCTCTCTTTGTAAAAAGAGATATTTAAGAGAAATGGCGCCGGAATTAATTTGGGCACAGGAATACCTACGAGCCGCCACCACCACTGGCGTTGTTCACAGACAGACGGGACAGGGTTTTGCCGTCAATCAATTCTGGTATCGCGACCCACAAACCTGATTCTGCTGCTACACCGCCTGTCAGAGATTTTTTCTAACGAAAAGTAACCGGATTTATCCACTTTCACGTTACCAGGCGCTGTGACCATGGAAATTCTTTGTGCCGAAAAATTGCCAGCTTTTTTCGGTATTACAGCACTTTCTCTATACTGCGAAAGCAGTATGCGAGAAAGTAAAAGGCGCGATGATAACCAATTGAAGACTAATTAATGATTAAAACTCATTAGTTAACTAGATGTCATGTCACAGTTAACTAATGATTAAAAGAGTCATGTCAATGTCTCAATCAATGTTCAATGATTTTTAATCTATATCTATATTACAGCAAAGACAGAAATGCGTTGTCTTGCAGCGCGGTAATCTCTGAATTCACTCGGAACCAATGCCAATAAAACTTTTGTACCAGCATCCTTTAAAGTGCCTGGTACTATAGGCTATGATTTACAAACATAAACAGCAATATATTTTCAAAACAATTACTTTCTGGACATTTTTCTGCCTAACTTTACATCACAGATTCAAGAGTGCATCAACGCCAGTATGTTAAGCTGCGCGCCACCAGAGGATGACGTCTGAGATCTACTACTGATTTCATCAATGTTCAGAATTATTACGAAACTCATTGGGGTTTGAATAAGGTTATGTAATGTCCCTGGGTGAACATTTGAAAGAATGCCGTAACTGAAGTGGTAAAGAATGTCAATGTTCAGGCATTGCTCTTTGCCCGTATTATATACAAAGTGGCAAGAAATAATTGTGTGAGTTTGAAAGTATTTAATAATTGAGGTAGGTTGAGAGAATAAAAAATACAATAATATACAGTGCAGAACATACAGTAACATACAATGCTAAGAGCAGGATATCAGTATACAACTAAAACAAGGTCTTCTTTTACAGAAAATTGTGATAACTGAATTGTTTGATTTGAAACGAGTGTCACAATTGTCAAAACAGATTACAAATGCCAAGAGATGGTCATTCTACTAAAATGTTGAATCGGCTACTCAGATCGACTTGCTGAAGTACTCACTTGCCCCATTGAAAATAATACTGCAAGAAGGGGAGAAATGTGAATAATTCTAAGTAGTGTATAGCTGTTCATTAGAACTTCAATTTGTCTATTTGGTACAGTTCTTAGGCTGAAATATGGTAAACAAAATGTATATGTTCTCAGTCCGTCCAGTAAAATATTTAATATGCGAAGAAAGTTTGAACAGTGCTGCGTAATTTATAAATGATCATTTATATATTAGACTAATCTGTAAAGTTGTTTTGCATATCACTACTCCCAATGAATGAGTTCATTCATATTTTTCTAAAAATATTAGTAAACATTGCTGGTTCTAAAAATATTTTTGCTAAGCAAATAATATCTGGGAGTCTTTGGTTTGGCTATTCATATTTCAGGATCCATAATCTTTATCACTGAGATCAAATAATGATATTGTTTTATTGTGTGTCTGTACATTGTCAATTTATTATTTATACATGTTTGTAAAGTTGGTGGATCATTAGTTTTTAATGTATCAGTCGTATGGGATGAATGATTTACCAGAATAAGTTTTATATCTACATTACTAGCACATAGGACATTAAACATGTTTATTTTTCATCTTCAGAATTCTAAAACTGGTAATTATATTTCAGAATGATGTTATTTTCATTTATTTTATGATTACATCCATCAATTACATTATGGCATCTTATAACTATTACCCGATCTACTACTAATTTACCTCGTGCATGAACATCCGCATGTTATACATACAGCATAAAACAGTAAGTCCCTTCAAGGTCACGAGTTGACAGATCAATTTCAAAAATTTCTCATACAATAGAAGAAAAAATATAAAAAAGGATAAGTTTTACGATGTGGCAACTGATTGAAAGTAAAGGAATAATATGTAATGTTCCAAAAAATATGTGAGTACATGAATTTCAATTTTTAGTTTGCTTTTGTATATAATTTTTAGTTATAAAGTGAATAAAGTTTAGAAGCTGGAACTTCAAATAAGAACAATGTAATTATTTGTGGAAAAGTGAACGAGGTAATCCGGAAATTTCCAAATGGGGGCCAAGAGAAGACAGCTGTCGTGGCGTGGCCGGGCAGAGCATGGCAGAGTGTAGGCGGAGAAGGGATACAATGGAAGAGATAGAGGTAGGTCCGCCGCAGGGCATGAAAAGATTGAATTCCTCCCCTGTATAATAATTTACAGTAGTAAATGCCTGAGAAATGCTGGGAATTTTAGCTAGTCATTAATAAAGTTTCTTTCAATTAGTTTTGCCTGGTCCAAAAATTTACTCACATTTGTGAACCCCTGTAATCAATAACAAAATTCAGAATCGAGCCCTGAGGGTCGCTTTGACGAACTCATCTTGCTTTTAACGAGTGTCACTTTACTCTCTATGAAAAATTGAAATAGTTCAGAATATTTAAACTTAATAAATTATCTGATAAATCTATTAAAAGTGATAACGAAAGGACTAAATAAATACAAAGTAAACATAAACCAAGTAGAAAAGAAAAAAATCAATAGAATAACATTGCCATATTTACTGGAAATTCCAAACAAAATAAACAAATGGATTAAAGACAAAATGAAGCTCAACACTGTATATAAAGAGGGTAACAAATTTACAATGATAAAAAAATCACAAAGACAAAATTGATACTAAAGAATGAAAATGTTGTGTATGAAATAAAATGCCATGATTGTGACATGAAATACATAGGACAAACAAAAAGGAAACATCAAGAAAGTATATGAACCTCAGAAAATATCAAAGAAAGAAATAGAAAAACAGAACTCCATTATGAAAAAAATACATAAAATTGAATACATAATAATATTTAAAATATTATAATTTTAATGCTTAGTATGTCTTGGAGGTTTCAATATGTACAATAATATAAGTTTCTGTTTTTTCGTTAAAATTAAACAATATTTTCTTCTGTATAACTTTATTTATGTATTTATTTATTTATTTTACGTCAAAAACAGTTAAAAACTGCATGACGCTGGGAAAAGTAACTGTGTGCACATTTTCAAATTTTGTGATCCCTACACTAAGTCATATACTACTTAAATTTGAATTTTGCAAAGGGAGAAAAACAAAAACTCCCATGTAGTAAAATCTATTTTCAAGGATAAATAAGCAATAAATTTTGAATTTGAAAGGGAGAAAAAACAAAAAACTCCCATGTAATAAAATCACTAAGGATAAATAAGCAATAAATTTTGGCTCTTATCACTCGCCGCGACAACATGGAAACGATAATTTGAATAATTGTATTTCCCATCAGCTCCTAGAAGACGTGCACAGGAAATGAAGTTACATTTATGTCCAGAAGCAAAACAAGGGGCCATCTCAGCATTTGCTCAATGGATCGTAAACTGGACGAAAACTCTGATCGAGATGGGGGTCATTGACCGGAAGCTGTAGTACAATAGTTGTTACAGGTTCCTTATACTCTACTTACACAGTTCAAATGGTAAATAAAGCATTATGAATCATTGTTAAAATTAATGTTGCTTTTCAGATGTCGCATAGTCTCTAATTGTATAGAAACAGTTATGCAGCAGAAACGATTTCACTTGGGATTTAAACTTTTTTATTGAATTTAATCGTTTAATGTCATCTGGCAAAGTGTTGTAAAATGTACATGTATTGTATGTGAATTTTTTGTAATGAGCTGTTGATACTGTCACCTGATGAATATGATTTCTACGTCGAGTTTTATAGTAATAGACTTCGGCATTTTCTGAAAATATATTCCTGCCCTTGAGCAAGTTTACTTTTACAAACCACTGATTCGTAAATAAAAAGACACGGTAATGGTAGAATTCCTAGATTAATGAAGAGAGGCTTACATGAATCACGTGGGTGGGATTCGTACAATTCGTTTTTGTAATCTAAAAGTCTGGGAGCTATAAGATGTATTTCCCCAAAATATTATGCCATATCTCAGGCGGGAATGAACATTCGCGAAGTATACACAACGAGCAGTATGGAGGCTGACTTGAATTTGTAAGAATTCTGAACGCATAGCACAATGAACTTAATTTGTAAGCCTAATTCATTTAAATGGACGTCTCATTTAAGGTTTGGACTGAATCTGAGAGACCTAAAATTTTGTTGCCTTAACATCAGTCAATGGTACACTGTTCATTTTCAATGTAAGCACTGAATTGTTTATTTGAAATGGAAAACTGCATTAAACCGTTTTTTCAAGGTTCACTATTAATCGGTTATTTCGAAACCAATTTGAAAACATCTGATATTGTACTATTTATCGTTTCTTTATTGCAAAGGATGTTCGTATCATCCGCAAAGAGAACCGTTCTTCCGTTTCGAATTAGAGGCATATCGCTACGTAAAGTGCAGGAACAGAATAGGCCTAAAATCGATCCTTTGAGGAACTCCACATGCAACGGTAAAGAGTCGTGGAAAGGTGCGTACATACGTTCCATCATTCCAGTAAGGTATTTCCCAACTCTCTGAGATCGTTGTTTAAGGTACGAATATAAAACCAATCTAGAGCAATACCACGAATTCCATATGAAGGTAATTTGGAAAGTAAAATGTCATGATCAATGACGTCAAAAGCTTTTGAGAGATCTAAAAATAATCCAATAATCCCTGTACTTGAATGTACACGAATTTCTTCTGTACTCGATGAACAATTAACCTAGAAATTCTAGAAATGCATCATTAGTACGTCTTCAGTAACGTGCTTGTTCTTAGCAGAGACAATCTTTCTGTTTCTGCGTATTTTTTTACCAATTTTAATGGGCTTTGATACATGTTATAGGGGTACTTACGGTAATGAACATAACGTTTTGATATTTTAAACGTTATTTTTGAAACAGGAATGTAGGTCCATAATCAATAAGTGGCACAGTAAATATCTAAAGTTGCACAATAATATTGCATTATAATACTATAAGTTGCAGTGACTACATTACTTTAAAATACTCCCTGTTCATGCAGAAATTTTACAGTAAATTCTCTTATTGGATTGTTAAATAATTCAAATGAGGAATATCATATTATACTCCAGTTTTCTTTACAAATGCATACCAAATGATTCCCAATACGCATCCAAGCAGTATATGATTCATATATTAATTGCTTCAGTTAAATGAATATTTTTGCAGTGCTGAAGAGGGCTGTGAAAATATTCATGGTAAGAAAATGGTTATTTTCAGCATTAAAATTAGTTTATTGTGTCAAAGGGGAATTGAATTCATGTGGGATTTAGGGAGAGATATGAATTGCCACTCCCCAAAACCTGTATTACAAGAAATGTTTCAAATGTAACCAATCAACGAATATTACAAACATTCAATAAAAAACCGAAACAATAATAAGTTAATGTTCCATAAAAAAGTGTAAGAAATCACCATTCATATACAGAGTCCCCCCAACTATGGGCCCCCCATTACGTCTAAATGGTTTCCGATATCGAAATGTAGTTTTCCTTCCACAAAGCGAATTCTTCGGGCAAGTAATATGCCGTTGAGATATTGTTTGAAATATTTTTACTTCTCGAGAAATTTGATCAACTTAGATTTTTTTAAATGGAATCATGTATTTTTAACATTAGCACTAGAGAGATCATGAATAAACGAATTCAATGATATAACCTATGTTCATGTTTCGATAGTATTTTGAATACAAGGTTGCCTTCGTGGCGTCGACACATTTGCAGGGAAAGTGTACAGGCCGCGAAGGCCATCTTCCCCAAAGCGACGACTGCTACAGGAACAATTACACGTTTGGATTAATATCTCGTGTTAGATAGTATAATTTTATATACAAAATACAATCAAGAAGTAGAATCAATCAAATAGTAACAAGCAATACTGACGAACAGAGAGAGTAATGCATAGCACACACTCAAGGTATAAAGGGTGATACATGTAAAACTCATGGTATTGAAAACCAGCTGTGAACAATATAACAAATTTTCAAACCCCCATATTGAAACAAACTGTCTAATTTAACTTTTAAATTAGATATCTCCTCTGACCTTCTAATATTATTAAATATTAATTCAACGTAACCTGTTCCAAATCTATATAAGAATATGGGCACCAGGAAAAGATTACGTTAATTCTATTATTAAAATTAACCTTCAACTGCTATTTCCAAAAAATTAATATCCGGCTAACTGGGTCGTTGGGTCTTATAAGAAATAATCGCTATTGCCTACTAATAGCCGGTTATTCGATCTGCCATCTGTACAGAGTGGCCGAGGTATCTGAAAAACAAATATACACTTCTCGCTACTCATTTGCTGGAATTGCCTAAATGAAAATCATCTTTTCTATTCACAGAAACTTGTAAGTTTATTCAATGTTCATTGGTCACAATACGAAACGTACTTTCGGTCATGACCAGTCTCAAACCTTATATTGCAATACCCGTCTTCGCGCTCTTGACCGATGTCGCCACGTAGAACCATTTTCAATCTCTCCCGGTGTCGATGGCGCCAGGCCCAAATATCATCTTTTCTTCCGTTGTGGCACAAGTGTACTCAAGTCACTGATCCTCACCGCCTCATATGTTGATAAGACTTAATTAATTTTCCTTTTAGAAGTTCCCAGTTCTTTCTACGGGTATACTTAAAATATTAAAGTTCAGCAAACTATTATCTACTTCAAAATACTCCCATTCCTGTTACAATTGTTTTGTTTTTCAGTTAGCATTGTTGTGATTAAATGTTCTTATAATGCTTGTTTATGGACCACGATTTCTTGTTTCAAATACATTAAAAATTATTTTTGCTCGATCTCAAGATATTCTAAAATTATTCTTAAATATTTCATTTTCTTTTAAATGATGACCTACAAGTGCAACCAAACACATCATAATTAGTCTCTTCATAAATAATTAAGAAATTAAACAGTTATAGATGGCCCGGAAAGCAGTAAGCCCGCTAAAACATTTCATTTTTGCTGCGAACTCTATTTCAAAATCTATTCCAACTTCCTACTTTAGTTATTGAAATAGGTAAAATAATTTTGAATAGTAAATGAATGAATAATATTATAAATAAGTATTACCTAATGCATATCTGCGTTTATATATACTTCCCGACTTAAAACTTGATTACAACATTTTATTGAAAGTAGAGATATTGTAACATTAACATTTAATAAATAAAGCTTCCGTATGTTATATCTTTCCCATTCATGTCGCCAACAATGAACTTCACGAAAACACACCTCAAATGTCCATAGTTGAATATTATGGCAATGAAATATCAATTTTTTGTAATAAATGTTCCTTCAAAATTACGGTATTTTCTGTTTTTCTTTCATGTTATATTTTACAAACTATCTTCAATACTTAAGTTGTAGGAAGACCCCAAAAAAGAAAGGTTTTGTTGAATTTTTTGGAAAATTCACTATATGAACGAAAATCATCTCCGGCATCCTCTTAAAGCGTCCATTACGCTATCCGGCAATAAAATTTAATCAAAAAAGTTCATGCCTTTTTTTTTAATTTTCAAAATGTTCCGGGGGCTTCTTGTAGAGTACCATCCATCAATAAAATATTGATTTGGAATTCAGGGGGGCTCGACATCATCCAGATCGCTTGGGGAATATCAACTTCGGAGAAAATTGCTTTAGTCAGTTTGTCGCTAGCATTTTCACAGAGGAAAGACGTTTTGCCATTAATCGTTTTTTCCGTATTAACTACCCACCAAACCTGGATTCTGGCTACACCACACGTTAAAGGGATTTTATTCTATATTTATCAACTGAATTTATCCACTTATTTTGATACCAGGGCCCGGAAATTACAGTTTTTTGTGTCGAAAATTAGCCGATTTCCTCCGTAGCATTACGTAACTTTTTACTTTCTCGTATACGCACTTATATACGGATTAACAGAAAACATCTCTAAAACGTGGTGTAACCATAATTCCTGTTTTGTGGGTCTTCTCCGTCCGTCGGTCAGTCTGTCTGCGTCTGTCCGTCTGTGAACACTTCTAGCGCCAAAACCATTCGTACGATCTTTTCGAAATTAAAGAATCCCTTGTCGATGTGACTCTAGTTGAAGCTTTGAGATTTTAAAAAACATTCTTTAAAATTTGAAGGTATATTACATGAAGCCCCCGTCATTTTCAAAATTTTCTCAAAAACGGCTCCAAATTTTTTCTTAAAATTTCTTCTAAGAGTAAAGTAAAATACACTTAGCGCCATAGGTCCCATTGCCACTGTTAACTCTGAATTTTAAAAAATTTCAAAAATTGGAATTTTTTGCCGTCTTCCTACAACTCTAGAATTGAAGACAGATTTTTCTTTCAAATGAAATTTGTTGTCCATAAATAGTTATTTCCAACAGGCTTCGCCGTTTCTGACAGGCTTTTCGCCGTCATTCGATTTTTCTGTGAACAACGACCCACAAAACATTGGTTTCCGGCAATACGAGATAAAGGATTTTTTCATTTCACAACATGAGTTAACCTCTTTTTCGTTACCAGGGCCCGGCATTAACAGTTTACCTATATGATCCTCAAGAGCAATATCTGAATATTGCTGAAATAATGCTTTTATTATGTTTTTCTTATAGATTTGTAAGAATACTATGAAGAAAGGAGGTTCCTTTCTTATTGTATTTATTTTATATTGCTAATAAACTCTTCATACTATTTGCTGATATTTCAAATATGAAACTGATTGTACCCTTTCGTTAAATAGAAACAACGAAAAACATTTTTTTCTTATTTTCTGGTAATTACGTAGTAAGAAGAAAAAGTAATCCATCTGATGTTGCAACTTTCCTTTCCGCAGTGCATTTAGTTTACATTTCTCAACGCCAAAATGCATTCCAATATCATTGCTAAAATTTGCAGTAGTGTCAAGCTTTTATCTTGTGGTGCTGAATAATTTTAAGTCGCCCGTGTACAGCAGGTGAGATAAGTGTACATGATCGATTTCGCTGTTGATTTTGTAGCCCATTTGATCTTTATTTAACAAAGTCGATAGGGGATTCATAGCAAGGCAGAACCACAGAGCGCTAAGAGAGTCTCCTTGGAAGATTCCTTGTTTAATATGTATGGCTCCTGCATTGACATGACGATTTTGCATGCAAATGTGCAATCTGGTTGTCCACCTTTGCATCTGTGCCTTTAGAAACGATACAACCAGTGGGTATATTTTGTACATATCAAGCACATCAATTAGCCAGGAGTGAGGTAAGCTGTCGAATGCTTTTTGATAATCAATATAAGCTGTATATAACGTCCCTTCTGTTTTCTTCACATGTCCACAGACTGCCGCATCTATAATGAGCTGTTCCTTGCAGCCTCAGACCCTCTTGCAGCCTCCTTTTGCTTCCAGCCAGGATATCATTGTCTTCAAGGTGCTGATAGATCTTATCTGTTATTATGGAAGTTAGTAGTTTGTATAAAGTTGGTAAGCATGTCCTATTATAAAGTTGGTAGTCCTATATTTCCCGGGATCAGAGCTGGATATTTTGGATTTGGGGATAAGATAAGTTAATCCATAAGTTAAAAATGTTGGTAGGGCTTCTTGATTATTCAGGGTTTTTGTAAATAACCCTGCCATTGTTTCGTGAATGCTGGGAAAGTTCTTAAACCACAAATTATGTATGTTATCTCTCCCGGCTCCCTTCCAATCCAAAATTTTCTACAGCTCTTTTTTAACATCTTCACGTGTATACTATGGTCATTCATCATGGGTATGTCTTCGCACTCATCTTTAACAGTTTGATCCATTCAGCATTGAAATTGTGGTGCTTACTCAGTCCATACCCAATACCTATTCACCCTTTGCGTCTGACATTTCACCTGGTTCGGTCCTTGAGCATTATCCATCTGGATAGAGCGGTAGAACTGTTTTTCATTTATTTGGAAATAGTTTATTTTGTTTCTACGAAGTGCTGCGGTATCTTCTTAGCCTGTTACTTTTAACAGAAAGTGTTTGTTTGAGTTCATCAAGTACCGTGATGATTGTCTGGTTTCCTTCATTTTTATATTTGAACATAATTTTCTCTACTTCTCTTTTAATCTTGGCACTGCAGTTATTATTATTATTATTATTATTATTATTATTATTATTATTATTATTATTATTATTATTATTTGAGAAACCTGATAGTTTTCAGTTGTCTTCTACTTTGAAATACTAAATTAACTAGTGGATGCTAAACAGAACGTACTTTCTTGCCGTACTTTCAGGCAAAATTATGCAAAAAAGTACTAAAATTTCAAAACATTGTTCATGACCTATTTTAAAATTTATCTTTAAGAGGATGATTTTATTAAGAGAAAAATCTCTATTTTCATAATTGTAGTACAAAGACGCCGAAAAATTTGAATTTTTTCGATTCTCGAAAAATCTGGGTTTTCAACCAACATGAGATCTACACTATTCTCTTAAACCTTCTTTACAATATCCAACAACAGAATTTAATAAAAAACAATGGAGCCATTTTTTGAAAATTTAAAAAATTACCCACGGTCTTCATGTAAAGTTCGCTCCAAAATTGAAATAACGGGTTCAAATTCAAGAGGCCATGACATCAGCCTAATCACTTGAGGAATATCAATTTTGAAGAAAATCAGCTGAACGGTTTAGTCGCTAGCGTTGTTCACAGACGTACCGACAGACGTTTTGTCATTGGATTTTTTTGTATCAAGGACCCACAAAACATGAATTCTCGCTACATTACGTAGTAGAGTATGTTTTTTTCTAAATTTCGCAACTTTTTTGTTACCAGAGCCCTGTAATATGAGTTTTTCACCCGAAAATTCGCAGTCTTTCCCGCAGCATTACATAGTTTTCTCTCTACTGCGTAAGCGATAGCGAGAAAGTAAAAAAGTTATAGATTGATAATAGCATCCAGAACTAAACGATGAAAAATATTTGTTATATGTTGTAAAATTGAGGTAATTATAGTCTGGTATTTATTTACACATATATCTTTTTAATTCTAGGCTCGGCATCATTGTGTTTTAATATGCGATTAAATCGTTTTAATTCTCGTGAGTCTGTATAATTATTTTGGATACGAAACTTCACGCAAGCGAGCGAAAATAGTCACGTTTTGAGATTATTGGACAAGGGGCTCACAATCTTCAGTTTAAAACAGGTGGATCTAATTTTAGACCCATTTCGCAATTTCATTATGCCATATTTCATAACGATCCATACCAAGTAAGCTAAAAACACTGCGTTTATTTTTGGAATGTTGCCACGTGTCTATGCGTGCTTGCGCCGTTGCTCGCTCTTTGTCCACGGCCGTGCCGACACTACGCTAATACCCCTGCCGCGGAATAAGTCGAAAGACTTCCTCAGCACTCGTATGATTTGAAAATGATGTAATAAGTCTGTCATACTCGTTCATGCACTAGATATCTGACACGCAAACTACACCAGCCAATTTTCGTATTGAAATTGAATTAATTTCACTAAAGTGACATTCCTATCAAGAAATCACGGTCTCTTTATTTGTCAGAATTCTTGTTCTTGCTGAACAAGTGTGAGCGGAAAAATTGTTAATTTGTGCAGATATGGAGCAAACAGCGCACAGTAATCGGATACTTTCTAAAATGTTAAAATCTCTCCGTATAGAAGATTAAAATCTATTCTATAAGGAAATTTTCGTTGAGAAATTCGGAGTGATTCTGTAAATGCGATATTTGAAGCTCTTCCATAGATAACTTTTGAGTTTTTGGAAAACTTTACTAAAAGTCATTTGAAGCACTTCAACTCACAAACGCAGTAATATATGGAATTCGCCGGCAATGTACTACATTAGAAAAAAGAATACAGTCAAATGAATTTTATGTCATCTTCGATAATGTAATTAGCCTATCCTAACGAAAGTTTGCGGAAATAAATTAGAGCAGTTTTTGAAAAAATGTCATTTCAGCGTTTCTCAAAATGCCGAAATTGTAGTTCATTTTTATAAAATAACTGTTTAGTTTTCGAAGAACATTATATGACTTCATTATAAGCAAATGCTCATACATGAAATAATGTAAACCTAAATATTAACGGCATGAGAAAATCAATAAA
Source organism: Teleogryllus oceanicus (assembly GCA_964035755.1). Classification (NCBI taxonomy): domain Eukaryota; kingdom Metazoa; phylum Arthropoda; class Insecta; order Orthoptera; family Gryllidae; genus Teleogryllus; species Teleogryllus oceanicus. The sequence continues at coordinate 119,023,256 of CAXIVR010000005.1, read as the reverse complement.
ATTATATTTTTATAATATTTGGAAAAAACGGAAAATTGAGCAGAGTGGTCTTTATGTCATCTTAGAGCGTACGTTTAGCACTATCCCTAATAAAAATTTAATTAGAACCGTTTTTGAGAATATCTTTTTTTGTTATTTTTTAATATTGCACATTTTGCACGCAATATTGAACCGAAGTTCATGGAGAACTAATTTCATTGTACAGAAAAATCTCTATCTTCGATTTTGTCTTTGTAAAGAAAAAGCTGAAAAAATTGAAACTTTTGCAATTTTGGAAAATTTAGAGTTAACCGTGAAAAATACACCTACGGCACCTTTATTAATGTATTTCACTCTTTTCTTACAAAGATAATTAAAGAAAATATTTGGAGCCGTTTTTGAGAAAATTGTCAATATGTCCCAGGGGATTCATGTAAAGTTCCCCCAAATTTTAAAGAAAGTTTTTCAAAATTACAAAGCTTCGCGTCCGACCAAAACGACCGGGGAATATCCATTTTAGTTTATGCGCCAGTGTATGGTTTAGGCCCTTGAGGTGTCCACAATTGAAGTTAGAGATTTTTCGTGCTAATGAAATTTGTTGTCCCTACTTCTTTCTTTCATTAACGTCATGATTTTTTCGAAACTTTTAGTAGTTTTGGCGGAATATTACGTGCAATATTTGCAGTTGAAAAGTAACAAAACAAAAAAAGAATTCCTTGAAAACGGATCCAAATTTTTTCTTTAATCTTCTGTTAGGGTTATTGCTAAATGTACCTTATTAGATGACATAAACGCCATTCTGCACTATTTTTTGTTTTTTCAAAAATTTCACAAGAGGGTAATTTTTTGGAAATATCTCTCATGCCTTTAACACGCACATTTCCAGCAATTAATGCACATTATTGATTTTTTAAATAGAAGCGCTTCAAATAACATCCAATAACTTTTTTCGAAAACAATAGTTTTCAGTGAAAACAAGCTTCATATTTCGCATTTCCAGAAATGCTAAAACGTCATTTTCCTAAAAACGGTTCTAAATTTTTCAACAAAATTTCCGTATAAGACGATGTTTAATCTATTATATTCTTAAAGTTTTTTCGATTCTGCCATTAAGAAACCGAAAAATTGAGAAAAGTTGAAAAAATTCAGAAATAGAGTTATCATGTCAGCAATGCTGCGATGTCTCCTATTAATGCTAGTCTAACTTTTCTTAAACGCCGTATCGCCCCGTTATAATATTCAGGATCAGGATTACTTTTCAGTATTTTTCAAGGAACGAACGTATCTAAAGCTGTTTCTACGATTGTTTTAAAAAAAACCCCATTGTTCCTCCATACCCCTTCTGTTCTTAGAAAATAGTCGTATTTTTCTCTTAAGAAACTACGTAAACTTTCGACGTTTGCTTTTCTATATTGCCTGACTATCGTTCCTTTCACCTGTTTTGGGTTTCAAGGTCTCACAAAAGAGAGATTCTGACTAAACCACATGTTAGAGGATTTTTTTTCTTAATTTAGGAATATGATTATCCACTTTTTCGTTATCAGTTTCCGGCAATGATTTTTTTTCCGAAAATTCAAGGTTTCTTGCGCGGCATTCTCAATACCGCGGCGTAACTATCTCAATACTTCTAGGCTTCTCCATATATACGTAGTCTCTCCCATTTATGTATATGGCCTCCTCTCTCTTTAATCCCCTGTTCATTTTTACTTTCGAGAACGAGCGGAAGAGCTGAAATAGAGACTTTATAAAGTAAATAGGAGGGTAAGTTAAAGAGAGGAGGACAAATAGATGAACAATATAAGAAGAACTAGTGGTGTTAGAATGGCATAGACTTTCTTGAAATAAAGTTTAATTTGTGTGGACAGACTATACGGTCTAGCTCTTCTGCTAGTTGCCATCTATCTTCACCCCAAGTTCATTTTGACATTTTCTCAACTTTTCCAAATAGTCGAACTCGAAATATTACTAGTGTATGCAAAGACAGTAAAACTGTTCTAAATAAAAATTTTCCTTGAAAAATTTGAAGCCGTTTTTAAGAAAATGGCGTTTAAGCGTTACTGTCAATCGGAAATTTGAAACTTTTCACAGAAATTTATTGAGTTTTGGATAAACTTCATTTCAAGTCATCTGAATCAACCACTGATCCACTCAAACGCATTCAGCAAACGGTAAGACATTAAAAAAAACATTACAAATTTTTGAAAAACAAAATGATTCACCGAAATGAACTTAGGTCATATTAAGCAGTGCAATTAGCACTATCCATTAGAAAGAATTGAAAAAATTTGAAAATTGAAGAAAATGTCGTTTGAGCTAGTTTTAAAATGCAGAAATATGAGCCATTTTCACAGAAACTATTGAGTTTTCGAGGGTACGTCGGCACTCTCACAAAAATTACAGAAAAAGTGGAGCCGTTTGAGAAAATCTTGCTATTTTTAAAATTGCACTATTGAACTATTGCAATAATATCCATCTCTTTTCAAGTACAATTTCTTTGATCGAAATTATAAAGAGAAATTGAATTACGGGAAATGCAAGTAGAAGGGACTGTGAGACCAAATGCGTGCACTGACCTTACAGAAAGAGGCGCGTGTGCTGCCGGCTTAAATATCTTCTTGTTTCACCAGCAAGTCACGTTTATTGGCTGTAGTTTTACATTAATTTATCATATTCGATTTAATAATGAATTAATTATTTTATTAACATGTGGAAGGCTACATTGAGTGAATGCCATTTTTTTTATTTTCTCTAGGGCTTTTATCCTGCCAACAGCCGGTTACCCCTTCCACTCCTATGGGACGCATATTCGACCACACACTAGACACCAACACATTTGGGGGCTCCTCTGATCTCGGGTCAGCAGAACGCGAGGCCCTCGCCGACTACACATACAAATACACAATAAACGACCATGCCCAAGGCAGGACTCGAACCCGCAACCCTTCGGACCGAAGCGCTGAGTCGGTACTTACTCTTAGCCACCTCGGCCATCCAGGTGCATGCCATTTATAATGGGGAAAAAACTGACGAGGGAGTTTTCTTTTTAATGGTCGACGGTGAGGATATACGAGTACATACAAAATGTAAGGCAGATGTAATCTGTGGGAATTTGGTAGAGAAGTGAGAGGATAAGAGGGGAAAGCGAACTGAGATTGGAGTATGGCCGAGTTGATAATGTAGTTGGTGCTTTAGTAATGGCATGAAGGAATTAATTTTGGAAAATCTACATTTTAAAGTATTGACTCATATGACAAATCACATAGGAGAAGCGTACAGATGGCAGGATGATTCTCGGTGTAGGCGAACCGCAACGTGTAATGGTTGGAGTGATTACTTTCTGAGGATTGATGAGTTGTGATAATTATTTATTGAGGATTTCTCATAAGCACGAATAATTGTGACCTACACTGAATATTTATCATAAAAATGAAAAATTAATCTCATCTCGGTTGGCCAGTATACTATTTTTACTTCTCCGCCGCACTGCGGGCCAAGTGCAACAATCGCATGTGAGCGCGCGCTTGCAACTTGCGAAGGCGCGAGGGAAAGAAGTTCCATCGAGTTTCTACTTCCAAGGAATGAGGCGCAAAAGCGAGTTTCGTTGCGGTCATCTCCTTTCGTGACGGCCGCGCGTTTAAATAATAAGCCCCCGAGCAAATGCCGCGTGTGTCTATATGGAAGTTTCTTGTGTCCTGCCCTGATGACGTCTTCGTTCTCGGGGAATTCGCCTGTTCTTTGCATTTCACCGCAGCGCTTATGGTGAATGAGCAATGCTGCCCTCGCTTGAAAGCAGTTTCCCCAGAGAGCTCATGAAAACGTGATTTGGCTGACACGTTCTAAACTGATGACATCGGTTTTGACTGTGTATCTTAAACTTTATTAACTTACGTAACTATACTTTTCAATTACGAAGTGATTAATATTAGAGCTTGAAGCTCCTGAGAGGAAAATAAATTCTGGAAAACTGTTTTTTGCTAAGAATTTCTCAAAGGCTGTAATGATGATTGCTTATGATATAATTTATGCTAACTTATGATAAGGGCCAACTCTGTGTGGATGAAAAGAAACTACCTAACTGTCAACGCATTAAAATCACATTTTAAGTGTATCTATAAGTTTTGAGCCAAGTACACCTACAGTTTTCGAGAAAAAGGGCGTTCAAATTTTGGGACGTTGACCCATGCGGATTAATATTCGTATTTACTCGTACTGGAGGGTCTATGATTTCATAAATATCTTCGAGATATTATGACTCGTTTCTATACGAAGGTATCAACTTCACCAAACAGCATAAGCATGAACTTGAATCTGCATCCACACAGCAATGGGGATAGGAAGATTTACGTTTTACACTTCATATTGATTTTTTGCTATAAATTCAAAGATGAAACATATTTTCAACAACTAAGTCACTATATACTTATTACTATTGAAAATAAACTGTTTCGTTCATTCCTAGATATGCATTTCTTGTTATATTTAAAATTTACAAAATTTTAGTGTACAGTAAGTAGTACACTAAGAAACAATAATAATGAACATGAAACGTAAATTACGGCAAATAACTTTTACGCGTGACCTTGCGATTTTACAAGGCATCGAATCATCTATTCAAAGGCAAATGGAACACCCTGGGCGGACTGATCTATAACAAGGAAGCCATACGTGCTGATTCACATCAGCGAAGACCAGGTGGCCACTCGCCATCTCAGCCCAGGTGCGGCCTGCTGATAGCGATCGGTGATAGTGTTCTTGTGTCCTGTACTGAATCAAAACCGAGATAACAGTAGCTGCTCTGATGTTGTGTGTCACGAAAGATCTTGAACACTTCCATCTTTTTGTTCTCTGTATTGAAAATCCGACAGACGTATCGTCGGGGCGCAGTAAATTGTCTCAAGAAAATTAAGAACGCGACAATTGTCACTCTGCTGGAGAACCGTTTTAGCCTCACTGGAGCCGTTCATTTCGCATCCGCCCAAAACATTTGTGAAATAAATGACGAACGGGAATTTTATATTGCCATTTGAAAATTGTGGCACGAGGCCGATAAACTGTTGTGGTAATCCATGAGCAATATAAAATCACTTTACTATGTGTATCACAATAAGTAGGAATACGGATTGATACATTTTCATTTAATTTGATTTATTTTTCGTAAAACAGTAAAATCTGCATGTGACGCACTGAGGAGAAGTATAATCTGCACACGTTTCCTCCAGATTCCTATCCGATATTTTAACTATAATTTATTTCGATCATTGAACACAAATACAAAGAAACAAGAATGAGAGTAAAAGAAAAATATTTACATTGGTAAGTTTAGAACTGATTTTATTTAAAAGTGAAATGAACTTGATATTCTTGTTCTGAATATTAATATAATTTAATTAATTTAATCACTTAAGCATTGAAAAGAGCTTGTCTTGTCCTATATTATTGTTGAGCTGCCTATATGTTTGAAATCCTTTGCTGGCAAGCTTTCACTAATGTTTATGCTTGTTTTATACAGTTAATTTGCTCTGCTATGCTCACGACTCTATTTTGTAATTAATTGACTGATTGATTGTTTCGTGTTTCCGGGCACGTCAACTGCTTTGGTCATTAGTCCCGTTAGTGTAATGCATGTTTTTTTCTCGGGAGATGGCGGTGATCTTCTCCCTAACCAGACTTTCCACCAACGGGCAACTGCCTCAGCTGACAAGCTCTGCCCTGACCGGTCTCCCGGAATATGTGGGAAGTGTAGTGCATGTTAGTGTGGGTGTGTATGTAAAGGGGAGAGTGATAGGGACCAGGAAGAGGGAGGAAAGATCGCGCGCGGTCCGTGGCCCGTTTGGTAGGGTGCTGCTCCGGCATTCGCCTGGTGTTGATCGGAGAAACCAGGGAAAACTACCGATCAGAGCACGCGACCGCTAGAATTCTCCTCCAGACAGCGACTCAATTCGACCTAGCTGAAAAGCTAGTGTCGAAAATCCTGCCGCCGTCGGGACTCGAACCCAGGACCTCCCGGTCAGAGGCGCTGCAGTGACATCAGTTGATACACTGAGCTACCGCCCTGGCTCGTACCACCATTTCATTAACATCCCCTTTAACATTTTATTACTCGGGGCATCCGCCGCGATAATTCGTAGCTTTCTGGTCGCATGCAGACGGTTGAACCGTACAGATCAGCGATTTCTGAAGTTCTGTTGGACTAAGTAATTTTGGATTGCGAAATTAACTTCAAATAATCAGCCGTGTTTTTAAATAATAAATAAAATAGTTACTTATAATTTATTTATTAACTTTTCCTAATGAACTCATTTATATTAAATATGACTTCGATTATTGTGCTTCCTATACAAATCAATTTAAAATTAAACTTTGAGTGAGAGAGGTTTTTAAAACAGCGTGAGCGCCGGAGCGAGAACGGAGGCGCGAACCAAGTCTGGAGAGCGAGGGCCGGCAGGCCCTCGCGAAAGTAGCGTGTTGGACCCGGGAGGTAGCGACGCGCAGTAGCACGTCGCGGACAAGTTGGTGTCAAAATGCGTTGGTTATAAAATTTGTTGTATATTCGTTCACAATAAAATTAGATATCTAGCGTGAAAATTACGAATAATCACTTCACTAACACAAAGAAAGAGTGTCCACCATAAACTTCCGATTTACCATCTAGTAATATAAAATTAGTCGAATTGTGGGTTTACGGGGGTTTAGGAGCGGCAGTAGTCAATAGAGCGCTAATAAATTAGTTATGTTTTATATAAAACTAACGTTTAAATGTACCACGTAAAAGTTGATTGACCGGTAACACAACGTTCATCTGTTCGCGTTGCGGAGAATCGATTCCAAAAGGTCTCGTGTCTAAGGAACCGAATGTCTCGCTTAGTGAACTGGTATACGTATAACGGAAAAGGTCCAAATGTTGTCTCGATGGTCAGCAGTCAAAAGGAGAAAGTCTTTGTCCTTCTATTCATGATTACACGTCCTCCAAATATGTTTATGTTTATTACAAGGGGCTTTGTTTCCCCCTCCCGATATTACACTGCGAGCGTTCGTCTTTGCCGGGCTTGTTTATTTACGCCCGTTGTCATAACAAAATGTCTGCGACTTCATTTCTCTTTATGCACAATTAAAATGATAAATATAACATTCAATAAATATTATAGTACTGTTATAATGATAAATGGGAGGGTCTTCTTGGTTCGTCAAAATAGTATTGCTAACAAAATAGCAACCCGTATTTCCCGTTCTACTCTTATCTCAAGTAGGAAAAGATCTCAATAGAACGTGCGCCTGGTGAAGTTACGATTAACAAGAAGCAACTCTAGCGGTGATCTCGACAACTTCAAAAATACAGTTCTTTCTAAATTGGGTATTGCAATGAGAATCGAAGATATTGAAATGTTATTGTATTTATCATCACTACTAAACCAATCATATGAGTCTAGAATGAGTAAATGTTAATTCAAAAGTAGAAAACAGTTCATTGAATCTTTATCAAAAATGATGTTTTTGGTTGGATTACTCCCTGGTCAGTGGTTATACGCCGAAAAAACTGAAGGCATTGAACCACTAACATAATTAAAATTGAAGAATTAAGATTGAAGGAACTGAACCACTAACATAATTAAAATAAAATTAGTTGAAATAGTTGTTTTTATTAAAAGTGCTCGCACTGGTATTCGCCTTCTGGCGTCAATGTCTGAATAGAAAGTGGAACGACGTAGGTCATTGCCTTTTATTTGTACGCCCTCACACATCCTGAAATTCCAAAGGCTGTTTCTATTGTGGTGAATCTCATGCCCAATCCTAATAAACTGAATAACTACTTTATCGAATTTATAATCACATAATTAAAATTGAAGCGTTCGGGTGTAAACAATATTGGGAAAGCTGACCAATGAGCTACATAGCAGGGGGCCCCTGTAAAATACTTAGGTTTTGTATAATTTATATGAAACGGTTCACTAAAAATATCCGTTCCTGCTCGAGATGGATTTACTACAGCGGTGCATCCAACGCAAGGAAGATAGTAAGGTGGAAAGAAAACAAATTGGGAAATTTTGATATTACAGAAAAGCAGGAACGTAAGCCACTCACTACACTAATGTAATCCTATTATCACCATGCGTAACTTGATAAAAATAGGCCATCAAAATTAGGTTTTTGTGTCACGATTTTTTATCATAATTCTGTAATCTACAAATTTGTATCATACTTTCATTAATGCTGTATAAATCATGAAATAATGAAAGTATTCTTCCGTATTCGTAGATTAGTTTTGTTGTTGGGAAGAGCGCGTATTTACCTTGTTTTCAGAAATAACTCTGTTTCCGTGGATTCCATAATCGAATGAGGGCGCTGTGATGTACTTGCGTCTCCATGTTTCGATAATAATGTGGACGCACCCTATAACTTTCATGTGTTGGTTTTTAGTACAACGACGATATTGTTTTGTGTATTGTGTGAAGTTTTAGAAAAACCTTCATCGTCTTGTAGTGGGACGTTTTTGAATTGCAATGTGCGAATAAATCGAGCAGACATGAAAACTTCTGAGTTTGGAAAGAAGGAGTAGTCCTTTTTCTCTGGGATGTTGAGCACTTGTTTGACTGTGCAGAGGGAGGGATCTCAGCCTGGAGAGGACACTTTAGGCGCAGGGAAATTGGGAAAGTTGGCAGCTGTGGAGCCGTCGAGGGAGTGGCGCGGACACCCGTTCTTCGCGAGTTGGCGCAAGTTGGCAGAAGGCGGCCGGCTCAACGTCCCTTCCACTCTCATTCCCCCTCCACCTCCGTCCCTGCATTCACCCGGTTTCCCCTTCCCCCCCTCCGTCCCTGCAGTTCACTCTCCTCTCGTGGTTTTCTCTTCTCCCCGTCGTTCATTCTCGACGCCCCCTCCGCCTATTCTCGACTTCCGCCCTCCACCCTGCGTCCCTGCAGTTCACTCTCTGCCTCGAAGTTTTCTCTTCTCCCGCCGTCCCATCTCGACCTGTCCACTCGCTCTTCGTCTTCGCCATCCTATTTCTGGCCGCTTCACCCATTATCCGCTTTTGCTTTCTACACTCCACCTTACTGTACACATGTTCTCGCTGATCATTCTCCAAATCTGTCTGCGCTCCTGTAGCAGCTCACGCAAACACATCAGACATATGGCAATGCAAAGAGTGACACAGTAACATAGCTAGAAGTGTTTTGGTTTTGGTAACTGTTTCTTAAAGTTCTTGTTTTAGCCGATACTGATTCATAGCGCTATTTCTCTTCCCGTTGGCGTTTATTGTGAACCGCACGTTCCTCCCGTTCCCGTTCTTGCCTCCACGTTCCCGTTCCCGTTAGCGAGCTATTGTGGAGCGGCCTTTACCCTCCTACAGTTCCACCCCAACCACTGCCTTCGCCTTCTCCAAGAGACGACGGCCTTTTACCTCTCCCGGTCTCCACCCATCTCCTCTTCCTGGAATTCCGCTCCTACTGCCCTTGGCCTCGTCTCCGCTCAAAATGTCACATTCGGTTGAGCGCCAGAACAACCTCCGGATGTAGTTACTACTTAAGTTAAATTTACTAGCTTTTTCAGCCCTTCCTGTTCCGAAAAACTCTGCCACCGCGCGAGGCACAAATCTGATAATTCGGAATGGACATGTCCCTATCTGAAAATAGCGTTTTCTGCGCCCGACTCCCTTTTTGCGCTGAGCACATACTCATGTTTCAGGACCTTTCCCCGCTATGCAACATCCTTCCCCGACATTTACCCCTAAACCTCGCACCACCCCCTCCGTCACGTTCCATCATATTCCCCATTTTACTCTCACTCACTCATTCACTCACTCGCTCTTTCATCCACTCTCTCATTCACACACACTCTCATTCACACACTCTCATTCACACACTCTCATTCCTCCTCTCTCATTCTTGCCTTGCCCCGCCTTGCCCCGCCTTGCCCCGCCTTGCCCCGCCTTGCCCCGCCTTGCCCCATGGAGCCCTGTCCAGCCAATTCCGTTTCATATTGTCGCGTCCTGCCTTCGCTCAGCCTCTCTCCCCTTCTGCTCCTCCGCAGTGAGAGCGGGCGCGGGTTACTTGGCAACTAAAGGGCAGCGCCGCCGGCCGTTGACTTGGGTCCTTGTTGATTTTGCGAATCTACCTCTCCGGCACTCGCATGAATCGGGATTCGGGCGACGAAGCCTTGCCAGCGGTAGCACCCTATGCCTTAGGCTGGGTCACATGCGTCCCTTTAAGTGATCCACAGTCTGAAATGCACTGATCCTAAAGAGCGACGCCAGTCCCCTCTTCCGTCCTCGCCCCTCAGCCCGCGCGGGGCGTCAACGAGGCAGGCAGTTGGGACCCTAATCGCGTTAGTTGTTCGAGCGAACAGACTGAGACGAGGAGTTGAGCATCTGATTGCAGGCTTTGAGGGGTGCGAATTTAATTGCGGGCTCTCTCTCTCTCTCTCTCTCTCTCTCTCTCTCTCTCTCTCTCTCTCTTCCTCTTTCTCTCCTTTTCATCTCTCTCTCCTCTTCATCTCTCTCTCCTCTTCCCTCTCTCTCCTCTTCCTCTCTCTCTCCTCTTCCTCTCTCTCTCCTCTTCCTTCTCTCTCCTCTTCCTTCTTTCTTCTTTTTCCGTCTCTCTCTCCCATGTTCTATTGTCCCTCTTCCTCATTCCTCATCTCTTACTGTCTGCCTCACTTCCCGCAGTCTTTCTTCTTCTCCTCTCTCTGCCCTTTTATTTGTCGTCTCCCCTCTCTCTCACACTCCTCTTTTCTTCTCTCCTCTGTCTACTCCTTCTCTCTCACTCTGTTTAATTCCTTCTCCTCTTCTCTCACCCTCTCACTGAAAGGTCAAAGTACCTGACGTTTTAGGTTTGGAAAGTCCCATGTTGAAGCGCGGCTTACAGCATGAAAAGCTTCGAGATTTGTTCTTTTCGCGCATAATCCCGATCTCTATCTGCTTAAAAATAGCACAAGTACGTCAATAATAGGTAAAGCACTACACATTTATTTACTGTTAATTAGCAATATGGAGACAGTTGTAACGATAACATGCTCAAATCATAGATGGTATTCATGAATTTTGTGCACATTAGAAAATCTTTGATAATTTACTTCATTGAGAGATGGAAAATGCCGTAGTCCGTGGCCCGTTTGGTAGGGTACTGCTCCGGCATTTGCCTGGTGTTGATCGCAGAAACCACGGAAAACTACCGATCAGAGCAGCCGGCCGCAAGGATTCTCCTTCAGGCAGCGACAGAATTCGACCTAGCTGAAAAGCTAGTGTCGAAAATTCATCCGCCGTTAGGACTCGAACCTAGGACCTCCCGGTCAGAGGCGCTGCAATGACATCAGTAATTTATTTGTAAAAATGAGAGAGGGGCATGGGACAGTAGAGGTCATCGATGGCGAGCGACGAAGTCCGACTCCGCGGGTGGAATTATTCATATCGCCCGCTGCGCGCATTTTAATCCACTCTCCGCAAGAGGATCATGTAACGGCGGCCGGGGCCGGGCTGCGCGGCGCTGCGTCGGGGCTAGTGGGTCAGCGGCTGAGAGAGCGCCGAGGCGGCGCAGGGACGGGCGCGAGGACATAAATCAATGGAGGGGAAACGATGGAAAGCGGCTTTCGTTTCGCTCCCTCAGATGCTGCGCAAAGCCCCCGTCCCTGCCTCGACCCCTGCCCAAATCCCCCCGCCCCGCCCCTGGAGAAGATCTTGGCTGCGGCCGCTGCCGCGGTCTTCCCGAGGTCGCTCCCTTGGGAGAGGAAGAAGTTCGCAGTGTTTCTCGTGTTCGCTCCCTCAGATGCTGCGCAAAGCGACTTATGTCTGTAGCATGTGGTGCGGCTCAGTGAGATCCGTTACCGATGTAGCGCCTTAGGGTTGGAGTCCAGGTAGTGGTGGATTTTCGACAATAGCAACATTGCTTGGTCGAATTCAGCATCTGTCTGGAGAGAAATTGTAGCAGCCGACTGCTCTGTTAGATAGTCCGTGAACTCTCGGATAAATACCAGGTGAATGTCGGATCAGTACCCAACACACACCTCGTGATCTATCCTTACTCATCCGTGTCCATTCCTCTCCTCTTATCCATTCACATATCCACTTGCTAGACTGTATTGTTGGAACACGCTTATGTTGGAATACCTGGCGAAATCTTGGCGCGTGTCCAGGGGGGGGGTTGTAACCCTCTGTTGGAGGCACTTGGAGGGATAAAGCATAATCTGAAGAGAAGTTCGGCACCTGATATCACGTTTCAACGAGAAAGGAACTCAGGCTCATCGGGCTATAATATGCACAATACTCATGGTATATTTACCGCGGCAAAGTAGAATGCTTAAGTCATATCCATGTTGAAGATCAAAACGTAAATAACATGAATTTGCGAATGTTAATGATTGATGAATTCACATGCCAAATCTCCTATGATGATCACTGTTAACTAGCAGACGTCTCATGAAATGTTTGAGCTGTATCTGTTCGAGCAAAGATATAGGACTCTAGATATGATAGACCATAATGGTCAGATATTAGATCTCGAACTTTACTGCTGTAGGTTATTTCGGTTAACTGCTCAAGCTCCGCTTAAGCACATATTTTTTAAGATTTTATAAGATAACACAGAAAACACAATGCTTTAAAAAACGATTGACGATTCTGGAATTGTAGCATGTTGACGCTACTAGAAATTTGTGTTCTTAACGGTGTGACCGGAAGCGGTAGCTCAGTGCATCAACTGATGTTACTGCAGCGCCTCTGACCGGGAGGTCCTATGTTCGAGTCCTCACGGCGGCAGGATTTTCGACACTAGCTTTTCAGCGAGGGCGAATTCAGTCGCTGTCTGGAGGAGAATTCTAGCGGCCGGCTGCTCTGATCGGTAGTTTTCCGTGGTTTCTCCGATCAACACCAGGCGAATGCCGGAGCAGTACCCTACAAAACGGGCCACGGACCGCGTGCGATCTTGCCTTCCTCTTCCTTGTCCTATCCTCTCCCCTTACACACTCACTTACACTAACATGCACTACACTACCACATATTTCGGGAGACCGGTCGGGAGCTTAGAGCTTCTCTCGGCTGGGCGGTGCCCGCTGGTGGGAGAGTCCTGTTAGCAACCTACTAGCCGACGGTAGGTGGGCACCGGATCTCGCCATTCAGCGGGGAAGATCACCGCCATCTCCCGAGGAAAAAACATGCACTACACTAACGGGACTAATGACCAGAGCAATTAACGCGCCCGGAAACAAGAAAAAATCAATCAATCAATCAATCAATTTACGGTGTGATTATGTTACGTGCTATGCTGCATTGATGTGCGCCCCTCTTAGCCCTGACGACTCTCGGCATTTTCGTTGCAAATCTTTGGGTGGCGTTCCCAACGGACGCTCCCGATATCCCCGAGAGCCCTCCATTTTCGAGATCTTACAGAAGACAGTAGCTTATCATTATACCAATCACTGCAAAGACTCACGCCCAGTGGTACAGATGGAAAAGAACAAAAGACACATCTGAGCAAAAACACAAAAGTACATGTGATACGCACATCCGGAGATCAATGTACTTCTAATTTCCTGACACTGAAGTTTGGAAGCGCATAATGTGTTTGTGGATGATGGATGACTGCCTCTTGCGCAAAGTATTTACGGGAATTTCGGGGAATTGTGGTAATTCTGATGTGGTGTTGTTGACGTTCTTATGAGAAGAATAATAGATGTCATCTTCGTCAACATATTAGCAGCGAGACTGACGATGACGGCAAAGCCGTCGAAAGCCGGCTATCTTAATAAAACTAATATGTTGACGAAGATGACCTCTTTTATTTCTTCTCAATTTGGGGGAAGCCTTATTCACGAACAGTAGCAAAACTTGTTCATAGTCGAATTTTAAAATATTTGCTGAAGTCGTTGTTTACGGTGATCTCAGCTCGTTATTTCAATTTGGCGCGGGTAGGTCTGGGCACCTTGGATAGAGGTAGCGGTGAAACCGACGGCACTGCGTCATCGGGTTAACGCGATCTGTCGCGGCAAAAGAGCAGGTCCTGGCGGGGCTGGGCAGAGCGGACGAGGAAGACAGGAGAGAGAGAGAGAGAGAGAGAGAGAGAGGAGAGAGGGAGAGAGGGACGGGGATTGAGGGCAGGATGGCGTGGGTGGTCATTTGCGTGAGCGGCATGGGCGACCGCGTCTGTTTGTCCAAGAGATTGGCTGGAGGGCGACGGCTCCTGGGGCAGCGAGCGGGATCGCGAGCTGTGGCCCTCTCGAAATCCCAGAAGCGAGCGTGCTACAAAAAAGTGCTGGCGGGAAACGGAACGATGAACGGGGATGCGCATATGAGGCATCAAAGGGGTTAATTACGTTTATTCAAACGCTCTGTTTATCCTTTCAAAATTATTTTTAAATCGATTGTATACGTTCAAGTTTCATGGATATACAAATTTAAATAAAACTTAGAATGGCCTCGATATAGAACAGATCATATTAGCGTTATATGTACTTTGTAAATTTGTTCATCGTGTATTTAACTTATTTCATTAAAACTGAACAAATCTCGTGAACTGTGTGTTTGCCGAAAATAAGAATATTTACTTGATTTTCTCTCTCTCTCTCTCTCTCTCTCTCTCTCTATATATATATATATATATATATATATATATATATATATATATATATATATATTTCTTTCTGGCCCTTACACCGTAAGAAGAGAAGTGTAGAAGGAGTGTGCCGGAAAACGGCAAGTTTAGACACAAAAACTCCCATTGCCGGGCCCTGACAACGGAAATGTAGGTAAATCTTGTTTCTATATATAGAAATCTACTTCCTCTAGCACATTGTGTACTCATCCATGTTTTTTGGGTCAGTGATTCCTAAAAATCGATTGAAACCAAAACGACTGTGCGTCTCTGTTTGTCAGTCCGTCCGTCAATCCGTCCATCAATCCGACCGTCCGTCCGTCCGTCCGTCCGTCCGTCCGTCCGTCCGTCCGTCCGTCCGTCCGTCCGTCCGTCCGTCCGTCCGTCCGTCCGTCCGTCGTCCGTCTGTCCGTCTGTCAACGCTATCAACTCCCAAACCGTTCGACCGATTTTCTTCAAAATTAATATTCCCCGATCCATATAATGGAAATCGACATCCTGCAAGTATAAAATGGATATTTTCATTTTTTGGGTACTTAACATGTAGTTTCAACAACATTTTCAACATTTTCTAAAAATTGTCAGCATATATTTTATTTTTTCTTTTGGGTAGTGTAAAAGGCGTAGTGTAAAATGGCAATTGAAAATTGCAAAACGGCATCATTCCAAAACCAAACATTTGAGCACAGAGATGATTTTTTAGAAACGATTTTGTTTTAGGCAATAATATGTTACAAGAGATCACGTACAATTTTTTGAAAATAAATAAGTTGATATTGTGCATTTCCCCTTAAATTAATGCAAATTATAAAAATTAACATTTTCTCAGTTTTCAAAGTTGCACAATTTTTTCTTCATTTTCTCTACGGGTAGAACAAGAAACGCTTCTAGGCAGATTTTATTTTTGTTGAAATCTCCCTATTTTCGAAAATTGCAAATTAAAAAATATTGCAATAAATAATGTGCTGCCGTAACACCACTTGTTTTACGTGTAGTTGAGTTCATCCTTCAATGTTCCTGATGAGAAAGTATTGTCTTTACATGACAACACGCCTCAGAGATCGCTGCTTCCAATGTTACCTCAAATGTCTAATTTAACTGATCTTTTGAGTAAATATTTGTAAAAAAATGTATTGTAAGAAAAGTAACATTTGTTTTGGTTGAAGAGACGCGTGTTGAGCTGACTTCTCAAATTAAGACAAGCACAAATAATTTACAAAAAGCAATAGAACTGAGATTACAAAGACAAAGCTAAAAGCGAGAGTTAAAGCTTCTAATCTTCAGCTGAAAAGAGCAAATGCCATAAAATATATTGACTATACGACGTGATGTGCAGTGAGTGTGTTTGAAAAGGTAGTTTTGCAGCATTTACTATAATCCTCTAGAAGATAGCGCTGTTTAATTTCGACACAAATTTGAAAGTAAGGAGCAAGCTGACGTATGTTGATGTACGAGATTCAAGATGAAGATTTACAGGGAGGGAGGCAGGAAGGGCCCGAAGGGTTCTTACTGATAACCCGTTTTGTCTCGCACACATTTCACATGGCGTGGCGTGGATTTCAAAGTTACTGCTAGAGGTGGTAGCTGGCTGATCAGACTACACCACCGGCCGCCTCATTAGGGATTAAACTAAAAATGGGAATACGAACATACGACAAAGAGACGGAAATAGTAATTTACGTAACTAGGGCGCGAAACAGGTAATTCACGCAAGAGTCGAGTTCGTAGTTTGAGAGAGGAGGACAAAGAGACGAGTGCGGGAATCACCTCGCATGCGTGTTTGCATGTACAATTTTTTAACATGCTATGAGCGAAACGCAATGCGTCAAGGAAAGCAATATAATTAAATAACCCCACTTGTACAAAAGTAAATGGAGTCCTGTCAGTATCGTAACAGTACAATTTGTAAATAATAAACAAAGACGACGTCAAGATGAAAGACAATTGCTAATCGTTACCGATGTTTCGCACTCTGTGAAAAATTAACTGTTTTCACATGGTAAAACCGGGAGCGGTAGCTCAATGCATCAACTGATGTCACTGCAGCGCCTCGGACTGGGAGGTTCTAAGTTCCCACTCCCCACTGCGGCAGGATTTTCGACACTAGCTTTCCAGCTAGGTCGAATTCAGTCGCTGTCTGGAAGAGAATTCTAGCGGCCAGCTGCTCTGATCGGTAGTTTTCCCTGGTTTCTCCAATCAACGCCAGGCGAATGCCGCAGCAGTACCCTAACAAACGAGCCACGGAGCGCGCGCGATCTTTCCTTCCTCTTCCTTGTTCTATCCTCTCCCCCTTACACACACTACTGCCACACATCTCCCCAGTCGGAACAAGCTCTAGTTTCCCGACCGATCTCCCAGCACGTGTGTTAGTGTAGTGCATGTTTGTGTGTGTGTGTGTGTGTGTGTGTATGTATAAGGGGAGAGGATAGGAAAAGGAAGTGGAAGGAAGGATCGTGCGCTGTCCGAGGCCCGTTTGTTAGGGTACTGCTCCGGCATTCGCCTGGTGTTGATCGGAGAAACCACGGAAAACTACCGATCATGACAGCCGGCCGCTAGAATTCTCGCCCAGACAGCGACTGAATTCGACCCAGCTGAGAAGCTAATTCTCTTCCAGAGAGACCGAACTCGATCTAGCTGAAAAGCTAGTGTCGGAAATCTTGCCGCCGTCGGGACTCGGACCTAGGACCTCCCGGTCAGATCAGTTGAAGCACTGAGCTACCGCTCCCGGTCGGATCGACGGAGATTTGCACCCGACTCGTAGAAATTATGCGGTGCGGCCACCACACCGCCGGATAGAGCCGGTCGACTCCATCCAAAGAATAGAAGCCTCGGCGAGTGCGCATAGACTCCGCTGCATGTAAATCGGAGAAACTCCTGCTCCGGCCTGCGACCCGGTACATCGGGCAACACCATCACCGCCACTCCCCTTCCACCATCCCCAGGAAGGCAGAGTGGCGGCCACCTCGTTGCGCACACACAGCATACGGGAAGCGGACTCAACTCCGGTGGTGGGGGTATGTATCAAAGACTACTTCAAGACAAAAGATAAAAAAAAAAGAAAAGAAAAAAGTGGATCCCTCTTGCTTCAGCTGCATCATGCGGCGAATTAAAGAACCACCAAGCAGCCAGTGGCAGAAAAGCAAAGCGTTTCCGCGGGAAGGAATAATATATATATATATATATATATATATATATATATATATATATCTTTGACCCCGATGAATAAGCTGATAAGTCAAAAGAACTTCATTTTACAGGTGAGCAAAAACAACTTTAAACAAATGCTCTAAATCAGGGATTCATGATATTCAAACAAAACCTACCTATAAACAGATTCGTTTGAATATTACCGCGGTTGAATATCTTTGTCGATTTACTTCGAGTTAAGGATTGTTTGTAAAATTTCTCTATGTATATATATATATATATATATATATATATATATATATATATATATCATATATATATATATATATATATATATATATATATATATATATATATATATTAAGGCACTCTTGATAAAAATAATAATAATTGACTATAATTATACTCGTGCCGGCGCCAGCGGTAATCACCCAACGCAATGTGTAGTATACGATATAGGCCGAAAAAAGAAAGTCGACCTAAGTTCCTTCTGCCACCGCGCGAAGTCGCTGAAATAAGAGGGGGGGTCCAGCTTTCTTCTATTTTTCAAGTATCCGCCGACGTGTTCCGAACACACCCGCAGCCTGCCTCCGACACCAGCGTTGAGTCTCCTGCGTCTACACTTGGCGGTCGTGTACGGCGAACCCACCCTATTAGCGCCTAGGCGCGCTGTCGCGGCTCGAGTCGCGAGGGCCTGGCCGCGCGCGCATGCGACTCGCATGCGACTCGGCCTCCGCCGCAAAGGCGGCACGCGCCGGCGCGCATGCGCGGAATACAGAGGAGGAAAGAGCGGGAAGACAGCGGCGCATCGCCGCGACGCGACGCAGCCCCTGGGTGACGTATTAATTACATTATATAACAAGATGTTCAAAATGAGAATTCAATCGTTATGTTTAGTTTCATAACAAATCGAAAATAGTAATACGATATTACGGTACAAAAATTGTACAACATTTTATACACTTTGTAAAAATTTTAATGTATCATTATTTTCGATTAAATACGATTATGTATTCAGCGAAATATTACAAACAAATATCCACAATATTTACTAGGAGGACGTGGATTCTAAAACACATGTTTTATAATAAAAATCATGAAACGTATTATATTTGTTTATCCGCTTTGGTTGAGTAAAGTCAAACATTATGCCTTTACAATCAATTTCGTAATGAAACTGATTATAAAGACATAACTTTATGACCTTAGTGTGGTAATGTACTTCATTACCATACTAGGACGGTAAAGTAATGGCGTAAGTTGCCACTCTTCTTTTGAAAATATTTTTGACTTCGTCTGGTATCTTATATTTTTCCCCTTTAAAAACGCTAATAAACAAGTCAACTTATTGGTATCAACGTTTTCTTGGCTGTCCGGTATATAATACCGGTAAATAATATCGGTCGCGCAGCACCGCGGGATCCCACAGCAAGAATACTTCGCCAAACTAACCTACTGTTCAAAAACTCGTCAATCCCTGAGGAAAAACAACGTTCAATAAGGATATCAGAAGCATTACCACCGAGACTATACGGACTTCCGAAGATCCACAAACCAGAGGT
The DNA here is from genome assembly GCA_964035755.1 of Teleogryllus oceanicus. NCBI lineage: Eukaryota > Metazoa > Arthropoda > Insecta > Orthoptera > Gryllidae > Teleogryllus > Teleogryllus oceanicus. The sequence goes on along the minus strand of CAXIVR010000005.1, from coordinate 119,003,995 downwards.
ACCGTTACGACCTATTGTCAGCACTATTGGCTCTCCAACTTACGCCGTCTCCAAATATCTCTGCAACATCTTGAAACCGCACACCGGTCAAACCAACACATACATCAGAGATTCAATGCACTTCATTGAAAAACTGAAATCACTTACTTTGCAGCCTGAGGATCTCCTCATCAGCTTTGATGTGGTCTCACTCTTCACGATGGTACCGGTGAATGAAACTATGGCATTACTGCGAGATATATTTCCAGATGATATTACAGCTTTGTTCAAACATGTTCTCACCACCACATACTTCCTGTGGAATGGAGAATTTTATGAACAAAATGACGGGTCGCCATGGGTAATCCCCTTAGCCCGGTCGTCGCCAACTTATACATGGAGAGTTTTGAAACTACAGCGCTGAACACCGCGCCTCTTAAACCTAAGTGTTGGTTTCGATATGTTGACGACACTTTTGTCGTATGGAGCCACGGAGAAAATACCCTCAACGATTTCCTCGACCATCTCAACAGGGTCCATCCTCGCATTCAGTTCACAATGGAAAAGGAGCGGGACGACAAGCTGGCCTTCTTAGATGTACTTGTTACCAAGAATGCAGACGGATCACTGGGACACACTGTGTACCGGAAACCTACTCACACAGATAGATACCTCAACAAAATGTCCAATCACCACCCAAGTCAGAAGAGAGCCATGATGAAAACTTTGGTTACTCGTGCAACAAGGATATGTGAAAATGACAGTTTACCCGAAGAATTGAGTCACCTCAACAGAGCTTTGCAGGCCAACGGATACTCTGCAGCGGAAGTCAAGAGAGCACTCCATCCAAAGAAAACTTCACGCAGTGAAACAAATGCCAACCAAGCACTGAAAGTAAGTCTACCTTATGTGAAGAACATCACGGACCGTATAGGAAAAGTGCTAGGAAAACACTATATAAAAGCTATTTTCAAGCCCACTTCACAGCTTCGAAACTTATTCCGATCTGCCAAGGACAGAAGAGATCCATTATCATCAGCAGGGGTCTATAGAATTCCATTTCCTGTGGCGCAGTATACATTGGCACTACACAACGGAGTATCAACACCAGGCTCTCCGAACACAAAAGGAACTGCCGTTTTGGCTACACTGAAAAGTCAGCAGTAGCCGAACACGCTTTCTCTGGCCGTGAACACAACATGTTTCGAAGACGTGGATGTTTTAGCCACCACAGCTCACTACCATGCACGATTAAACCGTGAAGCCATTGAAATTCACAAACATCCCCGGAATTTCAATAGAAAGGAGGAGGCAATGAAAATCAATCCGATTTGGATCCCCGTAATCCGCCAGGCCAAAGCAAAACCTAATGAAAAACAAAGACGTGACAGCGGTCACGTAGGCACGCGGCAACATGACAACAGTCACGTACACACAGTGAGCGTCTCTGCCACGTCATCCGGCCCGAGCCAATCAGTAGCCGCCCCCCACCACAGTCCCGCTGGTACAAATATCCCCGCGGACCGGGCACTTCCGTCAGTCACCGAGGAACCTTCAAGGAGGATTCTTCGTCCGAGACCACATCGCCACTGAGGATGTCTGCCGTAGTTGCGGACGAAACGTCTGGAAATATGTTTTCCAATGGACCACGGCCCTTCAGCCCGGAATAAATCTTTGACTAAGCTCAGTTTCTTAAAAATTGACCGGGAGCAGTAGCTCAGTGCATCAACTGATGTCACTGCAGCGCCTCTGACCAGGAGGCTCTAGGTTCCAGTCCTGACGGCGGAAGGATTTTCGACACTAGCTTTTCAGCTAGGTCGAATTCAGTCGCTGCCTGGAGGAGAATTCTAGCGGCCGACTGCTCTGATCGGTAGTTTTCCGTGGTTTCTCCGATCAACACCAGGTGAATGCCGGAGCAGTACCCTAACAAACAGGCCACGGAGAGCGCGCGATTTTTCCTTCCTCTTCCTTGTATTATCCTCTCCCTTTACACACACTTACACTAACATGCAGTACACTACCACATATTCCGGGAAACCGGTCGGGAGCTTAGAGCTTGTCTCGGCTGGGGTGCCCCGCTGATGGGAGAGTCCTGGTTAGGGGGAAACCCCACTAGCCGACGGTAGGTCGGCGCCGGATATGGCCATCCAGCGGGGGAATATCACCGCCATTTCCCGAGAAAAAACATGCACAACACTAATGGGACTAATAACCAAACAGTTGGCGCGCCCGGAAACACGAAAAAATCAATCAATCAATCAATCCTTAAAAACCGACTTCAAATCATGTTACCAAAAATATTTTCAGCATTCTGAGACCTTTTCCTATTTTCCTTTTTCCTCTGCCAATTGTTAACTTTTGAAATTAATACGTCTACTTTGGACAAAAACAATGTTTCCATTTAAATGAGCCTTTCCCAGCCTCTTTGCGCCGCCCCACAGCTTCTCTTTAAGAGTTGCGAATGGCCTCGCCGGCATGACGCTCGCAGCAGATACTTCGGTTGGCGCAAAGAGAAAGTAAATAGGGGCAGCAAAAACTTACCACCTTCAAGCTTCCAAAGTGGGTGATTCGCAAGCAACTGCAGCGGGCCACCATGTAAAGTATCACCCAAATGCTTGATGTGCGTAACCCTGGGCCAAGTAGTTCTGGTGGCGGCCACCGCTTCATAGAGATTCTGCACGATTCTTTCTTACATGCACGCCAGGAGAAAGCACTTTCCACTGATACTAAACTACCTATTACACCATCATTATCAGCACTGGTGACACGCGGTCTCTAAATATATTATCTCTAAATATCATTAAAAACATCCGTTCCGCAACATATACGCAAAATAATGAAAATTAAGCATTATACACAGATGGAATGGAGGATTATACGTAAGAAACACAATACGTCGCTGAAATGAGACATGCAACCGAAGACCAAATTAACTGAATATATGTTTTTTCAGGGTCGAAGGGTTTAATGACATTGCAGTTTCAGAACATATTTCTTAACGATCCAAAATCTCCTTAAAAATGAATTTTTTTAAAACCTTTATACTCTCAAGAATCAATTTTAGAGAATGTATAACTGCTTTATTAGGATCTAATTTAAATTTCCTTAAGTTACATGCACAATTAATTGTGTAATGCGTTTTTAATTGAACAAAAATAATTGAATTACTTCTTATCTAGGTATAATTTGAGAAAAAATAAATTCCTCAAGTTGACTAAATAGACACAATATACACAAGATAAAAAGACATAATGAAACACCGATAACTTAGGGATCAAAAAATACAGAAATGATAAAATAACAAGCAGAAGCATGGCGTGAAAACGAACGATGAAGATAAGATTCAGGTTACACCAACTGCAAGAATAACAAGGTTTCCACTCTCCGAAGAGAAAAAGAATATTTCAAAAGCCATTGAAGTACAAGCGAAAGCCACTCGAGCCCCGAGAGAAGAGCAACATTCCGAGGGAGACGGACTCGCCGGCAGCGGAGCGCGTTGAGATAATGTTGAGACGAGGACGAGAAGCGTCAGCAGACGGAGATCAGGGAGAAGGAATCACCCCCCCTACACTGCCACAGTACTCCCTCAGCAAAACTATTGGCATTAAATTTTTCACTTCTAATACACAAAATGAACAAAACAGTAAATCTTTAATAAAACTATGCAGACTCGTAGTGAGCAAAGTGTGTTAAGTTTATGTTGAGATGAGGTTGAGAAAAGAAAAAGAGGAAGAAGAAGCGAACAACAGAGTGAGGGAATCACATTGGTCTCGTCGCTGCTCGAGTGGTCCTATGGTCGAATTCTTCTTTCTAATCTAAGGGTACACCCGGAAAAAATGGTAAAAAGTTCCCCTTAACAAATGATTATGAGTGATTACTTATAATTCTAACATAAAATAATTTTTTAAATTGTTTCTAGTCCCCGTCCTACCACCCACACCCCTCTACAGCCAAACACACGTTTTTAATTTTTTGCCATTTAGCACTATTTTTTTGACTGAAAAAATATGATAAATAAAAAAGCAATTTTTTGATAATCAGAAAAACATTTTTTGATAATTTCTCAGACCCAAATTTAAACACAAAATAATATTTTGAAAAATAAATAACAAAAAATTAGTTTTATTGTTTCTTAGAACCATGGAACAGACTAGAAAAATCTCAAAACTGCCTCGAAAAACACAAATTGTTTTGAATCTTTTCAAATTTTTTCGACAACTGGGCTTGAGAAAGAAATCTTGACTTCCATATATTTTAACCACCTGTATATTTTATATTTTCTTTACCGTGATATTTCAGTAATTACGAACACTAGGAAGTTTTAGAGGTTTCGAGAATATAGCATAAAATCTAACTTCTGCCGAAAAACACAAACATACGAGCCACAACAGTCTTTGCCAAAAGAAACTGGTCCCTATCTTAACTTCCGAGAACAACCGCCTACGAATTTAAGAGCAAGACAACAAAGGTCGCCTAAAATGTCGCGTCCATTCCCACACCCGACGCCGCACGCGTATCTTCGGCCACTTCGCACGAGGTCTCATAACTCAACGAGTTTTCACATAGAAAACCCTCAGAGAACAAACATTAACAGAGGAAGCTCGAAAGCAAGCCCACTTCCCTTCCTTGCGTAGCACGAACAGAGATAGGGAATTGAAACTTATCGTATAAATTTCTTAGATCGCCGATGCGCAGTGGTGCAAGAAGAAACTAAACGAAACGACGCGATGCCACCGCCTCGGTTCTCTGCCGACGGCGCCAGTCACGGCAGAGGCAATGGCGAAGACGAGGTTGAGGTAAAGAGCGAAAGTGAGAGTACAGGTGAAGAATTCAGCATGCTCAAGGCTGAGGGCAAGTGCATGGATGAGGGTGAAGGTGAGGGGGAAGGGGGGGAAAGGGGGGAAGAGGATGGAAAGGGGGGAAGGAAGGAAAGGGCTGAGGAAAAGGGCAAGGGAGAGTGAAAAGGCAAGGACGGAGCGAGGCAAGGGCAAGGGTGAGGAAAAAGGTAAGGGGAAGGTCACAGGCGAGAGCAAGTTAAGGGCGGGTACAATGGTGACGAAAGGGCAAGGGCTACAGACAGAGAGCGGTGGCTCAATGCATCAACTTATGTCACTGCAGTGCCTCTGACCGGAAGATCCCAGGTTCGAGTCGAACGGCGTCTGGATTTTCGATATAAGCTTTTCAGCTAGGTCGGATTCTGAAGGAGAATATTAGACGCTGTCTGGAAGAAAATTTTAGCGGCCGGCTGCTCTGATAGGTGGTTTTCCTTGTTTTCTCCGATAAACCAAATGCTTAAACAGTACCCTAACAAACAGGCCACGGACCGCACGCGATCTTTCCTTCCTCTTTCTTATCCTATCCTCACCCCTTCCACACACACCTACACTAACATGCGCTACACTACTACACGTGCAGGGAGACCTGTCAGGGACTTAGAACTTGTCCCGGCTGGGGCGGTGCCCCGCTGGCGGGAGGTACATGGTTGGGGAAAACCCTGCCGGATCTGACTACCCAGCAAGGGAAGACCACCTCTACCTCCCGAGGAAAAACACGCACTACGTTACGGGACTAATAACCATCATAGTTGACGCGCCCAGAATCACTATCAATCAATCAAGGGCGAGAGCATCAGGGAGAGCGAGAAACTACCTCTTACAGAAATTTATATACTTCTCTTTAATTACCCCGCGTGTCTGACGTGCAGCTCGCCCTCTTCAGCATCGCTAACCGGGCTCGCCCTTCCTCCTCCCTTTGTCGCCCCAGCCCCGCCTCTCCCTCCGCCGTATAAGCGCTCAGCCCTTGCAATCCCGTGTTATGGCTCCTTGTTTATAAGCTCGTCGCCTCGCCGCCCCCATCTAATAGAGATTTATAGGGGCGAGGGGCGGGGGCGGTGTAATCCCCCCTGCCCCCGTGGAGGCGCGTCGTGAGCCGCTGGGCGTCGCTGCGCTGTGTGATTTAGGGCTTCGGTGGCCCTCGTCGGGCTCGGAAGCGTCCTAAGATGCCCAAGACGGTAGCAGAGGAGGAGACAGGGACATGGGATGTGAAGAGGGGAGTGAGTGAGAATTGGAATGAAGACAGGAACGAGAAACGGGGGGAGGAGAGTAAGCGGAAGAAGGAGATTGGAGGTGGAGATGGAGGTGGATTGATTTATTTTTTTCGTGTTTCCGGGCGCGTCAACTGCTTTGGCCATTAGTCCCGTTAGTGTAGTGCATGTTTTTTTCTCGGGAGATGGCGGTGATCTTCCCCCGCTGGATGGCGAGATCCGGCGCCGACCTACCGTCGCACACTGGTTTTATCGCGGCAAAACCTGGCCAATTGCAAAATTCAAAGTGCGCGTTTGGAATTTTGACTTATCAAATCTCGTTTGGAAGACATTGGAGCATACTACTTCAGCTTCAGAAATTTATTTCAATCATTTTGTCTTCCACACGGTGTCGTAAAGTTACCGTTGCTCGAATGGCTCGAATTCGTTGATTCTTGCCAACGATATTCGTGAAATTAAAAAAAGGGTTTAAAATTTTTTTAGGATTATTTTTGTATATCCGAATATAAGACACTTATGGCTGTAAGTGAAGTATATTTTTAAGAAAAAGTGTATAATATTTTTATATATGATGCGGTTGAATTCTAAACCATGTAGCGTAACAAAGTTAGTCGTTTATATTGTAGATTATATTTTTTGTCACTGCGAGGTCCGGCCTCAATTATTATTTTATTTATCAAGTAGAATGTCCTTAATCAGAATAACACAAATTTAGCTGCACATATCTGCATCTTTTTGTTTTAAAGCGACTATACTACAATGCTACGTAGTAAGATATAACACTAGATCGCCCCCGATGGTTTCTTCGATGTCACAGGGAATTGATTTCTTGAAATAATTTTTTTACTTCTCCTTCAGATAATTACTTTTAGTAGTAAAATTAATAATATAAACTTTTGTAGGGATTAAACAATAATAATCCAAGCCACCGAGCACTTTCAGATTTTAGTGTATTTTAAGGATTCTTCTTTTCTTGACGCAACAAACAAAACTATGGGTAACTAAGGTGTAAGAGTGAATTCAATGTGGTCACCTCAAAGTATTCTTGACTAATTTTTGATTCAATTATTCATAATTAAATATTAAATAAAATATTGTTTATTCAATAAGTGCCGACGAAATTAGATATGTATACATAGATATTGGGTTTCCAGCAGATGGGTGACATTTGTTTGAATTTTATATATATATATATTAAATAAATCTTAATGAATCAACAAATTCAAAAACTGTCTTAAATAACATTTTACGTACAATCGATTTCTTTTTCCTTAAATCCGATATTCCTTTTTGAAGCAGCTATTTTGAATTTCATAGCAATTTTTGTATTTAGTGACTTCAAAAATAGTACTTAACCATATTTCTGCACATATTTGCTTCATTTTCAAGCTTCAATTCTGAATTTTGATATTTCATTCCGATAATCGAAATCAGCGATCTTGAGAAACCATTTATACATACTTCTACGCACATTGGGTTAATTTTTATGAATCAGTTAGCCATTTTGAAGCCGCCATTTTGAATTTTGAAATTTCATTATGATATTTGAAATAAATGACCTTCAGAGGCCCATATGTATATTTTTATATGCATTTTTCCTTGTTTTCAAATGAGTCGATCCGCCATTTTGAAGGCGCCATTTTGAATTACGGAAATTTCGTAATGATATTCCTAATTCAGCGACCTCAAAACCCATGATGATACCAATTTTACGCAAATCCACTAGTATTTGCAATTATGACCACTATTTAGGCCCGGTTCAACCAGTGTGCGCCGTCGGAGCACGAACCTAGGACCTCCCGGTCACAGGCACTCCAGTGACATCAGTTGATGCATTGAGCCACCACACCCGGTGAGAATAGATAGTGTGTCACGTACGAATATCGTAATCCAAAAGCAGGGCATTATCCTGATGACTGTTGTTAACAATTATGGAGGGCAGGACATGCGGTGCTGATGGATTAAAACACCGAAATCAGATTGCATCCATTGGTGAAGCTGGCGGTCAACAATCCGGGATAGTGACATTGAACAATGTGCGGCGTAATGGCGATTTTCCAGACAGTGGCAACACCGAAGACCGGCCAAGAAATGCAATAGCAGTAGCTGATGTTGAAGAAGGGGACAGTGTACCCGCGGATATTGTAGGAAAACATTCCTCTTCTCTGATTGTTGCGGTCGGCGGGCCGAACGACCCTAAGCGACGCCGGATGCAGCCGAAGAAACGACAGCACTCGGCAGCCACCCGCAGGGACACAAGTAATTCGAGGATCAGGAGTTTAGTAACAAGTTAGGATATTGTAATTATGGTTAACGTTATTGAATTGGTACCAAAATAGGAATTACTAAATACGAAAAGTCGTGTATAAAGAAGCGTTGTAATAAAGTGTTTTTTTCTGTTACAACGTGTGTTTTCATGTTTTATTGCAAATCCCTGAGTCCATAGACTAGACCAGAACAAATGGGAAATAGTGACGAAGAATATGTGTCGTGTGTACGCCAGAAACGAAAACAAATCGAGTGACACAACGGGAGAATATTTCGAAAGAAAAATAAAAAATCACATCTACGCCGATGAATTCATTAGCAACAGATGCCCCGACCCAAGAAAATAAAGCAGGTAACAACTTAGATATGATCCACGTGATAATAGCAGCACTAGATTAACAGAATAGTAAATTCGATGAAATTGACAGAAAATTCGATGAACAGGATAAAAAATCAGATTAACGGAATAGGCTTAAGAACAGAATAGGAAGTTAGATGAACACATTAGGAGAGTCGAAGATCAGAATAACGAGTTAGTGGACGAGATAAAAGAACAAATAGCATAAAAGAATAGAGAAGTAAAAGAACAAATGATCCTTCAACCATAAAACGGCCGGAAACGAATCCCCAACAAGACCTGAAGAAACATAAAGCAAGAGTGGGAAAAACAGACTCAAACCGCAAAGAAGAAACCAGAGAGGGGGCAGGAAGCACGAGCAGATATCACGACCTCGTACGGTAGAGCTTTACGATTAATTTAAACTGGGGTCCGTAGTGAAGGCAGGCGCCGTACGGACACAATAAATGGTAATTTGAATGTGGTCCCCATCAATACAATTCAATCGGTACCTGCGACACTCAACCATGGCAAAGACATAAAAGTTCAGACATCCGTATAAGAAACTGTCCCACGATCAGGGTTATATGCGAAGTGGAAACCGAAGCACTAGTGGATACAGGATGTACGACGACGGTAGTGTCGGAAGAGTATTATGAGGAACTAATTACGAAGGGGAAGCCAATAATGTACCTACCCACGAACAGAGCATACGTAATAGGATATACGCAGAAGACCGACCCGTATCACAAAACAGATCATGTGAAACGCAGAGATCGGCGACCAAATTTATGGAGTGATAACTTTAGTGGTGAAAAAGCTGTTGTTCTCAAAGATCTTAGGGACGGTCTCTCTATCAGAACACAAGGCGATTATCGATCTCGACTGTAAGGTAGTGGAGCTAGGAACCAAAAATAGAAATTGATCTGGGGCTGGAAGAAGAACACAAATTATTCACGAGAATATTATCAGAAGAAGTAATAAAAGAAATTAAAGCAACAAGTTGAACAAAAAAGGGTTTATTGGAGTATTGCAGCAAAGAGAGATGAAACTGATATAGAGGACAAGGGGACCATATGTGATAAATCAATTGATAAATCGAAATGGCTGAACTAGTAAATAACCAGCTTAATAATTGTAGGCCACTACAATTTTCATAATCTAAGGCCATGCCCTGTGTACAACAATGGACTGGAAGAGGGACAGGGGTTCGCAGTAAACAATTATTGGCGTCGATAATCGACCTTTTGGAAAGATGATATAGGAGAAATACAAAAAGGAGAGAATTAGTGATTGTGTTGTGAGATAGTTATTTGGGTATGGGAGTTGATGCATCAGTGGATATATGGGGAGTGGTGTTTCGGTATTTTTGCCGAAGATTTTGAAAGGAAGCTAAGAAGAACATTATTATTAAGGAACCATTAAGCGGATGATTAAAATTCAAGTGGAGAATAAGAGATTGGCGAAGGGCGAAGCTTGCGAGGATAGTTGAAGCTGATGGTAGGAGGTGGCGATTCACTGGCAGCTGAAGTCGTGGATTTGTCGGAATCGTTTCATAGAAGGTGGTCTGTCTGGGGACGTGTAAAATGGGAGAGGATGTGGGTTCGCAGGATTACGCTGCATGCCGGAGGCCATAAATCGTTGCTCAGAGGCACCTCGTGCAAGGTCGGAGACGAAATAAAGTGATGCAGGTGGCGACGCTCTTTGAGCTAACTCTGCAATCGTTGAAGAAACCACGATGACTAACGGTCCGTAGAAGTCTGTAAAAGAAGTGAACAAGAAGCAGACACATATTATGAAGATTTAAAAACGATGGACGATGGAATTTCGAAGGGAAAGTACTGAGGAAATCCGCAAACGCACAACTTATCATGCACTAACGCCGGAGCATCAAGTATAAAATACGTTGTTGGAGTTAAGAGGACATATAATGTTGGGAACAAGAGAACACCGCAAGTGAAGTTGTAAAAACCATACGGGAAAGAAAAAATAAAATCTTGGACAAAACTGACACTAATAAATTGAGTACTGTGGTACCTCAAAACCTCCATCTCTTCACCACAAAAAGAGTGTAAACATTATCAGAAGGCATTAACAAAGTTATTAGAGTAAAAAACTAAACATGTAGTAGGATTTTTGTGATACAGAAAATCCGAAAAACGGAAGGAGGTAATGGAAACGCATTGCGCGTTTTCATGCTGTATGTTTGAATTGCGCAGTCGCAATGGCCGTAGTGAACAGCGAATCGATGTGAACGGATCACCTAGAATAGGGAATGAAACTTCAGTGGCAGGCTGGCAGTCAGACAGAGGTGCGCAGAAAGGGATGCAACGGTTCGGCGGAGGCAAAAGGCAGTGATAGAAATGCCAAGAAGAGAAAATACGAGATTCATCGTTGGTAAAACAGTATTGGAACGAGTGAAAATAATGAGTCGAACAGGGAAATGAAGTGTTAGGTGTGGAGTAAAGAAGATCCTCCAAAATAGTGAAAACGCAAGACAGTGCAGATCAAACAGATTTGGCGACACGTGGTCGTATGAAACAAGAGCTAATAAAGGTGAGCGTTGTGCGATTCAGGTGTGGAACAATATCCGGACCACATTAACAAACCAAATATCTGTGGAGTGACGTGAGTGAATATTTTCGTAGACGATGTCCAACAGACGTGTGGTGAGTGGATAATTGTCTAGTTGAACGGTAACCCACTAATATAGTGAGCTACCACTAAAGCACAGGTTGTGAACAATCGCAGTGAGAATACATGGTGCGTTGTCAACGCCAAACAATCCAGCGGGTTGATTGGTTTGGTTTGTTTTTTTCGTAATTCCGGGCGCGTTAACTGCTTTGGTCATTAGTCCCGTTAGTGTAGGGCAAGTTTCTTTTCGCGGGAGTTGGCGGTGATCTTCCCCCGCTGGATGGCGAGATCCAGCGCCGACCTACCGTCGGCCAGTGGGGTTCCCTAACCAAGTATCTCCCACCAGTGGGCACCGCCCCAGCCGGAACAAGCTCTAAGCCTCAGCTGATCTCCCGGAATATGTGGTAGTGTAGGCATGTTAGTGTAAGTGTGTGTAGGGGAGGATAGGACAAGGAAGAGGAACGAAAGATCGCGCGCGGTCCGTGGCCCGTTTGGTAGGGTACTGCTCCGGCATTCGCCTGGTGTTGATCGGAGAAACCACGGAAAACTACCGATCAGAGCAACCGGCCGCTAGAATTCTCCTCCAGGCAGCGACTGAATTCGACCTAGCTGAAAAGCCAGTGTCGAAAATCCTGCCGCCGTCAGGACTCGAACCTAGGATCTCAGTCAGAGGCGCTGCAGTGACATCAGTTGATGCACTGAGCTACCGCTCCCGGTCCAGCGGGTTGATGAGAGATATTAATAGTACACCCCGCGACGTGAGTGCCATCCCCAAGGAAAGTTCCGCAGCCGCCATTTAAGGCTCTATGCGCTGCGTGGCCAGGGACACGCCAGCGGGAAGAGACGACGCGATTGAAAGTTATCCCGGCTGTTTCCCACCACCGGCGGTGGAGGCGCCAGCGTGAGTGGGGTCGGTAACAAGCTTCGTCAAATACTAAGAGCGGTTCCGATCGAACTTTATTCACCCGATACAGTTAGATTTATGCAATGGAAAGGGAAGGTGACAGAGTTTGAGAAGGGGGAAAATATTGGCATTATATTCAAAGGTAGGAGAGGTGGCCAGAACCGGAGTAAACAATTATTGTCAAGAGGGGGAACTTATATCGGTAAAAAGAAGAAACTATGTAATTCATGTTTGTAAATAATTTATTAAGTTAGGCTATTGTGTTCATATAGAAAAAAACCTAAACAGAAATGGGTGCTCCAACACAGTGACCCGAAAGCCTAAGTAGTTACAAGACATAATTGTGTATGAGAATTGTTATTCCTATTAGCAGTAATTTTAGTATTTCAACTTGCATCAATGACTAATGAATGTTGAATAAATTTTGTTTCACTGAAAATAAATCGAAATAGTGTTGCTGTTTTCCATGTTTTTCAACCCCATATAAGCTCATTCACAAACAAAATTCTGGCCCCTTTTAATCATCAACATTCGTTGTAGTGTACCAATATTTGATCCATATATATATATATATATATATATATATATATATATATATATATATTCTGTAATAATGATTTATTCATTTCAACACTCATGTATGTCGTCTACGCAATGCTGATTATATTCTCAAATCTCGTTACTAGCACCGGGTGACGCTTCGCCACACAGCTCCGGGACATTTCTGGAATTCGCTAAGGACACAGCAATCCCACGACGCCGTCCATACGGCAGTATATGCAATCAACAGTTTGCAACTCTTCCCAGAAGAAAAATACCATAAAACTTTATATAGCGGTATCAAATCAGAAAAGACTTCAGCACACACGGCTCTCAATTACTTGCTATGCTCACACTGTTTTAATTACGTAGTCAGACTAAGCTCTCAGAAAAACGTATTCGTAATCTTATGTATTCTGGCCTTTCATTGGACGAATAAATGCGCCGGCGCGATCAGTCTCCTCGCGCAGCGGTGTTTTTATCAGGCGAGTTCAGTGTAGAGCAAATATTCGTAGCGCGCACATCTGTCCGCTCCGCTCTATGCTAATACGTTTCTTCAACTTTCTAAATTCGGTGCACTAGTAAAGTGTCTGCAGTAACGGCGTCTTCAACTCTGCATTCGATCATCATTCAACCATCAGATTGTAAGTGATGGTGTGCTCATTATGCCACCCTGGATGACTTCTTGGCTATCGGGGTGACGCCGCGTAGTGGGCTGAGCGTCACGTATACGTCAGGAAACTGTAGCTCAATGAGACAAAAATAGGTCCGCAGATATACACACTACACTTTAAAGAAATTTGAACAAACGAAATCAAATATATACAAGGACATCCGCTTGTCTAAATTAGCAAGTCTCGGTTTTATGGCTCTTGAATATTCTGTGAGTGTTGCGACGGTACTAGGAGACTGCTCTTTGACCCTTCCGGTGGGGGTGGGGTGGGGAGTATGTGTGAAGCTGCACCCGAGCGGGGACGGTCACCTTGGCGGCGGCAGCGGCGGCGGCGGCGGCGGACGGGGGCTGGCGCAGATCCCGGCGGCCAACTGGCGGCCAGACGAATGGGTGGTGATCCGCAAGGGCTATCTCCGCAGGCGAGACAGGACAGGCGGCTGGAGGCAGCACGGTGCAGGGAGAGTGGCGCACACGTGTGCAGAGCTTCTCCACCAGTCGGCGCAGGGGCTGTCTCTCTGTGCTGCTGGCCTTGGCTTACAGTATACAGCCAGGCGAGTAGAAAGAGAGAGAGAGAGAGAGAGAGAGAGAGAGACACACACACAGACACAGACAGACAGACACAGACAGACAGACATACAGACAGACACAGACAGACAGACACAGACAGACACAGACAGACACAGACAGACACAGACAGACACAGACAGACACAGACAGACACAGACAGACACAGACAGACACAGACAGACACAGACAGACACAGACAGACACAGACAGACACAGACACAGACAGACACAGACAGACACAGACAGACAGAGAGTGTCTGTATTATTCTACATCAACAGCCTCTCTCTTTCCGCAGCATGCGAGGAAGCGTAACGAATAGCATCACCACTGTCCCGTGCTGATGCGGGGACATCACAGTTGACTACGCGTTTAGTTGCCCTCTCGCCATTGCTACTCCGGCTCCTGCCCTTCTGCATTGCATTTTCTGAGCACAGAAGGATAAAATTGCAGAGGCAAAGCAAGGATCAAACTACCATAGTCGATGCCTACGTACGGGATTTGCAATCTAGCTAGTGTCGAGAATATTGCCACCGTCGGAACTCAAACTCTAGATCCTCCCGAGTGCTCAGAGGCACTGCAGTGACATCTATTGATGCCCTGAGTCACCTAAGCCGGGAGGCCTGGTTGGAGTTGGGGGAACTGTGTCGTAACGCAGTGAGTAACGTACAACAATTACGACACCATCCCGGAAGGTTGGTAAGTCTAAAGCTCGTGAGGCAACGTCTTCAAGTTTACATGAATATGTGCGCATTGCATTCCGGGGTTCTGAGTACGAGCCTCCCGGTGTACATGTGTACCCCCTTTGGATGATAAGAGCTACGTTCAAAAGCCCACTCCGTGGACGTGAAAAGTTTTCCTTGTTAAGTACAAGGGTGGGAGTAAGTGGTTATACTGTCATCTTTCGAATGCAAAGAAAAGAAATGCTGTCGACTCCGGTTATAACAATCTCGGATATAGTGAACCCTCGGTTATAGTGAACTTCAGTCACTGGTCCCGTTTCACTTACAGTACAAATAAGCATAAGAAGATTCGGTTATAGTGAACTTGAAATTCAGCTGTAGTGAACGTAGGAAATAAGTCCTGAAAATCAATTTGAATCTCGTACGTTATTAGACCAGTAAAACAGTCTTCGGAGAGTAGGACGGTGTTCCAACAGTGCAAGAGGCATTGAAAGGTGTCACGACTGCATAAAGATACTTAGAAGACAAGGCAGAATCGAATATCGAGACAGCACGAACTCTGGAGAAGAATCTAGAGAAATTACTAATTAAAAATATACGAAGCAAACAATTGTAAATAATTGCTTTTTTAAGGACAAATAAAGATATTGGAATTTTCAGTTCATTTTGATAATGAATTTTTCTTTCTCTCTATATTAATGAAATCAATCATAGTGGAGAAAAAGTATTCAATTTTGGCATCATCGGTTACAGTGAACCTCGGATATAGTGAACAAAATATGATAGTTCCCCGACGTTCACTATAACCGTGGTCCACTGTACTCCTGAGATGGCGTGGATTAAAGATGGAAGTGTTGAGAAGAGGATGACAGTTCGAATCATCCGTACTGATGTCACTGCAGCGCCTGTGACCGGGAGGTCCTAGGTTTGAGTCCTGACGGTGGCAGGATTATCGGCACTAGCTTTTCAGCTAAGTCGAATTCAGTCGCTGTCTGGAGGAGAATTCTAGCGGCCGGCTGCTCTGATCGGTAGTTTCCGTTGTTCTCCGATCAACACCAGCCGAGTGCCGGAGCAGTACCCTATCAAACGGGCCAGGACTGCGCGCGATCTGTCCTTCCCATTCCTTGTCCTATCCTCTCCCATTACACCCACACTTACACTAAGATGCACTACACTACCACATATCCCGGGAGACCGGTCGGGAGCTTAGAGCTTGTTCCGGCTAGGGCGGTGCCCCGATGGTGGGAGAGTCCTGGTTAGGGGGAAATCCCACTATCCGACGGTAGGTCGGTGCCGGATTTCGCCATTCAGCGGGGGAAGATCACCGCCATCTCCCGAGAGAAAACATGCTCTACACTAACTGGACTAATGACCAGAGCAGTTGACGCGCCCGGAAACATGAATAAATCAATCAATCAATCAATTAATCCATCCGCGTTTCAGAGGCATTTAATAGATATTTTCAGCCATTAACTAGAATTCAGTGAAAGTACACTTCTTATAAATTTACTGTTTGTGTTCATCCCTCTGTCTGTCCTCATGGCAGATTGGTCCTGAAACACAAAAAGAAGACTTCCACGGGAGCATTTGCAGACACCTGGATGCGGTGAAAGTGCTCGAGAGGTGCTATGAAAGAAGTGATTTAATGTGTATTTGTGTTTACGCCACTAAAAGTGTACTATGTTTGTTTCTTAACCTGGTTCCTTTTAACTGGTCACCGCTTTATTCGATTGCCACAATTTTGAGACGATGATGATTCGCGTTCTCCGGAAATACGTTTAGGACTAAAGTAATAAAATAAATGTACTATCACTGTGATCAAAGTTAAATATTTGTCTATAGTAAGATGTAAATGATCTTGACTGTCCAGGTGACGCCGCGTCGAATGCTGTGTAGGCATCACAGCCTTCGACGCGGCGTCACCTGGACAGCCAAGATCATTTACATACTCTGGCCGCGGAAGCCTACGACTTCATATAGTAAGATGGTTAAACGTTTCCTCTACATTTTTTTAACGTACGTGTTTTTTAATTACAAAACTTTGCTTAAACATATACGATACTGTTCGTTTCTAGTGATAAAAACGAGTCAAACAGTTTATGATAATATTATTAAGGTAGTTTAACACAATTGTAATCTGTTCTGGACACCAGACGAGACATTAAAAGTTAGTACACTGCAGTAACAAAATAACAAGGAGTATACAGCACATGTACAGCGTGCTGAAAAGACGTAGTACATTTGCATCGAAAGCAGAATGCTTTCTGCTTCACATGTTATTTATTTGGTAACATCACACAAATTTTTAATTTTTTCACCTCCTATCGCGGAAACTGCTCTGTCGAGTGAAGATGTTTTTCTTTGTAGTGTGCCAGGAGATTTAAACGTTCTCTCGTAAGGAATTACATCAAAGCAAACCACGTAAACGTAAAACATTTTGCACGTTACATTACTGATATTTTATTTGGTGACTAAGTTATTCCATTTGTGTCTTTCATAATAAGTCTTGATTTTGCTACTCTTTGCGATGTAAAACTGAAGCACATAATGTGTACGTGTATGCTGTTTCCCGTTAATGCCTCATTAAATTTAATTCATTCAGTGACAAGCTCTGTCAGCAGCTGGTGTTTCACCCAGTGTGATGTGAGAAGAGGACCTGTTCTTTGTTTCCTATGGCTGAGCTCGTGTTAGTCCGTATGACAAATGGAGCGCAATCTGAAAATGATAAACCGACGCCGGGATAGCAGACTTCCAGGTCACGCGCAAGAACTGCTAGGACAAAACATTTGAGGCCAACGTGGGTGGCGATGGATGCGACGGTGGTGGCGACAATGAAGTTGGCGATAATCATTCAGTTCCACTTGTATGAGGTAGGGCCCAATATGAGTACCAAATCACTAGATGATTGCTGTGGGGAAACAACTGTTGCTACTGCAGGAACACGGGCCAGGAAGTCATAGGAATACCTGAAACTGGGGAATTTTTGACACTGTAGAGCGAATTCAGTCGCTCTATGAAGGAGAGTTATAGCGGACGTTTGCTCTACTCTGTAATTTTTTGCGGTTTCTCCGCTCAGTACCAGTGGAATGCTGGAACAGTTCAGGAACAAACGTGCCACGGATCGTGCACATTCTTTCCTTCGTCTTGCCTTTTTTGATACCTACACACACACGTACACATACACACACACACGCACACTTACATGCAGTCTAGTGCACACATGAGGGGAGACCATCAGCAAAGGTGGCTCAGGGCATCAAGTAATGTCACTGCAAGAATCATTTTCACATAAGGTGACTTAGTACTCCGATTGAGCCCAACCTCATATATGTGGATCTGAATATATATCGCTTCTGACTGGAGGATCCTAAGGTTCGTGTCCCGGCGATGGCAGGGTTTTAGACACTAGCTTCTCAGCTAGGGCGAATTCAGACGCCGTCTGGAGGAGAATTATAGCGGCCTGGTGATCTGATTAGTAGTTTTCCGTGGCGTTCTCAGGTGAATGCCGGAGCAGTACCTTAACTGACGGATGACGGATTACGCATGGCGTACCCTGCCTCTTCCTTGTTTCTTTCTCACCCCTTACACACACCACTCACACTAACATGCACTACACTGTCACACTTGTCTGGAGACCAGTAGGGAGCTTAGTTTGTCCTGGCTGGGAGGTGCCTTGTTGGTGGGAGATACCTTGTTGGGGAAAATTCCCGCAGGCCGTTGTAGGTCTGCGCCGGATCTCATGTTTACAGTGTCCTTATGTTTATGGATTTCTCAGTGGGTTGGTGTGTTTTGATTCTTGTATTTTATCTTCCACATGTTCGAGAATTTCAACTCACAATTCATTTTGCTCTACAGACAACTGCCAGCGCTTCATGACCCGGTAGATATTATAAACAATGTGGCAATAAACAACTGAGAATGAAATAAATGAAAGAGGAGAGTTAATCATAATATTTGACACCAGAAAATAATGGAAGAAATCTTATATTTATAGTTTTAAATTTTGTCAGTACGTCGAATGTATTTGGAAATAAAGTATAATAGTTGCTTCGTCCTTCAGAAAGAATAATGAATGGTTGAGCGAATGGTGAAATACTTTTCTTCGTGAAAATGTCATGGAGAGTGCTTCATGATGCAGCATTGGAAACTAAGATCCCGTGAATTGCGTTCTTTGCGCTTAAAGTATCGTGGCGCCGCTGCAATTTGAGCGCGTGAGCGGAGCGCGAGGGCGACGAGTTCATTAGTCGCTGGCGGAGCGCGTTGCCAAGGGAGCGGGGGGGACTCCAGGCGATGAGGCTACCTGCCCCGCTGGCAGCAGCTACAGCGGCACATCTCCCACCCCCTACATCACACACATTTCCTAAACCGCCACCAACATCTCCACTACCGCCCAACTCTCAGCCTTACAGTCTCTCCGGCCATTCTCTTCCTCCGTCTGCCTTCATGCCATCTATAGCCGTCTTCACGTCTCCACATCTTCGCTCCAATTCGTCTCCTCCAAACCTCACCCACACCCGGACGGGCCGCGCGCGATCTGTCATTCCACTTCCCTGTCCTATTCTCTCCCCCTTACACACACACTTACACTAACATGTACTACACTACCACATATCCCGGGAGACCGCTCGGGAGCTTAGAGCTTGTCCAGGCTGAGGCGGTGCTCCGCTGGTGGGAAGCCTGGTTGGGGAAAACCCCACTGCCGACGGTGGGGCGCCCTCGCCATCCCGCGGGGGAAGACCACCGCCATCTGCCGCAAAAAAGCATGCACTACACTAACGGGAATAATGACCAGAGCAGTTGACGCGCCCGGAAACATAAAAAAACCAAACCAAACTAATCCACTTCCACCTTTTCCCCTCCCCATTCCTGCTTCTATACCATGACCAATAAAGTGTGAAACGTCTTGTTTACGTACTTCTGCAGTCCCCTTCCACTTCTCCCCCATCCCTATATACTACCTGCCAAACGTCCCTGGCCTGGCCTTCCCTCCTACTACATCCCATCATATCCCCGCCCGCTCGCTCCTTTGGCCCGTATCGCCCTTTATGCTTCCCCTACATCGCCTTCCAATGTTTCGCCCTCTCCAACTCTGCCTCCGCCTCCGCCTCCGCCTGCGCTGACGCTGCGCTGAGCGATGAGGCGCGACGCGCTGCTCGTTTGTCCGGCGTTAATCCGTGGCAGCGCTGCCTGCCCGGGCAGAGCTCCCGACGCCGCGGCGGAAAAAGCAGCGGGAAGGCGACGCGCCACGGACACGGCCAGCGCTCGGCAGGGGCTCGTCTCTCCGGGCGTATTTACAAATACCATTCTTATTAAAATATTCGAATATGGCTAGACATGTCTGTGTTGGACATTTCCTTTCATTGAAAATAAAATATAATTGAAATGATTGAAGGCGTTGTCATTGTCAACAATAGTATAGTATTATTACGTAGTATAGTATAGTATTATTATGAGACAACAATAGTATAGTATTATTATGAGAACGCCTTCAATCATTTCAATTATGTAAATGTCAACTACAACTCACCACTGAATCAATATATGAAAATAAAACAGTGGCGTCCGTTAAACATCTGAAGACTTGTTGAGTTTAACTCCGAGTCAGAATTTCCGCTGAGTCTGACGCGTCACTGACCGGGAGATGCTAGGTTTCGAGTCCAGACGGTAGCAGATATTCAACATTAGGTAGCTAGATGGTCAAGTTCATCCAGTGCCTGGATGAGAATGCTAGTGGCTGGCTTCTCTTATGGGTAGTTTTCTTTGATTTCGCCAATTTCCTGGATCAATACCAGGCTACAAGATTTCGTGTCTTATATATAAAATAGAAGACATAGTAATGTGCAAAAATGCCGAAATTTTCTACTGAATTTCCTTAACAAAACAGTTGTATTCCTTCCTAGTAACTCCACTCTGCCTACCATTACTAGCAATTCCTTTATAAATACAGACTTGAAGTAAACATATGAGTACGAGTGTTCTACGTTTAAATCGACGGTGACGAAATATCACTGTCAAACTTTTTTGGCACTTTTTGCAGGTGAAGAGAAAATAGGTAAATAAAGAGAACTTGTCAAGTCAAGATGTGTGCAACAATCAATACTTTCGAAAGTGTTAGACAATACCAAAACACATTTCCAACTTTTTCTCTCTAAATGTAACGGCCATTACTACCACTTATACATCAGTTTAAATCACTCTGTATAAAACTCTTCTCGAGAAACTATTCTTTTACTGTAAAAAGTGTAAATTAATATCAAATCTAAACATCTGACAGCTTATTTTGTTCTTTAGTTTATTGAGATGAAATAACAATAAAATGTCATTTGAATGGGCATTTTTACATATCTCTAGAAAACGAACTGTTGCTGTTCCCATATTCGTTCGTGGGTTCTAATGACCACGTGAACCAAAGCAGACACTTCGCTCACTCGCGGGATGTGAGGGAGAGCACGAGGCTTCGAGGAAGAGGCAGGGCGTGCGGGCGGCGGGAGGGCGAGAGGATCATGAGATCTGTTTTCCGGCGCATTGTCTACAGGCCCTGAGCCCGCCGGAGGCGATCGGCTTATATTTTCTGAAGAAGTGTCACTCCAAGAAAGGTGGCGGGATTGCGCCGGCTTACGTCCTCGGCGTCCGACAATATTGTTCCGCGCGCGCCTGGGTCGGGCCCCTGGGCGGGGGGGGGGGGCACGGAGAGAGGGCGGGACGGTTTGTCAATAAAGCCGTCCACGAGGCCTAGGGGCGCTTGAGCCTTCAAGGGCGACGGGCAAAGGGCGAAGGGCGATGGGCGAAGGGGGGTGGGTGTAGAGCGCTGTAAGTCCCTGGGACAGCGGCCCGACGGAAAACAAGGATGTGGGAAGGAAGATCAGCAGCAGCAATTTCTCTCTCCCGAATGGGAGGCGAAAGGGAATGGTTGAAGAGCGATGTGTGAAGGACGACGAAGCTGGGAGACGAGGGTTGGTCGCATTCGTTCACAACAAATACAATTTCCCATTTCGATCCTTTTACTCTGCACTCTTTCCGAAGTGTAAAATATACCGTGCAAATTCACGTTCCCTCAGCCGAGGCCAGCAGACTAAGAGACACTTTCCATTGAAGGCGCGCTCGAGAAGGGATGGTTGCCCGTCCTCTCACAACGCACTGTTGCCACATTCATGGTAAGTTTGTGAACATTTCGCTCGCTGTGAACTCTGTACGTTGTTTTATTACACCGAAAAAAAAGTTTGTAATGGCTCGAAAATGAGTTATCCAAAATTTAGGTATATTTATGAGAGACAATGCGGAATAAGACGGATTCGGTCAGCGTACCCGAGTTTGTTGCACCCGAGTTTGCGGGTTCAAACCCGATCGAAGCCGTGCATTTTTAAGGGCGAAAAAATCGCCCTTAAACGCCCAAATCGCCCAAAAATCGCCCTTCGTACGCCTTCCTTCGGAGGGGAAGTAAAGCCGGCTGTACCATGTAGTAGATTTACTGCATGTAAAAGATCATCAAGCCTAAAAGATGCCTCTGATCAAAACTGACCTGTTTGGTCGCCCAAGATAATACCACCTCTCTCCGCTAGGTGGTGAAAGGAGCGTAGCGAAATTTGCGTGGTTAGACGGAAGAGCGGGCCTGATGGCCCGAGTCTCGCCACGTAAAATAAGGCATTAACTAACAATGTTTCCATTATTCATGTCTTACAGTCAGTGACTTCCTTCGAAACACTTCCTCCATGACGCTCAAATAGTTCAGATTAGTAGGTTGGTGCTTTCAGCGCTACATCACCTCACCAGGTCCATGGCTATCAGCCGTCTGCGCGCGGTCTCCGCCAAGACCACTATTCGCCTCCCACCTGGCAGCCAGCCAAGTGCAATGTGCTTTTTAACATCTGTTCCGGATTCGTTTGAATCTAGGACAATTACGCGGACATTCTTTGATACAAACTAAAACGCCTCTTTAGTTTGGATCTTCTTCCA
The DNA here is from genome assembly GCA_964035755.1 of Teleogryllus oceanicus. Lineage (NCBI taxonomy): Eukaryota > Metazoa > Arthropoda > Insecta > Orthoptera > Gryllidae > Teleogryllus > Teleogryllus oceanicus. Next base: position 118,981,416 of record CAXIVR010000005.1, on the reverse strand, counting down.
ACATCGAAACTATTGTGGAAACATGTACACGTTGCACATGTTTGAAGCGTATCTCTTCAGTATAAATGTACATGTCAATTTTTTTGTGGTTATTGATGTTATTTACTGTAAAATTGATAATTTGATTCAAAACGTTTACTGAGGTGTCTCAGGGTATCAACTGAAGTCTCTACAGTACTTCAGGTCAGGAGGTGATAGGGTTCGAATCCCGACTGGGGCAGAATTTTTGATACTAGATAAGTAACTAGATCAATTTCAGCCAATGTGTGGAGAAGAATTCTACCGGCCGGCTGCACTCAGTAGTTTCAGTATTTTCTTTGTTGAAAAGCAGACAATATCTCAAGCACTCTCCTCACACGCACCACACGAGATCTTTCCTTCCTCTTCGTTGTTCTATCTTCAACCTTCACTCACGCTCACGCTTACATCCAATACACTACATCACATGTCAGGAAACCAGTCAGGAGTTTAGAGCTAACCCCGGCTGAGGCAGAGCTCCGCTGGTGGGAGATAATGGTTGAGGAAATTCCTTCAAGAATTCTAGCGACTGGCTACTCTGATCGGTAGTTTTCCGTGGTTTCTCCGATCAACACCAGGCGAATGCCGGAGCAGTACCCAACGAAACGGGTCACGGACGGCGCGCGGTCTGTCCTTCCTCTTCTTTGTCCTATTCTCGCCTCTTACACACGAACTTACACTAACATTCACTACACTACCACATATTCCGGAAGACCGGTCGGGAGCTTAGAGCGGTGCCCCGCTGGTGGGAGAGTCTTGGTTAGGGGGCAAAGCCTACTAGTCAAAGGTAGGTCGGCGCCGGATCTCGCCATCCAGCGGGGAAGATCGCCGCCATCTCCCAAGAAACAACATGCACTACACTAACGGGACTAATGACCGAAGCAGTTGATGCGCCCGGAAACACGAAAAAATCAATCATTCGACGTGTACGTCGGCGGCGGATCTCATCGTCCGGTTGAGAAATATCTCCACCCCTGTTCGCGATAAAATATCCACTAGACTTACGGGACTAATGACTATAGCCGTTGACACGTCCAGAATGACTAAACATTCATTAAAAAATTCTAAAACGTTATATTGATTAATGAAGAATTCTTAACGACCAATTGATGAAATATTGAAGGCAGGTTAAATGGGGCTTGGTCATAAGTAAAAACGAACTACAAGCTGCTTGTTTGCCGACGTTTCGGCCAGGTGCCTGAGATGGAGGAGCATGCAGCACATATGTTAATTATGTTTTCATGTTATGTTGAAAGCCCTGAGGATGGAAATAAATTTTCCGAAATGTCGGCAAACAACCAGCTCGTTTTTACTTATGACCAAGCCCCGTTAAACTGCCTTCAATATATTGATTAATGTTAATGGGTATTGCGTAGCTGACACTGTAAGGAGTAGTCCATCGCCAAGGAGAATATGCATTTTTTAAAATAATACCAAATGTGTACTATCTTCCTGATGCCGTAGTCCATTAGTAGTAGTTTCTAGCGCATGTATAAACACACACTAAAAAAATATAATGCATCGTAATAATTAGTTTCTCATTTTACTTTTTGCTGCTGTCCTTGGTGGGAGCTGGATGAGTAGGTATTTGCTTCCAGAAGAGGTTGTAGAAGGCGCTGATGAAAAAGTTGCCTTACACCTATGCAGCTTCTGTAATTGCAAGCAGAGCATTCATGCACAAAGTCCCAGCCATCTGATGTAATGATTTGTTAAACGGCAAGGAAATCTATATTTATTTGGCGGTTCTATCCAAAATTGGCAGTTCCCCCTAGAATTATAAAATTCTGTATGAACTCGTGCTTAAAATATGTGCAGGTAGTCGACAACATGGAATGTTGGCAATGCATTTTTTTTTGTACCCTGTCATTCCAGGTTTAGATTTATTGTACTTAATACACTCCTACTTTTAATATATTTCACTACCTATATATCTTTATAAACCATAAATCACCTCAGTTGACTCGTATTACAAATATTCTGAAATGTAAAGTGATTAAACCCGATTTAATGGAATATAAATTATCTCTAAATGGCTTTAGTTGAAGTCAATAAATGAGCTAGACTTCCATAGACTTTCTACTGTAAGAAGTGCCAGCTAAAACAAAGGTAAACTGTGAAAATTCTTGTTAACAAAGAGATAAGATCATTACTAACCAAAACGGTCTTTAGGAATAGGTGTAAAAGATATTACGAACAGGAGGCCGTGGTAGATTCATGTAGGAAATATTTAAAGACGAAAAAATTAAAATGAACGTATCACAATTCGTTTGAAAACTTGTGCGTATTCAAATCCCTTCGTTTTTTAAGCTTCCTTTTTCAAGCTCGCCTCCTTCTCACTTTGCGATTTTTGATGGGAGATTTTTGATTTTTTGCTTCAAGAATAGAAATCTGTTTTCAGCACACGCTTTGTAATGTATCTGCATTCACAGAACAATTTGTCGGTGATTGTTTCATGCGGAAAAAAATTCGCGTCGTCTTTTGTCAGATGTCTTATCTCTTTGACGCGTTTTCTGTGATGGATAAAATGCCATTTGGCGATATTTTACGGAGGTTTCGGAGGAGATGGGAGACGAGAAAGATGCATTACCATGTTTCTCGCGTTAGCTCACTCACTTTTTGTCTCGTTTCAGTCACGTAGATATTCCATGCATCCTTCGGTGGCTCGTTGATTAGCGTGCTAGCTTTCTACGGAGTAATGCTGGGTTCGATTCCTTTGCACTTTCCTTACAAATGTCCCAGTATCTATTGCTGTGTGACGATGAAAACGTACACCCTAAGGTTATGAAGACAAGTATATGCGGTGAAGGGATGTCTTTGTGCTAACCACACGAATCCCTTATCCCATGGCCGAGAGGCTGGGACACCGACGGTCGGCCAAGGCCCGTAGCGGGATGTCGAGGCAACGAATAGGAACAAATATTCCATATCCTCAAAGACCTTCACTAATTGCGGTAATTCGTAGGGTATTATTTTATCTGTACATCTAATCCACTGTACGTAGGGGAACCAATGATGAATTCATAGGCAGCTACATCTTTATGACAAACGAGCGATGCAAACACAAGGACAAACTGTTGTTGACTTTTTTTTGTTTAATTAGCCTATCAGTCCAAAATTCTTACAACTTGTCAGTACTTCACGTATTGATATTTGATTTTACATTATTTATTTAGTTAAGTGTTTACAATAGCAAGGAGATATTTAATATTTTAATACTACATAATACTTTAATACTTCTAAATTTTAATACAAAAATTTGAACCCCGATCATGGCTTGCATGATAATATGCACAGGAAGTCACTTAAATTTTATTAAATATATTACAAACATTGATAATCGCATTTTTATAATAATTGATTTCATGAAATGAATATTTTAGAGACAAATTATTTAACTATGTTTTTCTGATTTTAAAACATAAGCCTATAGAAGAAAAGTAAACGAAAGACAAAATGCAGAGCATTGAATCTATAGATTAACATGCAAATAAATATGCAAGTCCACACAGAGAAACGAATTCTTTTTGGCTGTCTTCCTCGTAGGAGATAGGAAACGCGATGAGGAGCAATCCGAGCGATTGCACCCCGAGCAAATCGCTTCGCGTCCTTTCGGAGGCTTTGAAAGGAGCGGATTCGCCCTCGCCCGCCGGTCGTTCGTGCACCTGCCGCAAAAGAGCCGCCAATCGCAGGCGCCATTTGCTTGGCGAGGCCCTTCCTTTCCCTGCGGGGGCGGCCTTTGTCCTTCGCCGAGAGCCGCGAGATTTGCGGTGAGGAGTGCGCGTCAGGGGAAGCCCCGCAGCTGTTGGCGCCGGCCGAGTGAGCGCGCCACGCAGATCAAAGAAGGCGGAGTGAGTGGGAGTGGGGAGGGGGGGGTGATAGCCTTGCCTTGCGTTCCAAGGCAGTGGAACCGGGAGCGGTAGCTCAGTGCATCAACTGATGTTACTGCAGCGCCTCTGACCGGGTGGTCCTAGGTTACACTCCCCACGGCGGCAGGATTTTCGACTCTAGCCTTTCAGCTAGGTCGAATTCAGTCGCTGTCTGAAGGAGAATTCTAGAGGCCGGCTGCTCTGATCGGATTTCTCCGATCAACACCAGGAGAATGTCGGAGCAATACCCTACGACGGACGGTGTTCCAACAGAGCAAGAGGCATTGAAAGGTGTCAAGAATACATAACGATAGTATCTATCAAATATAGAGAGAGAACTCTGGAGAAGAATCTAGAGAAATTACTAATTAAAAATATACGAAGCAAACAATTGCAAAAATTGCTTTTTTAAGGACAAATAAAAATATTGGAATTTTCAGTTCATTTTGATAATGAATTTTGCTGTATATCTATATTAATGAAGTCAATCATAGTGGAGAAAAACTATTCAATTTTGGCATCATCGGTTACAGTGAACCTGGGATATAGCGAACAAAATATGATAGTTCCACGACGTTCACTATAACCGGAGTCGACTCTACTCCTGAGATGACGTGGATTAAAGATGAAAGTGTTGAGAAGAGGATGACAGTTCGGATGATCCGTACTGATGTCACTGCAGCGCCTCTGACCGGGAGGTCCTAGGTTCGAGTCCTGACGGAAACACGAAAAAATCAATCAATCAAAAACTATCGCCGTTACTCATGTGGTTTACCTGAGTTCCACGAGATCTACTCGGTTACCGTCGAGTGATATTCAATTTACCACGTCTAAAGGGATAAAAAATGTTGGGAGAGAAGTTGCAAGAGATTTGGATGTGATCGTGCGCGAAAGTAAGAGAGAAGGATGAATGTTCAGTTTTGACTGACCTAACAGTAATTACCTTCTGAAAACAAGTATTGCCTAAACAGTAAAGCATATAATTCCAGACTAACACGAGCTCTATAAAATGCATATCTACTGTGGCTGTTTTCTCTAGAGATGGATGATGTTGTTTCTCTGCATTTATATGCGCATTTGGTCTTGGCATTTGAGTTTACGATGCGCAAGCGCGCTTTGCAAACACTGCAAACTCCAAACGAGAAATCGCGTTAATTATTGATCGCTAAAGCTGTGCTTTCCATCAATTGTGAACGTCTTTCAGTAAAATTGTCATACTCATTTGCGCCCCGTTCTCTTTTCAGACAGAAAAAACTCAGCACCTTCTGAAAGTTTGGAAGCAGAAATAGGTCTATTCAACAATTTCACTTCCGTTGTTTGGTACGATTTATTAGATTCATTGCCGCTCGTGAACCTACGGGTATTAAACATACATACTGTAACTTCTCTGACACCTGTCAGGAATAAAGCCCACTTTTATTAACCTAGAATAACTTCTATCTGGTTGAAACTACTTTCATCAACTTCCTTCCACCATCCAATTCAACCGATTGAGCTACGTCCGGGCCGGCGTCAACCAATCACAAGAAAAGGGGGACAGCCGTGACAATACCCATTAACACATTCATGATATTAGCTGGGTATGTTTTAACCATTCCATTACGCATAACTCTCTCTCCTGTGTTGCCTTTCTACCTCTTATTTTGTGTGTTTGCTCTATCGTCTCCATTGTTTTGTTCGTTTCTCCTTGTCTGGTAGCTGAGTACTCTCTGCTACCTCCACTCCCCGCCTGATCATTACGTCTGTATAGAGCTTGTAGGCTAACCAGTCGCCACGTCGCCCAACTTCCTTAATCAAGGGAGCTGTTGGCGGTGCGATGGCGTGGACCCGCGCGCCTAACGGGGGCCCACCGGCCACTTCAAAACTCGTGCGAAGCCCCACGGACTCTCAGCAGCGCTCTTGCGAGGCGAGGTCACCACGTAAGGGCCTGCGGACCTGCAGGGCCTGCGGACCTTGCGGGGCCTGCGGACCTTGCAGGGTCTGCGGACCTTGCAGGCCCTACGGACCTTGCAGGCCCTACGGACCTTGCAGACCCTACGGACCTTGCAGACCCTACGGACCTTGCAGGGCCTGCGGACCTTGCAGGGCCTGCGGACCTGCCTTGCGGGCCTGGGACCTTGCAGGGCCTGCGGACCTTGCAGGGCCTGCGGACCTTGCAGGGTCTGCGGACCTGCAGGGCCTGCGGACCTGCAGGGCCTGCGGATCTGCAGGGCCTGCGGTGTTATGTTCAGAATAATTGCACGCTTTACATACACAAACATTTATTGTAATTAACTGCCGAAAGTACAAAGGTTACAATTCCAAAGTCCAAAGAGCGTACCGAGTCACAAACAAAAATCGAGAAACCAAAAGTCCGGGAGATGTACCAATAACAAGCAATGTCGTAATCAGAAATCACACTGTACGATCTCCTCGCAGAATTTACTGGGCGCACGGTCACTAACGCTCTCACTCAACTCAATAGCCAATTACTCCGTACTTCTCGGCTGGCGGCGCTCGCTCTTAAAGCGGGCGGCGCTGGAGACTCGCTGCTGCGTAGCTGGCTCTCCGACCAGCTCGCTTTCCGGGATTGGGCGGCGTCTTCTCGCTCCGCCGCTTCCGCTGCCTTCTCTGACCGCCGCTGAGCGCTGCTTTTTAGGCGCGCTCTTTAAACGTGTTTCACAGCCGCGACAGATGGGAGCGATACCAGAAAAAGTAATGTGTCTGAACTGTAAAACCCATTCAATCGGTAGTCCCGTTTCAATGGAATTTTCTGTTCATTTTCTGATCATTCGTTCATCTTTAGCAGGAATAGTTCATCATGTTACCGTCGTGCAGACAGCTTTGGAGGTGGGTTGAGGTCATTTCTCGGTTGTGTTATATTGGGTGGGTTGGTAAGGAACGGGATAGGGCGGGAATGGATCGGCACTAGACGGGATAAGGCGGGGCGTATAAGGATAGGGCGGGGACTGCAGGAGAGAGCGGAACGAACCCGGGTGCGCAAAGTGAAATGGGCAGATCGGAGAGAGGGCAGGGAGCGGTGGAACTATCAATAAAATTACTTTCGTTTTACAGTAGATATAGAAATCATTCCTTTCGTAATCAAATTGGTGATTGTAATTAATAAATATCCTGATGACGCAAGGTTATTTTCATATTGAACGAATGACGCTTCTAGCTGATTTTCATATTTAAGGAGTTAACAACATGAAGTTAGATACCGACTGTGAAGCCCCCCAGAGCACTTTTAAAGTTCATTGACAACTCAGTTGAGACAAGCAGGTTGCTCTTAACATTGTGTCCTCCACCCCTACGCCCTACTGGTTACGGAGAGCTAATTAAGCGCATCCTCTAATTGTTGTAAGTTGTTATGTTTTATTTCTTAAGATACATGCACGTTCAGGTCTTTGATAGCCATATGTATGCCATTTATGAAATCCACCAATTACACCCAAAAAACTGAAAAAAAGATCTAAGAAAGTGTTTCGGCGGTGAGGGGAGTGAGAGTGTTGACAAATGTATATTATTAATCTCGATTCTTCTCCCATACGGTTTATAAGCTTTTAGATTTGCCTAGAGATGACTGAGCAAATTCAATAAATAGAAAGCTCGCTGAGATGAGCCTAAGGGTTTTCTCAGATTGCCGGGTTGAGGAAAGAGATATCACCACTACAGTAAAGTTGATTATGAATAATAGAATTGATGTTGAATGGGTAAATTCGGGTACCGCAAGACGATATTTACTGGATGTGAGGATTGAATGCCCAACGGTATGCAAAAATAGCATAAACTCCCAATAAAAATATTTACAAAAAAGATTCTTCAAAACTCTCTGAAGAAATAAATTTTAATGCCAGAGTATAGATTTTTAAATAATTATGATAATAATTAAAAACTCATTTTCAAGCACACTCTTCAAAATAAAAAAAACAAAAACAAATATGTTCACAGAAAATGATAGAGTACTCTCTGCTCCATTCGCCACTGGTGTTTTGCAGATATAGGAAGTAGTGTTCATCTTCGACCATATTTAAATATCCTAGAAGTTTGTAACAATCTGAATCGCCCAGAATATTTTTATATTCTTGATGAATATTGTATTGAAGAGAGCTAAGAGTGACCTGTCGTTATATTGATTGTCATGTCGAAAATAAAACTATCAATATCTACTCCTGAGAATATTTTTGACGCAAAAGCAAACGTTTAGCGCTGAGTCAGAGTTAGCACATCGGCGGCCAAAATTAATTCAAATTTGGCGCCGTACTTTGAAACATATCATTATAACAATTCCTTGCGGCTAATTAACAGCAAAGAGCATGCATTTTTAAACGTCCCGCGTCGGACTTTAATTATTTAGAGAATATTTTTCCCTCAGAAACGGCGCGTTAGCTTCCAGACGGAAAGACAAAAACAGTTGAAGAGTTGAACTGTTTTCTCAGAAGCCCGGTAGGCCGTGCCAGGTACCGGAGACACTGTGAAGTATCACCATTTCAAAACTTAAAAGTCCTCTTAATGAAGGCGCCATAGAATAGCATTATTTAAAAGGATAGTAGCCTAACACATTTTCGCGGTTACTCGACACGCCTCGCACAAGAAAAACACCTTTAAGATGTATGTATTGAGACGAGCTCTGATATGCGCCCCAGCGAGGAAGCAGAACCCCAGGCAAAAACGCCCAAGATAAATCGCGGGTGTTTACCACTTCGAATGTGGCGCGTTGGTACGTCATCATCTGACGTCAGCCGCGGCTGAAATCGGACGTAACGAGTGGTCGCCAATGATTTCTCGGGGCGATAAGCGCTGGAAAATTAAATCCTGCGATTGGCACGTTGATAGAAAAACGAGGGAACAGTCTCCGAGGGGAAGGGTTCCGGAAACCGGACAGTCGGAGAAAGGCCGCCGGAGAGTTTGATAGAAATCGCAGAACATTCTGAGACAAACCGCCGAACAGTCTGATAGAGATCGCCGAAGGGTCGAGTATACGATCATTACGTCGCAACTACGCCGCATCGCCAAAGCGGAAGGCTGAGGCGACATTCCTGGTGCAACACAGCCAAAGAAGCAAGTTTGTTGGGAACGGAAGACGGGCGTAGGGGCACGGCCGTTCTACGGGACGACCGGAGAAATTGTACTACTTCACGGGCGAACGGAGGCAGCATCAAGCGAGCCAAGGAGCAGCGCGGACCGGCGAGCGTATAGCGCAGCGAGCTGAGCGAGGCCGAGCGTCACTGCGGCGCGAGCAGCCGTTCGCAGCGATAAGCAGCTGAGGTCGGTCACTGCGTTGGCCGAGGTCAGGTTACGTGTTCCCCAATCGCCGAAGCGTGAGTACCCGTGCGACATTCAGACCGCGAGGTCGTAATATTTCAAAGGTGTGATTAAAGGTATAACTAGGAAGTATTCTTGCCGAACGCTTAACACGGGAATTCAGTTCGATCCAACATAGTGGAACGAACAGACTGATAGAACATTTTAGTGCCAAGATCAGTAGGTTTGCATAAACAATTAAATTGCCCGAGTATTGTAATTAGCGGGCAAGATATGATTTTTGAGTATTTAAGGTAGGGAGGTTAGTGTTTATTTGCACAAGATGGAGCAAGAACGTTAATCCAAACTTAGGATTATAATTATAATAGAAATAGGATTGCAATTTGTTTATTATAATCTAGTGTGTATGTGTATGTGCCTCTGGAAAAAGTTTAAGAATACATGCCTAATTTTACCAGAGCCATCCAAGTGTTTCATTAGAATTCGATCCGCCCTGATTCTATCCATTGCAAGCTACCCCTTATTTGCCTCTCACAGGCAAGACGAACGAACAACCTGACAGGCCTGGCGTCGGAGCGACAGTAGGCTGCCGCACGGCGCTGGTAACGCCCGAGCGGTGCTTCACACCTCAGGGCTAACGACCCCTGATCAAAGACCAGGTTGCATTGTGTGCGGCGCGCCGGAGGCCAGTCCACGGCGTGTGTGTTCCGTCACAGTATATATGCTAGCGATTATTAATTTAATTATGTACGGTTGGTATTGCGACCTCAGCTGAGAAGTTTTAGAGCGCAAAAGCATTCTCATTGTCGAGATTTCGAAGAAATACGACTTTATGACGCCACGGGGGGTGTTGTTGAAGAATCTTGCAGCCGTGCGTATACACAAAAAATCGCCTCGTCAGTAAAAAGGCGTGGTAATTCACATCTGAGTGGCATTGAAGAAATTAAATTTGACTAGTGGTAGCAGTGGGTGTTTTGAGCGCGTAAGAGGCGATATCAAGCTGAAATGGTATGTCGCAGGAATTATAACAGAAAACCATCTTCTGTTCGTCTAAGGAAACATTGACAACAAAGTAAAATTGACAAACGTCTTCCATCATTAATGTTTATCACTCTGAGATAAACTAATATTACTCGAATTGTTTTTCATGATTTTACCTGGTGGCAAGTTAGGAGGGGGGTGGCCACGCTTTGCGAGCAACCCCATCCATAATTCTATTGCTCTCCCAAACAGTTTTACTGAAGTTATCTTGCAGCGATAACAGTGGTGGATAATGGCTGGAGGAATACCTCTGCAAGGAGGCGTTTCCACTCACTCATAGTCAATGTTGCTTGTCAGCTTGTCATAGTCAATGTTGTTGGTTGGTATTATGTTGATAGCCTCCGTCCCTACCATTATCACTATTATAGCGCCAAAAAGTAACCTACAGCATGTTTGTTACTACAGGGGATGATCTGGAAGTGTGCATAGTAATCTCTCTAATAAATAATTTTTGCAACCCTTGAAGTTCTGTGTATATTTTATGACACCCTTGATATGAACTAGCATAATGCAATTTTGCAACGAACTATTAGCAATCTTAATAAAAAATATAACATCCTACGGGCAGTCTAGAGAAAGATAAAAAATGAGAGGATCAGCACACTTATCTGGATTTCGTTCTTGCGTCGCGAAGGTTGTGACTCAGCAATTTGCTCTGAGCGTCGCCGCCCTTTTCGCGACTAATTAAAGTAATGCGGGTAATTTTTCTCCGCTGAGTGGGACTCGGTAGGAAGGTAAGGAGACCGTAATAAATCCGCAAAGAATCTCTTAAACCTCGAGAGAAGCCTCTCCTTTGGCTATGATACTCTTCCCACGGCGCTAGTCCCTTAAGCAAAGAATAGGTACAATCTGCGTCGTCTCTTGCATGCACAAGGAAGATGAACTGGCTCATACGGAGGGTCGTTCGTAATCGCTCTTTGAAAGTGGATCTTTCTCTTTGCTTTTCCCGCAGGCCAATGACATTGCAGGATAAAGAAGAATTATTGTCGGTATCTCATTAGCCAATCATTCTTCCTTTGTTACTTCTAGTTCTTCCACAGGATAGTGAAAATTAACTTACAAACAGCCAGGGCATTTAGCAGTAGGAAAATAATGATGATCAGTTGGTTCGAATGAACGTGTGGTAGGAAATTTCATTCAACGACGTTACACAGTTTCCTTTCTGACAATGCATTCCTGATAAATAATTAACGCATTCTCCACTGATGTTTTTCAGATATAGGAAGTAGTGATAATCTTCGACCATATTTAAATATCCAAGAAGTTTGTAACAATCTGAATCGCCCAGAATATTTTTATATCCTTGATGAATATTGTATTGAAGAGTGACCTGTCGTTACATTGATTGTCATGTCGAAAATAAAACTATCAATACCTACCCCTGAGAATATTTTTGACGCAAATGCAAACGTTTAGCGCTGAGTCAGAATCGAGAGCAAGTTTTATCGCAATAGATTTAGGGTCGTATTTATGAAGCTCTGCAAACGGAGCTCATAGGGACCTGACATCTGGGGGCTTGCTGGGAGGTCAAGGGGCGACTGAAATTGGTGGGAGGCCATTCATCAATCGCAAAACCGAACACTGGCAACCTACTAGGCCTGGAAGGCCCCTGGCAGAGGTTTACAAATAGGGCCCTTATTCCTCAAGTATTCACTCTGCAATTACAATGGCATTTCGGAACCATGTCGTTGGTAAATTCGCGTAGCTTCGAGCTTTCAAAGTACAGAAAAGGCCAAGGAAGCTGAGATCGTCGTATATAACGCTGGGTGGCCGAGATCCAGTAGAATTTCCGGTGAAGGCTAGTAGCAGTCGTATCTGATCTCAGTATCATCAGAGAGCGCAAACGACCTAAGTAGTCCGAGTCTCGAACGTTTTTCTCAGCGCTTTCCGAATGATTTATTGCCGGACAATACCATAATAAAGTAAGGACCGCACGTGCTATTTCTCAGCGCTTCTCGGATGATTTATTACTGAAGCAGTACCGTAACAGTAAAGTCAGGAGCGCACGTGATATTTCCTTTCTCAAACTTATTTCATCCTCTCCCTTACACATCATTATTTACATTTAAATGAACTACATTTCTACATATGTTATAACATATTTTTGAGATTAGAGTGGTCCTCCGATTGGGGAGATACCTAGAGTGTGTTCTCAGTGTGAGTGTGTTCTCAGTGTGCCTGTGTTCTCAGTTAAAAGTTATTCAACAAACGTAAAAAGGCTATTCAGATTCAACGGCAAAATAGTTGAAAGTAATAGAAACATCAGGAAGTGTAGACCGTATGGATGAGAACGTTCCGATGTACAAAATAAACATTAGAAACCAGAAATGGTTCTGGGCTCTATTGTTATGGTTAATTGACGTATCGATACACAATGCTTGGCAACTGAAAAATACAGTGAAAAAATGTCAATGCTTGACTTCAGGTGGAGAATTGTTCCAGTTTAACAAAGTACATGAATCTAGTAAAAGATGCAGGACACCATCAACCAGTCCTCTCATCACATATAAAGCAAGTGTTACAGAGGATACGAGATTTGATAGATATAAGCATTATAGTATATGAAAATTGAGAATAAGAGAAGGTGCCGAAGGAATCATTCATGCACATTATCAGCTCTGCGCAAAATTTTATATAGGTTTATGTTTGGAATGTTTTGAAGTTACCATACTCCAGAACGACAGCTCTTCATTTCAATTTTTAAATAATTATTATTTTATGTTTATCCTTTTTCTTTAAATAAGTGTCGTGTCATTCTATTTTTATAAAATTTATTGTTCTTTTTATTACCAAGAAATATTTTCGAACGTGCATTAGATTTTGTGGAAAATTATTACGTAACTGCCCACCATGTGCATATGGACACAGTTTTTTTTAAAGCATTATCATCATTATCATCATCGATGACATTATCATCATCATGATCTCTTCAGGGTTTAGAAAATACTCCTGTTCCATCTTCAGCAGCAAGTTCGCCTTAAACTATAACGGCGATATATTTGATATAACCTCGTACGGTGGTACATTTCATTCAGAAGCTGTAGAAGATAGTTAATTTGTGGCCCCATTTTAGAATGTACTCATTGACGAGGGAAATTTATATAATCTTGTAAGACCTGTGATACGTACTGGTGAATCAATCCAGGAAGTATAGAGTTAAATTTCCATTAATTAATATTGGACAAACAAGAACTCTGTGTACGGAATTCATGAGGCAAAGATCGCAGTTAGGTCAAGAATGAAAATCAAAAGGAATTTTTTTTGTATTTTTTCTAAGCGATAATACCACTAGTGGACGGTAAGGCACCTAGCGCAGCACACTTGGTATTTTTGTTCTTTTTCGTGACAGTGTAAAGGGGTTTAATTTAGCAATGTCTTCTAAGAATATATTACTGTTTTTACTGAATTCTGTCTGGGTGTATGGGTATATATATATATATATATATATATATATATATATATATATATATATATATATATAGCCAGACGGAACACACGCCGTGGAATCATTCCCGGCGCGCCGCAATACAATGCAACCTGGTCTTCTTTGATCAGGGGTCGTTAGCCCTGAGGGTGCGGGGAAGCACCGCTCGGGCGTTACCAGCGCCGTGCGGCAGCCTGGTTGTCGCTCCGACGCCAGGCCTGTCAGGTTGTTCGTCTGTCTTGGCCTGGTAAGAGGCAACATGGTAGCTTGCAATGGATAGAATCAGGGCGATCGAATTTAATGAAACACTTGATGGCTCTGCAACTAGGATGTATTCTAAACTTTTTCCAGAGCACATACACATACACACTAGATTATAATAAACAAATTGCAATCCATTTTCTATTATAATTATAATCCTGACCGATTAACGTTCTTGCTCCATCTTGTAGCAAATAAACAATAATTCCTACCTTAAATACTGTAATCACATCTTGCCCGCTAATACAATACTTCGGGCAATTTAATTGTTTGCAAACCTACTGATCTTATAACAAATGTTCTTCATCCATCGTCCACTGAACAATCAACCGAATTCTGCAAGCGCGTGTCGGCAAAGAATGTTACTCCAAGATCTTTGATTCACACCGCAGAAATATTACAGATCCTCGTGGTCTGAATGTCGCACGGTACTACGCTTCGGCGATTGGGGAAGACGTCGTAACCTGACCTCGGCCAACGCAGGACTGACCTCGGGGCCGCTTATCGCTGCGAACGGCTGCTCGCGCCGCAGTGACGCTCGGTCTCGCCCATTGCCGCGCTATACGCTCGCCGGTCCGCGCTGCTCCTGCTCGCTTCTGATGCCGCCTCCGTTCGCCCGCGTGAAGTAGTACAATTTTCTCCGGTCGTCCTGTGAAAGGCCGTGCCTCTACACCCGTCTTCGTTCCAAGAAACTTGCTTCTTGGCTGTGTTGCATTCAGGTCACGCTCAGCCTCCGCTTTGGCGATGCGGCCGTAGTTGCGACGTAAATGATCGTATACCGACCCTTCGGCGATCTCTATCAGACTGTTCGGCGGTTTGCTCAGAATCGTTCTGGCGATTTCTATCAAACTTCCGGCGGCCTTTCTCCGACTGTCCGGTTTCCTGGGAACCCTCGGAGACCGTTCCTCGTTTTTCATCAACGTGCCAATCGCAGGATTTAATTCTTCCAGCGCTTATCGCCCCGAGAAATGATTGGCGACCACCTGTTACGTCCGACTTCAGCCGCGGCTGAGTCAGATGATGACGTACCAACGCGCCGTTGGCTACTCGAAGTGGTAAACACCCGCGATTTATCTGGGGTGTTTTTGCCTGGGGTTTGCTTTCGCTGGGGCGCATATCGAGCTGTCTCACAATATATATATATATATATATATATATATATATATATATATATATATGTGTGTGTGTGTGTGTGTGTGTGTGTGTGTGTGCAGGTATATACACACACACACTCAATTTCATTCATATTTCATCGAAATTTTATAAATTCTACTATTTTTTTAAAATGTAGGAGAGTCAAATATTGAATTGAAATTTTCATCTTAAAGTATTTTTGTATTTTTGTTGTTATTTAAAATGCTTCCTTTCTTTAGGAGTGTATTTGTGGACTACACTGAAAAATTACTGTCGCACTCCAGAACCATATACCTATGTTAATGCCTTCCAGTTGTGGCAATCGATTTCCAGCTGTGGTATTCTGACACACCATCACAGATGACGTGGATGAGTTCATTGTTCAGTCCCAAGCCATGGGGATGAAAAGTACGAGGGGACTGTCACTACCCAATTAATTCACATTACGTTCCAAGTGGTTGTCGCGAGTATGGTACTTCAGTCCAGTGTTGGTGAACTGCCCAAACGTCCTCCGGCGGAAGCCCTTCCCCGCGATAAACGCGCAAATTTTGGCATCGAATCTGTTCACAAAGCTGTGTCGTATTGTGTTGTAGATATACGCGTTAGAAGTGTTTACTAGTAAAGAATGGACTTAAGTGCGCAGAGAAGAACTAACAGACATTAGCTTCCTCATTTGAATGAAAGTTTGCTGTAAGTGTAAATACCATTGCAAGTGCAATGTCAATACGGAGAGTGTAATTTGTTTAAAATGTTCCGATTTCGAAACTGGTATATTTTAGAAACATCACGTCTAGTTGTTATTGAAACAAGAACGCGCACGTTTCTTCATCCATTCCTTTGTTCCCCAAACTATAATAGGACATTCCTGTATGTTTAACAGGTGAGGTATTTATAAATGATGGTTTCATAATGATCTGTTCTCATTTCTGATACTAATTCATTGCTTTTTCCTGCTTAATTTATAGTTAAATTTCTTAGGTTATTGACATGCTTAATTTATTGTATAAAGAACTGTCTATTTTATTAAAAAGAGCGTTGTAAACAAAGTTAGCGGCTAAAACTGTTCTGGCAATTTTCCAAATGGATATTTCACAATCCATTTGGCTGATGTCGTAAGGTCCTGATTTGGCCAATATTGTACTTGCATATATTTTTTTATAATTTGCACATACAATGTAATATTGAGGGGTTCTCTTATATGAAGTCTCTGGGATTCTTTCAAATTTTCTTAAAATACCCTGCTGTTTTTGATTAAACTTCATATTGGATTGTGTGAAGGACGTTTAAAAAATGGTGCAGGTTGCATGTTCATTGAAAACCCTAATTTTTCGGCGTCTTCCTGTAAGTACAATTATGAAGATATACATTTTATCTTAATGAAATGTATTCATGAAAAACGGTTCTAAAAATAATAAGTTCAATTTCTCAAAAACATGAGTGATTTTTGCGAAATTTTGTGTGTTATAGGCAATTTCTACTTTCTTTAAACAATTTTTTCTTTAAAACGG
This sequence comes from Teleogryllus oceanicus, assembly GCA_964035755.1. Lineage (NCBI taxonomy): Eukaryota > Metazoa > Arthropoda > Insecta > Orthoptera > Gryllidae > Teleogryllus > Teleogryllus oceanicus. The sequence goes on along the minus strand of CAXIVR010000005.1, from coordinate 118,964,920 downwards.
CAATATATTTTTTTAAGTTAGAACTATAAACGTAAATGACGCTTCAGAGCAGGTCAGTTGATAAGTCTGATTTACGAAAATTAAAAAAATTAAAAATATTTTGGCGTCTTTCTACAATCATAGTTGTGAAGATACATGTTTTTCTTAAGGAAACGTGTTAAAAAAAAATACAGAATGGTGTATTTGTTTGAAACAGAGTATTTTTATAATTTGGCTATGAACAAAGTCAACAAATTCTGAATTTACTGTGCTTTTGTAAACTTAAGTTGGAGATGTGTTTGAGATATTTCTATTCTTATAAAGAAGTAGATCGGAAAGAAGGTAATAAATTTAATCAGAACTAACAAATTACTTCTACTTCAAGAGAAAATTTGACGTTTATTCTGATATGTTTCCATTTCTAAAGAAATTACCACTGCTGTTGCTTTCGAAAAAAAGTATCCACCAGGCTTTTTCTTGAATTGGTTGGGGTTTGGATTATATTAGCATTGTGTCTAATACATTACATAAAAGAAAAAAGTACCATAAATTTGTATGAACATTTTAACTTTATGATTACTACATACGCTGCAATTGGGACACAATGCAAAATGTTTATTTATCTATTTATTTATTTATTTTTTTGTCAAAACAGTTAAAACTGCTGAGAATGTGCTTATGGGGAAAAAGTGAATTGTGTGCACATTTTCAAAATTCTGTGATCCTGCACAAAGTCATATACTACTTAAATTTTGAATTTTGAAAGAGAAGAAAAACTCCTATGTAATAAAATCTATTTTCTACATAGCCAGGCAAGAAATTTGAATTTTTAAAGGAGAAAAAAACAAAAACTCCTATGTAATAAAATCTATTTTCAAGGATAAATAAGCAATAAATTTTGAATTTTAAAAGGGAGAAAAACAAACTCTCATGTAATAAAATCTATTTTCAAATATAAATAAGCAAAAATTTTGGCCCTAATTACTTCCTGCCGCGACAACATGGAAACGATAATTTGAATTTCCCACTGAATTCTAGAAGACGTGCACAGAAAATGAAGTTACATTTATGTCCAGATGCAAAACAAGGAGCCATCTCAGCATTTGCTCAATGGATCAGGGAAACTGGACGAAAAACCTGATCGAGATGGGGGTCATTGACCCGGAAGTTGTAGTACAATAGTTGTTACAGGTTGTTTATACTCATTTATACAGTCCAAATGGTAAATAATGCATTATGTATCATTGTTAAAATTAATGTTACTTTTCTTGTGATGCTCAGTAGAGTCTCTAATTGTAAAGAAACAGTTATGCAGCAGAAACGATTTCACTTGGGATTTAAACTTTTCTATTGAATTTTCATTTTCAATGGAGCAGAGAATTGTTTATTTGAAATGGAAAACTGCATTAAAACTGTTTTCTTTTCGTTTACTATTAATTTGTTATTTCGGAACCAATTTGAAACATCTGATATTGTACTATTTACCGTTTCTTTATTGCAGCGATGTTCTCGTATCATCCGCAAAGAGAACCGTTCCTTCCGTTTCCGGAATCGCGTCGAGGCATATCGTTTACGTAAAGTAGAATAGAATAGGGCCTAAAATTGTTCCTTGAGGAACTCCACATGCAACGGGCAAAGAGTCGGAAAGGTGCGTACGTAATGTTTCATCATTCCAGTAAGGTATTTCAACTCTCTGAGATCGTTGTATAAGGTACGAACATAACCAATCTAGAGCAATACCACGAATTCCATATGAAGGTAATTTGGAAAGTAAAATGTCATGATCAATGACGTCAAAAGCTTTGAGAGATCTAAAATAAAACTAATAGGTGCCTGTTTGATCCAATGATGAGGCGACATCTTGCAGAAAAGAAAAATATAGCTGTTTCTGTTGATTTTGGATTTTCTAAATCCATGTTAGCAATCGGAAAGGCACGCTTAGGGGTGAGAAAGGTTTCATCTGCATGCAAAAAGTCTCTCTAATATTTTGAAAAACTGATAGAAGAGAAATGGGCCTATAATTCTTGAATTTCATTTTTGTTGCCTTTTTGAAAAGGCTTTAATTGTAGCTGTTTGAAATATCTGAAACGTTCAGTGCATAAAGATGCATTAAATACGTATAATTGGTGTATAATACATACGCACATGTCTTTTTAACAAAGAATCCGGGAATTCATCTAATCCGGACGAATATTTATTTTTTTAGTTTACTGATTATTTTGAGAATTTCATAGGAAGAAGTTTCGGAACGAATATTGTGTCTAAAATTTGGTGAACTGTCTGTTTTGAATTTTGTGCCTGAAGACCTCTTAGTGAGATCGGCAGCAAATTTCGAAAAAGTATTGGTTAAAGAGATTAGCCACTGTTGCCGGATTGTTCTCTTCTATCGCTATATTTCAAAACAACATCTGTACGGGATTTTGGGTTGATTTTGGTAGTATTTTTTATAATATCCTACATTGCTTTTGTTTTATTATTTGAGTTCAAAATATCCTGATCCTTTTTCATGATTTTGGCCTGCCTTAAGGACTTTCATAACAATGTTTGTATTTTTTTAAAGTAGATATGAAATCTTGAGATACGTCATGACGTTTAGAAATGAAAGAAACACCCGCTTGTTTTTACAAGATGTCCTAATCCCTTGTGTTATCCAAAGAACTGCTTTCGTAAAATATTTAATTGCTTTGAAGAGGGAAACAAGTGTTAAAATGAAATGAAAGAGCTGGAAAAAAAGAGTTAGATTGTTCGTTTGTATCAGCAGTATTGTGAAACTGTTTCCTATGACTCCTGCATCAAGAATCACTTATCAATTTAATTTTTACTTTTTAGTAAACAATCTAGTCGTACGTGTGTATTATTTTATTGTGTCAATGATCGCATTTATAATGATAAGAATTCGTGCATCGTGGTCACTGTATTTTTAAAACTTTGTTTCCAACTTCATCGAATAATAGTAGTTTTGAAAGCACTGGTAATTTGACTGGATGCCTTCATCTAATAAAGTTGTGTGATCCGTGTAGGTTACTTTAATTGTAGCGTCTAAATTAGAGGAATTAATTAAATTGAGAAACGTTTCTTTCTCGTATCTGACCAGAAAATCAATGTTAAAATCGCATACAACAATGGATTCAAAAGAGCTGACGGCGACTTTGTTATGTTATTCCAGGTTTTCTAAGAACAAATATAATCAGCAGTTCCTCTTTGTTGGAGCAGTCTGTAATGCAATGTATTATCACTTTTAGTGAAGTAAGATACAACAGAAATTTCTGAAAATATTTTAAATGGAGTACCCATTTAATTCACAAGCGGGATAGAATCAATATTATTTCAACGTAAATACAGGAACCCCATACGTAGGACCTTTGCGATTCTTCTCTCTGCAATAAAAGCCTGTGAGGTAAAAGTTTGGAATTTGAAAATGCTGTTAATTAGAGATAACCAATATTCTGTAAAACAAAGAACGTCTGCTTGGATTTAGATCGCTCTGTGAGCGCTCTGATAAACTCAGTTTTATTTGAAAGGGATTGAACATTATGGTGAGAATACCAGTTTTTGCAAGTACTTTACACGAATGTTTTTCTGCCTCATCTGATCAGAAGTTGCTATGTATTTACTCCATTTTTACCTCGAGTGCGGTCGAAGGTTGTGTGTCCCGGCAGTGACAGGTTGTGAGGAAGATGGGGCATCGGATGTAGACGAATTGGTAGTGGGAATGGGAGAAACGGAAGTAGGTTCAGAGGAAGAGGCAACAGGGTTCGAAATAAGGGTGGCAACAGGGTTTGAAATATTTCAAAGTTCATTGTTGACCAGCAACAATAATATGCAATGTGCAACCGGCAACAATGATAATGCAATGTGAAATTGTTTCATTTGTTGACCATTGACATGGAATCAGTTGAGGCTGTGTTTCATTTAGTTGTACTTTATTTAACGTTATTTAACGAGTGTGACGGTTTATGGAGAGAAACGTGTACTCTGAGGTATAACACTTCTGTTCCGTGAATATTATCGTAAAATCTGGGTATCCCTACTCCTAACCCAATTACATGTTGACTTCTGAATGCAAATGAAACGAAACGTTTGTTCATCAATTAGCAAAGACAATTTGCGAGAAAGTTTTTCGGTGTGAAAATGGCACTATTTAGCATTACATGTTCAGCCAAAGATTAATGTAATTCGTATTAAAACGAGCATATATTTAGAGAATATTACAATACTACATTGTTTAATAATGATTATATATTTTTCGGTATATTTGCATTATTTCTGATAACGCTTTACTAATATCGTATTATTTATTAACTTTTTATTTTGTACTTTCTTACATACCTCATACGCGAATTACGCCTTGCGAATATTGTAAGGCTAAAACCCGTTGGTTATGTTCAGAATACACTGCATACGTTATACAACAAATTTAATATGAGAAATATATCATTGAAAGTTTTTAATAAAAATATTTTGTTGAAAATCCATTTATTTTTTGCCCAAATGTTCTACGATATGTAATGAGTTTTACAAAAATTACTGAGATATGTTAGTTTGAGAGAAATTGTGGATTAAATAGCATGTAACCATTATTAGTTGCTATGAGAAAGTATTTTATGGTTTTAGCACCACTAGTTTAATAATATGAGTAGCAAAGCAAAATTTTCTTTCAAAGCTGCTAACTTGAATTCTCCCAAGTGCTCCATTTCCTAGTCCTCAATGGATATGGAGAAAATAACCTATAACCTGGTGCCGAGAATCCTTCCTCATTGTTGGGATGTTATACTGCATGAAAAGCAGTTTTAATTGCTGCGATTTGTGTTGATATAAAGTCTTACTTTTCACCTAATCGTCTACGATTTGGGATGAATTTTACGAATGATAACTGAGATGCATCCTTGCCAAACGTACTAGTATGGACAGATATCGTGGTATAATAATATTACGTAATCACAGTAAAGCGAGGTGCTAATGAGCGATCTTTAACACCGCTAATTTAAATTATTTCTCGATAAGCCGCGCCGCTAGGACATCGGCGGGCAGCATACGTACTTCGCGCGTCACAATCAATACGTAAACGGCTTGCCTGAAGGTGCATGTGCACATAATGCAAAAGCATTATGGCGATTAAGCAATAAGAGAATGCAAAAAAGGCTTTTCAAACTTTTTTAAATTGAATATCGGGTCGCTCCTTTGTGCTTTATTTTCTGCGGGGTAGGGGCATACGTTCTTGCAGAATATGTAGGGAGCCAGAGGTAAGTTTGGGAGAGAAGGTGGGACTAATCTGTCGAGAAAAACGATACGGTCTTGCATTATTATTTAATGCCAAAATCGCTTTTATTGGTTGATTATCATTATACTTTATTTTTATTTTATTTAACAGGTAATTATTACAGACAAATGAAAAATTGATGCACGTGGCCAGGCTGGAAGGCCTTTGCCATTACAATACCTACATTCTACCGCGTTCTGACTCGAATTTCAGATTGACTCAACTGGTCTCCTTCCCATCAAAGCTATGAAAAAGAGACCATAAGGTACGCTGAGGAAAAACCCGAAGGGGAAAAACCTGCCGTCAGAATATACATGCTAATCTATCCGGTTTTTAAACTATTGATTTATTTGGCGCGTGTCACGCATTCTCGTCCACTGTTTGGCCTCTCCGCACCTGAAAACAAACAGCACGGAAGAAAATCAGTCCGCACCCAACGCTCTGCCCTAACATTTTGATCTCTCACTTCCTTCGCCCTGAATGTTTTTATTTTGTAACTGTTTTTATTTATTTTTAATTTTATACTATTATGTACTTATTAATTTTATTTATTTATTAATATAACTATTATTTTAATTAATTAATTAATTTATTTAACTTATTCTAATTATTTTGGTTAATTTATTTATTTTTATTGACTTATTTATCTACTTATACTTAACAATTATTGACTACAACATATAACTTTTTTGTACTGTTTACTAACCTAATACAACTCTGCTGACTAACTTAATTATTGTTGGGGTCACACACTTATTATTTATTCTCTCCAGTCTGCTCTGCTCGTACTAACCAGTGCTGTTTTGCCACTCCCACTTCAGTTTCTCTAAAGGTCCGAACCTTTCCTAGAAATGTTCTAATTTTCATAAAGTTAGATCTTTTATCACCTAGAATGTTTTTGGGCGAGCGTTGATGCCCTATGTTGAAGTAGTTCCTACTCATTTTCCTTCCAAGTTTCGGTCGCACTGCAAATTAAAAAGTGTTGAGGTCGGGGGTAGATGCAACGTAGATTAAAGGACTCTAATGGTAATGGCATCTGTGTACAGGTGATAGGGTACTGATCCATATCTCTTTAATTTTACTTTATTTTAGAGAGAGTTTTCGCATTTGAGAATGAGACAGAAATACATAGCTTCAAAAACTAGAGTGCTATAGAATGGCACAGGCTGTCTCTGCAATAGCTTTCTAACCTTTAGGGCAAAGCAGCTCATGATATTGCCCACCTTCTTCCAATTTGCTACCTATCATGGCAAACAAATTTTATTACATTTTCTCAATTTTCTAGGCCCTAATAGAATTAAATTGTTCCGGCAATGATACAGAACAGTTCTATGGAAATTTTCATTGGAAAATTGAGATGTTCTCATGATGAAAAGACAGATTATGTGATTGCGTAGCAGTCTATTCGAATTAGTTTAATGAGCTTCATGCAACTAAAGTAGGATACAATATTAATGAGAATTTTAAATGTAGCTAGCTAAAAATTATCTCTGCTACAAGCCATTGGAACATATATAATTTTTTTTAATATTGCTTATTGTATTTTAACCATCTCTTCGTCAGTCTTATTTTGGTTGATCAGTGCGTTGAAAATTGGCTAGAGTTTTCAAGATACTTATGTTCACAACTGCAATAATGTAAAGTAAAAACAGGGTCAATGTTCATACTAACGGCGTGAGAGATTAAAAAAATACACGTGTAATTTTAAAAATCCAAAGAATAAACAAAATTCGCATTAATGACATTTATACAGTGCGTTTACCAGCAATCAGAAAAAGTTTAATGAATGAATTTGAAGCCATTTTGCGAAAACCCCTTCACCGCCGAGGTGGGAGGACAATTAAGATACTATGTTACTTTTATATTAGAACCTTGATGTCACAATGGCTCCCTCGGCCCTTTCATATCTCGCTGGCTGCTCTGGCCGATTCCACTTGCACCTCCTACTCATCGACCTTCGGCCCCACCATGCTCCCTAAAAGCTCCGACCCGGATCGGGAACGCGGCCAACGCACAGCGCATGAAAGGTCATTACAGCTCGCGATGGCCACTGGAGGGAGCGCTGTCGTCCCTGCCGGAGGCCCTTCGTCCCCCCCTCGAAGCCTTTGGAGCCGACCGGAGCTCGCCGACCTTCTAGGCGCCCACGCCCTCTGCCAGTGCCCAGCCTGCCCCTCTCTCCTCCGCAAAGGCTCACAAATCAGGATGCTTAACCCTGCACGAACCAACCTTTTTCCATAACGCGCTGTGCCAAGGGAGGGTTAAAAAATATCTACCATCAATATGACATTAAAGATTTATTCACATAAACGTTTTAAAATATTTTATTTTCCGTTTACTGTAATTCAGGTGTATTTTCCTCCAATTTTTCAACATATCACTAATTCACGTTATAAATTGGATTCTGATACGTATTTACTCATTTTGCTAGGGCCTATAAAAAAAAGTTTAAATGACAATTTTTTTTTTTTTTAATTGTTTAGATTAGGATGGGAATTCAGAATATTAGAGGAATACAGAACGGCTCAGAATAAAAAGTTACAAATTTCTTGGATATGTAGAGTGGCCGAAAATTAACATTTTGTCAACGATCATGTGATCGGTAAGTTGATAAATATACCTGCCGAACAACTGTGCATACGCGGTAGCTTACTAATCAAGGTTAAATGTTGAATGTTTAATTTCATTATATGAAATTTATCCTTTTATATTTATTTGCAAAAAGTGACAATTTTCGACACTTCTACTCGTTGTAGAAGATTGTAACATTTATTTTGAGACACCTGTATACAGTAGCCAATGTACTATGATGTTGACCTTCTGATAGTAAGCCGATTATCTATTTCCTGATTGTAAGTCACTAAGTCGCCAGTCAAGACACCTATAGTAAACATGAAATTGTTACGAAACATGATACACTTTGTTTGATTTTGATACTTAAAATTAATAAAGTCATATCAATAAAATCCATTGATTTGTAATTTTAATTGAAATCCACCACGCGACTTAATTTCACGTCACAATGCACATATCTTCCTGGGCAACGCCCACCACCGCCTTCTCCCCCCCCCCTTTCCTTCCTTTCCACCGCTCCGTCGTCCGCGCGCTTTGTGCAAGCCGCGATTTATGCGCCAACTTACTCGGATCACGTGACCTCGCCGCTGTTCGGCGAGCGTTTAATTGCCCTGATATCCGCCCCCTTGGCGCTTATCGCGCGATCGCAGCAGCTGTTCGCCGCCGCCCACCGCCCCCTCCGCCCCTCCCTCCACACGCCACTCCGCGCTTCTCCCTCGGATGGAGCAACCGCTGTGCTCCACGAGCGAAGGCTACCCAGCACCCCCACCCACCTGGCAAGTTCACCTTATCATGGAGAATCAATTGAAAGAAGCAAGGGCTAATTAGTTATTACTTTTTCGCTACGGAGCTCGGTTGCGAAACTCCGCGGAGTAGATTGATTGGTTTGATTTTTTCGTGTTTCCGGGCGCGTCAACTGCTTTGGTCATTAGTCCCGTTAGTGTTGTGCATGTTTTTTCACGGTATGCTCGGTGATCTTTCCCCGCTGGATGGCGAGATCCGGCGCCTACCTACCGTCGGCTAATGGGGTTTCCCTCTAACCAGGACTCTCCCACCCGCCGGGCACCGCCCCAGCCGGGACAAGCTCTAAGCTCCCGACCGGTGTCCCGGAATATGTGGTAGTGTAGTGCATATTTGTGTAAGTGTGTAAGGGGAGAGAATAGGACAGGGATGAGGAAGGAAAGATCGCGCGCGGTCCGTGACCCGTTTTGGTAGGGTACTACTCCAGCATTCGCCTGGCGTTGATCGGAGAAACCCGCGGAGTAGAGTTTCGCTAACTTCACATGAGTGTATTAATACCCATTACATCCAGTTTCACGGCCGGAACATTTTCTATGACTTTTATAATGTAAACGTATACATTGAATCGTTTCGTGGCAGTTGACATGTAGGATTAAGCCAAGGTCACCTAACCCCAGCTTCGCATGCTGCCGCAGGTGGCTCTTGTTACCATTCCGCTTGCGCGGAAATGCTGCGTCGGTCAAATAGGATCAAAAAGAAATTACGATCAAATTTACTTTATATCCATTAATTTCCACGAAAAAGTTACTACGCATAAAAAAATTAAAACTGACAAGCATAATATAATATCAAATGCAATTTGAATGAACTCAATCGAACGAAACATTTACTAGAACGATTCTCAATGATTCATTGAGTGTCAATACTTGGTTTGTAAACTTCTCTGTGATTAGTCAAGAAACTTTATCATAATGGAGTCCGTATCGTAATGAGTATCATTGTAACTAGTTGCAACCAACAAATGACAGCATTACACAATGGGAGTAAAATAAACTCCTATTACAGGGCCCTGGTAACAAAAAAGTGGATAAATCCAGTTGCTAAATTTAGAAAAATCCTCTGACATAAGTAGCCAGAATCCATGTTTTGTGAGCCCTTGATAGCGGAAAATCGAACGACGGCAAAATATCTGTCCGTCCGTCTGTAAACAACGCTAGCGGCTAAACCGTTCAGCCGAGTTTCACCAAAAAGTTTATTTCTCCAAACGATCTGACTGATGCCGCGGACTTTAAACAGATATTTTAATTTCTTTTTTTGGGGGGAAAGGGGACACTTTTGATGAAGCCCTTTTGACTTTGGGAATAAATGGCTGTGGGTTCAAACTCTTGGAAGGGCATAGGCGTTTTCACCGTATGATTTGAGTGTGGTTCTCATCTCACACATCCAGTACTTCTTTTCATACGTCCCAAACAGTAGCATACATCGTAAACAGTCAACATTCACAATCACATTACGCGCATTACACGTTTCATGTAGTGGAAGCAATGGCAAAATACTGTTTTGTTCATGTGCCCCTGGGAGACGAGGTTGCAGTGACTAAGTCTCGTCCTTCCTTGCTCACTTTGAAAAATAGGCATCTTATAGAACTCTTTCATGGATTTTGTGGAAATATTTCATTGTAAGACATAATGCGATTACTTGTACCAATGTTTGTTCCCCCGTATGCGTTAAAATGATTTATATTTCCAATGAATTTTTCAACTGGATGATGTTTGACATAATATTAAAAACCAGTTCAGTTGTGTAAATTTATTGCCTGAGCATGAAAGTTGGGGAAGTTTTTAATAGCATGAATATAACTTCGTCTTGTGATCAGTTTTCGTTCTTGGCAACAACAGTGTACTTAAAGCCGTCAGTGGCACAATTCATTTGAAGAGATGACGCCACTCTTAGAACGGAATTCACCAGAAGACAATCCTCTTAAGATCGCTTTGGAGATTGGGCGTCGCTGCGCCATGAAGACGGCCCTCCACCCTCATCCCTTCGCACTCTTTGCTTTGCCGCGCAGCGCCCTTGGCCCTTGCCCCCGCACCCCGCGATGGAACTTTTGGGCTCAGCTCTTGGCCGCGCACGCGCGCTGACAAATGCGTGTTTTTGGCTGCCGAGATCTGTGCGTGTGTCATCTCGTGACAAATATCAAAGCGTTCGGAATTCCCTTTCATACGCCGATTTCCTCTGCCTTCGCCTGTCACCCTGCAGGCAAATGACAGCGAATGAATCAGTTTGCAGACGGGGCGCGCGCGGCGGGTGGGAGCGAGGTCCAAGTTTATGTGGCTTTGTGCCAAAACCTTTCGGCGACTTCAACGGCCCGTGCCTCTCCCGCGGGAGGAAGGATGGAAGAGAAGAATGAGTAGAAGAACGGATGAGGTGATGTGGACAAGAAGGTGAAGGATGAGGAAGAAGAGAGAAAGAGAAGGAGACAAAACAGGTGGATAACAATCTCAGTATATCAATTAACGGATTCATGTATTGCAGCTCTGATACAATAAATATAACAAGTTTTAAAATAGAAAATACACCGTTTATTTCAGTCAGAAAACTACTACTTACTTACAATCAACGACCGACTACAATATTTTTTGTCTCTTTGAATAACACATTAACGTGTCACATAAAATCTATGGCATGACTTGTTACATGATTACTAAAAAAACAACTGGATGAAGAGCTGTGTCTGGGACCAAAGAACCAGGTGCCTTGATAAAGGACTGCATAGGCGCATTATTAGTGTTGAATTGTGAGGACAAATGATTGAGTAGCTTTATGGACAAGTGTTCGCTTTGGGGTGTTTGGGGTGTTCGCTTAACAACTCTAGCTACGACCAGAAACCATGCATTTAATACGAAATAAAAATATGTAAGGAGAACGAATTGAGAAACATTAAAAGCACTTTGCTCCCTACATTGCTTATTGTCATAAGAATGGATACTGTTAAAATGTTATTATACTTAGCATAAGACCTGAAAGTGAATGTTATAGCAATAAGAAGCAAACAAACAGATCGCAATTAAGGTGGCCAACTTGAAAAATGATATACTTGTGGTTTGATGACTTGAATTTTTACAGTTATTTGCCGAACATTGTGAAGGCATTGTGAATACTGTTGTTCTAACCACTAATATAATTCACATACAGATAAACGCAAATACAATTTAGAAATAAGATATGATACAAACAACACGTCGATTCAGTACAGCATTTCTACATGCCCCATCTGGAACACGCATTTCGCCACCATCAGGCACTTCTGAAGTTTTGACTGCAAAACACACGGAGGCCCCTAGTTCGGCGAGCATCCGCCAAGAGTGTTGGAACCATAGGGTCAGCCACTCTATTTGGCATATTCTACCTCGTTGAAGCAGCCATTGTAACGCAAAGTCGAGGCGAGCCATGGCTTGTGACGTCGCCGCGGGTACCAGAAGAGGCAGTCTGTTTTTGTGACATCTCGATGGTTCTTATAGCAATTTTGCATACGCCGATCGTACCCATTTTTTGGTTATTCTATTTGGACTCTGGTGCCTTACGATCTGAACTGATAATTCTCGTGAGTAAGAGCTGGAACTATGAATTGTATCAAGTATAAACAACTAAAACTCAAAAAATAACTGTTAATTTATTTGTGTGTTTTTCTGAATATAACAAGTATGTAGCTATTTAAAAAACACAAATATTGTACTTATACTTGATTTTAAAAAGATTACTTTATAAACATTAGTCAGAAAGATCTCGTGATGAAACTTGCTGCTCCAATTCACTCGATAGGATTCACTCTTAAAGTAAATTCACTCGATGTTTGATTCTCAAGGAACGTAGCGTTCGAAAACGCACTGCACTGTGTATGGGAGGGGACTGCTAAGGGGCGAATTCATACGAGCCACTCTGGCATCTCTCTACCTACGATCTCGCTGGCCTGAGATTCTCTCCATCCAATCCCCGCCCACGCACAAGCCCACCCCACTTCGCTCTTCCTCACCACCGGAACAGGTGACTCACGGCATCAACTGATGTCACTGCAGTGGCTCTGACCGGCTGCTCCTAGGTTGGAGTCCTGACGGTGACGGTATTGTCGATACTTGCTTGTCGAATTCACTGGCTGTCTGGGAAAAATTCTAACGGACGGTTTCTACGATCGGTACATTTCCGTGGTTTCTTCTATTAACACCAGGCGAATGCCGGAGCAGTACCCTAACAAACGAGCCACGGATCGTGTTCTATCCTCACCCATCACACACACACACACACACACACACACACACACACACACACACACACACTAACAAACACCACTTTTCTCCATATGCCGGGAGACTGGTCGGGGTTTAGAGCTTGTTTCGCCTGGAGCGATACCCTGCTGGTGGGAGATACCTGGTTGTGAAGAAAACGCTAGTCGACGGCAGATCGACGCCGGTTCTCGCCATCCTCCGGGGAAAGTTCACCACCATCTACCGAAGAAAAACACGAACTACACTTATGGGAATAACTACCTCACTAGTTGACTCGTCCGACAAAACAATCAATCAATTAATCAATCTATCAATCTTCTTCACTCACGTCCGTCTCCAGATCGACCCATCCGTCGACTTCATTCACATTCCTTGACACTGCATTGATACTTCACGGAAATCCCATTACGCCTTCTCTTTCCAGGTCACCAATGTTCGACAAACCCTAAAGTTAGCCTATGCATAAGTTTAATCAAAACCCCTCAAAATAAATTTAATATGTCCGCACTTTCTGTGTTGAACAGGAAGTTAATCGGATGTTTTACGTTAGGTTATACGTTAGGTTTTCTCGGACATTTTCTTTTAAAAGCACATTGTATAAAATATTAGTGGGTATATTGTTCACAGTTTCTGCCGAAGTATTGCTGCCCTGATGCTGGATAATATTTATAAAGAGAATGATTAGTTAGTATTATTTGCCAGAATGCGGATATTAAAATTCAGTATTTATGACGTGCAATTCAGTTTTCCACCTATTGGTTCTTCATCCATTTGTCAGATTAATCAAGGCCATCATCGTCTGCTTGCCAGTGAGTCCTCAACTGGCAAAAAAGACTTCATACGAAGATGAGTTAATGGGAATCCTTTTCGAGTAACGAGCAAGCCACGTGGTCGACTTTCTTTTGACACTAGAGGGCTTTTGGATGTTTATCCACTTGCTTATTTGTGACATGAGCTGAAACGTGTAGGAATTTTTATTTGGCACCTGTACCCTCCCAGTGATGCCGGTAAATGGTTACACCAATATACTGAAACGCTCTCCGTTTGTGTTAAATTATTACGGCAACCGGTTTCCGAATTTATATCATTTTTGGGCGCCAGGAAAGGGGTTGCGATTTTCCCGCAAACACATCCAAAGGGAAACAATTATCCTATCAGCTCTTGACGGTTGGGTTCCTACGAATATAATCGTCGCCGGTACTTACTTTCTTTCTAGCAAACAATCATTCGATCCGCTCTCCATACGGAAGAAGCGAGGAATCAGAAATTTGTTTCTGGAAAGAAATTATTAAACTGTGGATTGCACAAGATGCTAAAGACGTGATAATCACCTTTTCTTTTTCAAAATGAGAACGTTGTAAGTTTATTCATCAATTAATTCTTTTGACATGAAATGTCACCTTGGTCATGACCGATTTAAATAGCGATACTATTCTTACTATATTTTAGATATATCCAGATATCCGTGCGCTCTTGGATGATGAGTCCAGGAAGAATCCACCGCTCCGACCAATCTTCTCTCTTGTATCTTGTTCTTGGTCCGCTGCCGGGGCAATGTCCACCTCAACGTATTAATTGTTCACTTACTCCCCGTCAGGGTTATTCAAAATTCCAAATACAATTAAGACACAAATATAAGTCCTCACTTCTCAAATTATTTCCCAAAATTCCACCAAGTCCCGTACCTATCATTTACAATAACCTTTGCAGTACGATGTGCACGGCCCGCGGTCTAAAGCTCTTCTCTCATATCACAAAAAGTTCAACCCTCGGTAACTTTCATACATTCTTGTCTCTTGTTGTACAAAACAATCTCGAGTTTCCTTTTACATCATACCCCATTCCCGTTCACCAAATTCTACATGCCCTTTTATCACAATCTTCTGTCCCTTACTTCCGCGCTTGTTTATTTACCCCTCCCTGGTTGCTAAGGAACGCCCTGCGTGCATGCCTGTGCCCTCAACATTTACACTTTTTACGATGAATTTATTACATTTTTGTCCCCAATTCCCATCAAAATATTGTTTTACAGTCTGGTATGTCACAATACCGTCAGAAAATGGCAAAATAACGATCTCATTTATATTAATCCATTACTAGAGAATCAGTATGCCAATATCTGACCTAATTAGAATTTCCGAAGTTTATAATTTTTCTTCGTTTTTAACCAGAGTTCCATTACTTACTGCAAGTATGATTCAATATAGATTAGTCTTAGTTTCGCAATTGAAAGAAAATTCTCAAATGTACATAGATTATCCTGTAACGACTGCAGGGACATTTTATTCGTTTCAAACTCGAAATAAATATCCAATGGTTGTCGCTGTCATATGTCAAAACAAATTTTGTTAAAGAGGAAAAGCGAACTTCTGTAAAACGTGAATTTCATTCTTTAGTTTATGCAAAATTCTCTCGACAGGGACTCCATACTCAAATCATGTGTGAAATAGGGGTTTGCAAAGCAATGTTTGTCCGCGTGGTCTCTTCCTCCGTGGCTGTGTGCAGACAGCGCACGGGAGGGCAACCGCGTGAATATTTGAGAAGCGCTCCGCAGCGCTCTGCTGGAGTTGCGGGGGGCGGGCGGGGGGGGGGGGAAGGGGGTCAGCATCTGTGGGAGGGAGGGAGAGGAAGGGGTTGGGGCCCGGAGAATGTAAGTGAGAGCGGCAGACGAAAGCGAGAAGCGTGTACTGTGGGCCTGAGAGATGGAGAGGCAGCGGCGAGGGAGGTAGGCGCTGGGGGGGGGGGGGGGGGGAAGGGGGTGGGGGGGCTGTGGGTGGAGGAAGAACCGCGGCGAGCGGAGAAGTTGTATGCAGTGGCCCTTCAACTGCGCATCTCATTGCTGGCGCCTCTGCGACCGCTTGCGCTGTTGACCTCTCGCTCGCCCTCCCCTCGCTCGCTTCCTGCACCCTTCCACTGCCCGAAACAAATGCCGGGCGTCTGCGAGAGAGACCTTTCACGAGCTTATAGTTCAATATGTCATACTGCGCGTTCTTGCCGACGAAGGTCGCAGTATAGCGGTCAAAATCTTGGAAATTATGCCTAGGACACAGAATTGCCATCACAACCAAGAATCATGTAACCGTTCTGATTATAATACCCAGAAAATACATCAGTAACAAATTGTGTTCTATTCCTTCTTCAGTGTTCTCACATTTCCATGTCTGCAGGTCGTTTATTTTAAGCTCAGATGGAGCCCTGCTATTAACTGCGAGAAGCCCCGTGAGGAAATAGAGTTGGGGGCAGTATTGACTTCCATTCAGCCATTTACACGGTCCGGAAGAGATCGTGGAGGCTTCGTGGATGCAGTCAGTGGTCCGAAGATGTAGGGGAGTGCAGAGCGACGTTCAGCGGTCACTTTGCTTGGCTTCGCACGCCCCGCAGCCAAGCCCTATCAACTCTCCAAAAGAAATATGGATAAAACTACACGGTGAAGAGATTGTCCCTAATGTCTTGCACCTTTGGCAAATTTTCGTAGTGAACAATTGACGCATTTGTGGTAAAATAGAAATACTTCCAAATCAAGTACGTATGTTGATTATAAGCACAACTGGTCCTTTTCGCGTCTGTGTGATGAGTGTATTTTACACCAGACGTGTCTGCTTGTGTTCTATGAGCCCTCGGCTGGATCCGTCTTAGTAACGTCGACACCAGTTAACTTCTAGTTAGTCTTCTACTTGGTTTGTAGTTAGTCTTGTATTTAGTTTTGTAGTTAGTCTTGTAGTTAGTCTTGTAGTTAGTCTTGTGTCTTTATTGTTTGTAGTTAGTCTTGTAGTTAGTCTTGTAGTTAGTCTTGTAGTTAGTCTCCAGTTAGTCTACCAGTTAGTCTACCAGTTAGTCTACCAGTTAGTCTACCAGTTAGTCTGCAGTTAGTCTCCAGTTAGTCTACCAGTTAGTCTACCAGTTAGTCTTGTAGTTAGTCTACCAGTTAGTCTACCAGTTAGTCTACCAGTTAGTCTACCAGTTAGTCTACCAGTTAGTCTACCAGTTAGTCTTCTAGTTAGTCTTCTAGTTAGTCTTCTAGTTAGTCTTCTAGTTAGTCTTCTAGTTAGTATTATGCTACACAAGGTGCAGGAGTAGAGCGCGCCACCGAAAGCGTGACCACTGGGTAATAGTCGCGTGCGAATGCCCTTCCAGTGTTCGGACAAGCCAACGACGCACCCAACAATCAATAGCAACGTAATTGAAGGAAAATATATTTAGTTTTTACTGATACGTTATAACTAGTTTATTGCTTTCAATACGGAACTCGAAATGCACTGCATAACTTACCTGGACCCGGAAGATCGCGGTTACAAGGTAAACATGAAACAGTTGAATGATGCCACACGTTCTCTTAAGGAGGGAATTATGAAAGGAAATAATGGCAGGGAAATATGACAAACGAGACAAACCGAACCACGTTAACAACTAGTTAATTAGTAAGTGAACCTGAATCATTAAAGTTAGGTAAAATATAAAATCATGTACGTACCACGGAAACTGGTTCATATGATTTCGGGTGTTGTTCGATCATTAGAACGTTTATAACGTCCTTGATACATTAATAACTATTAAGAGATTATGTATTTAGTTATAAATTACATTAACTTTTCTATGCGTTTGTATTGGGATTTTCCAGTTTTTTATACGTGAAAGGGGCATATATATTTTACACTTTTTTTGTAATTCGGTTCTTCTCGTGGGGAGCCAGATGGCGACGATTTTTTCTTTGACGAACTAGTTAAACTTTCATAATGTTGCTTCTAATGCACAAGTATTCTATACATTCAAGGTAGTTACATTCATAGGAGTTAAACGAGATTATGGGCAGGCCCACATATAAGGAAACGCCGGTGTTTCCACGAAGTGTACGCTGGCGACCTTTTAGATAAACATTGGATAAGCGTTGAAAAACGAAACTATCACAAAAGGTTTAGAAGGATTCAAATAATAAAAGTCATAAAATATGAAACTGTAACTCGTAACCTGAATAAATATGTCTAAACAAATCAGTACAATTGTGCTTTATTTTACGAGAAGAAACTTGGGCCAATGAGGCCTGTTCTTCCATTTTACCTTGCAAATATCGCAATGCGTCTTTCACGACCTATCAAAGAAAGAAAGTATCACTCGGGGGAGGAAACAGGGGGATTTACATTTAGCTCAGAGACTTCTTTTAAGCAGAGGATCTTTAACAAGCATAAAATCTACAACATGGTACAGCCGTCTTCATTTCCCCTCCGAAGACAGGCGTACGAAGAATTTTTCATCTCTTAAAAATCCAAGAATTTGATCGGAATTTGAACATGCGATATTATAGCATATAGCATAGCTTGGATATTATAGCACCGTACGCTAAATGTTACATCGCCGAAACCACAAACATCTGATAAGCGTTGAGAAACAAAACAGTTATTAAGGGTTTAGAAGGATTCAAATTACAAACGTTCTTAAGACGAAACGGTAACTCTTTATCTAAACAAAGTTATTAGAAGAAAAAAAGGTACTCAAGAGTCCTTCATTGTCCATCCATTGATATAAAGGAGTTACTATAAGAAGGGACCACTTTGATAGATCGTAAACAAATAAACGTCATGCAGTGCGATGACATTGCGAGAGACACTGATGAAGCCATTCACACATAGGCTATCTGTTAACAAACACACCACCAAAATGAGTGCACTACACTACCACATATTCCGGGAGACCGGTCGGGAGCTTAGAGCTTGTCCGGCTGGGGCGGTGCCTCGCTGGTGGAGAGCCCTGGTTGGGGAAACCCCAGTAGCCGTCGGTAGGTCGGTGCCGGATCTGGCCATCCAGGGGGGGAAGATCCCCGCCATCTCCGATAAAACATGCACTACACTAACGGGCCCTAATGGAGCGAAGCAGTTGACGCGCCCGGAAACACGAAAAAATCAAATCAATCAAAATGAGTGCATGTTCATAACCAGCAATGGCGAAGCACCAGCTGTGAAAGCGGTCCTTTCTTATAGTAACCTCTCAGTACGCGTTTGCTTTGCAAGGCCGCGGGCCGCGCCAGGGACATGGTCATCGACGCGCGCCACCGGATCAATGGGGGCCCGGGGAGGGGTGGCGAGCGCCGGAGGCTTCTGGGTTTCTGGGGCAGCAGAGGCGCTCGCGATCGATTGCAGAGCGCTAGGGCAAGGAAAAGGGAAACCCACGCTCATTTATAGCAGCACACGCGCTTGCAGAACACCGAGCTGTAATGCATTTACGTACTATTTGCAAATGAGGAAGCGCTTCTTTAAAGAGGCGTGGTTCTGAGCAACATTTTTTTAATTACATTTAAAGTGAAGAAAAAGATGTGTGTCGATCACACTACGTGTAATAATAAAATGTGAAAGTAATATTCCCTATAGACTATAGGTAACAAATTTTAAACATTTGTGAATATAACGCAGATATTTTATAGGATAATAAATGAACTTTCCTTAAATGCAATAGCAGTAACACACTGTAAAAACACAGCAGTAAAACACTGCCGACATGCAGTATACATACACAGTACATACAGTATACATAAGTATTATAATGGATTTGAAAACGGATCGTGGTAGGATCAAGGAAGGGTGTAAAATTGAGAGCACACGAGCTTGTTTGAAGGTTTTGCAGATGAATATTTTTTTTACTCCGGATAAAACATAAAAATATTTTAAATATTCAACTTCAGTGTCGTAAAGTACATATTGAACGTTCATCTAAAGAAAACAATCGAATAAATGCTTGTAAATGGAAAATTTTTCATGATATATTGTATTTGCATTTTTATTGTAATAAATTGATAAATAACAACATATAGAGTCGAAAGTATCTAAAATGTACTTCATACACTAGTATTATATAGCAGAGAGGAATACTAGAATATATGAAGAAAGTTAATGATAGATCTAGGACAATCATTGCAAGACAATGGCAAGACAACGAGATGAAAGCTGTATGTATTGGCAAAAGGCTGAGCATAAATTACGCAACAAATGAGAGATTGAGGAAGAGTATTCGAAAGGATCCTATATTGAGGAAAGCTATTGGAAAGATGTTTCGCGGTAGAGCGGCAGTAAAACACTGTTGACAAACAGTGTACATATACACATACAGTAGACATAAGTATTATAATGAATTGAAAAACGGATCTTGGTAGGATCAAGGAAGAGTGTAAAATTGAAAGGCAAGATTAGAAAAATGAAAGAAGGAAAGAGGTAGGATAGGTGATTAATAATGTTCTAATTTAAAAGAAAAGAGTGATGAAATAAAAGTGGGATAGAAATGGGAACCGATCATATTGAATTTATTGGATGTATTGATAATATATCATAATATCATGCTGATCATATTTTATAGTAATTTATAACATTTATAATATACAATATGGTGTAACGTAATACAATACAATGATGTGAAGTGGGAAGCATACATTTCATGGTTTATTAATTGTCTTGGATTTTGATGATTTAATTGTATTATTTATTGTATGTGAATGGAAATAGTTTTGCAAAGAAGCCAGTAAACGGCTATGACGATGGGTTTTCTGATTTTCGTTAACTTAAAAAAATATACATGGAAAGAGAAAAGTACAATGAGGCAAAGTTCCAAAGTCTCATTGCAAGATGAGCTCGACCGGATATGCAAGTCATGAATTCCTCGTGGTTTCCTATGAGTTAAACGAAGAAAGTTCAAGATAGAGTACATAAGGAAATAAACATGGTATTATGTTCCTCACAAACTGCATTTAAGTAACAAGTACAAACTAATAAATGCTAGACTTCGCACGTAAAGATATGTTATTGGCATTGTTGCCTTTGTAGCGTCACGTTGGCGGCCCTGCGTGGGAGGAGGAGCGGAAGTCTCGCATACCTGAGAGGTGACAGCCTAGGCGCCACGGCGCTGGGGTATGGATATTTTTAGACCAGATGGACGCCGGCGTGGCTTCGACTGCCACGTGGTAGATTGCGACCCTCCCTCCCAAGGTCAAAGGCGGTCACGTGACGGCAAGACAGCAGGTATAAAATGGAGCCGACTAGCTCACGCGTCGACTAGCCCACGCGTCCGGTTTTGTTTCTGGATATCTCGCGTTTTGCGCAAAATTTACGTCCAGGCTGGAGCGTTTCGTGAGTTGCACGGGTGACAGGATAGCAGGACTGGCGCCGTAAAAGCATTCACTGGAGGCAGGGCCTTCCAAGAACATGTGGTGTATCCACAGCCGAGCGGTTGAGAAATACCGAAAAGTGTGCAGACACGGAGCAGGAATGTAATTATTGTACATACTTGAGGGTGCCCCAAAGGGGGAAATATCTGGAGAGTGAAAATCTCCGAAGTCGTGTTTCAGCGGAGGAGGCACAACTCTACATCCCGGAATATGACATACACTACAGTTAGGGGATTAACCCGACTGTACACGTGCCTCTTTCTGTAATGTCAATGCACGCACCTGGTCTCACAAACCGTTCTGCTTGCAACACCCTGAATTCAATTTCCCCTTATAATTTCGATCAAAGGAGTGTACCAGAAAAAAGATGGGTATAATATTTAATAATGAGACATATTTTTTAAATACTTAATTACTGTTTTTTCGTGGTTTGTATGCAAATGAAAAACTGAAAAGTGAAATGAGCAAAATACTATTTTAATGTATTTGTATATTTTGCTCCTGTGACAACTTTCCTTTATTGTATGATTTACAAATTGTTAGTAAATGCTCCAAATAAATAAACTTTATGGATATTTGGCACTAATAGTTTGTTAAGCATAAAGTACTGAACGAAAGACTTCACGAACGCACGCAGGTGGTCTCAAGACCCGTGCAACGTTTTGGAATGTTTCACTGGTAGAAAGGATAAAAATATTCACTTTCTCAAAAGAAGTGTAACTCATATCTGTGGAAGGATAAGGTATCTGGAAGCAGTGGCCACAGGTGGCCAAACTCAATCCCCAATATTAGGGTAAAGGCTTCCTGGGTCTCTCAGAGCACTTGCGTCCACTGCCGGGTTAATAACCTTAGCCAATGACGCCCACTTAAACTCCTTTCTGTGTGCTCCCTCTGTAGTCACCCCTCTCCTATTCCCTTTGTTTCTAAATCCATTTCTAGTCCCGACCCCTTTCCTCACTTTTCATTCCGTCTTCCACTAGTAGAGGGAATTTCCAGAACTGATCTCGGAATTCCACCGCTCGGCTTCCACGAAATGCATATCCAGGTCTGCTAACTTCCTCGCACCTATCAACGATTCGCTGCGTGCCTGCGGTCGTTAGAATAACGTTTCAAATTGAACGAATAATAATTCCATTAGGTGGCTTTCCAGAAAACTCCGGTCTCGGTGATTGAGTTACGAAGTTACTTTGGGATATGTATCAGCTGGAAATTTAAAACTTCCAAAGAAATGTGATTTATAATCTTGAACACGCTAGGTACTAAATTTGCGTCAAAATAAGACGACGTATGTTGTATACAACATTTTCACTCTCTTTACAACTGTCTACATTAGTGTTTTGAACACAGTTTATAATAATAATAATAATGATATTTATGCATTGTCGTTGAGCTGTTTGAATTGAATTATTTATTCCAGCATTGTGCATTTTTAGAAGCAATTTATTTCCGCAAATCTTTTTATTTCGCACTTCATACATAATTGATTGTATGGTTTTACATAAACCCTTTGTGAATCTAAAAAGTGTATCTAATAAAGTTTACTTATTCTTCAGTCAACAACATCGAACACTACATTCTTATGATGTTAAGAATTGTAGCTGAACTTTTCATAAGCGTGTTTAATTGTGATAATACACTCATATAAACACAAGTCTGTTAATTAACTGAGTAAATAAGATAAGCCATTTACGATGGTAGATTAACCCTAGATTATAAAGGCATAGTCTGTCAGACGTTAGTTCCAAAAGGTTTTCCCACCCCTTCCCCTCACTTCCCGTTTCTGAAATTCTAGGGACCTTAATTGTGGTGACTAGTCGATGACATGTATTTTTGCACGCGTATTTCCGGTATACGCTATTTTAACACAAGTTGACAAAAAGACTGCGCCTTAGTAGTAGCGTTAGTGATATGTTTGGTGTTTTATTGACTAATATTGTAAATAATAAATACAAAATCCTTGTCTTGTAGCATTCATGTCTTGTTCTGCATATATAGCAATCATAATGGGACAATGGGGGTCATATCAATGGCCACCTGATGAGGTACTTCTGCAGGCGCTTCCCCAAAGCCATGTGTGGATAGCACCAAGCAACTGTCTGCTGTGAAATTCATGTCTTTTATGTGTATCTATAGCCTTTTATATACCCTTTAAAATGTGTTTTGAAACTCCATATCATACATGTTCAATTAATTTAGTGTTTTATTGTAAAAATGAGTTTTTCTTTATTTTGGCCCAACGTACGCCTTTGTAAAAATGCTTGGTAGACGGCGCCTTTATTATCTAGGGTTAAATGGATTTCCAGATATCTAATGAAAATCGTAATCACAATATGAATACACTTAATCCTGTCTTTTTTTATTCTAGAAACATCACCAACGTTGCCACGCAAACCTCGTGTTTTTACCCAACTTCATTCCCTTCAATGTTTCTCGCTCAACTGGTTATTTACGAAGTTACGTACTGCAAAACGCCTGTCTCCCGGTCTGCAGCTAGCGCTAGTGCCTAGCGTTTAGATGATTTTCTCCAAAATTTATTGTTCTCGATCGATCTGGTCGAACTCGACAACCTGCGAAGAAGAAACTTTGATTTTGGAGGGTACTTGACCTGAAGTATTGATATTTTCAATTTTTTATTAAGCATGGCTTCACATTTTCTCTAGGATAAGAACTAAAGCTTAAAAAAATGACGTAGTTAAAATTTTCGTTTAACTCACTGAATTGCGAAAATTGCGAAAGTTCAAATGTGTTTATCTACTTCCTACATCTACAATATTGAAGGTAGAGATCTTTTCTTCAATGAAATCTATTCATCAAATAGTATCATGTACAATTTACGTTCGATTTTGTATGTAATTTTGCTTGAAATGAAGACAACGGTACCATCCGTTCTTAAATAGAGCGGATCACGCGCATAAAATTAAGACAAGAATGCAGAAAACAGATGTCGGGAAATTTTCATTTACAAACCGAACTATTAGAGACTGGAACAGTTTGCCTGCGACAATCTTAGAACCCTTTCCTCAAAGCTTGAGCAACTTTAAAAATAAATTAGTTTTCTAGTTAATTATATATTAGGTTATTGTATCAATGTTAATTTTCTACTGTTAGATTATAGTATTTCATACAAAGTAAGTTGTTTAATTGTTAGTATAAATATCAGTTGTAGTAGTATTGTTATTATTATCTTTATTATTATTGTTATTATTTTATTATTATTCATGTAGTACAGTGCAGTGCAGTGCAGTTCAGTGCAGTGTAGTGCAGCGCAGTGTAGTGTTATGAAGTGAAGTGGAGGGAAGGGAATGCGAGAAGAAGAAGCGAGTGTGAAAGAAATGCGTCACAGTTAAGTGTTGTGCAGTGAAGTGAAGTGGAGTAAAGTTTGCGTGGTGATTTTATGTACTATTTATTATTATTATTTATTATTATTATTATTATTATTATTATTATTATTTTAATTAACTCCTTTTTTGTAACTTTTTGTTAATGAATGTAAGTTTAATGTATGTAAGGTCAAGATATTCTGCCACCAAGTTACTACACTTAATTGCAGAATTAACAATAAATCCTAAATCTTAAACTATGACACAACGGCGTAAGTACCACTTTCGGTACTCTTTCGGAAGGGTATTTTTGAAAATTGCAAGAAATTAACATCGCAAAAAAACATATAGAAATAGTTTTTTTTTCTTATTGAAGCCTCATATAAAAGATTAGATTTTAAATAAGCTCATGCACAAGTTTTCAAAAATGTGCCATCGGTCCATTACCATCACACCTGCCGACCTCCCCTTCCCTATTGACTTCTGCACATTGTTCCTACGCCCTTTGCTTCATCCTCATCGCCTTCTGTTCATCGCGCCCCCCCCCCCCAACGCCCGTAGCTGGGGCAGGAGCTTGGGTGGATGTGGGAGACCCTAACAGACCTGATGTTGGGATTCGCAGGGGGGGGAGGCGCTGCGCGCGCAGTCACCAGGGAGCAACGAGGCGGCCGCGCGTGTGGGTGTTAATCTGCGCGCGCAGCGACCGCAGCCCGCAGCCCAGAGCCCCAGCGCGCTGCGCGTGGCCCCGAGGGGAAGCAAACGCGCGGCACGCGGCGCCCGGTGCGTGCGGTCGTCCCCGCCCCCGCCCCCTCCATCACACGCCGCTTCGACCGGCCTCCAGTCCAAGCGCTACGGCAGCAGTCCACCCACCCCCGGTCACTCCTCGTAACCCACCATCCCCCCTCCACAAGTTCCTTTCACCCATCCTTTCACACCGGTAGCGGTAGCTCAGTGCATCAACTGATATCACTGCAGCGCCTCTGACCGGGAGTCCTAGGTTCCCACTCCCCACGGCGGTAGGATTTTCGACACTAGCTTTTCAGCTATGTCGAATTCAGTCGCTGTCTGGAGGAGAATTCTAGCGGCCTGCTGCTCTGATCGGTAGTTTTCCGTGGTTCCTCCGATCAACACCAGGCGAATGCCGGAGCAGTACCCTACCGAACGGGTCACGGACCGCGCGCGATCTGGCCTTCCTCTTCCTTGTCCTATCCTCTCCCCTTACCCACACACACACTTACACTAACATGCACTACACTACCACATATTCCGGGTGACCGGTGGGGAGCTTAGAGCTTGTCGCGACTGGGGCGGTGCCCCGCTGGTGGGAGAGTCCTGGTTAGGGGGAAACCCCCCTAGCCGATGGTTGGTCGGCGCCGGATCTCGCCATCCAGCGGGGAAATATCACCGCTATCTCCCGAGAGAGAAAACATGCACTACACTAACGGCACTAATGACCGAAGCAGTTGACGTGCCCGGAAACACAAAAAAATCAATCAATCAATCAAATCAACCTTTCACCCCTGACAATCTCACTATTCTTCAGCTTTGTTTCAGCTTCAGCTCTTCATCCCCTGCCATGGATTTGGAAATCCGAAGAGAATGTTGCATTCACACTTATTTTTTCTACGCAACTATGGTTGCCAACTGATTGATTAAGGCACTTACTGTGTAAACAAATTATTATCATATCTTATATAGCGTACTTTCAGAAATCGCATTTTTTAACTGTTTTTTTGACGTAAAATAAATAAATAAATCAGTTCGTAATTTTAAGGAATTTTTTTTGCAAATGTCTGAAGTGTTGTCTTGGAAATATTGAGGAGAACATCCACTTTTAAACGATGCAAGCAAACTGGGTGTGTAGGGTGATGCAAAACATTTCTCAGTCAAGGATGATGTTCCGTAGGAATAAAAATAGTAGGTGTAGATTTATTATAGATAGATAGATTTATTAAAGTTCGCTTTGAGCTAATGCTCGGTGGCAAACATTATTACAATTAGATATACAATTACAAAACTATTACGAATATTTAAAATATAATTACAATTAGAATTAGAGATTAAGATCCTAGTTATAATTAATTTTGACTTATCATATGTTGACTTATAGCTTTCTAACACTTCACTCCACTTCACTTCACTTCACTTCATTCACTGCGCTGCACTACACTACACTCCCCTCCCTTCTGTGCCCCCACCACACTACACTTCACTTCACTTCACTGAATAAGAGACATGACTATATTATTAATAATACTAACGATTATAATAATGAAACTAATAATAATAATAACAATAACAATAATAATAATAACTAATAATAATAAAATAATAATAATAATAATAAATGAAAAAGTCCCAGTGCTATGAATGATCACCTACATAGAATTAAGTATATTTTTAAATTTCACTACATTAGAAGGAAGAGTTTCTAGTCCTTTTGCAGGTAGTTTGTTCCAATCTACTATAGTTCGATTCACAAAGGAGAACTTGCCTACATCAGTTCTTTGCTTTCTACATCGTATTTTCCAGGGATGGTCTCCTCTACTTTTATAATCAGGTTTCTGTAATCTTTACTGATGTCTGCCCATGCTGAGCCCCCTTTGTATGTCTTGTACATTACGCATAAACGCGCCGTTCCCGTCTCTAGATAAGGGTTCCCATTCATCTCGTCCATCAACGCGTCCATGATTTACAAACTTTCCGGCCCGTTTTTGAATTTTATCTAACGCCTCGATTTGCCCTTTTCTGTACGGGTCCCAGCAGGCCGCTCCGTACTCTAAAATAGGACGAACAAGTGAAGTATATGCCAAGGATCGGGCATTCGAACTACTGATTTTTAGAATGCGCATTACAAAGTGCAGCGCCCTCCATGATTTTTTGACCGTATTGTTAATATGATCCGACCAACCTAAGTCGCTACGCAGGACCAAACCCAAGTACTTACAGTTTTTACACGCGGTATATCGTTAGTTCCTAACTGTAATTCGAGTGTACATTCGAGCGAGATTTGGTAAAACAAATGAATTTACTCTTTCCCGGATTTAATTCCATCTTATTTCTGCACGCCCAGTTCCATAAACAGTTAAGATCGTTCTGTAAAACATTTTCATCCGAAGACGCGCCAATACTCCTATATTATGCAATCATCAGCGAAAAGTCTAACTTTCGATTTTATTCCAGTTGCAATATCATTAATAAACGCTAAGAATAGCAATGGCCCTAACACACTCCCCTGGGGGACCCCAGAGGTTATATCGGCTTTCGATGAGTGTTTGTCACCTATTCTGACTGCTTGAGTTCGGCCCGTAAGAAATTCTTTTATCCACAAGATTATTCGATGATCTAATCCAGTTTTTGACAGTTTTTCAATTAAAAGGCCATGTGGAACCAGATCAAATGCTTTAGAAAAGTCTAATATTACTGCATCTACCCTACTCCCTTCGTCTAATGAATCTGCTATGTCCTGACATAAAGAAATAGTCTGGCTGTCGCACGAATAGCTAGGACGAAAACCGTGTTGATTTTGAAAAAGCCAGTCGGTTTTATTCCAGACTCGTCTAATATATTCCGCAATCATGTGTTCCATCTGCTTGCATACAACTGATGTCAAACTTATAGGCCTGTAATTATTAACAATCATTTTGTCTCCTCCCTTGTGAATCGGCACTACAATTGCCTCTTTCCAATTTTGAGGAATCGTATTATTATTTACAGTGACGTCCATTAACCGAGCAGGTAAGGAATCATGGCTTCCCCTCCCAATTTCAATATTTCTCCTGGTATTCCGTCAGGACCTACAGATTTATTTCTCCTAATTATATTAATATTATGGTTGGAAGTAAAAGGCTCATGAAGATTAGTTCTGAATGAATGGCTACTCTCTAAGTAATCTAAATTATTACAGTGATTCTAACTTTGATGAATGAAACAAACATACAATTAGCAAGAAATATCGGAAGGAAATACAAAATTCAAAAAATAAAATTTCTGCAATATCTCACGCTACAAAAAAGACGACCAAAGAAATAAATACGAGGCGATTTCTGTTTTTAATTTACATTAACAAATTTTATAAAACAGACGACATTGAACCAATCACAAGGAATAATGAGTGACAATGAAATTCCCAACCAAACGCAAGACATCCGCCAAATAGAAGGACCTGGCAAGACTTTTGCAAAGATGAGAAGATATTTAAAGCAATACATGTGCAGCCCTACATTTGGCGAATATATGTAGTAGATTTACCTAAAAATTCTTAAACACGTATTTATCCCCAAGAAAAAATATATTATAGTAGAATTTATTAAGAATTCTCAGAAAGAAAAAATCCTTTCAAGAAAACTTGAAGACGCGAGGGTCATCCGTGTGTATGATAATTTTCTCATTATCACCAATTTGTTTTATCTCAAGCTAATATATGTGATAGTTGTGTTGTGTTTGGGATAATATAGTGTGTTTGTTCATTATTTCTCTTTAAATTTCAATTCTTGCACAAATGTTTCAGTGGGTCTTCAAGTTTTGAATTTTAGTGTTCATATCTGAGGTGCTGGGTTCTGAGTGTATTAAATGCACTCTATGTTTTAATAATTTTTTTCCATCTACAAAATAACAGCCTTATAATAATTTTTCCATTAAATAATAATCATATTGTTGGATAAAGCAAAGTTATTAAATTCCTGTCCGGGATGAGCTGCGTCCCAGTCGATATAGCTGACGTTTCGGCCATCTTGTTGTGGCCTCATTGCCGACAGCCAAGAATTCAATGACTCCGGCCGCGGAAGCCTAGAAATCCATAAAGTAAAGTTACCCTTATTTCCCAAAAACTACTTTTACGCAAGCGACAAGAAATCTTTTTCCCTAACAGCTCTTTGGTTCACACAACCGTCGCTGAAGGTCAGACGAGCAATTCATGTGATGCAGGCAGTTGAGTCCGTTGCTCGAGACCATGGCGGTATAAGCATACAGTTCCTTTTCATTCAATCTGCCATGATCAAAGTAATCTTTACATTAGTGGTCTTTTTCAACATTCAAAAGTACTAACGAAATAGTGCTGTCGGTATGGCATCGTATATTCGTAACTAGTTATTGACGCAAGTTATGTTTTTTTTTTTTTACTTTGCGTAATTATAAACGTCCAAGTGGTACTCTTGCATTACTCACAAACCTGTGCAAACACCATCTCCATGTGAGCCATAAGATACATATGTGTGTAATCTGATTGACGCTAGAGTCGTCAAAATGACAATCAGAACTTGCTAAGCTTCGCACCTGGAGGGGACGTGAATAATCACGAGCTATGAAACCTGTGTCAGAAATCGTGGTGAACATGGCTTATTTTCCTGCTGCAGTGTCTGTCTGGTGCGCGTATTATATACATTCCAAGTCGTGTCAACCGAGCTGGCAACTTCAGGGCAGATTAACGTTTGTAACATGCATTTTCACCTCAGCGTGATAACGTGTAATTTTAATGAGTGTTTATTGCTGTAATGTTTTGTTTATGCACCATTTGCTTTCAGCACAAAGACTACGTATCTCATGTGTGGATTGTGACCTCAAAGGTGTTATTCTGTGTTCTCGAGTTTGTATTACAAAATGCAACCTACTTATATCCCAGAATCTATGACAATACAACTGCTATTTTAGCAATATGTTCAGAAAAATGTGAACATGACATTACTGTCATCATGTTATGAATCTGGAATGCTTTTATTCTGTGCTATTCGATCGAGGTGACGACTGCCCATGAACTAATGTTTTTAATTCCTTAATTGCCACTTGCTGACGGGCGTTGAGTCCCTTTCACATATTATATCAAAAATGTATTAAGATTACCTTGTAGTCATGAATATGCATAGGAACATGTAAATTCCGCATTGCTTAGTTCTTTGTACAATGTGAAGTGTTACGTATGTATTTTACGTAATTAATTTGTGTTTTTTTGCAGGTGAGCTCTTTTACGGCGCAAAATTCAGGCGTTGGCAGAAGTGTAAGTGCAATAATTTGTTTTTTAATAATTTTCTGTGAATATTATAGCGAAGTAGTACTACTAATTTGCGATGAGCGAAAATTTATAGAAACTAAATACTCAAAACTTGTTTGCAAGTTTGTCATAAACATATTTTTACAACATTTTATAATTGACTTTCTTTTCTCCAGCTGCCAGTTTCTCTATTACGATACACGATTGACGTACTCAATTTGATATATAACGAAAAAATATTACGTTTTTGGCTACTCATGATTGTTTTTTAAATTAATTATGGGTTATCAATTGTTTTCTGATTACAAATTGATTAATTTTATATTTTTGTACATTTTTTGGTAACTACAATAATACCAAGAAATTTAATCTCCTTAAAAAATTGATTTATTGTTTACAGTACAAAAGTTGTCCGTTTGAAATTTTGGAGATTTTCAAAATGAGAAAGTAAGAATGCACGAAAGCCTTGTAGTATCATAGCATAACATTTTCAAAATCGTCACGTAACATCAGATGTATGTGTAGCACAATTTGAAGAGCGTTCGAAGATTTGGAGACCTTATCTTCGTCGATCATTTCAGTGTTCACGTGCATGCTTGTGTAGAGATCGCTGGTAGCAACGGCCAGGAAGGATGTGAACACCATTTGTCAGATAAATCCCCGCGCCCCAAGCTGAGCATTGGCCTCCTCCTGCGCTATCTGCTGCTGCGTGTTCGGAAAGAAGCGGATAAGGGAGGAGGTCAACGCTGGCAGGAAAACAAATGTAAATGGGACGATAATATCGACCCTGCGGTGGTCTCTGTCCAGGACCTTCCGTCATCGCCCTCTCTCTCTCTCTCTCTCTCTCTCGCCTCCTCCTGCGCTTTCTCTTTTTTCTTTTTTCTCTCCCCCATTCTCTCTCTCTTTGTCTCTTTTTTCTCTCTCTTTCTCTCTCTTTTCTTTCCTTTTCTGGCATCCGCACCTTACATCAGGCAACGCCAATCTATATACAGTACTGGGTGGCGTACACTTCCAGACATTTAAACCGGAAGAGGTGGCTTAGTGTATCGACTGTTACTGCAGCGCCTCTGGCCGGGAGGTCCTAGGCTTGAGTCCTGACGGCGGCAGGATTTTCGACGTTAGCTTGTCAGCTAGGTCGAATCCAGTCGCTGCCTGGAGGAGAATTCCAGAGGCCGGCTGCTCTGATCAGTAGTTTTCCGTGGTTCCTCCGATGCACGCCAGGCAAATGTCGGAGCAGTACCCTAGCATACGGGTCACGGACAGCGCGCAATCTTTCCTTCCTCTTCCTTGTTCTATCCTCGCCCCTTACACACACACTTACACTAACATGCACTACACTACCACGCACGCCGGGGACTGCCACGCGGGTACTACACGCTGACTGGTCGGGAGCTTAGAGATTGTCCCGGGTGGGGCAATGCTCCGCTGGTGGAGGATACGCGCTTGAGGAAAACCCCGCTAGTCGACGGTAGGTCGGCACCGGATCTCCCCAACCAGC
This sequence comes from Teleogryllus oceanicus, assembly GCA_964035755.1. NCBI lineage: Eukaryota > Metazoa > Arthropoda > Insecta > Orthoptera > Gryllidae > Teleogryllus > Teleogryllus oceanicus. Next base: position 118,933,139 of record CAXIVR010000005.1, on the reverse strand, counting down.
GGGGGAAGATCATCGCTACCTCCCGATGAAAAAAAACATTCACTACACTTAAGGGACTAATGACTCGGTAGTTAACGGCCCTGAATCACTAACAATCAATCACCCTAACATTTAATTTAATGGTTGTTTGTACGAAAATACTTCCCACCGCTCGCCGTACATCTTCAACTTTAAACCCAAGAAGCCCATAAATAGTGAGTATTAATTACACCAGTGATATTTTCTGCACATGTACAATTTTTCACCTAGTGCACTATAGTGTGGAATGTATGTTTTGAGATGATCCGCGCTGCTGAGATAGAATTTATTTGAAACACTCAGTTTTTTTGTTATTGGAATATAGCATATTTTCTGCTACTTAGCATTGTATATAAAAAGAGTTCATAAAAAGCAAAATGTCCAATAATTCTAAAAGAAGGTATTTATGCAAAAAAAGGCATTATGCTTAAAAAACCAATAATAAGCATTAAAAAGCTTCTTCTTTTGTCATCATTTTCCATTATTCGTGCACATATATTATCAGCCTAATAAGGTCGCTAGAAAAAAAACAGGCATTTCCCTTAATATCCGATGTCATGTACTGAGTATCGCTAAACATTTAAAAAGAATAAATAATTCTAAACAGTCATTTACATCAAAAAGGTTACATAAAATTTTGTCAAAATGTTTCGTTTTGCATATTTCGTGTTCATATACTGTAAAAAAATATATTTTTCTATTAATAAACCACGCCTATAAGATGCCATTAAGATGATTTCTTCGTAAAACAGCGGTTCTTTAATATAGTTTTTAGTATAGTGTAGTTGAAAGTATAGTAACGTAGTATAGTAACAGCTTAGTTAAAAACAGAATAATTTCCTGATGAGAGATCAGTACCAAACGTTACCACATTTGCACACCCTTACGCAATGAAATAACTACAAAATATACATTACATTAAAATATTCCTTGCTTGCAAAGAACTAAAACAAATGAGTCTTGTGAATAGCTCATCAACAGAAGTCCATTCAGAATGTACAATGACAAGAAAGTTGCTGATTCCACTGTGCTTCCAAAGGTTTCCTCTCCAGAGTTAGAGACTGCTCCGACGAAAGTCCCCCTTATACCCGGAGCTGCGGTTCCAAAGATAACGTGCTACAGCTTCCACAGACCTCCCCGCCGTCCCCTCCCTCGCCCCACCCAACCCTTCAGCCACGGCACGGCCGCCGGGCCGCGCAGCTGGAGCGCGGGGCCAGCTAATGAAACATTATGGCAGCGTTAAATCGAGAGAACCGCCCGGGGATAGGGGATTGCGCGAGCTCCTTCTGCCCTCCCTCTCTCCTCCGTCCACCCCTTCCTCGTTCTTCTTTGACTTCCGCGTTCTCCCTCCCCATTCTCCATCCTTTTCTCGCTTTTTCATGCACGATACCGAATTATCATCACATATCACCGTATTTTTCTTGTACTCTCACGATGTCTGTTTGTCTCAGATACATTTTTGCCCTCTCCTCACAATCCATTCTCACACTCTACCGATCTTTCCCCGCAATTTGTCACTCCTATTTTAAGGTCTATCCGTATTCTCCTCACCCTCTCCTGATAGATATAGAATCTCCACCCAATCTTCCTTCACATTGACCTTGGATTGGTGCTTGTGTTTTCATTGCTACATTGGAATGGTTTGAACATAGCTCATTCATTCGCAAGCATTAAAGAATATCTTGTTTTCACTCTGGAGAATATACTCCACATCTGCCGATGTGACCCTATCATTGACCCACATATGCTTCGCACGTGGGTATTGTACCACATTGGCATGCGATATCAATAATGAAGGATAGGAAAGGAAATGACTAAAGGTTCAAAGGGCGCCAGGATGTTAATTAGACAAACGGTAAGGTTGAGACGAAGACCTTGCGGAGGCAGTGCTTGACACAGAAGCTGGACGTATTCTAAGTCTACGCTGTCTCTAGGGTGAGCGCTGGGCTCAGATTCTGGTCGCAACACAAACACATGCCTGTTACGGAGCAGGTAGAAATCCCTGACTTCCGACATTGATATTCAACCATCCCAGATGTTCAAGTAAAGGATACGAAATAAAATGGGGGAAGGAGAGGGAAGGGGAGAAAAGAAAAGTGGGAGGCAAAAGGTTTGGGAGGGGAGGGAAAGAGGAAAAAAGGGGTAGAAATGAAAGGGGAAGCGAGGAAATCAAAGGAAAGGGGAGGGGAAGAAATGAAAGGAAAGGGAGGGATGGAAATGGGGGAGGTAAGGGGAGGAAAGGAAGAAGGCTGTGTTAATTCAAAAATTAAATGTTAGATCATTTTCGTAACTGCCGTCTCATTAAAAGAAACGAAACTGAAAGGGAGCACATCGCTGAATAGAACAGCTATCCATATCAATGACCAAGATTTATTACAATTTGATTCCTAGATCCCTCCGGCATTTGATTTCCTTCAGAATGAAGCTAAGGCATAGAATGGGCTGCGCAAATGCATGTTAAAGTGGAGTATTTTAGTTTTAACGAAAGAAAATTATATAAGTACTCGTATATTAGATATACTTACAATTTTCCTCAAATTGAAGAGGTAATTTGAGAAAATTGCTACTAAGGCTGGGGTCGAGATGAGGGGTGGTCTGCTTACAGGAGTACAATTTGCATACAATTTATGAGTTTCAATGTCTGTTCCAAGAAAAATCAGTCGTTGAGGTGGAGCGTTTAAGTTTTTCAGTGAGGTTTCACTACACCTCAATTAGTTTTGTTCTTATTTAGAACTATTTTTTGCTACAAAATGTGTACGTAGTTTTCATTGTAATAAACGTGATACACGAATAATGTTTCAGGAAAAATATTTAATGTCAACTAGCTGATTATTATCCGGCGTTGCTCCGGTGTTTATCCATCATATATTTAACATCCCCGTCCGTTTTTACGTCCCTTAAGTCCGCTACCCGCTCCGCCTGCCCCATTCGTTCTTTCAACATTGCTGACCGCTGCGTCCAAGAGATAGAACCTTGCATTTTGCTCTTACACTAACACATATTTCGAGATATAACCATATTTAGGGTTAAATTGTGAAAGCGCCTCTGATTTCTGGTAAATGTCCGTGAGAAATGTTTGGCAGTCACTTCGAGGGTCCAAAATGACTGTCGAACAAACACCCATGCATTCATTTTTATACAATATGATTTATAAATTTGTTTGATACAAAATATTGATAATTTTTTAAAAATGAAATACTTATTTTACACTATATGCGTGCACTAAATTTTTGCATATAATAATTTTCAAAAATTGCGTTTTGTCACGATACTCGATAGACGCAATTCAACTTAAATATCACATTCATGTGTGCAGCATCTCCGTCAGAGAACAAGCTCGATCCACTTCAATAGAAAGACCATGTATGTGTAAAATATATTGAATGAACCTTGTTTATCACCTCTGGACTTTAGAAGTCAAGCGAATCGTATCAACTGATGTTTATAAGCAAAAGTATTTTACTGTCTAGGGTTCTTTCGTGACCTCCTCTATTGCCATCTGTAGACGCATCGGTGAAATTTTGCAAAAAATAATGAAAATTTCAATTTTTGTTTTTTCAGTTCATTACATAGACAGAACGATCAGGATTCAATACCTACTTTCACTTTTAAGCTGAGGTCATTTAAATGCCTGCTACGGAAGTTTAAATGGCCGTGCCAGAGCCACGCCTTTTACGCCCTTTCCAGACATTTCCGTGGACTGCATTTCGAAAGAAATATTTGTTTTCCGCGGGGTTTTCTTTGTGTATCTTTGTCTTGAAATCTCCTGGCAACATCTGAGCATCAACTAGCAGGTTAAGCAACCGTTTCTCTAAGTTTTGGATGGTCTTTGGTGGGTTTATCTCGGTGTGTACATGTGAGTTCCGCGTGTAAGCTTGAGGCGAATAAATTTGGTGTCGTTGCGTTTTATTTAGGTTTTTTTTCTGTTGCACTACACGTCTAATAATACAGAATATTAAGTTAATCTGTGTTTTATTCCGTACTTTTAACACAGTGTAATTAAGTTGTTGTCAAGTTTTGTAAAGTAGTATAGTGTAGTTTAGGTTAGGTTAGATTTCATTATGGATAGAATTAAACGTGGTTCGAGGAAGAGGCCTAGTAAATTAGTAAATAAGATGAGATTAGCTTGCCAACAAAGGAAGAAACTTAAGACAAACACAGTTGCAGTGGACCAGGTGTCAGTTTCTGATAAATCTGACAAAACATTTCAAGAGTCAGCGAGCCACAGAAAACTTGCAGCTTTCAATTTTGAAGGAGAAAACCAGCAGAGAGAACAAATGCTACAACAACAACAGCAGCAGAAACAACAACAAAATCTACTACAACATAGTGATGATGGGTTTATGATTATTCATAATAGTGTGTGGAAATAAATTTTTAATGGATGTGTTTGTGCGCTGTGTGGTTTGCCAGGTATGTCCACAGAAGTCAAACAGACAATGGGGTTTGCTCATAAAATAATTATAAGATGCATTAATTGCCAAGAAACTTGTAATGAAGTATTTACAAGTCCTCGTGTTGACTCTTCTGAGTCCTATCGACCCCCTTTTGTAATAAATAGAAAAATTGTTAATGCGTTTATTGAAATTGGGAAGGGGCATAGTGCCATTGAGCAGTTCAGCATGACTGTGGGTTTTCCAGCAATGAGTGCATCTACTTATAGTGTTCACATGAACACATTAACTGAGGATTATAGAAATGTGAAAGAGGAAGTGTTGAAAAAATCCCATGCTGTCATCCGTAAGGCATACATAGATATTAATTCAACACTATCCTGTAGTGACTCTATTGACATTTCAGTCTCATATGATGGGACATGGCACAAACGTGGCCATACATCAAATTATGGATTGGGCATTGCTATTGATATGTTGACAGGTCTTGTTGTAGACTTCCATGTACTTTCAAAGTATTGTGGAGTATGTGAACAAAAGAAAAAAGTTATCTGCACAAATAGTGAAGATTATAAAGAATGGCAGCAAAAGCATAAAGAAAATTCTGAATGTGACATTAATTTTAGTGGATCTTCCAATGCAATGGAAATAGCAGCAGCAGAAGAAATATGGAAGAGATCAAAGAATTTTAAATTTAATTACACCACAATTTTGTCAGATGGAGATGCGAAGACATTTAACCACCTGAAATCACTCTGTGTTTATGGTCAAGAGAAACCAATTGATAAGCAGGAATGTATCAACCATGTAGCCAAAACACTAAAAACTGGCTTAAAAAATGTTGTGTCAGAATTGAGGGCAAAAGCTGTTACACTAGGTGGAAAAAAACAAGGAAGCTTGAAGGAAGACACCATTGTAAAACTTGCTGGCTATTATCGTAGTGCAATTAAAAAGAATATTCCCAATGTACAGCAAATGAAGTCTGCTATTTTTGCAACTTTATACCAATGTATTTTCACAGACTCTAAACCTCAACACTTTAAATGGAGGTGAAGACAGTTGGTGTTTCTATAATAGGGCTATTGCTGCTGGAACTGCCGTACCAAAACACGACAGCTCCACAATGAAAACTGTGTTGACAGAGCAAGTGGTGTGCAAGATTGTGCCAGTTTATAGGAGACTGGCCTCAGAGGAACTGCTCCAACGCTGCTCAGAAGGCAAAACCCAAAATTGTAATGAATCTTTGCACAGCGTTATTTGGACTAAGTGTCCAAAGGAAGTTTTTGTTTCAAAGAGAAAATTAGAGATGGCAGTCACTTCAGCAATTGCTGAATTTAATATGGGATGTGAGGCCACTCAGAAATTGAAAGTTGAAGTAATAGGGAGTAAACTCAGTCCATATACTGAAAAAATCTGTGCACTCAGGGATAAACGTCGCTTGCAACAAAGTGAACATTCATCGCCAACAAAAAAATAAAACTGTCAGGAGGAAATTGAAAATGAAGAAATCTGTGCAAGAAACACAGAAAAGGGAGTTTTAAAAGTGTGGCAGGTATTGTAAGAGTTTTATTTAAGAGTTAAATTTTAAAATTGATTTTTCCCTAATTCAGTATTTTCAGCACTTTCCGTGTTGCAAAAGACTCCCTGTGGTGCATTTTTTGATCAATTTCCATGACATTTGGTGAGAATGTTGATAAATAGTATATAATAACATGTATGTGGGCTTTTTACAAAAAAGTCAATATTACCTTTTTTTATTTGACACTGAGTTAAGTGCTTTACCGTAAAACCAAGAAAAACAAAGCCTAAAAGTTAAAAAAATTATAAAATATTATAGAGAAAGTATTTCTTAAAATCCCCACATAGTTCTGTTTAGAAACTAATTGTGCTTCTATTTTTAAAATTTGAACTGAAAATACCCAAATCTTCACTACAGGGAGCATTTTAAAAATTGTTTAAAAATTGAAAGAATAATTAATTACTTGTAAATGGTTAAAGATAAAATTATGAAATTAATTATATAATTTTCTCATGTAGTTTATAGCCTGTATACGAATTTCATGGTAATATATGCAAAATTAAGACTTTTAGTAATTTCACAGATGCGTCCCCTTGTATTAAGGTAGAACTTGCTGGAATTTGGACTTCTCCTTGACTCCTTGAGAAAACATTTTAAATGCCACTATGGAACCTTTATTTCATTACATGCTCTTATAAGATAAAATTATTTCATAGGTAGAAAAAAGCTGAAAAATGATATATGAAAAGTATTGATATTGAATATACAATTTCAGTGGTAGCCTACGTCGTTAGCCGAACTGCTTATCTGTGCTCCGTCAGGGAAGTGAAGCAACTCGAGACAGCACGGATTCCGGAATGGGTGACCGTCTGGGAACCCCCATTACAAACGGGGCAAAGCCCATGGTGCAAGGGATAAAATACAGTGACTGCCTGCGACGTTATGACAAAACATAATAAAGAATGTTTACTCAAGATATATCTATATATATATATATATATATATATATATATATATATATATATATATATATATTTTGTGACGGAACACACACGCCGTGGACTGGCCTCCGGCGCGCCGCACACAATGCAACCTGGTCTTTGATCAGGGGTCGTTAGCCCTGAGGGTGTGAAGCAGCGCTCGGGCGTTACCAGCGCCGTGCGGCATACTGTCGCTCCGACGCCAGGCCTGTCAGGTTGTTCGTTCGCCTGCCTGTGAGAGGCAAATAGGGTAGCTTGCAATGGATAGAATCAGGGCGGATCGAATTCTAATGAAACACTTGGATGGCTCTGGTAAAATTAGGCATGTATTCTTAAACTTTTCCAGAGGCACATACACTACACACTAGATTATAATAAACAAATTGCAACCCTATTTCTATTATAATTATAATCCTAAGTCTGGATTAACGTTCTTGCTCCATCTTGTGCAAATAAACAATAACCTCCCTACCTTAAATACTCAAAATCATATCTTGCCCGCTAATTACAATACTCGGCAATTTAATTGTTTATGCAAACCTACTGATCTTGGCACTAATATGTTCTTTCAGTCTGTTCGTTCCACTATGTTGGATCGAACTGAATTCCCGTGTTAAGCGTTCGGCAAGAATACTTCCTAGTTATACCTTTTAATCACACCTTTGAAATATACGACCTCGCGGTCTGAATGTCACACGGTACACACGCTTCGGCGATTGGGAACACGTAACCTGGACCTCGGCCAACGCAGTGACCGACCTCAGCTGCTTATCGCTGCGAACGGCTGCTCGCGCCGCATGACGCTCGGCCTCGCCCAGCTCGCTGCGCTATACGCCTCGCCGGTCCGCGCTGCTCCTTGGCTCGCTTGATGCTGCCTCCGTTCGCCCGTGAAGTAGTACAATTTTCTCCTGACGTCCGTAGAACGGCCGTGCCTCTACGCCCGTCTTCCGTTCCCAACAAACTTGCTTCTTTGGCTGTTTGCACCAGGAATGTCGCCTCAGCCTTCCGCTTTGGCGATGCGGCGTAGTTGCGACGTAATGATCGTATACTCGACCCTTCGGCGATCTCTATCAGACTGTTCGGCGGTTTGTCTCAGAATGTTCTGCGATTTCTATCCAACTCTCTGGCGGCCTTTCTCCGACTGTCTGGTTTCCCGGGAACCCCTTCCCCTCGGAGACTGTTCCCTCGTTTTTCTATCAACGTGCCAATCGCAGGATTTAATTTTCCAGCGCTTATCGCCCCGAGAAATCATTGGCGACCACTCGTTACGTCCGACTTCAGCCGCGGCTGACGTCAGATGATGACGTACCAACGCGCCACATTCGAAGTGGTAAACACCCGCGATTTATCTTGGGCGTTTTTGCCTGGGGTTCTGCTTCCTCGCTGGGCGCTTATCAGAGCTCGTCTCAATATATATATAAATATATATATATATATATATATATATATATATATATATATATATATATATATACACACACACATACACGCTCAATTCCCAAAACGTTCTAAGACACATGCTGCGAAATACACGCAATATACTTAACAAAAATTATTGTGTATGACTGACTACGTGAAATTCACGACACGTGTCGCTATCATGATCGAATAAGAGTAAGATTTTAATCAATAATTGACACACTTGTGTTCAGTTTTAATTCAAACATTATTTTATTGAATAATATCGTATCCTTTATTATTTCAGTAGTATTGTTGTGTATTGTTCAGAATCTTTTGTGGCTCTCATACGCAAACAATCTTTATAAATAAGATCTCTAAAGAAAGATAATTTTATGGAGACGTGACGAATTGCACTCTGACTTTAAAAATGAATTATTTGTTTTTAATAAAATCATCTAAATATTCATGTCAAATTCAACCCGCAACACTCCGTAGCATTTTTTAATGTATATCGTTAAATAACTTATATACCATGCGTTCAAGGCCTTAAAACTAAAATTTGAAGGCCAAAGGTATCAAGGAAACGTTTCTCACACCGTAATCTATAGGAGGATAGACATTCTATCTTAGACATTCTATTACATTTTTCCTGGGCCGGCGCTTGTCAATATTACCTCACCTATTCATAGATGTGCAGAATCTGCAACTGAATATGAAATTAAACTAGTTACTGATATTGTACACGACTGAATTACACGTATGTACCTCTCGTCTGGGTAATAAAGTTAAATAAGAATACTTTGTATTGACATGGGCGTGTTGTATTATTATAATAAATGTTATCAGTTACAAGGAGACATATAGAACTAGTTACGGTGGATAATCAGGTCTTAAAGAAAAATATATATTACAGGCTCAATTCAGAAATAGCAAAATAAGGAAGAGAGTGGGTAATATGTAGTCGGTTGCCACCAAATAACTATTTCAAAGCAACCACATCTTGTTTCAACGAAAGTGATCACTCTTGTTAGAATTAGGATGGAGTTGACAAATTGTTCACATCATATTTAGAGTTAGAAGTGGATCATATTAAAATTTCCTGAGCATTTTGAAATAAAATTGGGAGATGGTTTGAGTAATTAAAGAATTTTATTAAAGCCAAAACTGAAATTGTTATTTTATTAAAATCAAAACTGAAATGATTGCAGGTAAATTAATAATTTTATGACCTGCAAAATTTTTATTTCACAGACTCGTATTAATTTAATCCGTTATCCGTTTTGATAATGACAAGTTTTTTTCAGTTTAAGCGTGCGAATTTCCAGCATTATTTAGATCTCCAATAATTTCGTTTCTCCCATGCGGCCAACATATTCAAATCCGATTAAATTGCAATCCCATTAGAAAAGAATTTTAGTTAACTAGGGGCTTAAAATACATTTATTTTTACTATGGCTGAATATTCATGTTAAACATACAAATATAATCATTTTACTATGCGCGATTTTTCGTATGCATGTACGAATTTTCTAGACACATTTGCTTACTGAGGATCTAGTTTAGAAAATTCATATTATCTTGGATTACCTCAAGAATCACACATATAGACAATTTCAGCTATATGGTACATTTCAAAATATTTTGTGAAATGTCTATAATGCGAAATCACATCAAACATTTTACATTTAAAATAAATAATTGTATACTCCTTGAATATGAACAATGTGCAATTGTCTGATATTGAGGTAACAAAACTTTTGGATCTTTCAATTCATTCAAATCTCAAATGGTATATCCATACAAATGAATTGAATACAATGTAAAGTACGTTTATTTATGCAAAGCGTTTAGAATTCTTTCAAATTCAGATTTTATACTGCTCGTTGTATTTCGTGAATGTTCATTCCCGCCTGAAATACCGTATAATATTCTGAAGAGACACATTCTATAGCCTTCAGTCCTATAGATCACAGGAAAGAAATTAACGAATAATAAACAACATATTTTCAGTCAAACCAAATATTTACATCTAGAATAACACTCGACGTACTAATAACGTTCATCAGCAGTCGGTATCACCAGCTCTCTACAAAAGATTCACATACACATTTTCCAATACTGTCAGTTACCTTTAAACATTAAAATCGATACATATGTTTAGGTGCAAGTAAAATATTTTCGGGTGTATAACTATTTATATACAGTTATGAAGTATACTGAGCATCGAAAAGGAAAATAATGTTGGTTTTAACAATGGTATTAAATTTATATGTTACTATTTGTAAACTGGACTGTACAATTTTAAAAGCCTCGATATGCCTGTAATACGTGTAGTAAGTCAACGTCTGTGTCAATGGCCTCCGTGTTGTTATAACTATTTATTACAGTTTACCTGCTCTTTTGAACGAATAATGAGATGAACTCTTATTTCTCTTCTGGTCAGAAATGTAGCTTTCCAACCTCCGCCCGATTTCTTGAAACTCTGTTAAATAATGTAAGTATTCAAATAATTGTTTTCATTTTCTCGCGATATTAAGTCGATTACCTTACGTAGAATAGATAATACCTAAAGTCAGTAGCAGATTTGCTTTTGCAAAAATTATATTACACCAGAGCGGATCTTTTCATGTCAATCCTTGACAAAAACTTTCGTTGCTTCCTTTATTGCACAGGTTGCACTCTTCGCCTTAGAAAGGCATAGATTTTTTATTTGTTTTGACGTTAAATGAATAAATCTCATATGAGTTTGATTTACGCTTTTAGTTCTTTCTGCCTTTTAAATCAGTAAACGTTGCACGCGTGTAAGATAGAATACCCTATGAAGGGACATGTTGAACTTTAGCTATTAATGATTATTCTGGCGATTCCTCTTTTGTAAGTGATATTCTATATTCTTACACACTGTTCAACCGCCTACCAGCGTGAACGTTTAATAGATGGTAGTGATATAGATTTCAGAGGTTACTCATTTATGTTGTTATATTTAAACTCTGTGGCGGCGTGGCAAAATAGGCGGGAGAATGGTGATACAGGACGAGATATATTTGCATTTCTTCCTCGGGTACAGTATAGAAGGGATTTTCGGCATTTTAAGCCATCTAGAGCGTTAACTCTTATCGTCATGGGTCGTTTAAAGCCAAATTAAACAATCTTGGTCTAATTGATTCTCCCAACTGTTGCTACGGGGAGGAGAAGACTACTATTAACTTACAAATAAAAGTATCCAAAGTTTTTATGACAATCATTTATTTCAGCAATTGCAGAACGTTTCGTAACTAGTTTTGTTACATCATCAGGTGCTAAAATAATGGAACACAGAAACCGTTATTCTACATATCAATTAGTGTAATTACTAGTATAGTTTATAAACACTACAATTGTCTCAAAAGTAAAAGTCTACTGAGTAAAATTATCTCAAAATCAAACATATCTACTACAAAAAGATCCTTTTAAACTTATAATTTTTATACAAAACAACAAAACAAAATCAATACAATACCAAATGGACACTCAATTTAGTGAGGGAACTGCTATCCCATTGAATTACCTCTGCAGTAAAACAAACAAGGAAACATTACAAAATTAACTCACACTCACTACAGGTAATATCAGATAACTAACAGTTGACAACAGACACTCCATTTCCAAGGAATGAATGAGACCAACAATTGTATGAATTCGTAGTGAGGTAACAACACGGCGTATGAATATGCAGTGTGCCAACTTAACAACTATACTGGATCTATATTCTCCGGATCTTTAATTTTATATAACACATTGTCATAGGCATTAGTAAAATTAATGTATGTAACAAATGTGACACAACATAATATAACAAAACTAGTTCCGAAACGTTGTGCAATTGCTGAAATAAATGATTGTCATAATAACTTTGGATACTTTTATTTGCAAACATATATTGACAATCAAGAAGAAATATTGATTTACTATTCACTTATTATGTAAATGCGCGAGGTGGACTAGGTTGCGGTTCGAGATAGAAACCACAAAATGGAATTGAGCTGTTAGTGGACGCCCTACCAAATCTATTATCAATCGAAAGGACATCAAATAAAATAGAAAATTTTGCAAATCAAAGTATAATGGTCCCAAACCCACAATAAATTGAAATAAAAGAGGAGCAGGTTACTGAAGACAAAAGAAGAAATTACTTTATCCCGAGCAGTGCCAAAAATGCCACAGTGTCTAAAATGAATAATAGTAGACCACTGGGGTGCCCGTACTAAGGACTGCAATTCCCAATAGTATCTAGATGCAGCTAATAGATGGTGAAATAAGGAGTAAATGTAGATAAGAATTATAGAATTAAAAACGTTTAGGTAATTAAAAGATTTAATTTTATGTAAAATAATAAATATCATAAAAAAGTGGAGATCTAAATGTAAATGTAAGACGATCTACGTGTGCAGGTACGATCGTAGCTCATGAACTCCCACCTACCTCGCCAAAGCCATTAAGTGGCAATTTAATATAGTTGTAAAAAAAGACAAAATAAAAATACAAATGAACGTCTAATGACACTCTTTTTTAGTTGAATTGAAAGAGTTAAATTCTTGATAGATCAGGAAGCAAAATGTTACTAGAAAAGCACATTCCGTGCAAGTGAATTCTATGGAGAGTGTTGCAATCCGGAGTTGCGATTGCGGAAGAAGACTCAAGAGTACGCACATCGTGAAGATGCTTAGCCTCGCTAACTCTACCCATGACACTTGCCAGCGTTTTCGAATAGACCTACGAAAGTGTTCTACAGAATAAATTTTCCGTGGTTTCTCCAATCAACACCAGGCGAATGCCGGAGCAGTACCCTACCAAACGGGCCACGGACCGCGCGCGATCTGTCCTTCCTCTTCCTTGTCCTATCCTTCCCCTTACACACACACCTTACACTAACATGCACTACACTACCACATATTCCGGGAGGCCGGTCGGGAGCTTAGAGCTTGTCCCGGCTGAGACGGTGGTGGGACGGCTGGTGGGAGAGACGGCGGCTGAGACGGTGGGAGTGGCGGCTGAGACGGCTGGTGGGAGAGTCCTGGTTTGGGGGAAACCCCACTAGCCGACGGTAGGTCGGCGCCGGATCTCGCCATCCAGCGGGGAAAGATCACTGTATTTATCTTGAGAAAAAACACGCAATACACTAACGGTACTATTGATCAAAGCAGTTGACATGCCCGGAAACACGAAAAAATCAAATCAAATCACCGATAAGTCGTGTTTTTTTCAAAAACGAGATCTTCAAAGGCAGGGCGGGGAGTTGAGGGTCTGACTGGCGGGGCGGGGAGGGGCGTGGCTGCTTGGATTTTACTCAACCTGTAATGCCCTATAGTTCATCCGACTTCTTTCTCGAGACGGTTTTCCAAATAAGAAAGTTACGTGGCTGCTATAAGTCGGGGATTATGTGTTGTCAAGGGAAGCTTAAGCAAATTGCCATTTTTTTGCAAAAATAATGGCACAAGATATTAATTTTTTTATCTTCATTCCTCTTTTGGAAGTGTAATAAGTAAACATCAACTGAGTATGAGGAATCATTAATAAATATAACTTTTAACAGAGTACATTATTGCATTTTGTTTTTTGTATGCCAAGATTTCCTATTCTATTAAAAAATTGACCCCCTGTCAGTTAACGGTCCGACATGGTCTCATTTACAACCACCTCAGTTCAAACTATTTTCTACTAAAAATACTAATTGGTATATTTAAATGACATCGAAATAACAAAATAACTCATTTTTCAGTAGTGATAATTATTCTTTCGAGGTGAAAGGAAGTGAAATGTCTCAAAAGTCTAGTGACGTTTTGAGTAACCGCAAGACAAAACGCCTGTTGGGGAGCTGTGTAGAAGTGAGCTAACCGTGACGGTTATAGCAGTTCAGCGTGGGCGTTATTTCTCCGAGCCGGCTACAGGTCGGTGACTGGCTGTGAAAGACAGGACGCCGCGCAGCGGGGCGGGGCGGGATGTGGCGGGGAGGTCCGGGCGGGGTCCTCGTAATCCACCTGCCGCGTGACGCCACAGCCCGGATTACCTGCCACCTCCCCCTCTCTCCCCACTGCCGCTTGGCCACGTGTCTCTGGCGCAGCGATTACTCGCGTTGTCTCGCCGCACCCCACCCACGGCGATGAGGATTCAGTTCACGCGGGAAAGGGGGGAGCAGGCTGTGACGGGGAGGGCGGTACTGGCTAGCAAAGGGTGGCGCGGGGCGGCGCGGCGCGGGGCGGCGGGGCGCGGGGCGGCGGGCGCGGGCGCGCGGCGGCGTTGCCCAGGGGAGGCGCGGCGCAGGGCGGCGCAGGGCGGCGCGGGCGGCGCGGGCGGCGCAGGGCGGCGCGGGGCGGCGCAGGGCGGCGCGGGGCGGCGCGGGGCGGGTGTGAGGCCGTGGCGGCTGGGATTTTACTCACCCTGCAAAGTCCTCCAGTTCATCCGATTTCTTTCTCAGGACAGTTTCCCAAATAAAAAAGTTACGAGGCTGCTTCTGGTGGCGGATTATGTGTTGTCAAGAGAAGCTTAAGAAAATTACCATCTTTTTACAAAAAAATGGCACATGGTCTTAATTTATATTTTATCTACTTTCACCCCTTGAAAGTATAATAAGCAAACATTAACTGAGTATAAGGAATCATCAGTAACTTTAACGTTTTAAAGAATATGCTAATGGATTTTGTTTAATGTTGTCGAGATTTCCTATGATATTAGAATTATATTAAAAAACCAACACAGAAACTGTTACATTTGAGATTATTTCAAATAAAGTGCTCTTGCTATCTTTCAAAAACAAATATTAATCTATATAGTTTAGGTTCATTACGATTTTAAACTTCCTTGAATACGCGGAGCAAGGTTATTGTATTGTTATGTAACACTGGCACTTTCCTGAAATCCGTATGTGGAAATGTCATTATTGGTAAGCAGGTTATAATTTCTGGCGGAACGCGACGGAACGGCGTCCCGGTACCTCAGGAATTATAATTAAATTATATTCCAATTATATAACTATTTTTATTAAATTAATAATGAATGTGGGGTACGTTCCGGGACCTAAAATTTTATAAATCAAGATCTGTTTGTAGGTTATGTTAGTTGTGTCACCAGCAAAAGTTTATATATTTTAGAATTTGGATTGGAAGAAATATTACATTAACTCGATGATATAATAAGATAATTGAACACTCTATAATACGTTATTGGTAACAGAAGAAATTTACATTGTTTCATCATTACCATAATTTTCTCGTTTGGATAGGGCTCCCTGCGTTGTTCACCTAAAATTAAATATATCGGTAAAAATCTTAAAATATGTGTGATTGTGTTATCTATCTTGTCCGTATCACTGAAACTGCTTTTTAAGTTTCTACACTCTGTCTAAAAATGTGTCAAAAATATAAGGACATAACATGAATAGTAAACACATTTTATATGTGATGCAGTTGTGTTATCGGAAAAGGGAATCCATGTCCTGTTTTTGAAACTCGTGGCAATGACTAAGTTGTACTCGCCTCGATTTCATTACCACCCGTAAAAGCCACATACATCTGTCTCAGTTTATCATACAGATAAACAAAATTTTTGTAACAAAAATATTCACGGCATACCGACTGGAAAGTTTCTTTCCTGTCGTAAACACAGGCGTTGGGATTACAAACGTCGATGGAGATCGGCTTGAAAACGAAATTCGGCTGTTTTCTCTCACGCTAGGACCGCACTTTGTATTGCTATTTCTCCCATAATATTTATTTTCAGGAGTAGTATGGCCAGTCATATGCACGATTTAATGAACTGTAAGCTGTGGGAATGTAATGACAAATTCGATTTAGAAACATTTCCAGTTACTACTGCGAGCCACAGTACCGTCCGGTACAAGCCGTAAGGCCAGCACCCGACCTGAGACGTCTTGGGGGGGTGGCGAACACAATTCACCAGATGGTCGACTAGCTCAGTATAGACGTCCCAGTGTGGACACAATAAATAAAAAATAGGGGCAGGGTCGTGAAGATCGTTTATGGATTGGATGCAAAAATTTACAAATAACTCGGGTGAGAATCACTTTTCACTAAATTCAGAATATATTCTAAAAATATTTGCTGCTATGACAAATACATACAATGGCACACAGAAAAAAATCAAATACAGAATACTCTTGACTGAAATAAAAAACACACACACTAATAACTCAATACGCAATTTCCTACTTTCATCTACAACCCAAATGTAGAAGAAACACACATTGAAAATCAAAATTAATACTTTTGATTTAACATTACTTTACAACAAAGAAACTCTTTCTCTCTCAAAATCCAGAGAATGACTATTATTATAATTATACTCTTACACAAACTCTTAATTACTATATTACAATATTAGATCTTCAAATCCGTTTTGAAAGAAAAGATTGATTCTGTTCTCACGTATTAGAAGTCGGAAACAAATGTACTTTTACTTTTCTTATCTTTTAAGCATGGTAAATCTATTTACCCTCCCTTTCTTTCTAGTGACAGATACAGAATAAGCTTTCTGATTAAACTGAATCACTCCTATCCCTACAAAACAGTTTATTTGGAACGACCTTACTGTGTTCTCGGCCGCGTAGAGCAGTCCGCTGTGCTTCCTTCTACCCTGTTTCACCGAGCTGCTTCGGCCTTGACGTCGTGGCCTCAGGTTGAGAACGCAGTTGCTCCCAGAAATCGCCTTCTTCTCGTTCAAGTTTTATATTCTTGAATACTCTCATATGAATTTTACTTTATTTTCGATTACGTTAATGACCAACTGGATATTCAGAGTGAAAATGAATCCAAAGATCACCCTTTTATACGAGCACCAACTTCAGAGAGTATTTAAATATAAAAAAGCGTGTGAGAAAAAAAAACTGGAAAGAGAAATGAATGCAAGCTATTAATTACTGCCATCTATTAAAAATTTCTCTCCCTAATTCTTCCATTATAAATTCATAACATTTCTTATTATCTTTCTTCTAAGATTATGTTTAAATCAATTTATAATAGAATAATTACCTCTTCTGGTCTTCTAGAAGAGTTTTCCTCAAAAAAGTTGCAAATCTGAAGTCCGCTGCAATGTCACTTCCTGGCGTACCGTTTTCCATACGTCCGCCCAGTTCAGCTGCTACCTTCAGAAAGAACTTTTCTTTCATCCGACCTCAGTCTCGCCCTCAGTCTATGGTGGCGGTCTCTCTTGTTCTAAATTCTAATTAGCATTCCAAATATTCATCCGCGTTGGCGCGCGTTCAAAATATTCCTTTCCCTCGCTTTCTTAGGGCGGTATGTGACACGTTTTCGGAATCTAAGAAAACGGACGGTCACACTACTAGCGCCGGAATCGCCGTCTGGTTTGCAATTTCTTCTAAAAATGCTCGCATATCCAGCGCTTGGTAGCGTTCCAGTAGTATAATTTTGCAATGTAACTGTTATGTTCAGAAAAACCACACACTTTCGAAACAACAAGTTTATTTACACAGTAACGGAAATATTTACATAGAAACGGTAATATTTACAATAGCGGTCAGAAAATCATTTTGCCTAATGCACACTCGACCAAAACCACTGTTTTTCCAGTCTACATCCCCCGCTCAGTCTGCTCCGTCTCTGGCGGCGCTCCCTTATCAAGCAGCCGGCGCCGTAGCCTCGCTTCACGGCCACCGGCTCGCCGGCTAGCTGATTATCTCTCATTGGCCGGGCGTCTTTGCCGGTCTGATGCCTAGCCGCCACCCGCCGCCGCTGCCACCTCGCGCCGCTTTAGGCGCGCTCTTCAACTTTGTCACACAGCCGCAACAGAACAATGGTTTGAATTGCTCCAGTTGATCTTTTGAAGTGCTCCAGTAGTATAATTTAGCAACGTAACAATGGTTTGAATCGCTCCAGTTGATTTTTGAAGCGCTCCAGTAGTATAATTTAGCAACGTAACAATGGTTTAGCACAAAAAGTTACAAGTACATGCTACCAGAGAGTTCCAACAATGACTATACGCGCACGGATGGGGTAACAAGAGGAGAGCGCTATGCCCACAACATTACGTTGGTCTCAAATAAATGAAATCAATTGCAACAACTAAGTTGTACTCACGTCTGTTTCATTGCCATCCCTCTAGGGTATGTACAGCTGTCTCAGTTTATCATACAGATGACGAAACTTTTTGTGAAGAAATATAGTCGCTGGATACCGTCAGAAAAAATTATTTTCTGGCGCAAGCACAGGCGTTGAAATCGAGAGCGTCAATAGAGAGCAGCTTAGAAAAGAATTTAGGCTATTTTCAATCGCACTAGAAGTGCGTTCACTAATTCTATTCTACCTGGAACATTTGTTTTTATAAGAACTATGGTCAATCATCAGCACAATTTAATTAGCACTATAAACTGTGAAAACCTAACGACACAAATTCGTTTTTAAAGTATTTCTAACTTTTAATAACGACTGGATTCCTTGAATAACTTTCTTTGCAACAACCATTTATTCATCTTTTTTTCATATTTAAGAATTTGTCAACATATGTGGCATATGGGCTTTTTTCTGTTAAAAGTTGAGTATCGGCCAAACTGTTGAGGGTTTTTCGCATCTTCTGCGAAGCTTAATATAAATTTGGCGTCGGGGAAGCCGGCATATTTTCTCTTCATTAGTGCGAGGACAGCGCTCAGGGGTTCTTGCAGTGGGAGGACTGGGGTGGGTGGTTGGGGATGAGGGCAAGTGTAGGGGTGAGGGTGAGGGCGAGGGTTGGATTAGCATATTCTGATGCCTCATTTCCATGGGGCAATCAGGTTCTTATCTTCGCCGCAAGGCGCGTGTGAGGTGAGTTGAGGCAGCTCTTGATCACGCTATTGACCTAGCTTCAAGGGGAGGAGGCGAGTGGTAGGAAAAGGAATGTAATTGAAGAAGGGAGATGAGAGGTGAAGAAAAGTTGTGTGACTTGGAATGAGGAGAATAAACGAGTGATATTAAATAAAATGAGTAGGTGTAAGACCATTAACAGAAGAAAAAAAGAGAGGTACAAGGATCTGGGTGTCAGAGAAAATGTCACAAACATCTAAAGTGGGTAGACGAAAACTGCAAAATGAATACTTTTTTACATTGAACATGTGGTGGGGAGCCATTTATCTTGTAGTTACGTATGACCCAGTGTTGATTGTTACAATGACTCAACTTCTGTTAATGCAATACCTCTGACCGGAAGGTCCTGGGGTTCGTGTCCCGACTGTGGCAGGGTTTTGATACTACTTAGCTAGGTTAAATTCATTTGTTGTCTAGGAGAGAATTCTAGCGGCCAGCTGCTCTGTTCGATAGTTTTCCGTGGTTTCTCCGATCATTAATCGGCGATTGCCGGAGCAGTACCTGAAACGGGCCACGGACTGCGCGCGATCTTTCATTCCTCATCCTTGTTTTATCCTCCTGATTTATACACACTTTCTCGTCCTACTCTCCCAAATATGCCAAGAGTTTGGTCGGGAACTTAGAGCATCTCTCGGCTGGAACAGTGCTACACTCGTAAGAGATACCTGGTTGGGGAAAATCCCATTTGTCGATAGGTAGATTGGCGCCGGATCTCAACCTTCAGCAGGGGAAGATCACCGCTACTTCCCCGAGGAAAAGACATGTACTACACTTTCGGGACTAATGACGCGCTTGAAATCACACTTAATGAAAACTTTGACGTCAAGCTCTTCAATGTGTCTACTCATTTAGCACTGGTTTTTGGCAGGTAAAAGAACTCTTAGACGCTTTGACGCTTTGACTAACAATGATCATATCAAGTTTTTGTCTTTATTGTAGCTTTTATTTAGACATTTCTCGATTTCGAGGCCATCAGTTTTGATGCCTATAGCAACGCAATTGCAATGCTCATTTAGAGGTAGTCAAATATGAACAATAGAGACCAAAATGGCGTTGCCAGTGAGTGGTTTGACCCCCTGGGGGTCAAAGTTGAAGGATAAGTTTCCTACCAATCATGGGTATAATGACATACTTGGATAAGTATAACTTCGTTGTTGGACATTTATATTCATTGACAAAAATGATCTTCCCTCGCTCCCCCTTACATCCCTTAAACGTTTCTAACACTTTCTATTCTGAGGCACCCTATATCGTTACAAATCAAGAAACTAGTGACTAGGTGTTATGTCCTCACAATACAAGTATTCAAATCCAAAATGAAGAACAGTGTATTACCTCTTTTGGATACAAAGTACGTCACAGTACAAAATAAAACATTCTTCTGCGAGCGACGCCAAACAATCTTGAAGTAAAAGTTTTCGAGGCGTGAAACGCCTTCCCGCCCGTGCTTCCCTCGACACGACACAAATGCGGGATGACTACCGCGCTCTCCTGGCGCAACTCATTCAACTACTGACTCCCGGACTCGGCAGAGCAGAACTCCCGGCCGCCGGCTGGCGGCCCATTTTTTTTCGCCCCCTGCTGGAGGCGAGTCTCGCCTGGCCCAGGAGCCCTTCTCCGGCGCCGGCGGTCCGTGTCCGAGGGGGAGGGTCGAGCCTCGGCCAGTGCCTGCGGGACCACTATTCTCGCCTACAGTGGGCCCAAACAACCATGACTGATATAGACCGATTTTCCTAAGGTTGAGCCAAAGTGACAGTTCGCGAAAACAAGTGAACATCACATGTATTTCAGAGAAGTATCCCTCCGCCGCGACAGCTGATCAGCCCACCCCTCCGTAAAGTGCTAATGGCTCCAGTGAAAACACCCCTATGCAGAAGTCTAAGAGTTTCGCTGAGGAATATGCGCGTACGCGAGTCCGGGAAATATTTACATTTTATTACGTATGGGGAAAATCACAGAACAACAACACAAAGCACAGAAACACGAAACGCTGGCAATCACAGGTCACCACACAACAGCACAAAGGCCGGAACCACGCGCATCGGTACGCATCTTGCATTCAGGTCTCGGTTTTAAAATAAACACAATATTTATCGCACAAAAGTAAATTCAGTGTAATATATAAAGAAAGAAAGAATTTTTTACTGAAGAGCACATAACACTGCGCTTCCTAATTTCAAATATTTATCGCCGCGCACTATATTTTTGTCGGACGAGGACATAACAAAAGGAAGAGTCGAAGCCCTTTACAAATTAGCCAACTGCAAACGAGCGAATGCGGGAAGGGAGTGCAATGGGCTCAAGGGCACGACGACCACAGAATCTTCACTTAGGTTGCCAGCAGTAGCTGTCACTTTGGCTCAACCTTAGGAAAATCGCTCTATACACTAGGGGTATAAGAGTGTTAGTAAAAGGGAGACTTACAAAAATACAACCCTTGGATGCTGGGAATCTACATGGATGTATACGCAGGGCCTGTGAAGTCTTGCGCAATACGCTCTCGAAAAATGCGCATACTAATAGTTTTTTTTATTCTTTATCACTTCAAATCTTAATTTTTTATTCTAGGGCTTTTATCCAGCCAATGGCCGATTACTCTTTACATCCCGATGGGACGCATATTGGACCATACACTAGACCAACACACTTGCGGGTGCCTCTGATCTGGGATCAGTAGAACGCGAGGCTCTCCACAACAACACATACAGAGTCAAGGAACAAACAACCATTCCCAAGGCGGGACTCGAACCCGCGACCCTTCGGACCGAAGCGCTGAGTCGATACTCGCTCTCAGCCACCTTGGCCATCCAGGTCGGCTCATGACTTAATAATTTCTATAAAAATGAAACTTTACTGTTAAACAAATGATTATTTAATTTTTAAGTAATTCAGTTGATTACTATTGTAATCCAGTCGTATTTATTCGCTGTATACAGCTAGAGTTAACGAACTTTTAGCACAGGCGTTTTGGTACCTTTCGTAGAAGGCCTCGACTATTAAGTTATAGCGAAAAGACTCAGTGATTACACTTGCACTAGTGAATAGCGCTGGAAACAGCTTGGATTACAATAGTAATCCACGTGATCACTCGCGTTTCAGTTTATGGACTGAGATGACAACATAAACATCGCTGCACTCCATGCTCTGAATGTTTATGCAAAGTACTACAGTAGAGAAAGGTTGACCAGAAGGATATTTCTAAAGGATGTTAATTTGTCCTTTATAAAAACAGAAATGAACAAGAAAATCGAGAAAAATCTGTGACGACAGCAAATAGCCCGCAGGAGCTATGCTGGAATCTGAGAAGGGCCGAGGGGTTTAGCGGAGCCCTCAAAGGGCAAGTGAAAGTTATCTGTAGTG